>CM060929.1:444555464-445755464 GCA_030765085.1 Allium cepa
TCGACCATCAATATCTCAATCATAAGCAACAACAAGCGAATATTCTATAATAGATATTATGCGTCCAATTATTTCAGATGACAAATTTAGATCTAAATACCTCTGTTTTTCAATTCAAAATTTTATTTTCGAATTTCTCGAACGAGAAAAATCAAAGCTCAAAATAAAAATAACATGGAGAGTCCAGTGGTATTCTGATTCCTCCAAAAACGTCCATTAGAGTGAATAAATACCATTCCTTTTCAAAAATCTTTAAATATCTCCTTTTCCAAAATCACGGGATCTAGGTCTTAATAATTACCATTTAAAATCCTTCGACTGTAAATTTAAACTTTATAGACAATGGTATATGAAATCAGATAGCCAATTAATTCAATCCAATCATTCAAATCCCGTGAAGGAATAAATTAACACCAACAGTCAATCAAATTCCACAAGGAAAAACTTATCACTTAACATTGTCTTAAAATGTCAAATAACTAACAAATTTTTTTTACCTTCAGTTCAAAACTTTCTTAATTGTCCAAAAATATAGATAATTATCTAAGCATTCCATTTTGCTCATTAGCCTATGGTTATTGCTTAGAAGTTTATCCAAACTAACTCGAACAAAAAGGAAAGTCATACTCTATATTTTATTAATTTTCTTAATTATATTAATTTCTAATTCACTTATAATTTCACTTAGTATTTTATTCAATACTAAAATTATTTTTGAGTTATCTCATAATTTCTCACCCAAGTTTTAAAATACCTTATAAAGTTATTTATTTATAAAACATAAAATCATAACTTATTCCCTTTAACTACTTATATAATATTATTTTATATCTTGAGGGTACATACAAATTTTATTTTACTTTTCAAAGATCTGGATGGAGATCAAATCAAATATGGTTTCTTAAAACCGAGTCAACCTACTAACCTCCCTCTTTTATTTATAGCGTTAGAATGAATAGTATTTATGGGTTGACCCAGTCAATAAGTAGTTCATACTACTTAGATGTTTTATACAATTGTACAGTTTTACTAAAAACAATATTTATCAAACCCTTTTCATTTCATTTAACCAAATTTAGCTGTTTCTTGTTTATCCCTCATCTTATCTAAGGGAAAAATCCTATTTATGAAAACAATCTCCTATTACTAATACCTTTTGTTTTGGAAAACAATTCCTATTTACAAAGATTCAAAAATTAGATACCTGGTTTTGATTTTAAAACTTACCTTTGAAAGCATACTTCATATATTTTTATATACAATAACTTTAAACAATTTATTTATTAAAATTCACTTTGGGTTTATTCAGATTTGAACTCATTCCAATCGCACAATAATAATGAGAATAATGTACTAAGTATTCCACAAGTTTTCCTAAGCAAACATCTGATCGTCACTTAGAAGATTATTCAGATTATCAAAAAACTAATCGAAATAATTTTCCTCCTAATTATCCCAAAGAAAATGCATTTCATTTCAAATTTTACTTCTCAACATATTTTTACCCTAATCATTTTCAATACTATAGCTATTTCGTTTCTCAAAAAAAATTCCTCTATAATTATTTTCAAAAACTCGTGGATTTAGACACAAAATCCTTTTTAAACATTTTTCAAACTAAAATTATATAAAACTTTCCTTATATAAAAATCATTTCTTAATATAATTGTTTGTACCAAAATTGGGCACAACACTCTTCAGATGTGTTTGAAGAGATAAAATGAAGAATATAAATGAAAAATGAGGAAAGAAAAAACGCATAGGAACCCACAGATTTATAGTGGTTCGGCATTTGGCCTACGTCCTCTATGAAATGACTGACTTTTATTGATTTTTGCTTGCTGGTTGCAACGAATTACAACAATACAATTCAAGTACAATAGTGATTTTGGCAGAGTCTAGACGTCGAAGAGCCAAAAGTCCTTTTTCAGTAGGTCTTGGGATGCTATTTATAGGGGTGGGCAGCAAATATCTCGCTCGGATCTCGAAAGACTTCTTCTCTCACGTGGGTGGGCCTACGTGACCGATCCCCGGTCGTTTGGACTCGATCCGTGATCAATATGAATTAAATTCGTATCGATCAAGATTTCATCCAATTGAGACGAGATTGATCGTGGACATTCCCGAGGTTGTACGCAAGCTCATGTGAAAATTTGGTGGCATTTGGACTTGTAGATCTCTAGTTATGACCAGTGCAAGTTTGAATTAGTCGAAGGCTGCTGAGTTCGCATCGCTTCTGTTTTTATCGCATCTGGGCACGTGCTTGCTAGTTGACGTGGCGCTAACTTTTGAGACCGATCCACCTTTTATGCCGAGCGATCGAGTCTTCCATTACATATGCTTTGCTCGCATCGACCCAGAATATCCCTTTCGTACCGCTCTACTGCACCTAACTTTGTATCGATCCCTCGCACCCTACTTCATATCGATCCTTTATAATTGCTTCATATCGATACGAACTTATGTTCTTCGTATCGATAACTTGGACCCATTCCGTATCATTTATTGGTTGGGTTCGCATTGATGGGAGGTGTTGATTTCGTATCGATCTATGGCCGATCGGTACGAAGCATTTTTGGCAGTGGATCGATACGAACTGAACATGTATCACTGTCGATGGATATGGAGATAGTTAATCTAAATGGATACGAAACGGGCTTGTTTGGATGGATACGAAGAGAGTTAACTTGAATGGATATGAAGCGGCTTGTCTGGATGGATACGAAGAGTGTTAACTTGAATGGATACGAACGAAGTTATTTCCCTTAATCTTGATCAATCCATATCTCGGGCACACGGGCTCCGATCGACTTGAAATTTGAAACGTTGGCTTTCATTGCTTTGCTTCTCGTGTCCTATCAATCGTAGCTTGTTCTGGACTCGAGAAAAATTTACCAGCATCCATAGAGAACCTTTGTATAACCATTTTTCAGGATGAACTGTCTTTGATTTCCAGTCAATTTCTTCGTGTCACGGCCTTGCCAAAAGGCGGGATAATATTTGCCTCCTAAAGTACGTCTTATTGAATCATAAGTTTTGATTCATGAAAAAGAGCTTAAACAAATCAGTGATGAGACTATATGATCAAGCGACAAAAAGAGAAAGAGATATGATACTAAAACTACAAAGGAGACAAGACTTCAAAACTGAGTATAGCACGTTCATTTGTTGAAGTGTTTAGTCTTAGAATTGTTAATATTTATCCTTAAGTAGTTTGCACAAAATCAAAGTTGTTTTTAAATTAAATTCTTTAAAAAATGGGTGAATTGTCCACTGACAACTAGGTCAATCGACTGACCAAAAATGGCCAGTCGACTAAACCTGTTTAGTTTCATAGATACACTCTATTTTACACCAACTTTGAGTATTCATTGACTGGTCGTTTTGGATCAGTCGACTGAACGATTCCAACAGCTTTTTTTCTGAACAGACACTTCCATTTGCCAAGAGATACGATCTAATTTAAAGAATTGTGGCTGCATCTTTTGGTCAAAACTCTTCGTGAATAGTTGTAGCTATTTATCTACTATATAAACACATGAGATTCACTTCTCAAATCGTTGAATTTTGTTTTGTTTTCTGATCATACTCTCTACTATCTCTGCATTCTATAAGCAATCATAATTTATATATATTGCTTGAATCTCTGAATCAGTTAACTTATACTTCGATTCAAAGCAATATTTTCCTTTCTAAATCTTTACACACACAATATATACTTGATGAAAAGATTATAGGAAGGGTGTACTATCAAAGACAAATCAATGTTATCAAGAACACAAAGTGTCAAAATAGTTTTATTGAAACTGGTGACGTCCTATTCGGTTGTTTAGGTGGTAAATTCCTCTTTCGGTTGTCAGAGGCGGAAAAATCCAAATCGGTTACTCAGGTGTTGTTTACCTGTTCCTTCGGGTTCAGTGAGGGGTTACTAAGTGAAATTCCAGAGGGAAGTCTGGGATTGGACGTAGAATGGGAAGTTTGAACCAATATAAAAACTCCTGGTGTGCTTATTCCTATTTACTTTACTACTATTATATGTTTTCACATTTAGATTATAATACATTCCATGTTACACGATCCTAAGTGATTACTAGCCACACAGTAGTCACTTTCATTTGGTATCAGAGCAAGACATCCTATAACCATAGCACAGTTATTTGATAATTTATTTTGCTAATATGGAAAACAACACCAGCACAAGCACTGTCACTAACACTAGTTTTATTGAAGGTCAATCTACTGCACGACCTCCACTATTTAATGGCATGAATTATAACTACTAGTCAACTAGAATGAGAATATATATGCAAGCTAATGCTTTTGAAACCTGGAATATTACCCAAAAAGGAATATACCATGCCAACAGAAGATTTTTCAATTTGGACTACTGCACAGAAAACTGATACTATTTCAAATGCTAAAGCTATGAACATGTTATTTTGTGCATTAGATAAAAATGAGTTTAATAGATTTAGTTTGTGTAAAACTACTTATGAGGTATGAAGAACTCTTAAAGTAACTCATGAAGGAACAAACAAAGTCAAACAAAGCAAAATCTCTATGTTGAAAAATCAGTTCCAAAATTTCAAAATGAAATAAAATAAAAGTATAAATGACATATACTCCAGATTTCATGATATATATCACTCACTATTGGCATTAGGAGGAAAATTCTCTGACTTTGATATAGTATCAAAAATCCTAAACTCTTTAATGAATGAATGGGAAAGAATGGTCCTAGCTATTGAAGAAGCAAACGATCTTTCTACTACGAAACCAGAAGAGTTAATAGGACATCTAATGTCATATGAAGTGAATTTGCAGGCAAAGAAAGTTCATGTCAAGCAGAAAAAGATGATTCTCACTCAGATGAAGAGGATATGGCACTTATTGCTAAAAATTTATAAAAGTTTTTGAAATTCAAAAAGAATAACAAGTTCAGGAAATAAACCATCATCTTCTGTCATGGAGTGTTATGAATGTCATAAAAAGGGTCATATGAAGAAAGATTGTCAGAGAAATAGAAAAATAAATTCAAGAAGAACAAATTCAAAGAGAAAGCATTTTCAGTAACATGGGATGATTCAGATTCTTCTTCATCACAGAGAGTGACAGTGACAGTGACACAGAGCAAGCTACTATATGCTACATGGCTACAAGTGATGATGAAAGCGAATTAAATTTTGATGATCTGGTTGAACTCAATTCAAAACTAGTGGATTTTGTAAAATAAACTGAAAGACAGAATAATGAGTTACAAGGAAAACTAAATAGATATGAATTAGAAATTAGTATGATAAGAGATGAAAAGAAAATTCTGAAAGAAGAACTTGAAAAATCTCAAGAATCTAATTCTAATTTAACATCCCAACTTTCTATGATAACTCAGGAATTAGAAATTCAGAAAAATAAAAATGATGATTTGTCAGTTGAAATTAATGATTTAAAATCTTACACTAAAGTATCAGAGTTAGAAAAATCTAGTCTCAAAACTAAGTTAGAAGACATTACTAAAAATATTTCTAATTTTAATAAAGGAGGAGAATTTTTTTCTAAAATAATAGAAAATTCTCAGTCTACTTCAAATGAAATGAGAGTAGGATATAAGAAAATTGAAAATCCAAAGAAATCTGGAAAGTTTAAAAATAAGTTTAAAAACAAAATTAAGGAAGATATTAAGAAAACAGTTTCTGAAGATTTTAAGACTATTAAAATATGGATTCCTAAAACAAATAATAACTTAATTAGGAATATGCATATCAAAACATTTATGGAAACTGTTCATAAAAATGAGAATTATATTTATAAAGGGAATTCTGAACCTTCTTGGGTTTGGTTTCCTAAGACCTAACTCTTAGGACCCTAAAAAGAAAAGTGGACACTATCTTAATCTTTATTTTTGCAGGTACCACTTAAAAAGGGAGGAAAATGGATTTTAGACAGCGGTTGCTCGAAACACATGACTGGAAATAAGGACATGTTAACAATGTCTACTCAAATGGAGGATCGGTTACTTTTGTAGATAATTCAAAGGCTATATCATCGGCAAAGGCGATGTGAGCAATAACTGTATCTCTAATTCACCTCTCATTACTGATATTTTATTAGTTAAAAACTTAAAACATAATTTATTAAGCATAAGTCAATTATGTGATAAAGATTTTAATATATCCTTTTCAGAAATAAATGTAATATTTTTTGATAAAAATCAAAATTTAATTTCTAAGGGTATAAGAGATAGAAATATTTATATTTTAAATATGAATATAAATTATAACACAAACATGTGTATAGTAGCTACAGAGAATGATTCTTGGCTATGGCACAAAAGATTTTGTCATGTAAATATTAATACTATTAGTAAAATAGCTAAAAATAAACTTGTTAAAGGACTACCTGATATGAAATTCAAAGTTGATAATATTTATGATGCAGGTCAGTTAGGAAAATTAACAAAATCTTCTTTTAAATTTAAGAAAATCATATCTACAACACAACCGCTTGAACTACTTCATATGGACCTTTATGGACCTATTCAAGTTCAATTTATTAATCACAATAAATATGTGTTTGTTATTGTAGTTGAGTTTTCAAGATATATATTTACAATTTTTATAAAACATAAAAGTGATACTTCTGACAATTTTAAAATTTTTGCAAAAAGAATTCAAAATATAAAGAATTTAAAAGTTAAAAATATTACAAGTGATCATGGAGGTGAATTTGAAAATGAAGCTTTCGAACCTTTTTGTAACAAGAAAGGAATTAATCATAATTTCTCCTTTTCTAGAACACCACGACAAAATGGAGTTGTAGAAAGAAAAAAATAGAACATTACAAGAATGTGCAAGAACTTTATTAAATGGAAGCACTTTACCTAATCATTTCTGGGAAGAATCTATTGCAACTGCCTATTATGTTTTGAATCGTGTTTCTATTCGATCACTAACAAAACATACCTCATATGAACTTTTAAACGGTAGAAAACCTAATATATCATACTTCAAAGTTTTTAATTCAAAATGTTTTATAATTAACACTAAAGATCAGCTTGGCAAATTTGATCCAAAATCTGATGAAGGAATATTCATAGGATATTTAGAAAGAAGCAAAGCTTATCGAGTTTTTTATGTAAGAACTAAATTAATCGAAGAAATTCTTCATGTTTCATTCGATGAAAATGTCTAAATTTCTTCTAAAAATACAAACTTGGAAAATAATTCGAATAAAATTCTAACAAATAATTCATAAGATGATGATATTAATTTTCAAAATAATAACACTAATAATACTAGAGAAAATGAAAACATTGTTCATAATGAAAATGTAGTAAGATCTCTTCAAAGAATTCTTAGAGATCACCCTGTTCAAAATATAATTGGAGAAGTAAATTCAAATGTAAGAACAAGACATCAATTAAATCAAATAGGCCATATAGTTTTTCTCTCTAATATAGAAGCTAAAAATACCGAGGAAGCCTCCACTGATGACTATTGGATTATAGCTATGCAAGAAGAGCTAAATCAATTTGAAAGAAACGAAGTTTGGGAGTTAGTTCCTAGACCAAGTGATTAATCTGTCATTGGTAAAAAATGGGTTTTCAAAAAAAAGCTGATGAACAAGGTAACATAACTAGAAATATAGCTAGATTAGTAGCACAAGGATATAATCAAGAAGAGGGAATAGACTATGATGAAACGTTTGCTCCTGTCGCAAGATTAGAAGCTATACGTATTCTATTGGCCTTTGCATGTTTTCATAACTTTTAAATTATATCAAATGGATGTTAAAAGTGCTTTTCTAAATGGATATATAAAAGAAAATGTCTATGTTGAACAACCTCCTCTTTTTACTCATGAAAAATTTCCAAATCACGTCTATAAACTTAAGAAAGCTTTATATGGTTTAAAAAGGCACCTTGTGCTTGGTATGACCGACTTAAAAGCTATCTAATAGAATCTTGTTTTGAATCTGGAAAAGTTGATCAAACTTTATTTATTAAGAAATCTAAACAAGATATTTTAATTATACAAATATATGTTGATGATATTATCTTTGGTTCAACAAATGAAAAATTATGCCAGGAATTTTTGACTATTATGACAAATGAATTTGAAATGTCACATATGGGAGAACTATCATATTTTCTTGGACTATAAATCAAGCAATTGCAAAATGGCATTTTTATTAATCAAGAAAAGTACTGTAATAATCTAAATAAACGTTTTGGTATGGAAAACACTTCTACCAAGCCAACTCCTATGAGTACAACTATACATCTCGATAGAGATGAAAATGGTAAGAATGTTGACCAAAAATTATATCGTAGCATTATTGGATCATTACTTTACTTAACTGCTAGTTGACCTGACATTATGACGAGTGTTTGTTTGTGTGCTCGATTTCAAGCAAATCCTAAAGAATCACTTGTGCGAGCAGTAAAACGTATACTTCGTTATCTTAGCAAGACCAACGATTTAGGACTGTTCTATCCAAAAGAATGTTCTTTTGAATTAGTATCCTATAGTGATGCTGATTTTGGAGGAAGTTGGACGGATAGAAAAAGTACAAGTGGAACTTGTCATTTCATTGGACGATCCTTAGTATCTTGGTTTAGCAAGTAACAAAACTGCGTTTCACTATCAACGTGTGAAGCAGAATATATATTTGCAGCTTTAGCATGTGCTCCAGTAATCTACATGCAACAAACAATACAAGATTTTGATATAAAATTAAATAAATCTATAATATACTGTGATAACACTAGTGCAATAAATTTATCTAAAAATCCTGTCAATCACTCACGAACTACACATTGACATTTGTCATCATTTTCTTCATGATGATTTTGAGAAGGATATAATAAATTTAGAATTTGTAAATTCTGAAAATCAGTTAGCTGATATTTTCACTAAACCACTCAATGAAAATTGTTTTACAGAACTAAGAAGAGAATTAGGTATAATTTCTTTAAAAGAATTATAAAATTTCTACAATAATTTAAAAAAATAATAATTTGATGGTACTTGAACTCAGCACCTCTAGTTTGGAAATCCTATGTCTCTGCCATTTCACCATTTGTTGTTTCACAACTGATTCTATTATATTTTTCTTTCCTTATCTATTTTCACTCTTCTCATGAACAATTCTCAGCCATGAAAATTGTGTTTTGTTTTCATCCTCTAATTACTTTTTAGGTTATCCGTTAATCCATCCATCTTTAACTATTTTTCCACTTATGTATACCTTAAAAGTTTTCTGTTTATCCTTCCATCTAATTTGCTTTAATCCTATATTATTTCTTTCTACAACAATGTCTTCACAAGAAAACTACTCAAATAGTTCTGCATATTACTTTGTCGATATCTCGACAGCTACCTCTAGATCACCAAATTTACCTACATCTACACCATATCATGAACCGGACAGACCATAAAACTATCATACTGGCCATACTCCAAAAAAAGAAGGCACATCATTTTCTGTTCTCTGGTTCTCCACAAACAAAGCAAAAGATTGATGATTTACATCATTATCAAAGGGAATCAGTTGCGATTCAACGTGAAATGTACTATGAACAGGAGATGAATTCAAGACGACTTAGCTTTCTGGATTAACTTGGATGGAAATTCTACGGGTCATCCTCATTTGCTGTTCATCAACCTACAACTCTTCTTCTCGAAATCCATAGGATCAGTCACCACACCCTCCACCTGTGTCTCCAAATTCATGAGAGCGTGGAAATCGCCGATCTCCATTGAAACCATATGAAGAGAAGACTACTGTTGAACCAGACAACTCCAAGTCTCCAAAGTCATCCACTTCTTCGTTAAAATAATTTTTGTTCTATACTTTTTAATTTCATTCTTAGTTGCATGCATTATGTATTTAATATATTTAATATATTTATTTTTCTTGCAAAATATACCATTCAAATGCTGAAATAAGAATTTTGTCGATTGAACGTTTTGGGTCAGTCGTCTGAATCTGGAAATAGAGAGGTTTCAGACAGTATTCAGTCGACTGAACGTTTCTGGCCACTCGACTGAATCATGAAACGGTGAGTTTCGGGGTATTGATCAGTCGACTGACCATATACGACTAGTCGACTGAATGAAAAATCTGAGCATTTTTACACTATTTCACCTACCTTTTTACCCCTTTAACCCACCTTCTTCTTTTTCACTTTTCACTTTTACTTTCCCTCTTCAGATTTTCAAAACTCTAGCTTTCAAAATTCCAAATTCCATTACTCATTTATAATTTCAAATGGCTCCAAGACAACCTAAAAGATCCAGATAAGCCTCTACCTCTTCCTTTGAGCCAACTGACACCCAAATTGCTCAATGGCTTTATGATGCTACTGCTATCCAAAGATGGAACAAAATGAAGGAAGCACGCTTTCTCGAAGGATCGTTTTCCTTGGTGGTAAGAAGTGATATTGATATTTCTTGGTGGTAAGAAGTTATCTTTATTTATTTCAACCATTCTACTACTATTTATTTTTATGAGCTTGTACAAGTAGCTCAGTACAATTCGAAACATTTTTTTATGATTATTATGTTGTTAGTTCAATGATGATATTATTATTTATTTCCTTTTTGTCGATGACAAAGGGGGAGAAATTTGTATGACTAACCATTTCTTGCAGGATTAGATATGTCGCCAGATATTCAGTGGAGACATATATGACATCCTTATATATTTCTTAAGATATAGTATCATCTAAAACAGGTTTTCATCAATCAAAAAGGGGAAGAATGTTTAATCATAAATTTTGATTCATGACAAAGAGCTTAAATAAATTTGTGATGAGACTATATGATCAAGCAACAAAAAGAGAAAGATATATGACACTAAAACTACAAAGGAGACAAGACTTCAAAACTGAGTATATTATGTTTATTGTTGAAGATTTTAGTTTTAGAATTGTTAAAATCTATCCTCAAGTAGTTTACAAAAAATCAAAGTTGCTTTTAAATTCAAATTCTTTAAAAAATGGGTGAATTGTGCACTGACAACTAGTTCAGTCGATTGACCAAAAATGGCCAGTCGACTGAACCTGTTCAGTTGCACAGGTACGCTCTATTTAACACCAACTTTGAATATTCAATTGACTGGTCATTTTAGGTCAGCTGACTTAACAATCCCAACATCTATTTTTTTGACCAGAACTTCCATTTGCCAAGAGATACGATCCAATTTGAACAGTTATGGCTGCATCTTTTGGTCAAAACTCTTCGTGAATAGTTATAGCTATTTATCTACTATATAAACACATGAGGTTCACTTCTCAAATCATCGAATTTTGTTTTGTTTTCTCATCATACTCTCTACCATCTCTGCATTCTACAAGCAATTACAATTTATATATATTACTTGAATCTCTGAATCAATTAACTTATTCTTCGATTCAAACAATATTTTCCTTTCTAAATCTTTACACACACAATATATACTTAAGGAAAAGATTATAGGAAGGGTGTACTATCAAAGAAAAATCAGTGTTATTAAGAACACAAAGTGTGAAAACAATTTTAATGAAACTGTTGAAGTCCTATTCGGTTGTTCAGGCGGTAAAAGTCCTCTTTCAGTTGTTAGAGGTGGAAAAATCCTGATCGGTTACTCAGGTGTTGTTTACCTATTCCTTCGAGTTAAGTGAGGGGTTATTGAGTGAAATTTCAAAGGGAAGTCTAGGAAAGGACGTAGAACGGGAAGTTCGAACCAATATAAAAACTCCTGGTGTGCTTATTCTTATTTACTTTACTATTATTATCTGTTTCCGCATTCAGATTATAAAAAATTCCATATTACACGATCCTATGTGATAATTAGCCCCACAGTAGTCACTTTCACGTCTTTTCTTCTTATTTACTTTACTATTAGTATCTGTTTCCGCATTTAGATTATAAAACATTCCATATTACACGATCCTAAGTGATAACTAGCCTTACAGCAGTCACTTTCACGTCTTGTGAGGACATGATATGCTTTGAAAAGCTGTAATCTTCATTCTAAAAAGTTCCATCTGACTTGTTGAACAGTTGTTGTCTTCTTGTCGGAAGTTTTAACCTTCAATTGTTTTTTCTGTAATACAAAAAGCGAATTGTTGACCGCTAATTGTTGTACTTTGTACTATTGTAACTAAGTATTGAATGATAATAAACTGTTGTTTGTTGTTGTAGTGGTCACCGGGTGAGCATTTAACACCTTGTGAGTTGTGAAAATTGGATGTTAGTCCGTCATACATGTACATATGTTAACCTGACTCCTGTTAACATTCGCACATTCACGAGTCGTTGTCAATTTTCTCGTATCGAATTCTGTGTCGATCTTCTCCTGGATTGAGTTTAAATGTTTGAATGCATGCTTCGCATCGACGGCTATTGGTACGAACTTGATGGTTTCTTTGGGATGCTTCGTATCAGTTGATAAGAAGCTTTTATGTTCTTTGAACAGATGGATATGAAACCGACACTTCATACCGATGGAGTTAAGTAGTGCAATTGAGACTCTTTTGTACTTTTCATGTCGATGAAATTCACACTGATGGATACGAAATAAACGTTTTGTATCGATGGAGTCATGCGATTCTAGTGCCGTCTCATTGTTCCTTCTGTAACGATGCATCTTTATGGGTTTGAACAGTTTGCATGAGCTTTGTCTTTGTTGCTTCATGTTGCTTGTTATATGGATTTGAATTGCTTCATCTCGGATCGATTGTGAATGGATACGTTGGAAGTTTGGTATTGATGGTGTAGAAGGATACGAAGAGAGCTCTTCGTATCGACGAATCACCGACCGCTCTCGATCGGTCATTTTAACTGGGAGGCGAATCAGCATTTCCTTTGGTTTCAAAGTCGTATATATACCATTTGTACTTAGTCGAATTTCTTTACTTGCTCTTGCCTTTTATCTTTGCTTCGTATCGATCGAAAACTCAAGAAAAAAAGAATTACAAAAGACTTCATCTCCAAAATAGTCGGTGTTAATCCCATTCATTCGAACTAGGTAATTGACTACTTAAAACCCATCCAAAAGTGGTGAGACTTGAAATTTGATGCCATTCCATCTAATGTCGTGGTCGATTTCGGCTTCTTTGACATCAGAATTGAGCTAGAATGAGGTTGATGGAGTAGTAATGTGTTCAGGCTATTTGGGGAAGAAGGAGCGATGATGGATACGAAGGAATCATTAGAGGTATCCTTAGCGCCGATCTCGTATCGATGAAAGAAGGAAAGAAAACAGATCTCACATCAATCGAAATGGGTAGTTTGCATCGATCCAGAATCGAAAGGTGAAAGGAGGTGTCACGTATCGATTTGGTGTGGTGGAACTTCGTATCGATCTAAAGTGATCGACATGAAATCAAGGAGTCGATGATCGATAGAACGCCCACTGTATGCGTTCGATGCGAAATCCTATGATGGAGATCGATACGAAATCACATATTGGGGATCGATACGAAATCTTCGGTCGATGATCGATTCGAACTCGCTTATTTTTATGGATATGAGTTGCCTCCTTGACCGATATGAATTGGAATCTTGGTGATCGATTGAGTTGAATCTTGATGAATTCGAAGCACTTTGCATACTTGAACATATGATTCCGACGAGCTTCCGCCTTGCGTAATTGGACTTTACCATTTCACTGCATATTTGACTGCCTATCGAAGCTTTTCGATTGAACTGTAACTCAACCAATTCGACGAACTTTAACTTGGATCGATCTCCTAAGTCTGAATGGTACGGTTGTGACGGTCAGCGATGACGGTCATTTCGGTCGAACCTCAAATCTTATCGTTTGAACATTTTCCCGAATTCGGTAGAATTTCTTAAGTATTATGTAGCACTGCACTACACGATGCATTTATGCAATTCACATCGGGGAACACATGGGCTTATTATCATCTAATGATGGTTTTTACTAGGGCTGTTATGGTAATGTTTACCATTACCGTTTTGTAAATACCATTACCGTACCGTTTTTACTGGTAAACTAAAACTGTTTACCGTTACCGTTACTGATTGACTGGTATACCTATAAAATAGTAACTGTTACACTAGTAATGGCAAATTACCATTTGTCTAGAAAAATAACAAGTTGATATATTTTTACACTAAATGATGCTTCATTATATGTCTCATTGGGTCACTTAATAAAGGACATAGAAAAGAAGTTTATATATCATCATTTGAGTTGAATTACTGAAATAATTTGAACTGTTTTCCTGCTTCTAAATGTCTGTAATACAACATCTTACATGAATATTAATGTATCACGAATGGACTAGTAAATTATCGTTACCGCTGGTATTAATAAAATATTACCGATGTTTTACCGTCAAAATGGTAAATTTACTGTTACCGTACCAATTATGTTATACTGATTTTACTTTAAAATGATAACGATTGACTAGTAATGGTATGGTAAATTTACCGTTACCATAATAGCCCTAGTTTTTACTGAGTTGATTAGTTATAGGACCTGGGAGTTCACAGCAGCAGGAGGCTCACAGCTCATCTCCTCCGATAATAGAGATGCCACCCAATGCAGCTGAAGTTATAGTTCTAGCTCCGGATGAGTTACCAGGAGCAATCTTTATTGTGAATCCCCAAGATTTTATACCATCTAATGTCTCCAAAAATATATTGGGATGAATTTTCTTAAGACATGGTCTACCACTAGATGACGTTCTACTACCAGGACCGAATAACAGGCCACACTCTCCCCCAAAAGGATTCATTGCTTTTAACAGACATTCGTGCATAGCTGGAATGCTTCCTCCATTTAAACAATATATTCAAGAAGTGCTAGCTTTCTTAGGAATCGCTTCGTCACAGTTATATCCAAATGGATATACATTGTTAAACAGTCTATTCATCATTTTTATGTAGCATCTCTTATGGCCCCCGACCCTTAAGGAAGTCAGTTTCTTGTTTAACATCAAGAGTCATGGAGATAATCCTTCATTCACATTCCTAGAGGCAGTCAGGAAAGCCAAGTGGTGATTGGTTGCTGGACCAGGCTTAGCTACTTCAAGACAGAGTGGTTCAACGTTCGGTGTCCTCTAGGGTTCGCCAGATGGTGGTTAGTTAGACGTAAGTGTCGCACATCCTCTAGTGGCTAAGGAGACAATTGTAACTAATATTTTCTTTCCTTTACAGCTGCAGTATCACAACCCAAAGGTGCCCAACCTAAAGTAATAGTGCGGATTCTTCAAGAGGTGCCTGGTGAAATGAGAGAGATCGACTCCGTATTGACAGATAAAAATTTGAGCATTGTTGGGCTAATTGATCAAAACCAAAGCATAAAACTTGAGGGTTCTCTTAGGGCAGCCCTAGAAAGATGGGCTAAGCGTAGAGCACCTTGGGTTGTAATAGCTAAGGAGGACAATGAAAAAGATACGCCCACTAAAAATGAGCCCGTAGCTGGCCCCCCAGACAGTTCTTAGGTTTTAGAGGGAAGGAGGAAAGGCAAGGCAGTCGCTTATAAATGTCATAAGTCTTCAAGGTGGAAATCCATGGTCATGTCTCGGCCAGCCTCTGGTGTTAGAATCTCAGAGGCTTCTCCCTCACAAATAGGGAATCCTTTCGAAGGACTCGCCGACATTCCAATTCCGGACTATGTGTCGCTCCAGCATGACACCGGTTTGGAAGGGCTTCAAAGCGCTTTAGATTTAAGTGAGTCATTTCCTACGAGTGTGGCCGAAATAACCGGTTAGTCGAAGGGGGTTTAGCACATGCATATATGCACTTCATGACACTACATGATTTCCAATCATAAATTGTTCATCTTTAGAGATCATTAACTCTGCTTCGCTTTCTATTTTATAGATACGATGACTAGGCGGGAATCCATACTTGGTAGTCTTCGCTCGGCATGCCAGTCATCCAGTTCATATTATGAGTCCCATAGAAGGGAATCCGATAGAGATCGCGATCACACTTATTCTAGCTAGTACTGTTGTGAAAGGGAGAGAGACAGAGATAGAGAATATAGACATCGACCCGGGTCACGTTCTCCGCCTCCTCGAGCTCCAACACAACCTTCCGGCCATGGCAAACAACCCTTGGAACCTTCACACCGAAGGCTGCCTTCTCAAGTAAAAAGGTCTAATTCACAGCGCCGAAGGACCAAAGTTGAAACTCCTACTATTACTGAGCAAGATGTCACTGAACCCACTGGGGAGGGAGCGATCAGAATCGCCCAGCTGAAAAAGGATTTCCCGAGCTACCGCTTTGACGGCTTCATCTTTCCTCCACAACTAAAGAGTATTCCAGTTGAAGCGGAACAAACTATGCATGATTACATCCATGACGTTTACAGCCAATATCAGGATTGGATGAAGACCGTGGACAAAGCCTCGATGGTGGTCTTTGAGCGGGCGAAAACAGTTGAGAAATTAGAAACCGATCTCTCTCGCATAATACAAGTTCTTAATAATGAAGCCCAATCTTCCAGAAAATCGGAAGTAGAGGCCAACAAGAAAGCCGATGAGGCAAATCAGCATATGGAAAGGATGCATCAGATGCATTTTGCCTTGGTTGAGGAGATGGGCCGTCGAAACACCACTGTTATGGCGGAAACGGACGCTACACTAAAGGAGCTTAAGGCCAAATTTGCTGAAATCGTCAAAGAGAAAGACGATGAAAACAAAGCAGCCCAGGAAGCGTGTGAATAGGATGTGGTGTTTAGAAATGAGAGGATGCAGCAGTGCTCAAAGTCTAGGAAACTAAAATTAGGGTTGAGAATGAGGTGAAAGCTGCGGAGACCAGGTTGGAGGCCGATATCAAAGATTTTCTTATTACATACAACGCCAATGTTCTGAAATACCAAAACCTAACCTGGCTAGATAACTATCCATCACATTTGTATAATGCTTGGGGCCACTTGGTGGAAGATGAGAAAGCTGAGCATCAAGCCGAACCAGTCGACGAAATTGAACTAGAGACTCGGGTGTTGAGTGAAGATGAGAGAAAAGTTCTCCACGACATCACGATCACATATGAAAAGGAGAAATTGGGTACTCATCATTCGGAGGCTGGAGAGGGTTCTGATGTTGAGCACCATGATGTGGATTCTAAAACTCCTATGTCGACCCAACCCCAGTCTACACCTATGGTTGATCCTCAATCTATTCCTGCATATAATACCAATCAACCGCAGTTGTCTCCATCTCGCAAGCATGTCTCTGAAGCTGCTCCGCCACCTGCGAGCCAATCCAAGGAAGGTATTCTGAACATTTGTTGCTCTCATTCAAAGCCGGAAATGTTGACTGAAGTGATCACTAACTCTTTTTCCTTTTCTCTATTCAGTGATAGGAGCTACATCATCTGTGCCCCCTGCAACCCAAGAGCCGCATCATGCGCAGGAGGCCCTCGTTATAGAAGCAACCACTACAATGGCCACTGCACCAACCGACGGAGCACCGGGGACTATGCTTACTTTTGATGAATAGATGATGGAGGAACTTCTCGGTCATCATAGTGACCCTTTTGCCGCTCTGCCGTTTGTCATGGGTGGAGGCGCACCTGTGACTAGCTCCTCGGGCACAACTGCTAGCATTCCCGGCGATGCCCCAACAATCCACGAAGAGGAGATAATAGCCGAAATTAATGTCGAGATGAAAGCAGCTACGAGGGCCAGTGGCTTTATAGGTAGGACGGTGGCCTCTGGTCCAGCCTCTTTGCGAATGATTTCTCCTGGAGGTACTATCGTTGACACCAGTGTGCCGCCTTCGCCTTCTAACATTGATCCTATCCCTCCAACTCCGCCCTCTGGGAGAATACTAATCCATGTGAGCTTAGATGAGGAGGTTACCATAATGCTCGACCGAAGATCAGTTGCCAAAAGGCAAGGACTCAAAGAGGCATCCAAGCGGTAGTTCCAATGGGTCAACACCGAGGAAGAAGAAGAAGAAAAAGAGAGAATAGACTTCTATTCTCTGCTCATTTTTGGGTTGATGAATAGGAATTTCCTTTTGTTTTTTGTCGGCCGTGTATATATGCGGATTCGGCCCCTGCTAGTAGGCTTTTTTTGGAATAATTTTGTACTTGTCCTTTTCTTCCAAAGAATTGTTGAAATAAAATTTTGTTTTGTCTTCAGCATAGTTTGTGTTTATTTCACTTATGTGTTTAGCGTCCAAACTTCCATTCAATGTACTTGTGAAGTTTAATCCTTCGAATTGGACCTGAGTTTAGTTGTTTAGGTTCCGAAGCTACGACTTCGGGTCATGACCAATAGATAAGTCGAGTTCCAATACTGCACTATCTCAGTCAGTGCCTGATACTTAAGTTCTACTCCCAGTTTTGGGAATAAATTGGAAAGATCGTTAGGACACTATTTTTCGCCTTTAATATATCAAGCTCAACTTTGTTGAATCGAGGCTGAAACGAGACGAGTTCGGGTTGTTGAATCTCACCTACTCATCCATTGGTGATTGCATCTATGCTTTGGGGATTGCACTTATACATCGGCAGTCAGTCACATCCGATTAAGGTTTTGAGATATGTCCACTCTCCGAGGACTTAAGTTATTTTATGGGAAGTCAGTCACACCCGTTTGATATTTAGAACTACGTCCGCACTATGTGGACCTAAATTGGTTCGTGGGTGGCATGTCACACCCACTTTGCATTTATACTCCGGCCTGCACTCCGAGGGCTTGGAGTTGTTTTATGGGTGGTCGCTTCACACCCGTTTATGTTTATAATCCAATCTACACTCCGAAGATTTTAGAGTTGGTCGATGTTTATACTCAAGTTCGCAATCTTGAGTTAGTTGATGTTCATACTCCAGTCTACACTCTGGTAATCCGGAGTTAGTTGATGGGTGGTCAATCACACCCATTTGGTATTTATGTTTATACTCTAGTTCACATTCTGGGAATCTGGAGTTAGCTGATAGATTGTCAGTCACTGTTTAGGCTTTAGGATTTCATTCGTGCTCCGAGAACGATGGATCTATCAGGATCATGGATGGCCGACTCACATCCACTCTGATTTAATAAGCGAGGTCGTTACATGGACGAGTCCATCCTCCTTAAACTTGGTTTGAATACGGGCGAAGTCGTTAGGTGGACGGATCCACCCTCTTTAAAACCACATTTGTAAGTTTATACTCCAATTCGCACTGTGGGAATCAGGAGTTAGTTAGAGGATTGTCATTTATCAATTCTTTTTTGGCTTCAGTGTGATGACTTCCCCTGAGCTTGGGTTTCAATTAGCGAGTGACCGGTCGTATCACAGTCTCTACCTATTTGAATAAATCCCACCGTAGGATGGAACTTAGCTCTCCATGCATTGTGATGGTTGTATGACACATTTCAAAAAATCATAGCTCTGGCTCGAAGAGATTTCATTTTATTGCTAAAATAAGAAAATACGGTAAAGTCAGTTGTCTTATTACAAATTCAAATTTCGTAATGCATAAACAAATTGCAAATGAAAAGCAGACTAAATGAATAAACAAAGCCTGTTATGTGTAATAGCAACAAAGACTCTCGCTGTTCTAGGCTCCCGGCAGAGTAAGACTGTCAACGGTCGATAACTTAAATGTGCCGTCTCTAAGCCTTTGTTCGATGACATACGACCCTTCCCATGTCGGTTTCATATGTGAAGGAAACAGGTAAATTCTCTTGAGGACGAGATTGCCGAGTTCGAAGGTTCGGGGTCGAACCTTAGCATTGTATAATTGGGCGACTCGATTGCGGTATGCGACTGCCCTCAAATCATCCTCCTTACGCTTCTCATCCACTAAATCTAGAGATTCGGCAAGTAATATAGCATCTATCTTCGGATCATAATAGGTCACACGATGTGAAGGTACTTCCATCTCGACTGGAATAACGGCTTTTGAACTGTAGGAAAGAGAGAACAGAGTGTGATTGGTCGTGGATTTGTGGGTTGTCCGATAAGCCCATAAAGCCATAGAAAGTTCATCGACCCATTTGCCTCCGGCCTATTTCAATTATTTCTTCGGAATAGATTTTACATCTTTATTAACAGCTTCAACCTATCCATTCGCTCAAGTGTGTGAAACTGCGGAGAATTTCTTCTAGATGTGGAATCATTGACAGAAATTCTTAAATTCAGCACTATCAAACTGTGCTCCGTTTTCATTAATGATGGTATGTGGGAGGCCAAATTGATAGATAATGTTGTGTACTACAAAGTTGATTACTTTCTTCGTTGTGATAGTAGTAAGGGGCTCAGCTTCCGTCCACTTGGTAAAATAATCAACTGCAACGATGGCGTACTTCGCGCTGCCTTTGGCTAGAGGAGAGAACCAATAATATCAATGCCCCATACCGCATACGGCCATGGACCGACCATCTGAGTTATTTCGGTAGCCGGGTCTCTTGGAATCCGAGCGTGTTTTTGACATCTATCACATTTTCTAGTGTAATCCGATGCATCGCGATTTACAATCGTCAATAATATCCATATCGGAGCACTTTTTTGGCAAGAGCTTGCCCCCCTGTGTGATCGCCACATTCTCCTTCATGTACATCATGTAATACTCGTTTGATTTCATCATGGGAGATACACCGGAGTAAAGGAACATAGTACCCTCCTCTACATAGGACTCCATTTTGACTAGTGAACATCGAAGCCTTTCAAAGAACTTGTCTTTTTTCACTCCTGTGCTTCGACAGGATCCCATGCTCGAGATAGTTTCGGAACGGGGTCATCCATGACTCCTTATCGGGAACCACTTCAAATACCCAGCCTGTTTCCATTTGATCGATGCTCGGGAAAGATAATGTCTCTATGGGAACGACCCCGATTTGCTGCACCTCACCTATGCTGGCTAACTTTGCTAATGAATCGGGCTTCTGATTATGTTCTCAGGGTATGCAGTTGATGGCATAATAACCGAATTGATCCAATATTTTCTGAACCCGAGCAAGATAAGCCAGTCTTCGGTTTTTGGCCCGGTACTCTTCTCGAACTTGACACATGACTAATTGTGAATCATGGTAAATCTCCATAGCAATAATTCTCAAATCACTAGCAAGTCGCAACCCAGCGAGCAGGGCTTCGTATTTGGCCTCGTTGTTCGTTACATGGAAATTGAACTTTAAGGCATAACATATAGATCGACCTTCAGGAGTTTCAAGCTTAAGCAGCGGTCATTTGATGCACCATCAATATGTAGCTTCCAGACATATTTAGGAGATTCACTAATTTTGGAAAATTCCTCTAGGACAATGAATTCAGCGATGAAATCTGCTAGGACTTGACCTGGAGTGACTCGCCTTGGTGTGTATGCGATGTCGAATTGACTCGGCTCGATATTCCACTTGAGTAACCTACCAAACATCTCAGGCCGCGTAAGGACCTGTCGTAACGGCTGGTCGGTGTAGACGGTAATAGGATGAGCCTTGAAATACCGACGGAGCTTCCTTGAGGCAATGGAAAGACAATAAGCCAGCTTTTCCAGCTTTGGGTAATTTCTCTCCACTCCATTTAGTCATTTGCTAATGTAATATACTAGCCGTTGTATCCGGTCTTCCTCTCGAATTAGGGCAGCGTTGATTGTGTTTTCTGACACTGCGAAATAGATGTACAATCTCTCGTGATCAATAGGCTTTAAAAGAATGGGTGGTGTGGACAGGTGTTGAACCAGTGCTCGAAATGTGCCCTCATTTTGTCGTCCATTCAAAATTTCGTTTTCCATTTCTGATCAAGTCGAAGAAAGGATTACATTTGTCAGTGGATTTCGAAATGAACTTGCTCAGTGCTACTACTTTCCTGTTGAGGCTCCGAACCTGCTTTATAGTCCCTGGAGTCTCAAGATGTCTGATTGCCCAGATCTTCTCGAGATAAATCCAAGGAATTTTCCAGATGCGACCCCAAAGTGGCATTTTAACGGATTGAGTTTCATTCTATATTTTCGGAGGATGTTGAACATCGATTCTAGGTCCTTGATATGATCAGTGGAGAACCATGACTTCACAAGCATGTCTCCACATATACCTCTATGGTTTTTCCAATCTGGTTAGCGAACATTCGATTAACTAGCCGTCGGTAGGTTACCCTAGCATTCTTGAGTCCAAATGGCATGACTTTGTAGCATTTAAGTCCCAGATCGATGACGAAACTAGTATGCTCCTGATCGGGCAAGTGCATGGTATCTGGTTGTAGCCAGAATACACATCCATGAAGGATAAGAGCTCATGTCCAGCCGTTGAGTCTACGAGTTGATCGATTCGGGGAAGTGGAAATCTATCTTTAGGGCAAGCTCTATTCAAGTCTGAGAAATCAACGCATGTTCTCTATTTCCCGTTAGGCTTTCTAACAAGTACAGGATTGGACACCCATTTCGAATATAATGCATCTCAGATAAACCCATTCGATTTGAGTTTATCTACCTCTTCCTTAAGGGCAGCAGATCTCTTCGGATCCATACCGCGCCTCTTTTGCTTGACTGAGACATGCCATGGGTTAATATTCAATGTGTGGCTCACGATGTTCGGGGAGATTCCACACATGTCAGAATGCGTCCAGGTAACGTCGAGGTTTGCCCGAAGAAATTCAATCAATTCCTCCTACATCCATTGGTTTAGGTGTGATCCAATCTTTATCATTTTAGAATCGTAATTATCGTCGATCGGAACATCGATCGTCAGCTCGACCGTGAAGCTTGACTGTTTTTACTTTCATATTAATTTTAGTATCTCTCGGGTCAAGATCCCTTAGGAACTGGCAGGGGTGCCCGGACTTAGGCCCGGGCAGTAGTTGTCAATTTTCAGCAAAACAGACGCAGAGAGATTCCTCTACGCCTTTTTTTCCTTGTCGCTGCGCCTCCCGTGGCTCAACAACACAACAGGCTCGTCCAGCAGCCTGATTTCCTTGAACAAATCCAACACCATTCTCGGTAGGGAATTTCAAAGTCAGATACTAAGGGGCAATGGCAGCCCTGAACTCAGCTAGAGCCGGTCGGCCCAAGAAAGCATTATACGACGAGTTAGTGTCCAACACAACAAATTATAATATTCGGACTCTCTAATGTTCTCCAATTCCCACTTCCACTGGTAGCACCACCATCCTAGTGGGTATATTCGTACTTCCACTGAAGCCGTAAATGCGAGATTGACGAGGTTTCAAATCCTTTGCTTACATCTTCATCTG
The DNA here is from genome assembly GCA_030765085.1 of Allium cepa. Classification (NCBI taxonomy): domain Eukaryota; kingdom Viridiplantae; phylum Streptophyta; class Magnoliopsida; order Asparagales; family Amaryllidaceae; genus Allium; species Allium cepa. The sequence goes on from CM060929.1 coordinate 444,578,605, forward strand.
ATCATAGGCTCGCTTAAACAACATGTTCACTGAACTTCCACTGTCCACTAAGATACTCTTCATCCAAGTAGGACCTATCTGAGCTGAAATGACAAGTGGATCAATGGTTAGGGCTTCGTCTCTATCGGCATCCTTGTCTTGAAATACGATGTCATCTGTCATCATTTTCTATTACTTGGCCGGAGCCCCGTCTTCCAAAATACTATGACATTGGAAGCTCACATGCCTAATAGAACTGGCATACGACTCCATTTCCTTCCATCTTCGGTTTGCTGGATGAGGACCACCACTAACAGTATTAATCATCAACCTCCCGTCGGTACGAGCAGGTTCCTCCGATCTTTCCTTTTTTGGTATATGATTCTGATTCGATGGGACCGCACCTCCTAATTGCGACGCCTGCACAAACTATTCCAACTTTCTCTCTCGTATCAGCTTCTCAATAATATCCTGTAAATGACAGCACTCATTCATATTATGGCCATAACTATCATTGCATCTACAAAACTTTCCTGTCCGAATCTATTTTTCTGATTATTGCTCCGAAGCAGGTTTCTTATATTGAATAGTATTGCAGGTCTGCAAATGCACATTTTCCAGCGATGTATTTATAGGAGTGTAATTATCAAACATAGAGGCCCTACGACGTGGCCGACGATTCTGGTCCCATTTCCTGTTTCGATTTCCTTTGCCTTTTTGTTGATTCTGTTTATTTTGTATGTTTAATTGCACCTTTCCAGAATTCTCCCTGATCTATTTAACAGCAGCATTTCTTTGGATACCCACGACACTGGGCCCCGCATTATCCTTTTTCCTAGACTATTTTGCATCCTCCCTTCTCAAGAACTGGCAACCTTGGAATAGAAACGGTCTAATGACGCAAAGGGTTTTCCGGCCAACCAGTTGCCAAATTCGGAATCAGGATCAATCCCCTTAGTTAATGATATCAGAATTGAGTTATAATTGGGATTACTAATCTCATCGCACATAGCATGAAACCTCTCTAGATAACGTCTAAATGTCTCTCCGGGAGCTTGAGTGACACTAGACAAGGTGTTAACATCTTTCGGCCTTGTGACATGCATGCAGAACTATTCAAAAAACTTCGTTGCCAATTGGTCAAAATATGATATAGATCGAGGTGGTAGACGAGTAAACCACATACTTGCAATGCCCCCTTGGGAGATCGAGAAACTTTGGCACTTGAATGCATGCATCATCAGCTCTTGCAGCATTCATTAATACTTTAAGATGTGCTGGTTAGGATCGGAACTCCCTTCATAAACGGGTAGAGTTGGCATTCTGAATCGCCGGGGTGGTTCAACATAGAGTATATCATCAGTAAAAAGGGTATGACTCCGGAAAATTCCTCAGTCGTCATTGATGAGGCCTTGACTTTTGCGGATCATCTGACGAATCATTATCAGGATATCTGGCATCAGGACATTCTGGGCACGTTGAGCCAAGGTATGGTCGAGTTCCACAATGCGAGGATGGACCGGTCACAGTCGATGGTCCACATCTCGCCTCCTTGGTTCTAGATCTTTAGGAACATAAGGTTCAGGAGTATAATTGCATTAAAGGTGGGTGGGATCCATTCGGTTCTAAGCATGAACTTCCAACTCAATAGCGGTGGTAGCAGCGCGATTGTTTGTAGTATGATAAGGGACAATACCTCCTCGGGAGGAGGGTTCGGCCTGATGGTTGATGGGCCGACTCTCGGTTGCCCAAGATTCAATGTGCACCGATGTCCAGCAGCCTCTGTATAACTTCCGTCCAGCTGTAGGCGCGTGGATCTATGATGGTTGTCAGAAGAGGTTGAACTCTTAGTGGGTGAATAGGAAGCCTTATCCCTTCTGGATCTCCTTCGTCGTTGTTGATTCAGTTGATTGGTTAATTCCACGTTAGCACGGAGTTACTGAGTAAGCTACTGGTGGCTTTGTGTTAGTTCTTGCATTAGTAGTTGAAACTCTTCCCTGGTGACAGGGCCCTATGGATCTAAAGGTCCGGCAACATTTTGGTCGGTAGGAGGAAGTTGCATTGGATTCTGTCTGTCCCGTCCTATGGATCTGCAACTATTGATGTAGTCCTAGTGTTGACTATGGTGGATAGCGAAGCTCTCTCCTAGACTTGGTACAAATCTGAATAGGATGGAAGAACTTTTGGGCTTGAAATATGGATCTTCTTTTTAGATTCTTGCAATCCGATATCGGTAGTAGATTCAATGAGCTAGAGAAAAACTGGGTTTTCTCGGTGAAAACGCACAGAAACACATTGATTTAGAGTGGTTCGGCGTATGGCCTACGTCCACTATGAAATGGCTGACTTTTATTTGTTTTTTCTTGCTGGTTACAATGAGTTACAATAGTACAATTCGAGTACAATAGTGATTTCGGCAGAGTCGGGACGTCGAAGAGCCCAAGGTCTTTTTTCAATAGGTCCTGGGCAGTTATATATAGGCGTAGGCTGCAAGTATCTCTCTCAGATCCCGAAAGACTTCTTCTCTCACGTGGGTGGGCCCACATGACCGATCCCCGGTCGTTTGGACTCGATCAGTGATCGACACGAATTTAATTCGTATCGATCAATATTTTGCCCAATCGAGTCGAGATTGATCATGAACATTCCTGAGGTTGTGCGCAAGCTTCTCTAAAAATTTGGTGGCATTTAGACTTGTAGATCTCGAGTTATGATCGATCCAAGTTTGAATTTGTCGAAGGCTGCTGTGTTCGCATTGCTTCTGTTCGCATTGCTTCTGTTCGCATCGCTTCTAGGCACATGCTTGCTAGTTGACATGGCGCTAACTTTTAGGATCAATCCACCTTTCATGCCGAGCGACCAAGGCTTCCACTTATATATGCTTTGCTCATATCGACCCAGAATATCCCTTCCTCGCTCTCCTGCACCTAACCTCAAGTCGATCCATCGCACCCTACTTCGTATCGATCCTTTATAATTGCTTCGTATCGGTACGAATTTAATATCTATGTATATTTTAGTGGTTCTTTCTTATGAACACATGCTTCCTTTGCATTTTGACAAAAAATTAAAATATTTGATATTTCTATCAAAATACTTACTTAATTCTAATGCTTATAGAATGATGCATTCTTACCATTTCTTGGATCATATCCAAAAAGCTACAAAATCAGTATCACTTCTACTAACTTCGAGACACTTTGGTTGTTATATGCAAACATTCTATTCTAAATCGTTATTTAGAATTTTCCATTTCAACACGTATGTACCAAATACTAAGTAATATCAAGCGATAATTTTGTGAGTAAATCAAATTAACTTGAGCACATTGAATAATGAATCTGTTACGCTAGTTTCAAAAATTGAAATTTACGATTTAATTCTTATCAACATTGCTCATTGTATCCAACTACGTTAGTCATGATCTTGAAGACCTATTCACGGCATATGGATCATATCCCTTTGGGTACAACTATCAAAACCATATTTTGAAATTATATTTGGAATCTATTTCGGATTCGCATGTCATACCATAACATAGAGTTAATACTCTTAATGGTCTAATTAACTGTTAAGGATTATATATTATCGATATTGATAAGAAACCCGTAGTTTCTCTTCAATGTGCAAAAATATTTATTAAACACTCTAAAGCATTGTATTCGTTTAGGTTTCGTTAATTTAATTTCATCCCATGTAATCAGTTTCATCTTTGGATCGTATCCAAATCCATTTTACTACCAGTAATTTTTAAAATAAATTCCTTCGATACGAAGTTGGTATTTCTTAAAATAATAGTTGTTTCCTAATGCAACAGAATAGGTATCAGAAACAAATTATGAATTGTCTTATGTGTAAAACTGATTTGGTTTAGTTTACAATACTTATGTTCAAACCTAAATTGGTCACCCGATGACAGTCATTCCCAAACTCCTTTTGCGAGATTCATACAAGATTCCTCACGAACAATTATTACACACAGTCTTTTAACTCACACAACCTATCAATCCTTGGCCTAGAATATGTTGAGGTTTCCTATAAACCCTTATCTTGTAAGGTTTATAAACTATTAACTAGATGAAATTTAACCTTGTGTACTAATCTTAAGTACACAACCTTACAGGAAGAAGTTAACTTAACTTAACTCATCATTAATCATGCTTTATTCAATAAAGTTTGAATATTCACTATCGATACATCATTATGTACCATAGAAAGGAGTGAATCTTTGTTCATATTTTAGGCACATTCGAAACACTTTTCGATATATTGGCTTATTCGATCGAATCATATCATTTTTATTACCTATTGCATGTTATGTTATTTATTTCCATTTTATATTCTATGAGCTTATCATAGACATACTACATGTGTATAAATACACATGTTATGTTTGTAATAACCCATCGGTGAATACAACAATATTGGAAACATTTTGGTACTATTAGACTTATGATTATATACATCTATACGTATCAATCCAAAGAGCTCTTCAACTATTTTGATGCTCCCATTCAATGGATTTTACTGTTTGAGATATAATTCATTAGTATCATATGATTTATAATCATACAATAAAAAATTATTTCTCCAAACTATGTCTTAGTCTATAATTGCAAAAAAAATATAAATAAATTTAGATACCTATGTACTTCCTAATGCATCACAAATACCACTAATATGTCTTATTTTATAACCAATATTCATAATATTTATATTGAAATAAAACCGTCTATTTTTTTAGTCAATATTGAAAAATTGTTATTATTTTATAAGTAATATTTGGTATGTTTTACGAAAATAATTTATAAATAATGTTTGGTATGTTTTATAAATAAGTGTTGTATGACATACTTCCACTATTTCCGCCATTACTCTAATTGCATACAGAATACGGAGCTCCATTCCATCACTTAACATAGAGTATTTAGTTCATTTACTGTAATTGGTTTATAGTCAAGAATTTTCAAATCAAATATCTTAAATTCAAAGAAATGAATCTCATAGAAAATAATTTTTCAATTTAAAAGTATATTTTGGAATAGAAATCATATTTATCATTCCAATGTTAAGTATTATTTATTATTTTTCAATTCTTGTTTCCAATGTTTCTTTATGAAGCAGAAGTGACCATTCACTCTTTTCATCCCAACCGTGCCTTAGGTTACATACATTCTTATACATTCGATTTTATTTTAAATAGTCGAACAACTCAAAGGAGATCCTCACTATAATATCATAATGAAATCTTTACAAAAGGATATTTGGTCATCCTTAACTTTAAGGATATCAAATAAACTGCACTTACGTAAACTGATCAAACTTACATTTCGGTGTTCGAATTCTTAAATTTACCTTATACCTTTGGTACAGTATTAAATTTAACACAACAAGATTATTATTATTATCAATCATATAGAATACACGATTTCACTTTATAGTTTACTTCTTAATTCCGAACGAACTAATGTCGTTGAAGTTTCGTGCATTACAAATGGTGGAAATTCACCATATAACATTTATATATGATTGGAAATGAATCAAATATTCATATCCTTGTATTTCTTTTAGAGTTCAAAACTTGTTGAAGACAATACACAGTCTCAGGCAAGTAATAAACATAAGTATCTAAGTTATGAAGGTATTTAGTAGTTGTACAATTAGGCTGTTGCATGGATCAACATGTAGAAATAATTATTGGTAAGTATATTTAATATTTCTATTTATCAATATTAATTCTACTTATTTGAATATTTTAATTGATAAACATTTTATCAATTTCATTAGTAACACAGATTTATTCGATTTGGATTATTTTAACTTTACATATTACAGTTGTTCTTACAGAACTAGAAAGGTTAAATTTTTCCATTTGATTTTTGTAAGAAGGCTCCTATTGGATTTTTTATTTCTCAAAATCCTAAGTCGAAACATAGAAGTTTTTTGACTTCACTAGTAGGTGATATGACTCATTTATCTTGGGATTCTGATCTTGAGTTTGGTCAACAAGTTATAACCCTACAAAATATGGATAACTCCTTATAGGTTGTATCATACACAACTCCTAACCCGTGGTTCCTTGTCGTAATCTCATTTCGTCCTTAAGCTTGCTCAACAAATCAAAGAGATTATTCACTCATACCTACCATTTTGCGATGGCATAAGTATAACATATGTACCCTGAGTGTAATAATCCATAATTTTCGATAATTAAAACATTAGATTAAATAAGATTTTGACATTTAATATTGTGAGAAATTAAAAATTTATAATTTATTAATGATAAAATAATTCGAGTTGATTTAATACGGTTTTTGAATGTTATTGACAATTATTTTGTTGCAATTTCAATCGGTTGAAATAATGGCAAAGTTAATTTGGTTATAATTGTAATAAGGAATAAATTAAATGTTGAAATTTTATGAAATTAATTGAATTGGTTACTATGAAAGATGAAATCAATGATGTAGTAAGTAATTATAATATTTGTTTGTAAATAATAAATTTATGAATATGATTAATTACTTAAAGGTAATATTTGTTTATTGATCATCTCATTATTTAATATATTGGAACAAATTGGCAATCAATAAATAATTAATGTAATTGAAATATTATAATTAATATGGTAAAGGATGATAATTATAGAATAAGAATGTATTGGAATGTAAACTGATGTTAACTACATTTATAAGGTAACAATTGATTCAACATAAGAGTGTTGGTCGAAATAAAGAATTTGATTGAATTTAAAATATAATTAACTAGAATTTTATTAGAATTGCAATCAAACTCTGAAATTAATGTAATATTTAATAGTGGACCTAACATGGAAATTTTATTTTAAAAGATTTTAATTTTTGTGAAACCAAAAATGATGAAAATTGTTAATCATTATTTTTGAATTTAAAAAGTGATTAAATTAATTTAATAACAATTTATTGAATTAACGTGAAATTAGCCATTTTGGTCATTGTCTTGGATTTTTATGAAACTAGTTTCATCAGATCTGTAATAGTGAATTATTGTAGGATTTCAAATTTCGCAGGGATCGGACTTATCATTTCATTGTGTGTGCTCGAAACACATAGAAATTAATTTAAAGAATTCAAATGAACATAATCTGATTTTGAAAGCTAATTTTTGCATACAATGGAATACATGTTTGGAACTAGTTCCATTTCGTTTAAAATTATTGAAAACCTATATTTAGATATATGGGATGACCCAATTTCGTTTCATAAACGAAATGAGCTTTTCGGGTCATCGTTATCATTTCGACCTAATTCGATTTATCCATTCATTCTTATCTAAATTCGTCCATTTAAGTAGATTTCTTTTCTGAAACCCTACCAGCCTTTTTATTTCTGCATGTACGTACACTTTCTTCTCATCTCCTTTTTCCAATGGCCCAAACTTAATTCTAAATTTCAATTTCAAATCAAAATCAAATTTAAAATTTTCAACTCCTCAAACTATATCAAGTTATATATCATTGGAAAGCCCTCGACAAGTGCAGTCTATTTGCAGCAATTCGTTTTTCGATTCGAATCATGGATTGGCAAGAAATTAATGATTTAATCTCGGCCATTGGAACCAGGGTTTCGATTTTAACGGTGGATCTTCGTCTTGGGAGCGAATGGAGGGTACCGCGACATAGAGGAATTCGAGTAGGCCTTAGGGGTGGTTTCCGTTCATTTGATGGTCACCTTGGTTCACCAAAATGCATGGTTAAGGGTAGCAGCAGAGTTGGCCGCTCATCAGCACCTAGAGGCGTTACCGGGGGTCGTGGCCTCCCCGGTAGGGCGACGGAGCATGTGGAGTGGCATGGTGATGTTGGATCAAGGTGGTAGGGGCTAAGTTTTCGGTGGTGGTTGTACGTTGATAGTTCGAGGCAGTAGCGATCGTGAATGATTAGGGTTTGAGTTGGAGTAAAATAATTACCATTTTACCATTCTTCTATTTTAATCTAAATTTAAAATTTAAACGTTCTAACTTATATAACTTTCTCACACGAGCTCGGATTTGTATGCGGTTTTCTCCATTGCGATCGTATAAAAATTATAAAACTATGGAACTAGTTTTGTTGCATTCTGATAATGTTAGATTTTTGGGCTATTTTTGGATTTTTAATCGATGAAAAATCAAAGGTGAGTGTTTCAACTCACTCACGAATGCTAAACTACCTTATATTTATTAAATTTATGATGTGATTAGAAATTGATTATTGTTATTTGGTACTTTAAATTGTCATTTGAATTTATATTGATTTAATTGCCATTTAAATTAATATTGAAATTTAATTGCCAGTTAAATCCTTGATAATTATATCCATTTTATTTATTGTGATTTATTGGTTGTATTTGAATGATGATTATGATGGATGTTTAATTGTTGATATTTGGATGATTGGATATTATATTTATTTTATATGTTGTTATCACACTGCAAGTTCCCTTAGTCTACTATTAGGTAAATCACTGTGGGTTGAAATAATACATATTTGAATAGACTTATGGATTAGAGAAAAATTGTTATGGGTTGAAATGATAAACATGATCAGTTTTATGAATTTTGAATTTTAATTTGGGATTGTGGGTTGAAATGATATATGCCATAAATATTAATTTATTACGGATTGAAATGATATATATCTGTATCACTTGACTGTAGGGTAGAAAATTACATACGAACACCAGATTGTTTAAATCAAATGATTTTTTAATCTTTAATTTTTGAATCCCATTAAATGATATTATGAAATAAAATTTGATTTATAGGAATTTGATTAATTTCAAAAAAAATCAAAGCTTTTAAATATGTTGAAATTGGTTTAAATGATTTGTTTAATAATTGAAATTGAAATTTTAAAGTAGAATTTTGAAATATAAATGAAATATATAAAATTGAGTTACTGTAAACTTTGGATATTAGAACTTTGAAATCTATTGAATCTGAAGTGGTTTAAATTTGTAGTTCAAACATGGATTTGAAATCGATATAAATTGAAATGATTTTAATGAGAATTTGAATTGAAAGATTAAAATTGAGTTTTGTTGATTTGAAATCTGGATATGGTCCAAATTTGTTGAAATGGAAGAAACAGTTTGATTGATACTATTTTCAAAACAATTTTTTTAATATAAACTACATAAAAATCTATTATTATAAAATTTCAGATTGCTTAGATTTTCAAAACTATTTACTGTATAAGACCATTTACAATAATCAAACCATTTTATATTAAACTATTTTAATTGTTTTAAAAATCCTTAAACTATTTAAACAACTTTAATCCATTTACTATTTTAATCTACTTTAAACCATTAAATATATTTTTAAACTATTTTATCTATTTTAAACCATTTTTGTCTATTTTAAACTATTAAAATTATTTAAACTATTTTTTATCTATTTTAAAATATTAAAAATATTTTAAACTATTAAATCTATTTTAAACTATTAAAACTAATTTAAACTACTTAAACTATTTGAATTATTTATGACTATCCAACTATTTTCTAATATTCAAACTGTACAAGGTTGAATTGTTTGTATTTGAACCTTGATTTAAAGGAAAAATGGTTAAATGATGTTATAACCTACATTGGAATTTGAAATGATATTTTCTAGTAAATGGCATATGTTGAGTAAATATGATGGTTTTGAAATGAGGAATATTTCAAATTGAATTTGATATTTTGATATCAATTATGAATCCATTTTTGGAAATTTAAAAGAACCAGCTGGTGTGAAATAAGCATTTGGTTGTTAAAGAGACCTGGATTTGATATTTTCACTCTCTGCCAATACCGAAAACTACTTTAGCAAGTTTGCATGTGGTGGAGAATCCAAAACAAAGTAGGATGGATTGGAAAACGCTACTGTATGAGGTATGAATGCAGCCCTGACTCCCTCGGCTCAGCTTGATATCACTAAAACAGGAGCTATACCGGGCCAAGTGAGGTTGCTCCTCCGATCAGACACATTTCTTCGGTATCATATTTATTACTTTGTGATTGATTTGGTTGCCACTCCTCGATTTGATTATGGGAGTGTGTTCCGAGGTGGGCAGTAGTAGCCGTTATGCATTACCACCAGTCCGGGAGTGCAAACAGTAGAATCCTACCCTGGCATTGCATAGCATGCCTTTTCATATGCCGTATCGCGCCCATTACGAGTTTGGTTTGTACCATACCCATGGAGTGCTCCCTGAGTATCCCACCGGTTTGGTGGAGCTTACAGTATTTGTATAGACTACCGGAATTATACAAAAATGTGTTAAGGGGGATATGGGTAACGCCTTAACGCTATTTTAATAATTTACTTTACAATAGACATATTATAATAGCATATTGTACTATATATGTACATAGTTTAACGGATCCTTAGGAGATGGAATCTCGAACATCTCTTAAGTTATTGCACACACGTTAGACATTAGATAGGAGATGTAAAATCCTGTAAACATCTCTGAAGTCATTACACTTATATTTATTTACCGTTGATTTAACTTACATAAGATCTTTTAGTTATGACTCGAGTGTTTTGTCTTTTGATTATGCTCAGGTCAGCCTGAGCATTTTAGTGCTGAAGACTATCTTTTTGGAGGACAAGAACGAAGATTTAGTATACTATTGCTATTTATTATAATTATTCCACTGCATCATGTTATTCCGCTGCTTTCGTTACTTATTCCTGGTATATGTATAACTCTGATATATATTGTGAAGTGTAATCAAATGTATTTATAACACAGCTTCATGAATTGTCTATTTGATTATTATATTTTGTCTTTCCGCGGTGAGATGCCATGTTTTTTTCCTTCTTTTGTCTTCTTTTTCTTATTTACCCTATAATAATCCTCTCTTTTGAATGGTTTGAGTTTGATATGTGTGGTTTATTACTGATTTGAACCATCCAAAAAGGTGGGTCGTTGTATTGAGTTTTTACAAAAACACATATAGTTATCTTTGTAATGACGCAACTTTTTGGATGGTTCAAATCGACAATAAATCACACATGTCAGATCAAACCATTCAAAAGGGAAGATTGTTATAGGGTAAATAAGAAAAAGAAGAGAAAGATGTAACTACCCTAGTTTTGGTGATTACCTGTCAAATTAAATTATAAAGGTGGTTATAATTCAATAATAGAGAAATAAAATAAATTGAAGATATAAAATTTGTTAAAATTGTTTATTTTAAATAAACAGTAGGTTTTGAATAAATAAAATAGAACTAAGATAGTTTGGTTGGTAATAATTGGTGAATAATTGTAATATGTTGATTTGGTGATTAATTAAATTAAATAAAGATAAAAGAATTTAAATAAAAAATAATTTGTTGAAATAAATAAATAATGATGGAAATAAAGTTTTAGAAACTTTAATATGTTAGTTTGTAATACAAATGCGCATTATATGATTTTAATTTGATAAAATGCAATAATTTTGCAAATTATTGCCAAATGTGATTTTTATTAATTTTAAATGAAGGAATTTAATATGATATATTTTTGTAAATAAAAGGTGGATTTTTTTAAAATAGTATTTGAATGTAAAAGTGATGTTTATGATGTTTATTTAATTTGACAAGAATAACATTTTTTATCTAATTTTTGGTGCTAAAATATTGTTTTATGTAAATTATAGTGTAAATTGAGCATTTAAGTAAAAATAAGAGTTTTAATGATGGAAAATAATTTTTCATGGCTAATTTAATTTGTATGTTGTAAAACATTAGTTGTATAAATTAATTTAGTTAATATCTATTTGTTTGATTTTATAAAGTTAAAAACATGAAAAAGATAAGTGCTTTTGATACATTAGTGTTAGTGTATTAATTAAACTATTTCTTATGGGGTTTAAGCCCACTTACCCTTTTAAATAAGGAGAAATTATCTCCTTCTTCTCAAAAATATGGAACGTACATCGGTTTACAGTAAAATCAAAAAGAAGAAAATCGAGAAACCCTTTTTCTCTTTAAACCTAAAACCCAAACCTCCAATTTCTCAATTAATTTGCTAAATTTGTAACGACCCAACTTCCACACTCCAGGAAGTTGCATCGCTAAGAAGAAAGAAAGGGATAGAAAAGAGAAAAGAAAGGAAAGAAAGAACAGACCACATCAGAATCTCACAGCGGAATCGAATAAATTATAATATATCACATAATACTTTACATAGTATCTTATACATCAGAGTAATACAGCTAATACAACACAAAACTAGACAGTTATAAACATCTGTCTAGCATTTACAATCCAAGTTTATTAGAGAAACAGATACAACTCAAACACAGCGGAACTTCTAAATATATCTACACGCTGAAGCCTCCTGCTCCATTATCTCCTCCAAAACTCGTCAAAGCAATCCTGAAACACTTGACTACTCATACATAATATGAGTACCCAAGAGTTTAATAAAACAGAAAATAAACACTCAGGTCAGACAGGGGTCTGGTGTGAGTAAACGGGGATAAAAGTTGCTTAACTTTAGAAAATCTTTTTGAAAACAAAAGGTATCACGTAAGACTTCCCACACATAAACATGGAAAAGTTTTTACCTTACGCTAACCAAAACATTTGATAGGAAATCCAGTGATACTAAAATAGTGTCTAGGGTTTTCAAAATAAAATACAGAAATAGCTGGAATGCTTACATCTCATGTTCCAACATAGTTGGGCACAATCAAAACCGTACAGGCACTTATTGGATTATGGATTCCATCAATGGCAGGGCTACTGGGGTACCGCCCGTCACAGTACGTGGCCTAGATCACCGTACCGAGGAGCCACCCTAACTCCCCTGCAACACAAAGCCAGACCCGTTCCTTACTGAACAGTTCTGAACAAGACCACCCCGCAGATTGGTCGTCACCAACTACCACACAGCCGAAATATAAAGGGACCTCTAGACAGGAGTAAATCTTGCTCTCAAGTGGGTGCGACCCACGAAGCCTTGCTGCACCTCCCCTGTTTTAGCCATTCCCGGTTGATGAGGCTTGAGGTTACGATTACCTTTATAGGACACATAAATCTTAGAATGCTCATCGTCCACCTGACGATGTTCTGAAAGCATTCAATCCATACAAGTTCGTTCTGGGTTCGAACGAAACCGAAGGCATTATCTCGCTACACTCGTATTGGAATCACCCTCAGAGTTAACGACGATAACCCTTGCACTCTATATCACCATCTCGAATCTATAAGCACTATTCCGTCAACTCATTACGGAATCACCCACAGAGTTATACTGACGTATAGCCCTTACACCTCGAGTCTTCACTTGCTCCACTTGGATTAACGACCTAACGTTTAGTTGGAATCGATGTGGTTTTCGGATATCCAAATATGGAAACCCGATCCCGGTCTCACCGAAACCAAACGCCATTTTAATGTCCAAGTTGTACTTAAGGGTTTTAAGTAATTAACTTATCTCATTATTATCTATTTCACACAGATAGATAAACTACATCTAGCAATAGATAATCACATTCATATCATAACAGATAATCTGTATCATCCATAAACAGATAATCATCACAACCAAATAATCCATCACAAACCATCATACTTAAACCAACATTCATATCATACAGATACAATTAATCTCATTACTGAGATCACAACCATTCAACCAATAACATCCATAAGCAATGATTTAATTATCATCAATTATAATTAATTTAAAAATGAATTAAATTAATTACAACCATCTCTAATTAATTTAAAATAAATTAAATTAATTACTCATTTAAATCTGCTTAACATCCATTAATTAGTTAACCCAGTTAATTAATTCACTTCCTAAATATTTAACTTGATTAAACAACCTTGATTAATCAATCACTAATTACAATAAGTAATTAGTATTAAATTAATTTCATTCATTAATTAACCTTAATCATAAGTAATTAACACTTAATTACTCATTTATTAATTAATTATAATTAATTATAATTATCCTTAATTAATTACAATTAATTAACCACTTAATTAATTAATTTTTACCTAATTAAACAATCCTTAATTACATCATTAATATTAATTAATGATCTTTAATATTTAATAAATTACTTAATTAAAATTAATTATATTTAGTAATTAATCTAATTATTAATCACCTTGATTAATATCCAATTAAGTAATTAACTATTTTTAATTACTTGTTTAAAAATTAATTAACCAATAATTAATCATTAATTAATTCCTTAACTAATTACAAAAGTAATTATCCAAATTACTATTTACATTCCAGTAATTATAAAGTAGTCCTGCTCCATTAATTACATTAAGTAATTACACTTAAAATCATCAAATGATTTATTAAAATTAATTAAACTGAATTAATTAACTTAAAAAATCACAATCCAAATTTATAAGTAATTAATTCCTTAATTACTTAATAAATTACAATTAATTAGATTCAATTAATCAATCTAGTTAATTATCAAAATTAATTACATTAGTTAATTACTAAATTATCCTTAGATAATTATCACCAATTATTAATTAACAACATTTCATTAATTATATACTTAAGAAAATTTGAATTAGATTAATTATCAAAATTAATCTAAACCATTATTTAAAATCAAATAATTAAGTAAATCCTTAATTATCTAAAATATTTTTCAAAATAATTTAATTACTTATCAATGACTCATCTAAATTCAAAATGTATTAAAACAATACATTTCTAAAAATTAAATTCAAATTCCAATTTTATTTAAAGATTCAAATGTTTAATTATTTAAACATTAATCCAAATTAAATAATTATAAAACCTTACAATAAAATGAATGTTAAGAACATTCATTACCTAACTATAAAGAAAGATTTAAAATTAATTACTTGATTAAAATAGATTAAGCCTTTGAAAATTGATTGATTTGTTTATCTTCAAATCAACATTAAACACTTCATATTTATTCAAGTATTAAAGAATAAATTCTTCAAGTTTTAAAACTTACTTGAAATCAAATTTTATTTCCAAATCTATTTTTAAACATTTGAACATGTTTTTTTTTTTACAAACTGGTTTTGAAATCAAAACTGTTCCAAAGAAATTTGAAACTGTTTTTAACTAAATTTCAAAACCAATTTAAATCTTGTTTAAATCATTTAAATCTGCTCAAAATTTAAAACTCAAATAAACTGTTTTAAATCAAAAATCAGGTTTAAAAGATAACCTGAAACTATTTTAAATCTTGACTTAAACCCATATTAAATTTTGTTTAAATTTAAGATTCTCATTTTCAAAAACTTTAAATTTCAAACTACATTTTAATTCAGTTTTCAACTTCCACCTAAAATCAAATTCCCACACAAAAATTTAAATTTCATTCAAATGTTAGAAATTGCAAAGCTACAGGATTTTAAACCTGAAACTGTTTTGTTTTAACTCCTGATTTAAAACAGAATTTTAAATCTTGTTTAAATTTAAGATTTTATTTTTTAAAACTTTGAGTTCAAAGCTACATTTGAATTCAGCTACAACTTATGCTAGAATCAAAATCCAACCTTAAAAAGATGAATTCATTCAAAGTTAAGAAACTGCAAAATTCTCAGGTTTTAAACCCTGTAATCTACTAACCCGAGCAACCCCCTAATTTACTTCGAGTTACTACACCTATTGCTTCGAGTCAGAAGCAAAACTACCCGAGTTCTACTTCGGGTCAAAACCCTGCACACCCCAAATAATTCACCCGAGTTCCACTGCAACCAAGACCAACCTGTCATCACCTAGTAATACCACCTCCAGCCACCATCATCGACACGACCTTGGCCATAGCTACCTCTACACTCCCTACTCAACCTCTCAAATTCCTAACCCACTTAATGCAACAGATGGACGTGCAGACCTGCAACCTTTAAAACCAGTTTTTGAAACCTGGAAAAAACTAAATTCCAAACTCTTCCCTTCCTCTGATCATCAAACACCAAATTTACCCCATTCTTACATCCATACTTCACTAACATGAAGCATCATAACACCCTAAATCCACTAGACTATCAAATGCTTCTAAAATTCCTTTTTCTGTTTCAAACAGAATGTTTATCCTACAGCTATTTAAAGAGGTGGAGTTTTGGTTTTAAAATTTCTGATTCATAACATACACTCATGTTAAAATCTTGTTGAAATAATTAAAGATGTTGATATATCTGTTTCATTGCAAAATTGTTTACTGTATAGTTATTTCCAGTAAGTAACAGGCCTCAAATCTTAACCTATTTTAACCAAATCATAATTTTATAAACCTGCATTAGTACTAAACAACATGCTCTATCTATCATAATATTTTCTAACAAAAATTATTCAAGTGAATAAAATTTCCTATTAATACTTATTATAAAATAGAAAACTGTAGATTAGGAATTTCTGTAATTCCATACATATATATATATATCTATATATATATTTTCACACATCATATTGATCCCAAACGAACTCATACAAGCATACACAATTTTACATGTTCACATGCATTAGACAGGTTCAACTTTTTGCAGTAAATAAATAGATAATTAACAGGGCAGTTTCAATCACAGCAGTTTTGAAAAAAAAAACAGTTACATATGATACTTTGGTTCTGGAAATCTAGTTTAGCTTTGATTTAAAAGGAAGAACTGTTTTTAAAAGAAAAAGGTTTACTCACCTTATTAAATTGAAGAATGCAGAAAACAACTTTGAGTGCAGATTCAATCCAGAAACTTGTTGAAACTGCATGTTGAACCTGGTGCAAATTTGAAGATGAAGTTGCTTTTCTGTCTTGATTGTTGATTGCTTTTATCTTGTATTTGTATGCATGCAGACCCATTCAAATATCTCAGATTTGCAGTTGTTCTTCTAATTGATATTGAAACTTAGCTTCAGATTTGTAGTAGTATGCACAGATTGAAGTTTGTTTTTGAAGAAATTGATTTGCAGATAGGTTTTCAGATTTGAAGTTGAATGTAGAGTTTAAAACATGCATTTGTTTTTTTTAAGTTTTGATTTACTGAAATTTGATTCCAGGTTTCAAATGAGAAAATGGGTTGAACAGAGAAAAACATTTGTCATATTCTCTTATCAAAATAAATTAAAATAAAGAGCTTTGAAAACAAATGCCACTTGTTATGTTTAGGTGTAGGTAATTTTACAAGTGTCTACTTAATAGTTTAATTGACTAACACATGTTTATTTCAATATTTAAAAGAGAATTCTAAATTATTAAATGTATTTGAATTTGTCTTAAACCATTTCAAATTAATTTTAGCAATATTCAAATGTTTATTAACATCTAGTCTTTAAATAAATACATATAAATTTCTTTATAAAACTATACACTTATATTTTAATGCTTGTTTAATTATTTTTAAAATAATTATTCTTTATAAAACTAAATTTCAAAAGAAAAGCAATTTTAAAATAAAACAAAACAAATTTTTATTATAAAACAAAATTTTAAACTAAACAAATTCTTATTTACATTTTATGAAAATTATAAGAAAGATTTTTAAAACAGACTTTTGAAAAGTTTACAATACTAATTTAAATTAATTTAAATCCATTTACACATTATACATTAATATATAATTATTAGAAAATATTCTCTATTTAATATAAATTAAAATTAAAACCAAATCCTCTATTTACAATGTATAAACATTTATACATTATAAATAAAATATTTTTAAATCAGCTTAGAAAGATAAATTATTACTTAAATAATTTTTAGCATTTGAAAAGAATATCATTTATCAAACTAAATAATTATAATTTTCAAAAGAGAATTCCAGTTTTGAATTAAATTATTAAATCAATATTTCACATTTCAAAATAATTATCAAGGAAATTATCAAATAATTATTGCCTAAATTTCCGGGACATCACATTCCTTCCCTCTTAAAAGAATTTCGTCTCCGAAATTTAAAAGAAAAGGTAATTTAATAATCCATACAGATTTTAAAATTTAAAACAGCAAACATATACTATCAACCAAATACTAGCAACCATAGCAACCAATTCATAACAATTCTAATTATCCAGACAAAATTCTGGATAGGATTCCCTAGAGTTTCCTAGGTATAAACACCGGGACACTCGCCCTATAAAATTTAAACTAGCTATACCACTCAGATCTAGAGCTCCTATATATCTAGATCTACAAATCTAAACAGAATACAGGACTACAGATAAGTCCTAATCAACTCTCAAATTTCTCAGAACTACTGAGTCCAAAACCAGAGATAAACCATACACGTACTCCCTCAGAGATACGTGAAAAACAAAACAAATTCCAGCCATCCGAACCGGTAATTCAATCCTATAGAACAAACACTCCATTCTCAAGAGAAACAGAAAGATCCAATAGTCATATCCACAAATCTCTCCTGATGATCCTGGGCTGCTTCCAACCTTCTAGATCAAACACAATCCACCACACAAACTCTACTACAGAAATATCAGAAGTCTTCAGACAAACTACTCTATCTGGAAACAAACAGATACAAAACAATCAAGTCTCCAGATCCAAAATGAATTTCCTATAGAAATCCTCTGATCTAAGACAAAACTCAAATTCCTAAAGAATCGGGTGCTGCTCTTATTCTGAAATAGCTGCCACCATGCTTCCACTGCGCAACTCTGATTCAAGAATGTTGTTGATGAACACAAGTATAAACTTGATCAACTTATCCCGGAATATTGTTCATCAAATTCCATAAAATCTCAGTGACCTATCCGATTCAGTCACAAACACCACAGCAAAAATTCAACCAGAAACCAGATCCGATAAATCCTGCCAACTTAAACAGATCACACTCAAAGAATCTCTTACAATGCTGAACCACCGGTAAAGCTCCAAGAATCAAGTCGATACAGAACTCAAACATCCATTAGAGATGCTTCAATCCAAACAAAGATCACTCAGAAAACTTCCGAACCATCGCAAGTCACTTTTGCGATTCTACCTAGTTCAGATTCCAAGAAATCGTTCTCACTTCAACAATCAAAACAGCTAAAACCTTCTACCCGAAAGAAGAACCAGTGGTCTACCTCTTAACCACTAACATCACACCCAACTGAGCTTCCAGAAGAAAAGGACAAGCTACACCATCTGCCCGGACTACTGACAGAAGAATCACAGAGATTTCTGAACCATCGAAGAACAGGCCACTCACAGCTGCTACTACTGCCAAAACTTCCTTATCCAAAAGCTCATCGAACCTCAAAGCTACACCAGCCACTTCACAATAGAGCCTTCCAGATAGACAGATATCTCTCAGGAAACTCGCTCCCAAACCAAGCTCAAACTCTGCTAAACTGAGTCTCAAACTCAAATATAGGCAGAACTCCTTTCTAAGGTTGCCAAAATACCCTTGCTGGCTTCTGCACTTCCAACTAATCCAAACTCAAGAGAGTCCACTCACACGAGTGAAATCCAGCTTACAATCCAAAGATAAATTCCGAATCTTGAAAAGATTCCCTTCAGAGTTCAGTGAAATTCTTCACACCAAACTACCAAACTACTCAAGATGCCCAACACTGCCCTAGCAGACCACTTCTAACCTCAAACACTCGAATTCCAACCATTGGTAGTTGTGTTACACACACTACTACCCTATCTACCTTTATTACTTATATTGGAAAACCTGAACAAGTAACCCAATCTAATAGGTAGAAATAAATTATATATATATATATATATATATTCAAAATTACAAATACGCTCTCTCTCAAGACAGACACCACTACAGAGCCTAGGTATTCGCTCAACCTAATGCTCTGATACCACGTTGTAACGACCCAACTTCCACACTCCAGGAAGTTGCATCGCTAAGAAGAAAGAAAGGGATAGAAAAGAGAAAAGAAAGGAAAGAAAGAACAGACCACATCAGAATCTCACAGCGGAATCGAATAAATTATAATATATCACATAATACTTTACATAGTATCTTATACATCAGAGTAATACAGCTAATACAACACAAAACTAGACAGTTATAAACATCTGTCTAGCATTTACAATCCAAGTTTATCAGAGAAACAGATACAACTCAAACACAGCGGAACTTCTAAATATATCTACACGCTGAAGCCTCCTGCTCCATTATCTCCTCCAAAACTCGTCAAAGCAATCCTGAAACACTTGACTACTCATACATAATATGAGTACCCAAGAGTTTAATAAAACAGAAAATAAACACTCAGGTCAGACAGGGGTCTGGTGTGAGTAAACGGGGATAAAAGTTACTTAACTTTAGAAAATCTTTTTGAAAACAAAAGGTATCACGTAAGACTTCCCACACATAAACATGGAAAAGTTTTTACCTTACGCTAACCAAAACATTTGATAGGAAATCCAGTGATAATAAAATAGTGTCTAGGGCTTTCAAAATAAAATACAGAAATAGCTGGAATGCTTACATCTCACGTTCCAACATAGTTGGGCACAGTCAAAACCGTACAGGCACTTATTGGATTATGGATTCCATCAATGGCAGAGCTACTGGGGTACCGCCCGTCACAGTACGTGGCCTAGATCACTGTACCGAGGAGCCACCCTAACTCCCCTGCAACACAAAGCCGGACCCGTTCCTTACTGAACAGTTCTGAACAAGACCACCCCGCAGATTGGTCGTCACCAACTACCACACAGCCGAAATATAAAGGGACCTCTAGACAGGAGTAAATCTTGCTCTCAAGTGGGTGCGATCCACGAAGCCTTGCTGCACCTCCCCTGTTTTAGCCATTCCCGGTTGATGAGGCTTGAGGTTACGATTACCTTTATAGGACACATAAATCTTAGAATGCTCATCGTCCACCTGACGATGTTCTGAAAGCATTCAATCCATACAAGTTCGTTCTGGGTTCGAACGAAACCGAAGGCATTATCTCGCTACACTCGTATTGGAATCACCCTCAGAGTTAACGACGATAACCCTTGCACTCTATATCACCATCTCGAATCTATAAGCACTATTCCGTCAACTCATTACGGAATCACCCACAGAGTTATACTGACGTATAGCCCTTACACCTCGAGTCTTCACTTGCTCCACTTGGATTAACGATCTAATGTTTAATTGGAATCGATGTGGTTTTCGGATATCCAAATATGGAAACCCGATCCCGGTCTCACCGAAACCAAACGCCATTTTAATGTCCAAGTTGTACTTAAGGGTTTTAAGTAATTAACTTATCTCATTATTATCTATTTCACACAGATAGATAAACTACATCTAGCAATAGATAATCACATTCATATCATAACAGATAATCTGTATCATCCATAAACAGATAATCATCACAACCAAATAATCCATCACAAACCATCATACTTAAACCAACATTCATATCATACAGATACAACTAATCTCATTACTGAGATCACAACCATTCAACCAATAACATCCATAAGCAATGATTTATCATCACTTATAATTAATTTAAAAATGAATTAAATTAATTACAACCATCTCTAATTAATTTAAAATAAATTAAATTAATTACTCATTTAAAATCTGCTTAACATCCATTAATTAGTTAACCCAGTTAATTAATTCACTTCCTAAATATTTAACTTGATTAAACAACCTTGATTAATCAATCACTAATTACAATAAGTAATTAGTATTAAATTAATTTCATTAATTAATTAACCTTAATCATAAGTAATTAACACTTAATTACTCATTTATTAATTAATTATAATTAATTATAATTATCCTTAATTAATTACAATTAATTAACCACTTAATTAATTAATTTTTACCTAATTAAACAATCCTTAATTACATCATTAATATTAATTAATGATCTTTAATATTTAATAAATTACTTAATTAAAATTAATTATATTTAGTAATTAATCTAATTATTAATCACCTTGATTAATATCCAATTAAGTAATTAACTATTTTTAATTACTTGTTTAAAAATTAATTAACCAATAATTAATCATTAATTAATTCCTTAACTAATTACAAAAGTAATTATCCAAATTACTAATTACATTCCAGTAATTATAAAGTAGTCCTGCTCCATTAATTACATTAAGTAATTACACTTAAAATCATCAAATGATTTATTAAAATTAATTAAACTGAATTAATTAACTTAACAAATCACAATCCAAATTTATAAGTAATTAATTCCTTAATTACTTAACAAATTACAATTAATTAGATTCAATTAATCAATCTAGTTAATTATCAAAATTAATTACATTAGTTAATTACTAAATTATCCTTAGATAATTATCACCAATTATTAATTAACAACATTTCATTAATTATATACTTAAGAAAATTTGAATTAGATTAATTATCAAAATTAATCTAAACCATTATTTAAAATCAAATAATTAAGTAAATCCTTAATTATCTAAAATATTTTTCAAAATAATTTAATTACTTATCAATGACTCATCTAAATTCAAAATGTATTAAAACAATACATTTCTAAAAATTAAATTCAAATTCCAATTTTATTTAAAGATTCAAATGTTTAATTATTTAAACATTAATCCAAATTAAATAATTATAAAACCTTACAATAAAATGAATGTTAAGAACATTCATTACCTAACTATAAAGAAAGATTTAAAATTAATTACTTGATTAAAATAGATTAAGCCTTTGAAAATTGATTGATTTGTTTATCTTCAAATCAACATTAAACACTTCATATTTACTCAAGTATTAAAGAATAAATTCTTCAAGTTTTAAAACTTACTTGAAATCAAATTTTATTTCCAAATCTATTTTTAAACATTTGAACATGTTTTTTTCTTTAACAAAATGGTTTTGAAATCAAAACTGTTCCAAAGAAATTTGAAACTGTTTTTAACTAAATTTCAAAACCAATTTAAATCTTGTTTAAATCATTTAAATCTGCTCAAAATTTAAAACTCAAATAAACTGTTTTAAATCAAAAATCAGGTTTAAAAGATAACCTGAAACTATTTTAAATCTTGACTTAAACCCAGATTAAATTTTGTTTAAATTTAAGATTCTCATTTTCAAAAACTTTAAATTTCAAACTACATTTTAATTCAGTTTTCAACTTCCACCTAAAATCAAATTCCCACACAAAAATTTAAATTTCATTCAAATGTTAGAAATTGCAAAGCTACAGGATTTTAAACCTGAAACTGTTTTGTTTTAACTCCTGATTTAAAACAGAATTTTAAATCTTGTTTAAATTTAAGATTTTATTTTTTAAAACTTTGAGTTCAAAGCTACATTTGAATTCAGTTACAACTTATGCTAGAATCAAAATCCAACCTTAAAAAGATGAATTCATTCAAAGTTAAGAAACTGCAAAATTCTCAGGTTTTAAACCCTGTAATCTACTAACCCGAGCAACCCCCTAATTTACTTCGAGTTACTACACCTATTGCTTCGAGTCAGATGCAAAACTACCCGAGTTCTACTTCGGGTCAAAACCCTGCACACCCCAAATAATTCACCTGAGTTCCACTGCAACCAAGACCAACCTGTCATCACCTAGTAATACCACCTCCAGCCACCATCATCGACACGACCTTAGCCATAGCTACCTCTACACTCCCTACTCAACCTCTCAAATTCCTAACCCACTTAATGCAACAGATGGATGTGCAGACCTGCAACCTTTAAAACCAGTTTTTGAAACCTGGA
Organism: Allium cepa; assembly: GCA_030765085.1. Lineage (NCBI taxonomy): Eukaryota > Viridiplantae > Streptophyta > Magnoliopsida > Asparagales > Amaryllidaceae > Allium > Allium cepa. The sequence goes on from CM060929.1 coordinate 444,602,232, forward strand.
AAAAACTAAATTCCAAACTCTTCCCTTCCTCTGATCATCAAACACCAAATTTACCCCATTCTTACATCCATACTTCACTAACATGAAGCATCATAACACCCTAAATCCACTAGACTATCAAATGCTTCTAAAATTCCTTTTTCTGTTTCAAACAGAATGTTTATCCTACAGCTATTTAAAGAGGTGGAGTTTTGGTTATAAAATTTCTGATTCATAACATACACTCATGTTAAAATCTTGTTGAAATAATTAAAGATGTTGATATATCTGTTTCATTGCAAAATTGTTTACTGTATAGTTATTTCCAGTAAGTAACAGGCCTCTTAACCTATTTTAACCAAATCATAATTTTATAAACCTGCATTAGTACTAAACAACATGCTCTGTCTATCATAATATTTTCTAACAAAAATTATTCAAGTGAATAAAATTTCCTATTAATACTTATTATAAAACAGAAAACTGTAGATTAGGAATTTCTATAATTCCATACATATATATATCTGTATATATTTTCACACATCATATTGATCCCAAATAAACTCATACAAGCATACACAATTTTACATGTTCACATGCATTAGACAGGTTCAACTTTTTGTAGTAAATAAATAGATAATTAACAGGGCAGTTTCAATCACAGCAGTTTTGAAAAAAAAAACAGTTACATATGATACTTTGGTTCTGGAAATCTAGTTTAGCTTTGATTTAAAAGGAAGAACTGTTTTTAAAATAAAAAGGTTTACTCACCTTATTAAATTGAAGAATGCAGAAAACAACTTTGAGTGCAGATTCAATCCAGAAACTTGTTGAAACTGCATGTTGAACCTGGTGCAAATTTGAAGATGAAGTTGCTTTTTTGTCTTGATTGTTGATTGCTTTTATCTTGTATTTGTATGCATGCAGACCCATTCAAATATCTCAGATTTGCAGTTGTTCTTCTAATTGATATTGAAACTTAGCTTCAGATTTGTAGTAGTATGCAGAGATTGAAGTTTGTTTTTGAAGAAATTGATTTGCAGATAGGTTTTCAGATTTGAAGTTGAATGCAGAGTTTAAAACATGCATTTGTTTTTTTAAGTTTTGATTTACTGAAATTTGATTTCAGGTTTCAAATGAGAAAATGGGTTGAACAGAGAAAAACATTTGTCATATTCTCTTATCAAAATAAATTAAATAAAGAGCTTTGAAAACAAATGCCACTTGTTATGTTTAGGTGTACATAATTTTACAAGTGTCTACTTAATAGTTTAATTGACTAACACATGTTTATTTCAATATTTAAAAGAGAATTCTAAATTATTAAATGTATTTGAATTTGTCTTAAACCATTTCAAATTAATTTTAGCAATATTCAAATGTTTATTAACATCTAGTCTTTAAATACATACATATAAATTTCTTTATAAAACTATACACTTATATTTTAATGCTTGTTTAATTATTTTTAAAATAATTATTCTTTATAAAACTAAATTTCAAAAGAAAAGCAATTTTAAAATAAGACAAAACAATTTTTTATTATAAAACAAAATTTTAAACTAAACAAATTCTTATTTACATTTTATGAAAATTATAAGAAAGATTTTTAAAACAGACTTTCGAAAAGTTTACAATACTAATTTAAATTAATTTAAATCCATTTACACATTATACATTAATATATAATTATTAGAAAATATTCTTTATTTAATATAAATTAAAATTAAAACCAAATCCTCTATTTACAATGTATAAACATTTATACATTATAAATAAAAAATTTTAAATCAGTTTAGAAAGATAAATTATTACTTAAATAATTTTTAACATTTGAAAAGAATATCATTCATCAAACTAAATAATTATAATTTTCAAAAGAGAACTCCAGTTTTGAGTTAAATTATTAAATCAATATTTCACATTTTAAAATAATCATCAAGGAAATTATCAAATAATTATTGCCTAAATTTCCGGGACATCACGAAATTAAAACAATTTTACGCTATTTATTTTAGGTAATAGATCTAAAACCAAAACCAATTTCATCTCTTTCAATTTTCAGAATTTGTGATTGTTTGTAACTTTAGTTTCTCTTTGCATGTCTGTTTCTTTTCAATTCTTAGGTTCATATAGCTAAATCAGAGGCAAAGCTTCCATCTTCTTGGAGCTTGCTTAAATTTGCTCATAAACTTTGCTAAGGTGAGTTGAAATGTTGTAACGACCCTGACTCAACCTTCGAAAATCGACACCCAAATACATCACCCGTATTCGAATGCTGTAGATTCAAATGTTGAGTCTGGCTGATCAGAGCTTATAACAACATTAGGTGATACAACACAGCGGAAACAAAAGAATAATTTTATTGATACACAAAATTTGATACAACAATATGATACAAATGATTATCAATATCAAAGAAAAAATACAACAGCGGAAAGAGCAGCAGCGGATAGACAACACCAACATATGCCTTCAAGAGGGAGAAGGATAGAAATCCCAACAACTGCATCTCCATTTCCAAAGCTCCAAAGACTTCAAACCATAAGCGAGAACCACCATCATGCTGAAGTTAAGAAAACTTGGTGCACAATGCGATCGCCAAACCAAAGACTCCAAAGATTGCCGAAGGCTCCATCTATTAGCTGATCATATGATTTTAGGCTACCCGTGTGGAAAATTATGGGCACCTAAAGTTTAGAAAGGAAACAATAAACTCCAGGTCAATCATAAGATTGGTGTGAGCAAACAAAAACAGTTTACCTTGAATAAAACAAACAAAAGAAATAAAAATAAATTTTCTATGCTTTTTGGAAAATGAAACTACCATAAGGCCTCCTGGCGCACACACAATGCAGTTGCACACTTAGGGGAGATTTCTCCTTATGATAGTCAAACATGCTTGATGCGCAAAAATCCTTTTGATATTATTATTAGTGCATAGTGCAGAAAACCTTTCGAAAGTATAATATTAATCTTAGCCAGCATACATATAATAATAGTATGCCTACTATAGCTACCATGTTAAATGGCAGGTTCTATAACTAAAACCGTACATGGCTCGTATTGGATGACTGGATTTCCAACAAATAGTCAAGGCGAAGGAACTTTCTTCACCGATTAGGTACGCCTCTGGACGGATGCCCCGAGAACCTAACTAGATCTCTGCCAACAAGGCCGGGTTACCTCTGTAACTAGGTAACTAACCGTTATGAGTATGTCATCCCCCTGTCGTCACCGACCTTTATTTGAGGTACCTCTACACCAACAAATTCCAACAGCCACATAAGTTAAATATATGGGCTCTATACAATGATACCACTTTTTATCTAGAAGGAAATGCACATACCCTAAGGGGCGCGACCCCCGTAACCTTGCCGCATCCTTCATATTTCGACCCTTTCCGAGATGTGAGATTCGACGCAGTCTCATCCACAAAGCTATGCTTTTCACAAAAGCCATGTTTCGATCAACAAATGATTAGCATCGAGCATGCCACATTACCAAATTCGGAATATATCACTAGTAACCATCAAATACATAACCTCTGAGCTCGTACGTCTCAGAGAAGGGTGTTAAGGTAAGAGAATAAATTCTTTGCCACCAAACAGAAATGTATTTGATAGAAACCATCTTTGCATCTTAAAGTGTAACGTCGGACATACATCCATACAAGTGCATCCTAGGTCTGAGTGAACCGAAGGCACTTCAAAGAAGCCCTTACGAATCCGGGTATCCCCAATCCCGATCAGACTCCCCATCACATATAGAGATCTCTATATCGGAGCAACTCAGTGAAGAGACATTCGACGGGTAATTCTTTCGTTCTCGAAAATACTCGGTCTTCACCACCGTCTTCAATTGCTATCCATTTCGTCGTATCACTATTCAGAATGGGTTTTATGACATAAAGTCCTCTCCTGGCTAAACCGAATAATGAGCGCTTATTTTTAAAAAAGCATATGGATATATTGGAATCTTAGTTAAGTCACAACCTTTAGCCCTTTATTCCAAAAACCTTTCCTTTTAAATGGTATAAACAACTTTCCACTTTAATCTTTTAAACAAAAGATTCACCCCTTAAATCCTCTTCAATTTGAAAAAATGTTTACCAAATCTATACTAAAGATTCATTTATAGCTTTCAAAACTATTTCCAATTTGAATCACCCATAACTTAAAATCCTTTCAACAAAAACTAGAAGTTCTCACTTTATATGAAAGCCATTATCATTTGAAAACAAAGCTTTTTGTTTCGGAAAATCCGATTAAATTCACTCAATTTATAGCCTTTTAAAGTATAATCAGAAAATCCACAAACTGCCAAACTCAGCAAGTTCTATCTAAAATCCAAAAAAAAATTCGTTTAAAATACTTAAGTGATTTACAATCCATATATACATTATATAACCTGTATATCCTTTTTAGACCATAGTTTCCAAAATTATAAACATATTTACATAGAACCCAACTTCAAATCTTGAATTCAAATTCAAATTAAATTATTTAATTTCAAAACTTTAACAAACCATTCAAAATAAATTTAACTTCAAAACTCCTTTTCAAAAGTTTCTCACACTTAACCCAAATAGACTTCCAAATCATTTTGGATTCAAAAAATTCAATTTTTTAAATTCATCATTTTGAATTAAATTCAAAACACCCATGACTTAATCAATTTCCCGTGAAATCCATATTTATGTGTGTGGTGTAGTCCAGGGGTTTCACAGACAATAATAAAATATCCAACCATCATCAATTCAAGCACAACATATTGACAAGCGGTATAATCCTCCAACGCTTATCCTTCATTCACAGATAAACAAGTAAATTAATCACAGATAAATAAAACATAGTTCATAGCTCAATCTACATAATTCATATCACAAAATATCACACATCAGAGATATCAAACAACTCAAGGTATTCAATACAATCCAAACATCCATAAGTAAGATTAAATTAGTTACCTGATTATAATTAATTCAGTTAACTCAAATAGATTTATTAATCACCTAGTCCTGCTTAATTATCATTAATTAATTACAAACCATTTGCTATTATTTTAACTAATAAGAATTAATTAATCAATCCTTAATTATTCATCTCAAGTAATTATCCTGAATTAATTATCCCTTAATTAACCACATTAATTAATCTTAATAAATAAATAAATAAATAAATCCTTAATCAATTAACCTTTAATTAATTACCCTTAATTAATTATTAATTAATTATCCCCAATTAATCTCATTGAGTAATTATCCTTTAATCCCTTAATTAATTAAACCTTAATCATTAATTAATTATACTTAATTGATTACATTGATTAGTTAACCCTTTTAATTAAGTAATTATACCATAATCACTTGATTAATTAACCTTTGATCATTAATAAATTATCCTTTAACCATAATTTAATTATCCTTTATCTAATCTATAAATAACTTTTAAGTAATCACATTAATTAATTATTCTTTAAGTAGTTAAGTAAGTAAACCTTTAATTAATAACATTAATTAACTATCCCTTAATTAATTTTTCTTTAAGTAATTAAGTAATTAATCCTCAGTTAACTAATTATCTTTTAATTAATTAATTAACCTTTAACTATAAAGTAATTAATCAATCTTTAATTACCCAAGATTTTAAAGATAAATCATTACCTTAATTAATTACTTAATTATCTTTAAATATTTAATGAACCTTGAAAATAAATTATTATTAACACATAAGTTAACCTAATACCTTTAAGTTAATTACTAATCAAAAACATTATTTTTAAGATAAACCGTTTATCCTTTTAATCAATCTTCTTAATTAAACTATTAAATTTTATTTTGAAATAATTAAGAAAACAGAACTTAATTAATTTTAAGTTAAAAAATAAATTCTACAACTTTTATCAACCAAAAATAAATAAACTTTTATTATATAAAAGAAATTGTTTTAAGAATATAATTTTTTTAAAACTTATTTTATTTTAAATTTCAAAACTGATTTATTTTAAACACTTAAAAATTCAACCCGAGACAATCTCGGATGCCAACCCGAGCCCAAACCAGTTTTCCCGAGAAAATCTTCGAGTCACCTTTTTTTCTTTTTTTCCTTCTGTTTGTTTTAAAAAATCAAAAACTATTACATAAATAAACCCGCACGAACTACTTCGAACATAACACCGAGCCAAGATCCAGCTTCCTCGAAGCAAAACTCGAGACTATCACCTTCTTCTCCAAATGTTCGAAGCAATACAACAACTTCTGATACCAAGGATACGCATGCACGTGCACCGATCATCACTGCCCCTACGTTCATCGTCACCAGCACCAGGAAGACGACTTCGACTACCTCCCTTGATTCCAACCACCTGATCCCCGAACGAACTCGAAAATTGAAAAAGAGCTACAGGGATGACCATGGGAACGAACCTGTTTGACATTTTCCTCCTCACACCATGACCTCCAACCACCTGGAGCCACGCCATCACGTCCATACCCTCTTCACTCGATCACCTCCTTATTCCACCTACCTCGGTCCCACTCGATGCCGCTATGCCGATGAAATCGTTATGATAACAATGTGATGCCCCACCTCTATACCCACTCTAGCCAAGGGCACTACGGGGTAATGCCGTCAACTAGCACGGAGAATAAGGCTATTGAAGAGCAACCATCCGCGTAATTGCTTTGTGCGAGCACCGATATGTCAGATAGTACAACATGCATCTGGTTTCAAGAGGAAATCCGGCATACCGATACAAACTCAAAGCTACTACCCGGTGGCTATATATATTCTTCGAAAACAAGTATAGAAATAAAAATAACACAAATCAGTGACAGACATCCATATCACAAAGGCGGAAATAGATATGAATATATAACACATGAAAGTGTACGTCAGAGTAGTGGTCAAACAAGATCCACAATATCACAAAAGAATAGCTACAAGTGCTAGACAAAAGAATATGGATACATCAATGAGTCTATATCTCAAATGTATACAACAAAAACTACTAATCTAAGTAGTTAGCCAAAGTCAGGGTGATAATCCCAGATGAGGAGTCAAGTAGAAGCACCTGTAACATCTCGGTCCGACCCGAGTATTATTTAATAAGAAAATAATAAACGGATCAGTCTAGCTATAAATATCAGATGAAACAATATAGAATAAGAGATATGAAAAAAACGTAAGATAACCACAAAGCCATACTGTGATAAGTATGTAATTGAAAATCAACAAGAGATTAACCAATATCATTAGAATCTTCTCAAAGATCAAAAAGAATGTCATACTCCTTATTTTTATTCACTAAAACCATAAGTATTGATCATTATAGCAATGCCAATAACAAAAGTTAATGACACACAAATTCACCAATGCACAAATATTGATAAGACTTATCAATGTAAATCACAAAAATTGGTGAAACACAAAATTCTAGAAATCATCAATGAAAATCCAGAAATCACAAAAAGGGGGAGGCCTATCACAAAACGAGAGCATGAAAACTCATCAACACGTGTATCACAAAATGGAACGCTAATCCATGGTTTCTAACCACTAATTTTGAGTCGAAGCTCCATAAAACGGTCCGAAGACCATGGATCGCTACCCCACCAAATTGAGTCGAAGCTCCACAGAAATGGGGTTTAGTCTCCCTCGTAGACAAAGAGACATCGCACATTTGCTAGTCGAAATCACAAAAATGATCATCAACGATCATCAAGAAGTGTCAATTACAGTAAGTTAGTAAACATATAAGCTTAGCTTCATGTCCATAACCACTAGCTTAACCTATATATTTATGAACAAATTGTAGATCTCCACTCGAAAATTGTCACAAGAGATTCAATCGAACAAGTCCAAGAATTAACCGGCGTAGTAAACGCAAGCGTTTCATACCACTTGTTTTACTAAGCCATTTAATTAGATTTCTCGTACGAGTAAGGTAAAGGTTTGTATATACTAGTAGATTGGAAAATGGTTTAAGAAACGAGCTTTGTAATAAAATAGTGTTGAAATCGTTTTAAATGGAAGAGTTTTGATATTTACTACTAGTATAGAAAACATTTATATTTTTAAAGTGACAAATCACAAAAATGATTGTAGAAACAATAAGAAACAAAAATTCACGTTCGAAGACGTGAATAAAATCCAAAGAATTCGATTCCAAATCCATCAAAGTGGAAATACTCTTGTGACTTAACAGCCATGAATTACGACTTAACATAAGTCAACACAAGAAATCAACGGCTCAAGAAATAGCCTACGGCCTAACAGAGCAACTTAATATGGCACGACCAATAGCCTGGCGTGACCTATAGCATGTCGCGACCTAAGTAACGAGCGACCTAAGGAGTGGCACGACCTAATGGGCGCGAGATATAGCAGGTGCAACCAAAGGTATGGCGCGACCTAATAGTGCAAGCAGGCCGAGCGACCTAAGGGTTTGCGACCTAAGGAGCTAGCGGCATAACATGGCCGGGCGACTTAAATGAGACCAATGGCTCGACCTAAGTGACGCGACCTAGCCGAATGACCTAAGTGATGCAAGTGGCATAACAGGCCGAGCGACCTAGGGAACGAGCGACCTAAGGAGATAGCGGCTTAACATATGGCCGAGCGACTTAAGTGGTGGAACAACCTATCCCATGGCGTGACCTAACTTGCCGCGACCTAAGATGGCAGGTGCGACTTAACACGGCCGAGCGACCTAAGTTACTGGGGAAATGGCGCGACCTAAGGGGTAGAGAAGGCCGAGTGGCATAGATGGAACGACCTAACTTGTCGCGACCTATAGCGTGCGACCTAATAGGCCGAGCGTCATATGTGCAGGCCGAATGACCTAAGCAACAAAAATGCCAAAAACTCTCTCAATTTGCAACCGATCGAGTACGGATGCTAGGGATTACGCCCATCGGCTCCCCTGTCCTATTGGCTCCTCGATGCATCACCAAAAACGTGTTCAATCATCAAAGTTAGGATTTTTAAAGATTTGAACCCAAAACACTAAAAATTGAGATTTTCACCAATTCAATCCAAACCATAAGCAATGCACATGAAAAAGTGTTAGGAATTCATACCCAACAATCAAAGATAGTTATAGATGAAGATGTGAGATAAAAATCTCACCTTTACACAAAATCAATGAAGAAGAAGCTTGAAAGCAAAGGAATAATCAATGGCTTCTCTTTGAATTTGGAGTTAGATGTTGGATTTGTAAATGAACTAGGGCTTGGAGTTTTAATTTCCCATTCCTCCCTCCATTTTTGATGAAGCTTGAGTGTTAAGAAATGAAAGTAAAGTTATGAAAGGAAAGGGGTTGAGCTAGAGTTAATAGTTTAGGCTAATGGGCTAAACCAAACCCAAAGCCCAAAGTGAAAAAGTGGCAAAATCCCACTAACTCCAAACATATCAAAGTTTATATTCAAAAAGATCGCAAACGGCATTTTGGACCCTATGGAAGTGGTCCAGTGTCCTAATTCAACCGTATGCAAAAAGTAACTTTCGGACTAGAATTCGACTAACGATGAAATATTAAAATAAAATATTTAAATATTCAATCGTAAAATATGCGGGTTGTTACAGACTCCCCTCCTTAAAGAAATTGCGTCCTCGCAATATTTAAGAAGAAAATATAAGGTAACAACCATGAAAGCATATCAGCACAGAAGAAATTTGAAATAAGAAATTCATCTCAAAGAGCACGGGAAAGTAAGTCCGGGTGTGTTCGCTCGATGAACTCTCTAGATTCCCAAGAGCAATCCTTAGAATTTGAGGACCATTGAACTTTAACAAGCGGAAAATCTTTATTTCGAAGGCGCTTGACCTCCGAAGCAATAATATGAATAGGATGTTGCTCACAAGTTAAATTAGGCGAAACTTCAATTTTTCCGCAACACCGGGCTCAAGAATAGAATCTCGAAGGCATTTCCATAATTGAAAAACGTGAAACACGTCATGAATAGCAGAAAATTGAGCCAGTAATAAAAGGCGATAAGCCATGGAACCAATACGTTCGGTGATGGAAAATGGACCAATATATCAAGGTGCTAACTTTTCCGATCGACTGAAATGTACAACACCCTTCATAGGTGAAACACGAATAAACACAAGATCTCCCACAGAAAATTCTAATTTCCTTCTCCGGTTATCGGCATAGGATTTTCGTCTACTCTGGGCTTCTTTCATCCTATGACGAATAAGGTCGATCTTCTCTGTGGAATCACGAATAAAATCTAGACCTAAAACCAGCTTCTCACTGGCCTCAAGCCAACAAGAAGGAGATCGGCATGGCCTTCCATAGAGTGCCTCAAAAGGTGCCATACCAATACTAGATTGGAAGCTATTATTATAGGAAAACTTAACAAGAGAAATATGATCTTCCCAACTTCCATCAAAATCAAGAACACATGCACGAAGAAAATCTTCAAGAGTTTGATTCACACGCTCGGTTTGTCCATTGGACTGGGGATGATAAGCGGTGCTAAAATTAAGCTTCGTTCCCAAAGCGTTTTGAAGACTCTTCCAAAATCTACTAGTAAACAATGGATCATGATCACTAACAATAGAAGAAGGAACTCCATGCAATTTTACAATTTCTTTAATAAAGAGTTTGGCCAAGAGAGGAACGGTTCGATTGGACCGAACGGGAATAAAATGGGCGGATTTAGTAAGTCTATCGACTATCACCCATAAGCTATCATGACCCGAACGAGAATGGGGAAGGCCGTCTATAAAATCCATGAAAATTTGGTCCCACTTCCAAATTGGAATTTCTAAAGGTTGCAATAACCCACCGGGCCTTTGATGTTCGGCCTTAATGAGTTGGCAAGTCCTGCAACACTTAACAAAGTTAGCAATATCAGATTTCATTCCCTCCCAATAATAAAGTCGCTTCATATCCGCGTACATTTTACTACTACTGGGATGAATGGTAAATTTAGAACGATGAGAATCTTCTAAAATGTCTTTACGAAGATTACTAATATTTGGCACGATAAGTCTACAAATTTTCGAATACCGCCACGAGAATCAATATCAAAGTCTTTCAAACCTTCAATATCAATTTTATCCCTAAAATTTTGGCTAAGAAGAGCCAATTCGGGGTCTAGCTTTTGAGCTTCAAGAATGCGGTCTAAAAGAGAAGGATGGACCTCAAGGCTACATAAAACAAGAGATGAACACAAATTGGAAACACGATCTCGAATCTCATAAGTGGATAAAATTCCGAGATCATTCCATTCGGATATCATCATAGAAACAACCGCTTGTTGCTTACGACTAAGTGCATCGGCAACACGATTTCCCTTTCCAGGAGTATAAAGAATATCAAGATCATAAGCTGCAAGAAATTCGAGCCAACGTTGTTGAGGCAAATTAAGTTCCTTTTGAGAAAATAGATACTTTAAAGATTTATGATCGGTGTACAGAATAAATTTTTCTCCCAAGATAATGACGCTAAATACGAAGGGCGAAAACAATAGCCGCGGGTTCTAAATCATGAGTGGCATATCTAGTCTCGACTGGCTTCAATTGCCTAGAACCATAAGCAATAACACGTTCTCTTTGCATAATAATGACACCCAAACCAATGCGACTAGCATCGGTATAAACAATAAAATCTTGGTTTCCCTCAGGAATCACAAGAATAGGAGCATCGGAAAGGAGTTCTTTTAATTTCGGAAAAGAAGCTTCATATTTGTCCGACCAAATGTATTTAACTACCTTCTTTGTCAAACTAGTAAGAAGCACGTAAATTTTTGAAAAGTATTTTATAAAACGACGGTAATAGCCCGTCAATCCAAGGAAACTACGAATTTTCATCACACTCTCCGGTCCCTTCCAATTTTGAATCGCTTCAATCTTTGAAGGATCCACGGAAATTTCAGATTCGGAAATAATATGACCGAGAAACTTCATACGAGATTGCCAAAAGTGGCATTTAGAAAATTTTGCTTTCAATTGATTTCTCCTAAGAGTTTCCAACATAATCTGAAGATGTTTTTCATGCTCCTCCTCGGTTTTAGAATACACAAGAATATCATCAATAAAGATGAGAACAATCCGATCGAGGAAGACTTTTAAAACTCTATTCATAAGGTCAACGAAATAAGATGGAGCATTCGTTAAACCAAATGGAATAACAAGCCATTCATAAGATCCATAACGAGTATGGAAAGATGTCAAAGGAATACTATCCTCTGCAATACGAAGCTGATGAAAACCGGTAGCTAAGTCTAATTGTGAAAAGACTCTAGCACCACTAAGTTGATCGAATAGATCATCAATCCGAGGTAAATGATATTTATTTTTAATAGTAAGATCATTAAGCTTGCGGTAGTCAACGCAAAGCCTAAGTGTACCATCAGATTTCTTTACAAAAATAGCCGAAGCTCCCCAAGGAGAGGAACTAGAGCGAATAAATTGCTTCGTCTCTAATTCGGATAATTGTTTGCGTATCTCCTCATTTTCCTTATTGGACATGCGATAAGGAGGACGAGTGATAGGTTGAGCTCCAGGGATGAGATTAATTCTGAACTCAATTGCTCGCTTAGGTGGTAATCCTAAAACGGGCTCAAAGATGTCAGAAAATTCACGAACAACGTGAATAAGAGAAATAATATCCTCTTCATCATCATTATCGTCATCATGAGGATTTAAAGAATATAAAGATGCAACTAAGCTGGAATCCGAATCTTTAAGGTCAATAGAAATCTGCTTAAAAGGTTGAGGATGTCGAAGATGAATAGTCCGCTCGGGACATAGGATTTGGGCTTTATAGCGGTTAAGCCATTCCATTCCCAAAATCATTCCAAAGCCTAAGTAGCGCATAACATGTAAATCGGCTCGGAAAGAAAAATCACACAAAATAATCTCGACATCTTTACACAATAAACTGATTGTTGTGGATCCACCAACCGGATTCGCAATTCTCAAAGAAGTCATTAAACAAAAAACATCCAAAGAAAAAGTATCAACAAGTTCTTTTGAAATGAAAGAGTGGGATGCACCCGTGTCAAAAAGAACTCGAATAGGATGATCACGAAATAAAATAATGCCATCAAGGATAGAATGAGAAATACCTTGACCACGAGATGTGTTGCCAGGGGCTTGAGAAACATTAAGCTTTCCGTCCTTCCTGCCCTGAAGTTTGGGACAAGAAGATAAATAATGATCCGGGCTTTTGCAATAGCGACAAGCATGAGGCTTTGAACACTTGTTCACATAATGTCCTCAGAACCACAATTGTAGCATTACCCACCACTTGAGGTAGAAGTCTTGGTTGTCGGAGGTGCTTGCTTCCCTTTCTTATTGTTGGGATAAGGACCCTTGAACTTATTAGGCCCTTTCTTGTTAGTGAAGTTCGGCTTAGCACTCCCAACCTCAACATCACTTACTCTATCAACCATAAACTCCGGGTACTCAAATTTTTATAAGTAGTCAAGGGTAATTCAGGTTAGGATTCGGGTTAGCTTTGACGAATTGTGAAGGAGCAATGGAGCAGGAGGCTTCTGCGTGTAGATATATATCTAGTATTCCGCTGTGTGTTTTCTGAGTTGTTGTATTGAGTTGTATAACTAGACAGGTGTTTATAACTGTCTAGTATGTGTTGTATATCTGTGTACTCTGATATTGTTGTAAACTATGTAATATTTATGTTATTAATATAATTTATTCGTTCCGCTGTTAGATTCTGATGTGTTGTTTCTTTATTCTCTTCTTTCTTTTCTCTTTTCTATCCCTTTCTTTCTTAAAGATGACGCGATTTTCCGGGAGTGGAAAGTCGGGTCATCACACTTGGTATCATAGCTCTTCAAGTCGAAGAGCAATATCAATGAGTTGATCAAAAGAAACTTCTAATTTTAGAAGTAATGGCTTCTTGAGATTTTTATTCAAGCCGTAAACAAATCTTTGGTTCTTCTTCAATGGGGTGTTTATGTACTCGACCCCATATTTAGAAAGTGACTTGAAGGATGCGACATAATCTGCCACGGAGGATTCACCTTGAACAAGGTCAATGAAACGACGAGCCAATGTTACTTTTTCGGCTTCTGGCACAAACTTTAATTCTAATCGTTCCCGGAATTTCTCCAAAGTAAGCTCTACTTCATTTATTTCAGAAATCAGAAGCTCATACCAATCTAATGCTCTTTCTTGGAGCATACTAGAGGCCACCTGAACACGGTGAAGATCAATAAGATTCATGCGAGAAAAGATTCGATCGCACGTTCTCAGCCAAGCCTGGACTTCAATAATAGTTTCAGAACCTTTGAATGGCTTCCCACCCAAATTGGTATAATCGTTGCACAAACATGCAAATCCAGACTTAGGGTGAGTAGACTCCGAATTAGATCTGGCTGCTTGAGCATTCCTTACTAGATCAAGAAGTTGCTGGGCAGACATAAATACTCCATCTTGGGGAGTAGCACTAGATTGACCGGCGCTGGGACGGCCAGGTCTAACCATTTCTCTTCCTTTTGAAAGAAAGAAGAAGGATAAGGTTATTCACCAAATGAATATCAAGCAATCTTGATAGACAAATAAGGAATCATAAAGAAAATAGGATGAACCGGTACGAAGACTCAAATTAATCCTAAAGCACGACTCCTAAGATGGACTTAGGACGATGATCCTTGCTAGATTATTCTACATTATTCCAAAGTTTGGCTCTGATACCCAGCTGTGATGCCCCACCTCTATACCCACTCTAGCCAAGGACACTACGGGGTAATGCTGTCAACTAGCACGGAGAATAAGGCTGTTGAGGAAAAACCATCTGCGTAATTGCTTTGTGCGAGCACCTATATGTCAGATAGTACAACATGCATCTAGTTTCAGGAGGAAATCCGACATACCGATACAAACTCAAAGCTACTACCCAGTGGCTGTATATATTCTTCGAAAACAAGTATAGAAATAAACATAACACAAATCAGTCACAGACATCCATATCACAAAGGCGGAAATAGATATGAATATATAACACATGAAAGTGTACATCAGAGTAGTGGTCAAACAAGATCCACAATATCACAAAAGAATAGCTACAAGTGCTAGACAAAAGAATATGGATACATCAATGAGTCTATATCTCAAATGTATACAACAAAAACTACTAATCTAAGTAGTTAGCCAAAAGTCAGGGTGATAATCCCAAATGAGGAGTCAAGCAGAAGCACCTGTAACATCTCGGTCTGACCCGAGTATTATTTAATAAGAAAATAGTAAACGGATCAGTCGAGCTATAAATATCATATTAAATGATATAGAATAAGAGATATGACAAAAACGTAAGATAACCACAAAGCCATACTGTAATAAGTATGTAATTGAAAATCAACAAGAGATTAATCAATATCACAAGAATCTTCTCAAGGATCAAAAAGAATGTCATGCTCCTTATTTTTATTTACTAAAACCATAAGTAATGATCATTATAGCAATGCCAATCACAAAAGTTAATGATATACAAATTCACCAATGCACAAATATTGATAAGACTTATCAATGTAAATCACGAAAATCGGTGAAACACAAAATTCTAGAAATCATCAATGGAAATCCAAAAATCACAAAAAAGGGGAGGCCTATCACAAAACGGGAGCATGAAAACTCACCAACACGTGTATCACAAAATGGAACGCTATTCCATGGTTGCTAACCATTAATTTTGAGCCGAAGCTCCACAAAACGGTCCGAAGACCATGGGTCGCTACCCCACCAAGTTGAGCCGAAGCTCCACAGAAACGGGGTTTAGTCTCCCTCGTAGACAAAGAGACATTACACATTTGCTAGTCTAAATCACAAAAATGATCATCAACGATCATCAAGAAGTGTCAATTATAGTAAGCTAGTAAATATATAAGCTTAGCTTCATGTCCCATAACCACTAGCTTAACCTAAATATTTACGAACAAATTGTAGATCTCCACTCGAAAATTGTCACAAGAGATTCAATCGAACAAGTCCAAGAATTAACCGACAAAGTAAACGCAAGCGTTTCATACCACTTGTTTTACTAAGCCGTTTAATTAGATTTCTCGTACGAGTGAGGTAATATATACTAGTAGATTGGAAAACGGTTTAAGAAACGAGCTTTGTAATAAAATAGTGTTGAAATCGTTTTAAATGGAAGAGTTTTGATATTTACTACTAGTATAGAAAACCTTTATATTTTTAAAGTGACAAATCACAAAAATGATTGTAGAAACAATAAGTCACAAAAATTCACATTCGAAGACGTGAATAAAATCCAAAGAATTTGATTCCAAATCCATCAAAGTGGAAATACTCTTGCGACTTAACAGCCACGACTTACGACTTAACATAAGTCAACACAAGAAATCAACGGCTCAAGAAATAGCATACGGCCTAACAGAGCAACTTAATATGGTGCGAACAATAGCCTGGCACGACCTATAGCATGTCGCGACCTAAGTAACGAGCGACCTAAGGAGTGGCGCGACCTAATGGGTGGGAGATATAGCAGGTGCAACCAAAGGTATGGCGCGACCTAATAGTTCAAGAAGGCCGAGCGACCTAAGGGTTTGCGACCTAAGGGTTTGCGACCTAAGGAGCTAGCGGCATAACATGGCCGAGCGACTTAAATGAGACCAATGGCGCGACCTAAGTGATGCGACCTAGCCGAGCGACCTAAGTGATGCAAGCGGCATAACTGGCTGAGCGACCTAGGGAACGAGCGACCTAAGGAGATAGCGGCTTAACATATGACCGAGCGACTTAAGTGGTGGAACGACCTATCCCATGGCGCGACCTAACTTGTCGCGACCTAACTTGGCAGGTGCGACTTAACACGACCGAGCGACCTAAGGTACTGGGGAAATGGCGCGACCTAAGGGGTAGAGAAGGCCGAGTGGCATAGATGGAACGACCTAACTTGTCGCGACCTATAGCGTGCAACCTAACAGGCCGAGCGTCATATGTGCAGGCCGAACGACCTAAGCAACAAAAAGGCCAAAAACTCTCTCAATTTGCAACCGATCGAGCACGGATGCTAGGGGATTACGCCCATCGGCTCCCCAGTCCTATTGGCTCCTCGATGCATCACCAAAAACGTGTTCAATCATCAAAGTTAGGTTTTTTAAAGATTTGAACCCAAAACACTAAAAAATGGGATTTTCACCGATTCAATCCAAACCAAAAGCTAATGCACATGAAAAAGTGTTAGAAATTCATGCCCAACAATCAAAGATAGTTATAGACGAAGATGTGAGATAAAAATCTCACCTTTACACAAAATCAATAAAGAAGAAGCTTGAAAGCAAATGAAGAATCAATGGCTTCTCTTTGAATTTGGAGTTAGATGTTGGATTTGCAAATGAACTAGGGCTTGGAGTTTTAATTTTCCAATCCTCCCTCCATTTTTGATGAAGCTTGAGTGTTAGGAAATGAAAGTAAAGTTATGAAGGGAAGGGGGTCGAGCTAGAGTTAATAGTTTAGGCTAATGGGCTAAACCAAACCCAAAGCCCAAAGTGAAAAAGTGGCAAAATCCCACTAACTCCAAACATATCAAAGTTTATACTCAAAAAGATCGCAAACGGCGTTTTAGACCCAATGGAAGTGGTCCCGAGTCCTAATTCGACCGTATGCAAAAAGTAACTTTTTGGACTAAAATCCGACTAACGATAAAATATTAAAATAAAATATTTAAATATTCGATCGTAAAATATGCAGGTTGTTACAAACAACGTAGACTCACACGAGTTTTAAACCCTAAATCCTATCATAATGCAACCGCCGATGCCCAGAAAAATGCGAGACCATTTTTCATGAAATCCCTGACCCACTAGCCTCCTCTGACCACAACCCCGAGGTTCAATGTCACCGTGATCGCCAGAAAAAGATGAAACACCCTATTGAGTTCAACTCGCGATTCCTCACCATTTACAAACTTAGAAATTATAATTCAATCGCCAAAAATCATCATTTTAAACACGAACCAGAATATATATGTGTAGCCTACAATTTTGTTTGTCGAATTTTCTGTTATATTTATTCTTACTGTATAATTCAATATCATCAAATAAATACTTAACAATTTCATTTGAAATTATTTTTAAAAATGGTATTACATTCATTCAAACATATACTCTTTAAACATCATGACCCAAAAAAGATTAGCTGAACATATTTGAGTTTTTGAATTTGGTTTGGGGTCTGTAAAACAAGAACATAGGCTTATGTGCCTAAATACAAACATGCACATATTACTCCATACATATATAAATACCAAACATATTTGTACTTCTATACAAAACATTTCACAATCATTATATTCATTAATTATCACAAGCAATAGATAATAAAGCAATTTGGTTTAAAAGTGTGAGTTTACTCACAGTGTTTTGATTTGGACAGAGGGTCCTGGATATTGGTTTAGGCTTGAAACTGCTACATGATTTTGATTTTAAAAACTGGAAAGTGTTTTGAATTGAAGCTACTTGATTGTTGATCTGATCTCAACTTGCTTCAATTTGAATTTGAAGTTGAAATCTTTACTTTGGTCTTAGATTTGTTTCCTGGAACTTGATTTAAATTTCGGTCTGCAACTTTTCTTGATAAAAAATAAGTTGAATCTTTTGGTTTTGCTTTGCTTTCAAGTTTGTATGTTTTGATTTTGATCTGTACTTGCTTGATTGCTTTTAGATTTTAGAAGTTGGAAGAGGTTTGATTGCTGATTCTTTTCTAGTTTTGTTTTTGAATCTCATTTAATTTTGAAAAAAATGAGAAGAAAATGAGCTAGTGATATTCCTATCTTAATTTCCTTTTATTTATTAAATTTAAAATTGAAAAGAAAATTTATAAAGATGACACTTGTTTTTGCATGTTGAATTTAAACTAACACTTGTTAATTTGTATGCTAAATTGATTACCAAAGTTATTTTGCATTATAAAGG
This sequence comes from Allium cepa, assembly GCA_030765085.1. Classification (NCBI taxonomy): domain Eukaryota; kingdom Viridiplantae; phylum Streptophyta; class Magnoliopsida; order Asparagales; family Amaryllidaceae; genus Allium; species Allium cepa. Next base: position 444,621,130 of record CM060929.1, read on the forward strand.
GTTTACACTTGTAAATTACATGTATTACTAATAATTTTATATAATATATATATATATTAGTTTATATTTAGTTATATATATTTATATTCTATTTTCAATTTCTAATAATTACTCCATTTATAAATATTTATATAACTTTAAAAATGATTTTAAAATTTAATTATACATTAATAAATAAAAACACACACACACACACACATATATATATATTATATTTAACCCTTTAAATAGCCTTTTGAAAATTTATTGTATTAAATTTAAAATATCACTTTCAAATCATAATGTGTGTGTGTATATATATATACATATTATAATTTCAAAATAAATTTTTATTAATTTTGAAATATAGAATTTTTTAAATCCAAATTTATTTTTCAAAATATTTATTCTTGAATTTCAAAATTCAAATTCTATCCCCAACCTATTTATATTCATACAAACAGCACTTATCTTATTTTTATTTTAGAAAAATTCAAATTAATTCACAATTTAATCCAAAAATTATATTAATTACCAATTTACATTTGGATGAAAACCGGGATCGTTACAAATGTAACAACCCTGGTTTGGAGATTACCCTTCAATATTGAATTATAGGGATAATTATAATTTAATATTTTAAATCAAAGTAAAATTGAAGAAATTAAATTGTTTATTTGAATAAATAATGAAATTGGAATTAAATTGAAAAAATAAAGTTCCAAGCTTTATTTTATTTTGTTTAGAGTGATAATAAATGGAATGTGATTTTATTTAAGTGGAAATGTAATAATTATATCAATTATTGCCCATTTACTTCTCTTAATAATTTTAAGGAGAAGTATTTTATTTTAAAGGTGGTTTATTGAAATAAAAGGTAGAAATTGGGTTAAAAATAAGTTTTGGTTATAAATAATGTTTTGAAATGGTTTGAAATGCTTTTCTATGTGAGAAAATAAATTTTATGGAATTTTAGAGGTTTAAAACAATGTTTTATTCATTTACTCGAGTAAATCGTGTATTTTTCTTAAATTAAGAATCTAAACCTTAAGCCATTCTTTTAATTTTTGAATGAAATTAGGCCCATATTCGCATAGCCTGGTTAGAAGAGGAAAAATAAGTCTGTACGTTCATTTTTAGTCTCTTCTTCCTCCTCCAACCTGAAAAGAGAAAAGCTAGTAAACACTTTACCAATTTCTCTAAATTAAAGCAAATTTCTCAATAAAAACTCACCAAATTCAATTCTTTTTACAAGTTAGAGGTAAATCAAAGGTATAAAACTCCAAATCATGCAATTTCATCACAAGATTCTTTTACAATAAATAGTTTCCTAATTTTACTGTATATTTGTTTGCATGTTCTGTTTTTGCTTTCTACTGTATCTAAAGGCTTGTAATCTCAAGCAAAGCTTCCTCTTTTCAAAAAAATCCAAGATTTTTCAACAAATGAGTAAAGCGAGTCGTATAAGCTCACAATCTAGCAAAAAAAAGTGCCAAAGCTTGAAATTATGAAAATAATTTAGCTTCTGTTCGTTATTTCCATTAGTTGAATTTTCCCTGCTTATAATTAGTTTCTGTTGCATTTTTGAGATTTTATAACTTTAGATTCTAACAATGAAATGAGCTAGATTTATTGCATTTGGTAGCTTTCATGTTGAGCCCCATCTCTGTAGATTTTGGTTGAATTTTATGGTCATTCGATATGTTATAATCTTGCAGGAAAATCAGTTGACGAGCAAGAAATCAACTGAAACAAAGTTCGTATGCTAGATCGACGGCCACCTTTCCTTGGGTCGACCTGATTGTCAACCCAGAGGCTCTTAGGTTGACCATACAGTCGACCTCGGAACCAAGGAGGTCGACCTCCAGGCCGACCTCAAAGGAAATTTTTTGCCTTGTTCTCCTCTTTGGTTTCGATGTTTTCGACTTTCTTTTGCTTCATGTTCTTGTTATATTTCGTGATGCTTTTGATCGTTTTTGAAGGTAGTGTAACGACTCATAATTTTGATAATTAAAAATAGTTAATGTAATAAGATTTTTTAAATTAATGTTGGAAGAAATTAAAATTTGTTATTTATTAATAAGAAAAGACTAGAATGTAATGTTAGAAATGTTAATTCAAGATAACTGATGACCACTGTAATGTATGCCCAATAAATTGAAATGATTGTAAAGTTAAAATTGTTTATGTATATTTAATATAATAAATAACTAATTGAATGAAATCCCAAATGATTGTAATAGATTGAAAAGTTACATTGGTTAGAAATTGTAAATAAGAAGATAAAATCAATACGAAGTATTTGTTTTGTTTGTTAACAATAAACATGGAAATGTGTTCGAATTGGCAAGTGGTAACAATGGTTAATTGGTTCATTGAAATTTAATCTGTTATAAATGGAAAACAAAGGAATAAATTAAATGTTATAATTAATTGGTGAAATAATATGTAATTCATTGTACTTGGGAAAAATTAGGGTGGTGTAAGTAGTCATAACATTTGTTTTAAGATAATAAACTTATAAGTATGATTAAAGTAAGAAAAGGTGACAATTGTTACATGTAATCTATTTAATCAATCAGTTGAATTTAATTGGAAATAAATAGCAATAAACGCAATTAAATGTTAAGTTAATTTGAATTAAGGCAATGATTATAGAATATTGAGGTAATAAAATGTAAATTAGTGTTAGTTTTACCCATTTGACAATAAATGATTGAACAAAAAATGAAATAAAATTTAATCAATTTATTGGAATTAAAATATAATTAATTGGATTTAATTACAGTTGAAATCGAACACTGTAATTAGTGTAATATTCGACACTGAATTAATATATAAATGTGTTTTAAATTATTGTAAATGCCTAAGTGATCAAAAATGATGAAATTGTTAATTATCAAATCCGAATGGAAAAAGCAATTTAATTAATTTAATAATTATTTATTTAATTAACGGGAAAATAGACATTATGACGCCCTACCTCTATACTCACACTAACCAAGAACATTAAGGGGTAATGTCGTCGACTAGCAAGAAGAATAAGGCCGTTGAGGAGTGATCATCTGTGTAATTGCTTTGTGCGAGTACCGATATGTCAGATAGTATGTAAATCCGACATATCCAATTCAAACTCAGAGCTACTACATAGTGGCTATGTGGTCTTCGAAAATAAATATAAATAAATATAACATAGATCAATCATAGATATTCATATTACTAAGGTGGAAACATATATTAATATAACACATAGAAGTGAACATCAAAGTAATGGTCATACAAGATCCACTACATCACAAAAGAATAGGTACAAGTGCTAGACAAAATAATATGTATACATCAAGGAGTCTCTATCTCGAATGTATAAACAAAAACTACGAAGATATAGTAGTTAGCCAAAAGTCAAATGACGATTCTCGATAAGAAGTCAAGTGGAAGCACCTGAAACACCTCGGTCTGACCCGAGTAGTATTTAAGAAGAAAAAAAATAAACGGATCAGTCTAGCTATAAATATCATATAAGATGAGATAGGAGAAGAGATATGACAAAAAATATGATAACAATAATGTCATACAGTGACAAGTATATATCTGATAAAAATGAAAATCATACAATATCTCAAATCTCCTCAAATATCCAAAAAGATTATCATATCCTTTAGCTTATTCACCAAACCTCAAATATTGACAAAACATATCATTGCAAATTGCAAAATTGGTGAAACACAAATTCTAGAAATAAACAATTAGAAATTCAGAAAACACAAAAGAGGGGAGGCCTATCACAAATAAGAGCATGAAAACTCACCAACATGTGTATCACAAACGGGTCGCTATCCCATGGGTTGCTAACCCATATAGTCGGCGCAATGACATAGTACAACAATACGACCGAGGAAACTGAAGCTCAAATAAGCTGGAACAACGACGTAGTTCAATGATATGCCCGATGAACCAAACTCCATAAAATGGTTAAAAGACCATGGGTCGCTATCCCATAAAAATGCAGCGAAACTCCATAGAACGGGATACAGTCCCCTACACAGATTAAGAGACATTGCACATCGCAAGTCCAAATCAAAAAATGATCATCATAGATCAATAAATGTAAATTACACCAAGCTAATAAATAAATGTATTTAGCTTCATGTCCTATAGCCACTGGCTTAACTTAAATATTTACGAACAAATTGTAGATTTCCACTCGAAAATTGTCATAAGATCTTAATCGAACAATTCTAAGAATTAAACGACGAAGTAAACGCAAGTGTTTCATACCACTTATTTTGCTAAGTCGTTTAATTGGATTTCTCATATGAATGAGGTAAAGGCTAGTATATACTAATAGATTGGAAAATGGTTTTAAAAATGATATTTATATTTAAAGTAATGTTGAAATCATTTTTGTGAAAGAATTTGAGTATTTACTACTAGTACAAAAACCTTTGTATTTTAAAGTGACAAATCACCGTAACGGTTGTAAAAAGATCTATCACCAAAAATTCACATTCGATGACGTGAATTAAAACCATGAAAATCAATATCGAATCCATCAAATGGATATTTCTAAAAATCCAAAAAAGAAGTCATCAAAGTCGATAATAAATGAAAACAACCAACTGGATTAATGAAAATCGATAAAACGGAAAATTACATAAAAATAGGAAAATTGGCCGATTTTAACAACGCGAGACGTCTAGTGGTTTTCCCAGACGTATGAGCTGAAGTTCTGGAAATTTTCTTCCAAATCGCCTAGACGTTTGGGAATAACCTCAGACGTCTGAGTAGAAGGTCTGGAATTTTTATTCCTATGACTCAAACGTCTGAGCATTCTACCAGACGTCTGACCTGAAGTTCAGGGAAAAATTTACCTAGGCCATTGATGGCCAAATTATCTCGGAAGCGATCGAACGAGCGATGGTGGCTAGGGATTTATGCCTAGCGACAACCCAGTCCTATTGGCTCTTCAATACACTCCAAACAACATGTCCAAATATCCATAGTAGGATTTTCATAGATTTTGACTTCAAAATACCAAAAATCGAAAAATTCATAAAACCAATTCAATTCAAAAGCAATTGAACATGAAATAGATATTAGGAATTCATTCCTAATAACAATGAAAGCTGTAGACATAGATGTGAGTTCAAGAACTCGCTTTTAAACTCAAAAACAACAATTAAGAAGCTCTAAAACAAGAAAAGATCAACTTCACTTCAATCACAACTCTAGAAGCTCCAATCTATGATCATATGAAAATATTTCCTAAGTTAGGTTAAAGGAAATTATAAAAATTTGAGAGGGATTGAGATGGAGAAGATGAAGAGGATGCTTACCTAAGCTTCCCTTTGATTTTAGAACTTGAATTTGAATTTCCTAAGAATCTAAGGCTTAGGAATTTTGATTTCCCCTCTTTTCCCCTATTTTTTTTCCTTTAGGGCTTGAGTGTTAGGAAATTATAAGTGGAATGAATGAAGAGGAAAGGAGTTAGGGGTGTTTTATAGAAGAGTTTGGGTTACCTTGTTGGGTTAGTGGGCTAGAAAACAACCCAAAGCCCAAATGAAAATACCAAAATCCTAAATCATCTCAAAATATTTCAATGTTTATACTCAAACAATTTGTAAACGTCGTTTTGAAATAAATGAAAGTGGTCTCGAGTCCAGATTCGACTATTTACAAAAATTCAAGTTTAGAACTTTAAATTAAATCAATGATACGATATTTAAATAAAATATTTAAATATGAAATCGTAAAATATGCGGGTTGTTACAGACTTCCCTCCTTAAAGGAATTGCATCCTCGCAATACTTAAGAAGAAAATAAAGAGTAACAACCACATTAAGGTATAATAACACAAAAGAAAAAGTTGAAGCAAGAAGTTCACCTTATAGGGCACGAGAGAGTAAGTCTGAATGTGTTCACTCGATGAATTCTCTGGATTCCCAAAAACAATCTTTAGGATTTGCGGAACATTGAACTTCCACAAGCGAAACATCTTTATTACGAAGGAGTTTAACCTCCGTAGCAATGATACGAATATGATGTTGCTCATAAGTCAAATTATGTAAAACTTCAATTTCTTCAATAACACGGGGCTCAAGAATAGAATCAGAATCTCTAAGGCATTTCCGTTGTTGAGGGATGTCGAATACGTCATGAATAGCTGGAAAATGAGCAGATAATAAAAGGCGATAAGCCATAGAAGCAATGCGTTCAGTGATGGAGAATGGGCCAATATATCGAGGTGCTAATTTTCTCGAACGACTGAAACACACAACATCCTTCGTAGGTGAAACACAAATGAACACCAAATCTTCCACAAAAAATTCTAATCTCCTTCTTCAGTTATCGGTACTTTGAGCTTCCCTCATCCTATTACGAATAAGGTCAATCTTTTCTATGGAATCACAAATAAAATCTAGACCTAATACATCTTCTCACTGGCTTCAACTAACACGAAGGAGATCGACATGGCCTTCTGTAGAGTGCCTCGAAAGATGTCATACCAATACTAGATTGGCAGCTATTATTGTAAGAAAATTCAGCAAGAGAAATATGATGTTCCCAACTTCCACCAAAATCAAGAACATATGCACGAAGAAGATCTTCAGGAGTCTGATTCACATGCTCTGTTTGTCCATCGGACTGAGGATGATAAGCAATGCTAAAATTAAGCTTTGTTCCCAAAGCTTTCTGAAGACCTTTCCAAAATCCGCGAGTAAATAATGGATCATGATCGCTAATAGTAGAAGTAGGAACTCTATGCAGTTTAACAATTTCTTTAACATGGAGTTTGTCCAAAAGAGGTACGGTCCGATTGGATCAAACGGGAATAAAATGGACGGATTTGGTAAGTCTATCTACTATCACCCATAAACTATCATGACCCGAAGGAGAATGGGGAAGACCATTATTGAAGTCTATGGAAATTTGATCCTACTTCCAAACGAGAATGTCCAAAGGTTTTGTTTGCACAAAAAATGGGCAAACACCTCCAAGTCGTGTAATTTAATCGATTTTACGTTGTTCTTAGCAATTTGGGTGATTTATGCAAATATGTAAAAGCAGGGACTAAACTGTAAAAGAGACACAGATTTATAGTGGTTCGGCCAGAATGTGCCTACGTCCACTTTATATGTTATTCTCCTTTACTGTTCAGATTACAAGTACAAAGCTTTGATTACAAGTATATGAAAGTTGTTTGAAAGTTCTATCTGTGCTTGAGCTCTCAAACTTGTCCGCCATTGTTGCACCCCTACCCCTCTATTTATAGAGTGAGGCTGGGGGTAGGGGTCTTGGATGTACATAGCTGCTGGTGGGCCTGGGCTGATGTAATCTGGCCTGGCAATGTTGGTTTGGCAAAGCCTTGGTCCGGAGATGGTTGGAGTGGCTTTCGGTCCGGTAGTGGTTGATTCGGTAGTAGTTGATTCGGTAGTAGTTGATTCGGTGGTAGGTGAGTTGGTGTTTGGTCCGGTGGTAGGTGAGTTGGTGTTTGGTCCGGTGGTAGGTGGGTTCGGTGAGGCCTTGGATCCGTGGTGAGAATTCGCCCAACAGGTTTCAATAACCCACCGGGCCTTTGATGCTTGTCCTTTACGAGTTGGCAAGTCATGCAACGCTTAATAAAGTTAGCAATATCAGATTTTATTCCATCCCAATAATAAAGTCATTTCATGTCTGTGTACATTTTACTACTATCGGAATGAATGGTAAATTTAGAACGATGAGAATCTTTTAAAATGTCTTTACGAAGATCACTAATATTTGGCACGATAAGTCTACCAAATTTTTGAATGCCACCACATGCATCAATATCAAAGCTTTCAAACCATCAACCTTACTTTTGGCCCTACAGCTTTGGCTAAGAAGAGCCAATTCGTGGTCTTGCTTTTGAGCTTCAAGGATTCGGTCTAAAAGAGATGGATGAGCCTCAAGGCTACACAGAACAAGAGATGAACATAAATCGAATTCACGATCTTGAATCTCACAAGTGGACGAAGTCTCGAGATCATTCCATTCGGATAACAACATGGAAACAACCGCTTGTTGCTTATGACTAAGGGCATCGGCAATACGATTTCCCTTTTCGGAGTATAAAGAATATCAAGATCATATGATGCAAGGAATTCGAGCTGACGTTGTTGATGCAAATTAAGTTCCTTTTGAGAAAAAAATACTTTAAAAATTTATGATCAGTGTAGAGAACAAATTTCTCTCCCAAAAGATAATGATGCCAAATTCTAAGGGCGAAAACAATGGTCGCGATCTCTAAATCATGAGTGGCTTATCTAGTCTCGGCAGACTTTAATTGCCTAGAAGCACAAGCGATAACATGTTCCCTTTGCATGAGAACGGCTCCTAAACCAACACGACTAGCATTGGTATAAACAATCATGTCTTGGTTTCCTTCAGGAATCACAAGAATAGTAGCATTGGAAAGGAGTTCTTTTAATTTCTAAAAAGATGCTTCACATTTGTCTGACCAAATGTACTTAACTCCCTTCTTTGTCAAACTAGGAAGATGTGCGAAAATTTTATAAAGTCTTTTATGAACCGACGGTAATAGCCCTCCAATCCAACAAAGCTATGAATTTCCATCACACTCTCGGTCTCTTCCAATTTTGAATCGAGGATTCATGGAAATTATGGATTCATAAATAATATGTCCTAAAAATTTCATACGGGATTGCCAAATGTGGCATTTAGAAAAAGTTTCTTTCAATTGATTGCTCCTAAGAGTTTCCAACACAATCCAAAGATGTTTTTCATGCTCTTTCTCGGTTTTGGAATAAATAAAAATACCAGCTATAAAGATGAGAAAAAATCGATCGAGGAAGTCTTATAAAACTCGATTCTAAGGTCAACGAAATAAGCTGGAGCATTCATTGAACCAAATGGCATAACAAGCCATTCATAAGATCCATAACGAGTACGGAATGACGTCAAAGGAATACTATCCTCTGCAATACGAAGATGATGAAAACCGATTGCTAAGTCTAACTATGAAAAGACTCTAGCACCGCTAAGTTAATCAAATAGATCATCAATTCGAGGTAAGGGATATTTATTCTTGATGGTGAGATCATTACGCTTGCGGTAGTCAACGCAAAGCCTAAGTGTTCCATCAGATTTCTTCACAAAGATAGCTGAAGCTCCCCAAGGAGAGGAACTAAAACGAATAAACTATTTTGCTTCCAATTCGGATAATTGTTTATGCGTCTCCTCATTTTACCTATTGGACATACAATAAGGAGGACGAGTGGTAGGTAGAGCTCCAGGGATTAGATTAATTCTAAACTCAATTGCTTGCTTAGGTGGTAATCCTAAAGCGGGATCAAATATATTGGAAAATTCATGAGCAACGTGAATAAGGGAAATAACATCCTCCTCATCATCATTATCGTCATCACGTGGATTTAAAGAATATAAGGATGCTACCGAATTGGAATCTGAATCTCTAAGAACAATAGAAATCTACTTAACATATTGAGGATGTTGAAGATGGATAGTCCTCTCAGAACATAGGATGTAGGCTTCATAACGATTGAGTCAATCCATTCCCAAAATCATTCCGAAACCTAAGTAACTCATAACATGAAAATCGACACGTAAAGCATAATCACATAAGATAATCTCAACATCTTTAATAAATAAATTGAATGTTGCGGATTCACCAACCGAATTCGCAATTCCTAATGAAGTCATCAAGCCCATAACATTTAAAGACAAAGTATCAATAAGATCTTTTGATATAAAAGAGTGAGATGCACCTGTATCAAAAAGAACTCGAATAGGATGATCACATAACATTATAATGCCATCAAGGACAGAATGAGAAATACCTTGACCAAGAGATGTGTTACTAGTGGCTTGCGCAACATTTAGCGTTCCCTCTTTCTTGCTCTGAAATTTGGGACACGAAGATATAAGATGACCCGAACTTTTGCAATAGTGACAATAAAGGTCTTTCGGACACCTATTTGCACAATGGTCCTTAGAACCACAATTGTAGCATTGTCCATGACCAGGGGTAGGAGTCTTTGCTACCGAAGTTTCCTGCTTCCCTTTCTTGCCGGGATTAGGGCCTTCGAACTTAATATACCTCTTCTTCTTCTTGTTGAAGTTCTTCTTGGCACCCACAACTTCAACATAACTTTCTTTATCGGCCTCTTCAAGTCGAAGAGCGATATCTACAAGTTGATCAAAAGGAACTTCTAGTTTCAAAAGTAAAGATTTTTTGAGGCTCTTATTCAACCCGTAGATAACCTTTGATTTTTCTTCAATGGGGTATTGATATACTCGACCCCATTATTAGAGAGGGATTCAAATAATGCGACATTATCCGTCACAGAAGATTCACCTTGTACAAGGTCAATAAAGTGTCGGGCGAAAGTTGCCTTTTCAGCTTCCGACACAAACTTTAACTCGATCTTTTCTCGGGATTGCTCCCAAGTAAGATCTGCTTCAATAATTTCAAAAATGAAAAACTTGTACCGATCTAATGCTCTCTCCTGGAGCACGCTAGAGGCCACTTGGACTTGATATAGATCCATAAGATTCATGCAAGAAAAGATGCGATCGCATGTTCTAAGCCAAGCTTGGACTTCTACAACGCTTTCAGAACCCTTGAATGGCCTTCCACCCAAATGGTTTAATCATTGCACAAGCGTACAAACCTGGATTTAGGATGAGTAGGCTATGGAATAGGTATGGTAGCTGGGCATTCTTTATAAGATTCGAAAGCAGTTGGGAAGACATGAATACGCCTTCCTGAGGAGTAGCACTGAATGGACCGGCGCTGGAATGACCAGGTATAACCATTTCTCTTCTTTAAGAAAGAAAGAAAAAAGATGAAAAAGGTTATTCTTAGAATGAATATCAAACAACCTTGATTGATAAAACAAGGCATCATAGAAGGAAATAGGATAGAACGGGTCCTAAGACTCGAATTAAATCTTAAGGCATGATTCGTAAGAGAAACGTAGGGCAATGATCCTTGCTAGATTATTCTACATTGTTCCAAAGTTTGGCTGTGATACCAAGCTCTGACGCCCCACCTCTATACTCACACTAGCCAAGAACACTATGGGGTAATGTTATCGACTAGCACGAAGAATAAGGCTGTTGATGAGTGACCATTTGTGTAATTGCTTTGTGTGAGTACCAATATATCAAATAGTATGTAAATCTGACATATCCAATTGAAACTCAAAGCTACTACACAGTGGCTATGTGGCATTTGAAAACAAATATAAAATAACTATAACATAAATTGGTCACAGACATGAATAACACTAAGGCAGAAACTGATATGAATATAACACATAGAAGTGAACATCAAAGTAATGGTTATAAAACATCCACTACATCACAAAAGAATAGGTATAAGTGCTAGATAAAAGAATATGTATACATTAAGGAATCTCTATTTCGAATGTATAAAAACAAAAACTACTAAGCTAAAGTAGATAGCCAAAAGTCAGATGATGATCCCTGATAAGAAGTCAAGTGGAATCACCTAAAACACCTCAGTTTAACCCGAGTAATATCTAAGATTTTTTTTAATAAATGGATCAGTCTAGCTATAAATATCATATAAGATGAGATAGGAGAAGAGATATGACAAAAATATATGATAACAATAATGTCATACAGTGACAAGTATATATCTAATAACAATGAAAATCATATAATATCTCAAATCTCCTCAAACATCCAAAAAGAATATCATATTCTTTAGCTTATTCACCAAACCTCAAATATTGACAAAACATATAAATGAAAATCATAAAAATTGGTGAAACAAAAATTCTAGAAATCAACAATTAAAAATCCGAAAAACGCAAAAGAGGGGGAGGCCTATCACAAAGGGAGCATGAAAACTTACCAATACGTGTATCACAAATGGGTAGCTATCCCATAGGTCACTAACCCATAGAGCCGGTGCAGCGACCTAGTACAACGGTACGCCTGAGGAACTTAAAACTCAAATAAGCCGGAACAATGACATAGTACAACAATATGCCCGATGAACCGAACTCCATAAAACGGTTAAATGACCATGGGTCGCTAGCCTATAAAAATGAGACGAAGCTCCATAGAATGGGGTACAGTCCCCTACACGGACTACGAGACATTGCACATCGCAAGTCTAAATCACAAAATGATCATCATCGATCAATAATTGAAAATTACAACAAGCTAGTAAATAAATGAGTTTAGCTTTATGTCCTATAACCACTGGCTTAACTTAAATATTTACGAACAAATTATAGATTTTCACTCGAAAGTTATCAAAAGATTTCAATCGAGCAAGTCTAAGAATTAACCGACAAAGCAAACATAAGCGATTCATAGCTCTTGTTTTGCTAAGCCATTTAATTGGATTTCTCATACAAATGAGGTAATGGTTTGTATATACTAATAGATTGGAAAATGGTTTTAAAAATGAGCTTTGTATTAAAAGTAATGTTGAAATCGATGAAAGAATTTGAGTATTTACTTCTAGTATAAAAATATTTGTATTTTAAAGTGACAAATCACAGAAACGATGGTAAAAACAATCTATCACCAAAAATTCACATATGACGACGTGAATTAAAACTATGAAAACCAATACCGAATCCATCAAATGGATGTTCCCAAAAATCCAAAAAAGTCATTAAAGTCGATAAAAAATAACAACAACCAACCGGATTAACAAAAATCGATAAAACGAAAACCTACATAAAAATAGGCAAATTGGCCGATTTTAACAGCGCCAGATGTCTGGTGGTTTTCCTAGACGTATGAGTTGAAGTTTTGGAAATTTTCTTCCAGATCGCCCAGATGTTTGGGAATAACCTCAGACGTTTGATCAAAAGGTCTGGAAATTTTATTCCTATGACTCAAACGTTTGAGAATTCTACCAAACGTGTGGGTTGAATCTCAAGGCAAAATTTACCTAGGCCATTGTTGGCCAAATTATCTCGAAAGCGATCAAACAAGCAATGATGGCTAAGGATTTATGCTCAGCAACAACTCAACCCTATTAGGCTCTCCAGTACACTCCAAACAACATGTCCAAACATCCATAGTAGGATTTTCATTGATTTTGACTTCAAAATACCAAAAATTGTAAATTCACCAAACCAATTCAATTCAAAAGCAATTGAATATGAAATAGATGTTAGGAATTCATTCCTAACATCTATGAAGCTATAGACATAGATATGAGTTCAAGAAATCGCCTTTAAACTCAAAAACAACAATTGAGAAGCTCTAAAACAAGGAAAAATCAACTCCACTTCAATCACAACTCTAGAAGCTCCAATCTATTATCATATACAAATATTTCCTAAGTTAGGTTATAGGAAATTATGAGAATTGGAGAGCGATTGTGATGGAGAAGATGAAGAGGATGCTTAACTAAGCTTCCCTTTGATTTTGGAACTTGAATTTGAATTTCCTAAGAATCTAGGGCTTAGGAATTTTGATTTCCCCTCTTTTCCCACATTTTTTCTCCTTTAGGGCTTGAGCGTTAGGAAATTATGAGTGGGATAAATGAAGAGGAGAGGAGTTACGGGTGTTATGTATATGATCGATTTCACCCTAGAGGGAGGGTGAATAGGGTGATACTATCAATTATATAAATTATTGTGAAAGTTATTATTTCAACATAGATATATCAAAATAATAGAAGCACAAATAATAGCAGAATAATAAATGTAGAAATAGAACGACACAGAATTTACCCAGCTTCGGCAAAACCCTGCCTACGTGCTGCCCTTAAGGTTTTTACTAGAAATTAAGCAGTCAGATGCTTACACACGTAAACTCGCGTTACCCGCTATCGACTAGGCCTAACTGTATGCTCAAAACCCTATCACAACTCAGCCACTGAGTTGCGAATTCTCAAACTACGCCATGTAGTTTGTCCCCTAGTCATATGACTAGAAATTACACAAGTTTAAAAAGGAAAAATACAATTTAAACACAATTTTAAAAACAAAACAAAACCCTAATTAAAATTATAAGCCTTATATATTTATAAACCCAAAACAAATATAAAGGCCGACCCAAATATATTTTTCCTCATTTTCTTTTATCGGCCCGTTCCTTTGTGATAATGGCGGCTCTCGTTCGTTTGTTCCTCTGAAATTAGGGCTTCGTGTTGAAGTCGTCGGCTTTTGTCGATTTGATTGATGATGCTTCGATTTCTTTTTTCTCTCTATCGATCTCCTTCGGCTACTTCAACTCGGTGCTTTCTTCTCCTTGCACTCGGCTCGTTCAATTTTGATCGAGTTCGAAGTTGCTTCGGTATATAATTTTTTACTTTTTCTTTACTGTTTTTGCTTCCTTAAACTCGATGATTTTATAGCCGATAATGATTGGGTTTTTATATAGGGTTCGAACCCCTTGATTTTCGTTCGTTCTGATAATTCCTTAGCCGTATGATTTTGATTGAATGTTGACGATGATTTCTGATTTTGTCAATTTTGTATATTTGGTTACTTGATAATCACGGTGTTGATCTCTTTCGTGGCCACCACGGCTTCGATTTCTGACTTGTTCAATTTCGGCACCGACTTGATTTGACGATGTTGATTTCACTGTGACTTCGACATTAACTTGTTCAACTTGAAATTCCTGATGCATGCTATCTTTTTCTGGATTGTACTTTGATTATTTTGAAACTGCTACTTTGAGTCTTTTCTGATTTTAGTAGGACCTGGTACTTCGGTTACTTTAAATATGTGAATTTTTTCACCTGGCTTTGATATAGATTTGTTCAAACTTGCATCCTACACATGTATAGATATATATATATGCTCACATATGTACATAATCAGTTATATGTTGCTTGTAGTTGTTTCTGGTTTTTCTTTGACTTTGGACACTGCTGCATATATGTATTCCCCCACTTGTCTTGTTGACATGTGCATTGCCTTCATACTTTATAGTTGTTGTTGCCACTGCCTGTTTCAGTCTGCATATGTTTTGTACATTTGCCTCCTGCACCCAGGTCTTAGTGATGCATCGAGTTGTACCTGTTTTCACTGCCTTCGTGTACATGCCTCGAAGTCTGGTGTGGATATAGTTCTGGCCACTGTGTACATTGTTTGGTTTTCCTATATTCGCATGCTTAAAGTCGTAGAGTTGAATGTGGTCTTATTGAAGTCCAGTTTCATCTGAATCTGTACATTCATGTTATATTTGCCTTGAGTTTCATTTTGATGTTAAGTTCATTTTATCACCATATAAGCACATTTGGGTTTAACTGTGTTTCACTTGGTTTTGTTTATTTTCTAGTTGCCTCAGAGTTTTGCTGCACATGTATATTCTTGACCACTCATGTATATATACATATCTTCACTTATTCCACATGAGTTCGTTTGCACTGCACTGTCACATGATCATTTGGTTGAGACATTGTTGTTTCACTGTTTTGTTTACCTGTGCACTGTTTTGAGTTCGAGCTTGTTCATTAATATAGTCTGCTTCACCATTGACTATTGCATTGTGATCCTTTGAGTCAGTTTGTAGGTCAGTTTGCAGTTTTCATTCACTTGTGTACATTTGTTTGAGTGCGGCTTTGTCCCATGCTTATGGTTCTATTGATGATGCTATGCACTGTATATACGTATGCCATTTTATTTTCTTCTCTGGTCTTGTTCACTTGATGGCATTTGGTTTGGTATACATGTATATGCAATATGCTCCATTTGCATATCCACTTGAGTCTGAGTTGCTTCCGATCGTTATTGCATTTGTACATTTGGATTTTTGGTCGAGGCTTGTTTTTGTTATCTTGACCATTTTCATGAACTTGCACCTATGTTGAATCCAGCTTGGAGCTCAGGTTTGACCTTGTGCTGATATTGTTTTTATTGCACTTGAGTTGAACCCGGCTTTTGATTTGGGTTGATTTGTGCTCACATATCCCTGTAATTTTATCAAGTGTATATTGGTGTGCACGGCCTTGTGGCATGTACAGTGATACACTGTGCATGTCACAAGTTGTTCGTGTATGATGAATTCAAATTTAAATGATGACGAACAACTCAAATAACTGAGGCAAATATTATTTTCAAAATCCACATTTTATTCTATACTGCAAAAATATTTCCTTTTCAATTTTACTGCGTCGGTATTTATTTTTGCAGATTGCTCAGATGTTGAATTCAATCTGGAATAAAGTTGTAGATAAACTACGAGTGAATGAGCGATATGTAGTGAGGTGTAATTGTAAATGATAAATTATGATGTAATCAAATTTGTATTGTATTTGTATATATATAGTGAGAGTTCACATTTGTACTGTTCATAATTGTAATAAATATTTTTTTGAATAAAATATATATGTTTGAATTTAAATATTGTGTTATTTATTTTATTCAGTAAATAATTGTTTAATTATGTGAAAAATAAAATATCTGTTTGAATTTAAATACTGTGTTGTTTATTTTATTCAGCAAATACTTATTTCATTATGTGAAACATAAAATAGTACATTAATAAATACATTTAAATGAATATATATATATATATATATATATTTATATATGTTTATTATCATCAAACAAAAATCGTATACTCACATATTCAACATTATGTAAAAGAGTTTGGGTTACCATGTTGGATTAGTGAGCTAGAAAACAACCCAAAGCCCAAAATGAAAATACCAAAATCCTAATCATCTCCAAATATACCGATGTCTATACTCAAACAAGTTGTAAACGTCGTTTTGAACTTAATGAAATTAGTCTCGAGTCCGGATTCGACTATTTACAAAAAGTCAACGACACATTATTTAAATAAAATATTTAAATATGTAACTGTAAAATATGCAGCTTGTTACAATCATTTTGGCCATTGTCTTGGATTTCGACGAAACTAGTTTAAGAGTGAATTATTGTAAGGTTTTATGTTTCGTAGCGATCAGACTTGTCGTTTGATCATCGGGCTTGAAATGCGTTGAATCAATTTAATTGAAATCAAATTGAAATAAGCTGATTTTAAAGCTAACTTCTTCCTACGATGAAATTAGGACTTGAAACCTTCTCCATTGAGTTTTAAATTATCAAAAATGTCTATTTTGATATATGGGATGATCTATTTTCGTTTCGGGGTTAGAACGGGCTTTTTGGGTCGCATAGTTGTTTCGATTAATCCAATCTGGTCCATTCATTTCTAAATTCAGATATGCCTATATACAGGCTATTATAAACCCTAATTACTTTTCATTTCTCATTGCCGTACGTATAATTTTCACTGG
This sequence comes from Allium cepa, assembly GCA_030765085.1. NCBI lineage: Eukaryota > Viridiplantae > Streptophyta > Magnoliopsida > Asparagales > Amaryllidaceae > Allium > Allium cepa. The sequence continues at coordinate 444,638,363 of CM060929.1, forward strand.
CTTCTCCATCTAAATAGCAGGAACTCCATTTTTTCTATATTCAAATTGCAAATCAAATCAAATCAAAAAATTAAATCTCTTCAAACTATATCGAATTTTATATCGATGTGAAAGTATCGACTAATGGAACCTATGTCTAGTGTTCGTTCTGCGTAGCAGTGCATGAATCAACCTCAAATCATAGTCAAAGCTAGATTGGGTGTTTTTGATTGGGGCAATAATCGGGGAAACGGTATCTGGGTATTGGAGAATTCGCTGAGTAAATTATTTTGTTGGTGGTCGCTTTTCCTGAAGTGGAGTGTGGTGGTCGAATTTGGGCGACTAGGGTTCGAAAATCCTAACATTTGGGCGGCGGCGCACGGGAATTGGGAAGGCTGGAGGTCAAGTTGAGACCATTGGCAGGTGCGGCTCATCGTGGGCAAGGCAATGGAGGTTGTGGAGTTGGCTATCATGGCCGGAGGTGGAAAGATCGGGCGATCAAAGATGGTGCCTAGGTCGTGTTCATGGGTTCGAACGGGGGAAGACGCGCGTTTCGCCTAGCGACATGTAAGTTGCTGAGTGGTGTTTTCTTTTTTATTATATTTAAATTTCAAATTTAATCATTCTAACGTGTATACCTTTTCCATACGAGATCTGATTCACCCACGATTTGGTTCATTGGGTTAGTATTGAAATTCTGAACATTTTGGAACTGGTTTGGATGAATTCTGAGACTGTTGAATTTTGGGCCTTATTTTGGATTTCAAATCGATTTGAAATCAAAGGTGAGTGTTTTAACCTACTCACAACTACTAGATTATCTTATGTCAATTAATTTAAATTTATGATGTAACTAGAAACTGATTGGTTGATGTTTGGCATATTTAAATTGTCATTCCAGTTAAATACGACTTTTATTGCATTTAATCGTCATTTAATTTATTATCGAATTCAATTGTCAATTGAATACCTATGGATGATAATAAGTTAATTGATGTTATTTATTGATTGATTGGATGATGATTGTGACGTATGTTTGATTGTTGATATTGGATGACTGAATGTTATATTTTTATATTGTTATAAAACTACAAGTTCCCTATGGTTGGAAATGAGAAATACTCGGATGATCTATAGATTAGGGAAAAATTTTACGGGTTGAAATGGTTGACTCGAGCGATTTTATGGATTTTAATTTAATTCGAAATTATGGGTTTTGGGTTGAAAATTCGGGATTCGGCTAGAAAATTGTTATGGGTTGAAATGAGACACACTCGAACTATTTGTGACTATCTATACTAATTTCTAAATTCGAAATGGTAAAGCGGAAGTGGTTATATTTAAATCCTTTATTTAGAAGAAGATATGATTAAATGATGTAATATACTAAGTTGGGATTTAAATAATATATTTTGAATAAATATGATGATTTTGAAATAAGGGTTTAACCTATTTTGAAATTATGGTTTTGAAAGTTATATGGTTTGAATGGAATATGATATTTTGATATCAATATGAAATGGCTTTGGGAAATGTAAAAGAACCATCCGGTGTGTAATAAGCGTTTGGTTTTTAAAAAGATCAGGATCAGATATTGTCATACTCTCTGCTAATACCGAAAACCACTTTAACAACTATGCACGTGGCGGAGATTCCAAAAATGAAGTAGGATGGTTTGGCGAACGATTATGTATGAGGTATTCATGTAGCCCTGACTCCCATGAGTCAGCTTAGATGTGACTAAAACAGGACTTATATCTGGGCCAAGTGAGGTCATTCCTTCTATCGTACATGCTTCTTCGATACCATATTATGAATTTGTGATTGATTTGGTGGCCACCCCTTGATTTTGACTATGGGTATGTGTTCCGAGGTGGGCGGTAGTAGCTGCTATGCGTTACCACCAGCCTGGTTCTGCAAAATAGTAGAGTCCTACCCTGGCATTGCCTCGAGTGCCATGTTCACATGCCGTATCGTACCTTTTATGAGTTTGTTTTGTACCATGCCTATGGAGTGCCCTCTGGGTAAACCTCATGGAGGAGCTTACGGTACTTTATAGACTATTGGAATATATAAAATGTGTTTAGGGGGATATGAGTAATGTCTTAATGCTATTTTAATACTTTACTTTACTGTTGACAAAATATAATAGCGTATTATAATACATATTAAATAGTTTAACAGATCCTTGGGGGATGGGAATCCTTGACATCTTTTAAGTTATTACAATCACGTTAGACACTAGATAAGAGATATCAAAACCTGTAAACATCTCTGACGTCATTACACTCATATTTATTTACTGTTGATTTAACTTACATAAAATCTTTTAGTTTTGACTGGAATGTTTTGTCTTTTCAATTCCCACGGGTCAGTCTAAGCTTTTTAGTTTATCGAAGATTGCTTTCTGGAGGACGAAGATGAAGATTTGATATTGTTACTATTTATTTTATTTATTCTGCTGCATCATGTTGTTCCGTTGCATTTATTTATTTATTCCTGTTTTATGTTACTCTGATCTATATTGTAAAAGTGTAATCAAATGTTGTTTGTAAAATAGCTTCATGAACTGTTTATTTGATTATTTTATTTTACCATTCGCTATGAGATTCTGTGTTTGTTTTATTTCTTTCTCTCCTTTTTCTTATTTACCTCATAACAATACTTCCTTTTAATTGGTTTGAGTCTGATGTGTGTGGTATGTCGTCGATTTAAACCATCTAAAAAGGTGGGTCGTTACATTTGGTATCAGAGCAAGGTTTAGCGATAACCTTAGCTTTGTGGGGTCTGACTCATTAGAAATAGGGTAGTAATACCTTAGAATGAGTCAGTGTTATAAAAGGTTTTGTATTGTGTTAATTTTTTCTATTTAGTATTTATAAATTCTGTTCGGTACATAGGACGCTATAGTTTCGATAGGAATTTCAAAACACTTAACAGGACAGACTGGCACAATATTGTTTTGAAATATAGATAAATTGTAAAATTCTCGAATTTTAAACAAGTTTATTTGACAATTTATTTAAATTTGAAAATTTAATTGTGGATTTAATTATGAATTTATTAGAAAATTTCTATTTTTGAATTATAAATAGATTTGAACTGGGAATTTAAGAATAAAATATAAATTGTGTTTAAATTTTCAAAATTTATAAAGATGTATATTTATTCATATAAATATATTTTAAGATAGAATATTTGAAAATAAAATTGAAATTATCTTTTGAAAATTTGAATGAATAAATATATCGAGAGAGAAAATTGTAAATAAAATTAATTAATTTGAAATCAAATGGAATATAAAGATATATTTAAAAAGGTATTTGATTATTTATTCATTTACAAGTACAAATTTATTCTATATTAATTTTTGAATTTGAATTAAAAATGTAAAATTAGATTTGAATATAAAATTTGATTTGATTAAAAGATTTTAAACCATTGGAATATATAAAAAAATGTTATATTCAAATAATAGATATGTGTATTGTTTATAATTATACTTGATTTTATCTTTTAAAAGTTATCTATATAAGTTTGTAAATATAAAATAAATCAAGGTTTAAAACAAACATTAACAAAATAATTTACATTAGGGACTTAAACATACATTTGAAAAATTTTCACAAGTGTTCACATTTATAAACAAATGTACAAGTGTAAGGATCTTTAACAAGTGTGAAGCTTTTAAAATACATGATGACAAGTGTTAGCTTAACAAATTGGCAAGTGGCAAGCAAAAGATTTTCTTTTTTTTGTTTTTTCTTTTAAATCTAAAATTTATAAAAATGTGAGTAAGAAATAAACCAGGTTCTCTCTTTCAAACCTGTAAATCAAGAACCTGAAAAATTTGTTTTTTTTAAAAACAAACTAGAAAGTTAAGCTGAATTCATCTTAGATCAAATCCAAATAACTTTTGTTCGAAAATAAATCTGAAGCAACAAGATCAAAGGCAGAGCAACTCAAAAACAACAAATCTTTCAAACTGAAACAAGCAAAGCTTTCAACCTGGAAACTGAATCAAATGAATAAGAAAAACCTGGGAATCAAAGCAACTTGGACAGAGTAGGATCAATGCAAAAAATCAGAAAGTAAAATAAACAATTTAAAAGGTCTGAAATCAATTTTGCAAATCAGAGTTCAACATCAAAACAGATGCAACTGAATCAAGTTCAAGTCACAAAATATCAAAGCCTACCTCTGTCCAGACTTCAAAATATATGAGAAAACTACCCCATTTCTGTTTTCATCTCTGTTTATATCTTGATTGGATGATGAATTTCCTGATGCTTGTGATTGGAATCATTATGGCATGTTGGTGTTGATGCAAAGTATCAGAGTATATATATATATGTCTAGTATACAAAAAGAAAAAAAAAGAAAAAAAAAACAAACCTCTGTTGTTTTTCAGGTTTCACCATAACTTAAATTCAATTCGATTTCTTGTTATACCATCAGATATAACCTTGATTTTCAAATAAAAGATGATGGTAAGAATGTAACCTAAATTTTAAAATTAACTATAAGTATAATTAGTTAAAGAATTTCAAGACAAGATGAAAACACAGCAGGATCGAAATTTTGTAAGAAAATTTAGTTGATTTAAATATGAACTTTGATTAAAAAATCATATTCTACTTCCTAAATCATGAATTTCAAAGGAATGATCCAGATTTTAAATTCGTTTATGAGCAAGTAACCATAAGATGAACGAGAAACATTAATTTGTCAATTTCTAGAAATCAAAGTAATTATAAATCTTGGGATTTAAAGGGGAAGTATGTTGGAGGTCGATGATCGTTAGAAAAATGCTCGATTGTTTTGAAATTCATCATGGGGAGCAAACGAGAGGAATTTAGGGTTTGAAAGCTTATTTTTGTCAGTGATGGGTCACGAGTTCGTTCGTTGTCGTGGAGGGATCGAGTCGCTTGAAGTTTGGGGAATGGCTATGTGGGAGATGCACGAACACGTGGCCGGAGTCGCTAGGTCTCCGGTGGACCCTGGCGATGGCAGAGGAAGCTTTTCTGGTGAGGGGTTGGTTCCAGTTTGCGCGTTTATGCTCGATTTCGATTTATGGAAAATTTTGAATTTCTGGGTTACTCTTAGGGATGAGTAGATCATAGTCGACTTGATGGCAATCTCGGTGATGATCAGAGGTGTGATGATCGTCAGTGCATATGCATCAGTATCATCGCGTACAGGTGATTGTTTAGGTGGAAGAAGGAACAGTTTGGGGTTGTTCGTGTAATTCTCGAATTTGGACTCGGGAAAGTTATGGCGTGGCTCGAGCCTCAACTCAAAGCAGGTTTCTGATGCGAGAATATAACACTTAGAAAAAAAAATTAAAATCGAAATTTTGGGCACTTGGGTTGATATCTGGAAAACTCGAAGTAATGCTCGAGTTCGTGGGAGTTCAACTCGAAGTAACACTAGGGTTGCCTGGGAATTTTCATACGTCCAGTTTTAAAGCTTTAATGAATTAGCTAAAGAAATTGCTGGAATTTTTCTTTTTGATAAATAACGATTATGTTTTAAACAACTAAGTTTTAAACTTATGTTTAACAAGTTATTTTTATTTTATAAAACTTAATAAGTGATGATTTTTAACTTAAAGTCAAGTTAATCTCTATCGTTGATGATAATCAAGTGATTAATAATTCGTAAGTAAGATTAATTCATTAATTGAGAAATGATTAATTAATGATAGTGATTAAACTTAATCAATGGAAATTAATGATAATTAATTGATTAAGATAAATAATTTATGAAAGTGATTAAGAAGTGATTATTAATTAAGAATCGATTATTTTAAATAATTAAGAATAATTAATCAGAGGATTAATTATAAATTAAAATTTAATTAATAAATGATTAAGGAATAATAAATTAAATTGATTTGTAATTAATTAATATTAATTAACCAAGATTAAAAATTTATTCATAAGTAACTGACATGATTTAATTTAAATCTGATAATTTAATTTACTTTTACTTATGAATGTTTGGGTTCTATTGGATGTTTGGAGGGTTGATATTCCTCATATGTGATGTTTTTGATATGAGTTGTTGTGTATTGATCTGTGATACTTGTGATATGTTTTTGTGTAAATACCCCTTGACCCGTTAAACAACATTTGAATTTCGATGCGACAGGGAGTCGGATTCCAGTTGGTTATCCGAAACCCACATCGGATTATAATAATGAGTCTATGTGATTGATAAATTTATTTTATCTATGATCTGTGAATGAAGATAAGCGTTATGAGTTATACCACTTATCGATATATCTGTGATGATTGTTATTTCACTATTGTGTGTAAACCCCTGGACCACACTTATACACACACAAATATGGATTTCACATGGAAATCGGTTAAGTCACAGATTTTTAAAATAAGATTTGAATTTAAATTTTTTAAATTCAAATAGTTTTGGAAATAAATTTATTTTAATATGGAAAGCTTTGAAAAGGTGTTTTAAGAGTGAAAGTTATTTTGAATAACTAATAGAGATTTGGAATTTGAATAATTCGATTTAAATTGGAATTCAATATCTAGAATTGAATTCTGTATTCGGTATTTATGATTTAAAAAGATATACAAGCTTATATTGATTTAAACCATTTTAAAAAATGTTGTTTTGGGAATTTGAATTAACCCAAGGATTTTAACCCTGTATAAATGAAATCGTGTTTTCCGAAATAAAACTGTTTGTTTTCAAATGCTAAAAGCTTTCACATAAGTAATGAATTTCCAATTCATAAGAAATTTCAAGTTTGAATTGAAATAGTTTTCCAAGTTATAAATGAATCTTTGGAAATAACTTTGAAAGCTATGAAATGAGTCTTTGATTTAAAGACTCGATGAGTTAATCCAATTTGGAATTGAATTATTTTGAAAAGCCATGAATTAATCTTTGTGACAGATTGATAAAGCTTGTTTAAATTTAAAAGGGGCCTTAAAGGTGAATCCTTTGTTTAAAAGATTTAAATGTGGAAATTATTTAAACCATTGAAGGTTTTTGAAAATGAATCTTTTTATTTAAAAGATTGAAAATGGTAATTTGTTTTAACTATTTGAATGAAAGGTTTTGGATTTTTAAGTTGTGACTTAACTGAGACCCCATATCCATATGTTTTCAAATATTGCGCTCACTACTCGGTTTAGCCGAGAGAGGACCTTTGTGTCATATAGCCCATTCCGAATATGTGATACGTCGTTATGGATAGCATTTGAAGACCGGTGGTGAAGACCGGGTATTTGCAAGAACGATAGGATAACCTATCGATTGTCTCTGCACCGAGTAGCTACGGTATAGAGATTCCCTAAGTGATGGAAAGTCCAATTGGGATTGTGGATTCCCGGATTGCAAGGGCTTCTTCGGAAGTGCCTTCGGTTCTGTTCGAACCCGGAACAGACTTGTATGGATGTGAGTCTGACGTTACACCTTGAGATGTAAAACTAGTTTCTATCAAATACATTTTTGTTTGGTGGCGGAGATTTATTCTTTTAGCTTAACACCCTTCTCTGAGACATACGAGCTCATAGGTTATGTAGTTGATGGTTACCAGTGATACATTCCCAATTTGGTAATGTGGCATACGAAGTGCTGCTGATAATGTGTTGATCAAAGCATGGCTTTTGTAAAAAGTGTAGCTTTGTGGACGAGACTTCGTCGAACCTCACAACCCGGTAATGGTCGAAACAGGAAAGATGCAGCAAGGTTATTGGGGGTAGCGCTCTTTAGGGTATGTGCATTTCCTTCTGGATAGAAGTGGTATCATGGTATGGAGCCCAGATACTTAACTTATGTGGATATCACAAATATATATATATATATATATATATATATATATATTCCTTTGTGATTGATGTTGGGGCCCCGGATAAAGGTTGGTTACAACCGGGGATGGCATACTCGTGTCAGTAGTTACCTAGTTATAGAGGTAACCCGGCCTTGTGTTGGCAGAGATCCGGTTAGGTTCTCGGGATGTCCCTCCAGAGGCGTACCCATGTGGTCCAGGAAGTTCCTTAGCCTGGCCATTTGTTGGAAATCCAATTACCAATACGCGCCTTGTACGGTTTTAGTTGTAGAACCTGCCATCTAATATGGTAGCTATAGTAGGCATACTATAATGGTAGGTATGCTGACTAAGATTAATATTATACTTTCGAAATGATTTTCCACACCGTGCACTTATAATAATAATATCAAATGGTTTCCGCGTATCAAGCATATTTGACTATCATAAGGAGAAATCTTCCCCAAGTCTGCGTTTGCATTGTGTGTGTGGCGGGAGGCCTTTTGGTAGTTTCATTTTCCAAAAGCATTGCGGATTTAAATTTTTTAATTCTTTTGTTTGTTTTTAAAGATAAACTATTTGTTTTCTCATACCAGTCCCATGACTGACCCGGAGTTTATTGTTCCTTCCTAAACTCTGGGTGCCCACTATTTTCCACACGGGCTGTCTAGAGTTGGGTTTTTCAGATATAGGCATCGATTCAGTAGCTTCTAGCTTTCTCTTTGGTACTCTTTGGAGACTTTGGATATTGAAGTCTTTGGTGGTCGAGACTTGCTTACTTGGGTGAAATGTGATGGTGGTTCGAGCTTGTGGTTTGGAGCCTTAGCTTTGGAGCATTGGATTGGAGTTATCTCTTGGCTATTCGTTTCCCGCTGCTATATCGTATTGTTTTTTTTCCGCTGTAGCATTGTTATCTTGTCTCTGATTTTTCTTGTATCATATATATCATTGTTGTGTCATTCTGGATATTGTATCATTGGTTGTATATGATATTCATTTCTTTTTCTTCCACTGTGTTGTTTTACTTAATTGTGTTATAAGCTCCGACGACTCGGATTTGAACGATTGAATCTACGGCATTCAAGTACAGGTGGAGTACGGATGTCGATTTTCGAATGCGAAAAATCCGTGCCGTCACATTTGGTATCAGAGCTGAAGGTTGAAACTTTAGCTCAGGAATATAACACATTAAGTAACTCATTAGAGATAGGGTGAAGTATATCCTAGAATGAGTATATCCCTAAGATATCTATTCGAATGCCTCAGTAAATTCTCTTACTATCCACTGATAGTAAGTATGAGTGCAAGAAGAGAACGAGATAGGGGACAGGGGAATACGACTGCAAATGGTCAATACCCTGCAATAGCGGAAACAACTTTCTCTATCAATTTCCTTTGGTTCGTCTTTTCAATTCTTTGATGATTCCTGGCAGTTTCAGGATGAAGTTCTGATATAATTGCATGGGACACAAACTCCAGATGGGTCAAAAAAATTGTTTGTTTAAATAATATGTTTGCTTTGGTTGCTATGGTTGATAGGTATATTTTAGTTGTTTAAACCAAAAGATTTGGATTGCATCCATATATCTGTTATTATGTTGGGTCCAGGTATATTCTACGAATGGTTAGTTATCTTTCGAACTAACCGATACCTCTGTATATTCGTAGATCGGTGACCCGAGTATCTTGATTCGTTTTTATATCTATTAGTGATATTCTGATTTGGTAAGCCAAATGCAGAATATATACCGAGTTTGATTTGAAAACTGTTTCTCTATCTTTGTGTATTTATCCTTTGTTGTCTCTCTCTTTCAAATTTTGAGGACGAAGTTTCCTAAGGAGGGGAATCTGTAACATTCCCGAATTTCAAACAAGTTTAATTTGACAATTTATTTAATTTTGAAAATTTAATTGTGGATTTAATTATGAATTTATTAGAAAATTTCTATTTTTGAATTATAAATAGATTTGAATTGGGAATTTAAGAATAAAATATAAATTGTGTTTAAATTTTTAAAATTTATAAAGATGTATCTTTATTCATATAAATATATTTTAAGATAGAATATTTGAAAATAAAATTGAAATTATCTTTTGAAAATTTGAATGAATAAATATATCGAGAGAGAAAATTGTAAATAAAATTAATTAGTTTGAAATCAAATGGAATATAAAGATATATTTAAAAAGGTATTTGATTATTTATTCATTTATAAGTACAAATTTATTCTATATTAATTTTTGAATTTGAATTAAAAATGTAAAATTAGATTTGAATATAAAATTTGATTTGATTAAAAGATTTAAACCATTGGAATATATAAAAAATGTTATATTCAAATAATAGATATGTGTATTGTTTATAATTATACTTGATTTTATCTTTTAAAAGTTATCTATATAAGTTTGTAAATATAAAATAAATCAAGGTTTAAAACAAACATTAACAAAATAATTTACATTAGGGACTTAAACATACATTAGAAAAATTTTCACAAGTGTTCACATTTATAAACAAATGTACAAGTGTAAGGATCTTTAACAAGTGTGAAGCTTTTAAAATACATGATGACAAGTGTTAGCTTAACAAATTGGCAAGTGGCAAGCAAAAGATTTTTTTTTCTTTTTCTTTTAAATCTAAAATTTATAAAAATGTGAGTAAGAAATAAACCAGGTTCTCTCTTTCAAACCTGTAAATCAAGAACCTGAAAATTTTGTTTTTTTAAAAACAAACTAGAAAGTTAAGCTGAATTCATCTTAGATCAAATCCAAATAACTTTTGTTCGAAAATAAATCTGAAGCAACAAGATCAAAGGCAGAGCAACTCAAATACAACAGATCTTTCAAACTGAAACAAGCAAAGCTTTCAACCTGGAAACTAAATCAAATGAATAAGAAAAACCTGGGAATCAAAGCAACCTGGACAGAGTAGGATCAATGCAAAAAATCAGAAAGTAAAACAAACAGTTTAAAAGGCCTGAAATCAATTTTGCAAATCAGAGTTCAACATCAAAACAGATGCAACTGAATCAAGTTCAAGTCACAAAATATCAAAGCCTGCCTCTGTCCAGACTTCAAAATATGTGAGCAAACTACCCCATTTCTGTTTTCATCTCTGTTTATATCTTGATTGGGTGATGAATTTCCTGATGCTTGTGATTGGAATCATTATGGCATGTTGGTGTTGATGCAAAGTATCAGAGTGTATATATATATATATATGTCTGGTATACAAAAAGAAAAAAAAAAGAAAAAAAAACAAACCTCTGTTGTTTTCCAGGTTTCACCATAACTTAAATTTCGATTTCTTGTTATACCATCAAATATAAGCCTTGATTTTCAAATAAGAGGAAATGGTAAGAATGTAACCTAAATTTTAAAATTAACTATAAGTATAATTAGTTAAAGAATTTCTAGACATGATGAAAACACAGTAGGATCGAAATTTTGTAAGAAAATTTGGTTGATTTAAATATGAACTTTGATTACAAAATCATATTCTACTTCCTAAATCATGAATTTCAAAGGAATGATCCAGATTTTAAATTCGTTTATGAGCAAGTAACCATAAGATGAATGAGAAACATTAATTTGTCAATTTACAGAAATCAAAGTAATTATAAATCTTGGGATTTAAAGGGGAAGTATGTTGGAGGTCGATGATCGTTAGAAAAATGCTCGATTTTTTTGAAATTCATCATGGGGAGCAAACGAGAGGAATTTAGGGTTTGAAAGCTCGTTTTTGTCAGTGGTGGGTCTCGAGTTCGTTCGTTGCCGTGGAGGGATCGAGTCGCTTGAAGTTTGGGGAATGGCTATGTGGGAGATGCACGAACACGTGGCTGGAGTCGCTAGGTCTCCGGTGGACCCTGGCGATGGCAGAGGAAGCTTTTCTGGTGAGGGGTTGGTTCCAGTTTGCGCGTGTATGTTCGATTTCGATTTATGAAAAATTTTGAATTTCTGGGTTGCTCTTAGGGATGAGTAGATCATAGTCGACTTGATGGCAATCTCGGTGATGATCAGAGGTATGATATCGTCGGTGCATATGCACCAGTATCATTGCGTACAGGTGATTGTTAAGGTGGAAGAAGGAACAGTTTGGGGTTGTTCGTGTAATTCTCGAATTTGGACTCGGGAAAGTTATGGCGTGGCTCGAGCCTCAACTCGAAGCAGGTTTCTGATGCGAGAATATAACACTTAGAAAAAAATTTAAAATCGAAATTTTGGGCACTCGGGTCGATATCTGGAAAACTCGAAGTAATGCTCGAGTTCGTGGGAGTTTAACTCGAAGTAACACTAGGGTTGCCTGGGAATTTTCATACGTCCAGTTTTAAAGCTTTAATGAATTAGCTAAAGAAATTGCTGGAATTTTTCTTTTTGATAAATAACGATTATATTTTAAACAACTAAGTTTTAAACTTATGTTTTAACAAGTTATTTTTATTTTATAAAACTTAATAAGTGATAATTTTTAACTTAAAGTCAAGTTAATCTCCATCGTTGATGATAATCAAGTGATTAATAATTCGTAAGTAAGATTAATTCATTAATTGAGAAATGATTAATTAATGATAGTGATTAAACTTAATCAATAGAAATTAATGATAATTAATTGATTAAGATAATTAATTTATGAAAGTGATTAAGAAGTGATTATTAATTAAGAATTGATTATTTTAAATAATTAAGAATAATTAATCAGAGGATTAATTATAAATTAAAAATTAATTAATAAATGATTAAGGAATAATAAATTAAATTGATTTGTAATTAATTAATATTAATTAACCAAGATTAAAAATTTATTCATAAGTAACTGACCTTATTTAATTTAAATCAGATAATTTAATTTACTTTTACTTATGAATGTTTGGGTTCTATTGGATGTTTGGAGGGTTGATATTCCTCATATGTGATGTTTTTTATGTGAGTTGATGTGTATTGATCTGTGATACTTGTGATATGTTTTTGTGTAAATACCCCTTAACCCATTAAACAACATTTGAATTTCGATGCGACAGGGAGTCGGATTCCAGTTGGTTATCCGAAACCCACATCGGATTATAATGATGAGTCTTTGTGATTGATAAATTTATTTTATCTGTGATCTGTAAATGAAGATAAGCGTTATGAGTTAAACCACTTATCGATATATCTGTGATGATTGTTATTTCACTATTGTGTGTAAACCCCTAGACCACACTTATACACACACAAATATGGATTTCACATGGAAATCGGTTAAGTCACAGATTTTTAAAATAAGCTTTGAATTTAAATTTTTTAAATTCAAATAGTTTTGGAAATAAATTTATTTTAATATGGAAAGCTTTAAAAAGGTGTTTTAAGAGTGAAAGTTATTTTGAATAACTAATAGAGATTTGGAATTTGAATAATTCGATTTAAATTGGAATTCAATATCTGGAATTGAAATCTGTATTCGGTATTTATGATTTAAAAAGATATACAAACTTATATCGATTTAAACCATTTTAAACAATGTTGTTTTGGGAATTTTAATTAACCCAAGGATTTTAACCCTGTATAAATGAAATCGTGTTTTCTGAAATAAAACTGTTTGTTTTCAAATGCTAAAAGCTTTTACATAAGTAATGAATTTCCAATTCATAAGAAATTTCAAGTTTGAATTGAAATAGTTTTCCAAGTTATAAATGAATCTTTGGAAATAACTTTGAAAGCTATGAAATGAGTCTTTGATTTAAAGACTCGATGAGTTAATCCAATTTGGAATTGAATTATTTTGAAAAGCCATGAATTAATCTTTGTGACAGATTGATAAACCTTGTTTAAATTTAAAAGGGGCCTTAAAGGCGAATCCTTTGTTTAAAAGATTTAAATGTGGAAATTATTTAAACCATTGAAGGTTTTTGAAAATGAATCTTTTTGTTTAAAAGATTGAAAATGGTAATTTGTTTTAACTATTTGAATGAAAGGTTTTGGATTTTTAAGTTGTGACTTAACTGAGACCCCATATCCATATGTTTTCAAATATTGCGCTCACTATTCGGTTTAGCCGGGAGAGGACCTTTGTGTCATATAGCCCATTCCGAATATGTGATACGTCGTTATGGATAGCATTTGAAGACCGGTGGTGAAGACCGGGTATTTGCAAGAATGATAGGATAACCTATCGATTGTCTCTGCAGCGAGTAGCTACGGTATAGAGATTCCCTAAGTGATGGGAAGTCCGATTGGGATTGTGGATTCCCGGATTGTAAGGGCTTCTTCGAAAGTGCCTTCGGTTCTGTTCGAACCCGGAACAGACTTGTATGGATGTGTGTCTGACGTTACACCTTGAGATGTAAAACTAGTTTCTGTCAAATACATTTCTGTTTGGTGGCGGAGATTTATTCTTTTAGCTTACACCCTTCTCTGAGACGTACGAGCTCAGAGGTTATGTAGTTGATGGTTACCAGTGATACATTCCCAATTTGGTAATGTGGCATACGAAGTGCTGTTGATAATGTGTTGATCAAAGCATGAATTTTGTAAAAAGCGTAGCTTTGTGGACGAGACTTCGTCGAACCTCACAACCCGGTAATGGTCGAAACAGGAAAGATGCAGCAAGGTTATTGGGGGTAGCGCCCTTTAGGGTATGTGCAGTTCCTTCTGGATAGAAGTGGTATCATGGTATGGAGCCCAGATACTTAACTTATGTGGACATCGCAAATATATATATATATATATATATTCCTTTGTGATTGATGTTGGGGCCCCGGATAAAGGTTGGTTACAACCGGGGGATGGCATACTCGTGTCAGTAGTTACCTAGTTATAGAGGTAACCCGGCCTTGTGTTGGCAGAGATCCGGTTAGGTTCTCGGGACGTCCCTCCAGAGGCATACCCATGTGGTCCAGGAAGTTCCTTAGCCTGACCATTTGTTGGAAATCCAATTACCAATACGCGCCTTGTACGGTTTTAGCTGTAGAACCTGCCATCTAATATGGTAGCTATAATAGGCATACTATAATGGTACGTATGATGGCTAAGATTAATATTATACTTTCGAAATGATTTTCCACACCGTGCACTTATAATAATAATATCAAATGGTTTCCGCGTATCAAGCATATTTGACTATCATAAGGAGAAATCTTCCCCAAGTCTGCGTTTGCACTGTGTGTGTGGCGGGAGGCCTTATGGTAGTTTCATTTTCCAAAAGCATTGCGGATTTCAAATTTTTAATTCTTTTGTTTGTTTTTAAAGATAAACTATTTGTTTGCTCATACCAGTCCCATGACTGACCCGGAGTTTATTGTTCCTTCCTAAACTCTGGGTGCCCATTATTTTCCACACGGGCAGTCTAGAGGTCGGTTTTTCAGATATAGATATCGATTCAGTAGCTTCTAGCTTTCTCTTTGGTACTCTTTGGAGACTTTGGATATTGAAGTCTTTGGTGGTCGAGACTTGCTTACTTGGGTGAAATGTGATGGTGGTTCGAGCTTGTGGTTTGGAGCCTTAGCTTTGGAACATTGGATTGGAGTTATCTCTTGGCTATTCGTTTTCCGCTGCTATATCATATGGTTTTTTTTCCGCTGTAGCATTGTTATATTGTCTATGATTTTTCTTGTATCATATATATCATTGTATCATTCTGGATATTGTATCACTGGTTGTATATGATATTCATTTCTTTTTCTTCCACTGTGTTGTTTTACTTAATTGTGTTATAAGCTCCGGCGACTCGGATTTGAACGATTGAATCTGCGGCATTCAAGTACAAGTGGAGTACGGATGTCGATTTTCGAACATGAAAAATCCATGCCGTCACATAAATGAAATAATTTTGCCTATTATATATTTTGTATATAAAATAATAAATTTTATAAATAATATAGTTGGATGTAATATGTTGTTTATTAGGTTGAGAAATTTTATAAACATTGATTGAAAAATAATATTTACAAATAAAATGAATATAAATTAAAATTTGAGAACTTAAATTCTGGAAATTTCTTTCAAAAGGTTTTTGGAATATAATATTAGTATTATTTGGAATTATTTTCTGACATAAATATTTCAATATAATTTGAAAGAAATGCTTAAAGGAATTGAAAAAGGAAATAAGTTATGTACTTCCCTCTCTGTTGCTGGAAAATAATTTCGATGATGAGTGCACGCATCATCGACGTTCATTTACAAGTTTCAAAGTGGGAAAACTGTTGTAGTAGTTTTACTGCACATTTGTTTGATAAATAAACCTTGATTTTGAATCCCTAAATATGATTTATATATATATATATATTATATATATATGTATTATTTTCTAAATGACTGAAATGAATCTGGGATTTAATTTTTAAAACTTTTATTTGATAATTAATAGATTTCAATTATTGCAATGAATGTAATCTTGACTATATTAATAATAGGAAACTTCTGAAATGAGGACAATAAGAAATTGGAAGCCAAATAGTTAATGAAATGTATATAAGATGGGAAATTGTGATATGTAAATCAAAGGATATATAGGGACATTAAGAAATGTAACTGTTGAACATTTTGTTAGCTTAAAAAAATAAGAGAAACTTGTGTAACATTCAATTTCATTCTAAAAGACATAATGTATAACTTACCAAATATTAAAAGTTGAAATGTTTAATAGATATATGTAATAGAATATTATACAGGTAAACTTAGGAAATGAAGTGTTCAATGGAATTATGCTTATAAGTGAAGAATTAAGGTATATAAAATTGTTATAAACTTAAGTCAATAATTCAAAATGCTATAATTATAACTAATGGAAAAGTGAATACTGTTATTAAATGATTATAAACTTAAGTAACGTTTGAAGCCATTTATAAGGTAAAAGCGAAATAGTAAAAGTGAGTATTATATATGAAAGGAATAAATGTGAAAAGAAAAAGAACAAAAAAAATCTAAGTATGGGTTTGTAACGACCCAGAATTTTGGTCATTCGAAATTCATATATTTAATTGATTTTAAGTATTCACAATTAAATTTTATAAGTTGAATAACTTATATTTCGAATATCTTGATTAAACTGGATAATAAAATTGTTAATTTAATATTTAAAATTAGTGAAATAATTGAAAATTGAATTATATATGAATTAAAATGATTTGTAAAGTTGAATTAAAAATCTATTTGTATTAGAATGATGTTAGAGAACTTTTAAAATTGAAATAAAAGTTAATTTATAGAAATTGAATATTTAAATATTTAATTAATGTGTAAAAATAGTCGTTTTTTAAACAGTCTTGGATTTCTACGAAACTGGTTTCACTGGATCATAATGTTATATTATTGTAGGATTTCAAATTTGGTGTCAATCGGATTTACGGTTTGTTTGTGCGAAGCTGAAACGCGCATAAATTTGTTTAAGTGAATTTCAAATTTAAATAATTCGATTCGAAAACCTATCTTCTAAATACGATCAAATTGGCTTCCGATATATATTCTATTGTATTCGAAATAGAGGTAAAACGTTATAAACACCAGGCGGCACGCTTCATTTGGAGATTGACATTTTTTCGAGTGAATAGTGTGCGAAAATTTTCTATATAACGCTACATTTTTTTATTTGCAAATCCAAATCAATAAAACCCTAGCCACCGTTTTACTTTCGATGGCCACAATCGCACGATTCTTTTCCCTTAAAATCTCTTGATCCATTAACAATTAGAAGAAACTTTTAACCACAACATCGAAGTGCTAGATGAGATCTATAAATCCATACAGATGTGATTGATTTTGAGGCGATGGATCAACAACAATGTGTGTTTGAAGTCGTGATGTTTAGGGCTTGATTTCTCGGCACTGGGGGGTCAAGTTTGACAGGAGTTGGGACATGGTTGACGCACGCATAGGCGGAGAGAACGGTAGTCTCTGGTCGTCGAATATGTGAGAGATGCTGGTGAGGCGATTGACTTTAGTTCGATGGCTTTATGGGTTGTTCGACCTTATGACTCAAACGGGGAAGAAAGGAATAACGGGCGGGATCTCATCAAAGAAAACGAACGGCCTAGATCAATCGAGGTTAAAATAAAAGAATAAAAAAATTGTCATATATAATATATTAATTCGTGTAAACTTTAAAACATCGTATCTTCTTCATACGAGGTTTTTTTTGACGAAACAAGTTGCGTTGAGTCCGTATTGACGAGCATTACATTTTAGAGCTGGTTTGGATTTGATTAGAGCTAGTGTAAATTTTGGGTAAAATTAAACGCTTGTTTAATTTTATTCGGAATAAAACACTGCAACTGCTACTGGAACCAAAGTGAGTACAACTCACTCTTTTTGACTCACTGATATTTTCACATAAGTGAGAAATAAATTTATTTATGCCGATTAATGATCGTTGGGATGATATGTGATATATTATATATATATATATATATATATATTGATTGGTATTTGGAAATATTCCTGTCTATTGGAGTAGATGAGACCCTATATGTTCTCGCGTATGAGCGGTGACCCTTTGTACGCGCGTCTGCCTCGAAGCGGATATTGTACACATATTCTCATATGTATATTTGTTGCGGATGACAAGTTGGAGGGATCCAACTGGATTCCTCACCAGTGTTGATTTTATTTACAGATATTGTGATGTATGCTGTTATCATGTGATATATGATGATTTGGATGCTGTGATTGATGTATTTAGTGCTGTTGCATCATTGGGCCTATTTTTGGAATTTTAAAAATGTTAAAGTGATGATTTCAATTTGAAAAGGATTTTCAAGTGATTTTGAAACTAGATGTTTTACTAATTTTTGAATTGTTAAGGAATAAATTTATTTTAAATAAATAAAGGTTAATTTTTATGTTATAAAAATTATGATTTTCGTGAAATATAATCTGAATGTAATTTTTGATATATGGAGTTAATTATTTTGTAAAATAATTTAAATTAAGATTTTTGAATTATTATAAATGGTTTGTATATAAGATTCATAAAATTGAATTTTTACAAATCAAAGTGATGGGATTATAAAGGAGTTTTGTGAATGTTTAAAATGAAGTTATAATTGAATCTTATAAGTGAATAAGATTTATGAACTTTTGAAGTTATAAATGAAAGAATTTGTAAATAAGAGATTTATAAGTAATTAACTTATGATTGGATTTTGGCATATAAATGAGATGCAAATGGAATTGGTTAATAAAGGGATTTTATAAGTGGAAGTTTCTATAAAATATAAATGGAATTTATAAACATTGTTTTATATATCCGAAATCAATTGAATTTGATAAGTTAATTATGAAAGCCTATTAAAGGAATTACATTCATGATTTTGGACAGTGGATTATCCTTTAAATTAAATGTATAGAAGTAATGAATATGGGTAAGAGAATTATATTCACGATTTTGAGTAGTGAATAATATTTTAAACTAAATGAATGATTTGAACAGTGACATTTTTAGATGGAGTTAAATTGTTGAAGATGTTTTTAAAATGTGATAGGTATCGAATATATTAGATTTCAACATTCACTGTTGAAATGGACATTTTTGATAAATAAGAAAATGATGGACTATAACACTGTTGTTATAGTAAATGATTTTCGAAAGAAGATGTTTTTTATAGTATATGGGGTTTATATATCTATCTAATTATCAAATCCCTATACTAGTGATTTTGGATTGTTGTAATGGTGTTTTACGCAACATTCTTTTTGACTCAAATAAATATGTTTAAGAGAATGTTTTCCTTAAAGAATGAAATATATACTTAATCCTGATTTAAGTATATGTATATTTCCAAGTGTTGAAAATAGATTGATTTGTGAATTACTTCGTATTAAATAAGTATATGGAAATGTTTTCCAATCTATAATATTGAAATGGGTTTGGAAATATATCTTTTTAAAGATAATTCGAAGTGAATATTTGGGAAGTGATTTAATTAATTAAAGATTAATTAAAAGTGCCTGGTGATTGCTTATGATGCTAGATATTTGTTTGTTGCTTTGATAGTTAAATAACCTACAATCAAATTTGGCCATTTTAGTTCCTCGACTTGATGTGAGAACTATTTAGTCGTACACTTAGCCATCTGTGTAGGCTTGATTATCGTTTGTGTTGAGGATGTTGATTTGTGTAGTGTGGAGTATTACTCCAATAAATCGAGCTTTCTTCTTGGCCGAAGGATAGCAAGTTGAAGACGTGATAAGTCTATGAGACTTAGTTTCTGTGTGAGGTTGAGAAACGCTTTTGCATTGTTGGTGCAAAGATACCAGGATCGTTTATCCGATAACCACTTCGAACCAACATTTATGCGACGATTGTGCAGGTTGGTTTTGATGATATTGATATTCAGGATTTTCATAGTGGAGGACCGCTTGGTGATCGTTTGGGGTTAAAATCCCAATATACATCGAGTAGCTATAGTCTCTTCGTTATGAAATATTTAATGCAGGGACTATTCGCTACTAATCTTAGGAATTTCCCGACAGGATCTGGTAGGAAAGTACCATCGGTTTGTCTTGTTCTTGGACAACTTGTATGGATGTTTGTCTAATATTGCATCTCTAACAATTACATATATTGGTATTTACAAATGTACATCAGTGGTGGCGAAGAAGGAAACTTCTCTTAGCTTAACAACCTCTTTGAGACGTATGAGCTTAAGGGTTGTGTTTTTGTGGAAGGCAATTAGTAGTCAACGGAAATTGCATGTGGCATTCAAAGTGATGTGGTATGTGAATGGTAATCGTTACCTCAGGTCTCATCAACTAGAAATGAGCGAAACAGGGTTATATGCAGCAGGGCTAAGTGGATCGCTCCCATCAGGATATGATCATCCTCTTCTAGATAAATTTCTTCCTGCTATGACATTCGGGTTGTAAATTATTATGGTTTATATGCTATGAGGGCCCTCAGAAAAGGACGGCAACGACCATAAGATGACATATTCGGTACTACCTAGTTATAGAGGTAGGCCGGTCTTGTGTTGGTAGAGGAGCTTTGTGATGGTTCCTCAGGACATCCATTTAGAGGTGTACCCACCAAAATGTAGTCCCTTCACCTGGTCATTTGTATGGAAATCCAAGCTCCATTACATACCTGCCATTTTGATTGTATTACCCATTTTGGGCTATAGGCTAGAATTTAATCAATGTAACAATTTCGGCTATGATTAATACTATTTGTATACTAGACAATTGTATAATCTAACATGATTGGATATGAAATGTTTTAGTTATCGTAAGATAAAAACATGTTCGTATTTATGTATAGGCATTTCTTATGAGATACTTTTATTTTTGTGACGACTCGACTTTCCACCCCCGGAAAATTGCATCATCTTTAAGAAAGAAAGGGATAGAAAAGTGAATAGAAAGAAGAGAAGAAAGAAACAACACATCAGAATCTAACAGCGGAACGAATAAACGATATTAATAACATAAATATTACATAGTTTACAACCATTATCAGAGTACACAGACATACAACACATACTAGACAATTATAAACACCTGTCTAGTTACAACTTAATACAACAACTCAGAGAACACACAACGGAAAACTATATATATCTACACGCGGAAGCCTCATGCTCCATTGCTCCTCCACAATTCGTCAAAGCTAACATGAATCCTAACCTGAATTCCCTTGACTACTCATAAAAATTTGAGTACCCAAGAGTTTATGAAAAACAAAAATAAACTCCGGGTCAAACATGGGTCTGGTGTGAGTAACAGGTTTAAGTTGCTTAACTTTCAAAAACCTTTTGAAAAGAAAGGTATCACGTAAGACTTCCCACACATAAACATGGAAAAGTTTTTACCTTACGCTAACCAAAACATTTGATAGGAAATCCGATGATATTATAATAGTGTCTAGGGTTTTCAAATAAATAAGAAATAGCCGAAATTGTTACATTCATTAAATTCCAGCTACTAGCCACAAAAGTGGGTAATACAATCAAAACCGTTGGCACTTATTGGATTTTGGATTCCATACAATGGCAGAGCTACTGGGGTACCGCCCGTCACAGTACGTGGCCTAGATCAACGTACCGAGGATCACTCCCGACCCCCTGCAACAAAAAGCCGGATCCATTCCTTACTGAATAGTTCCGAACAAGACAACCCCGTGGTTGTAGCTAGCAACCACCCACACAGCCGAATATAAAGGGACTTCTAGACAGGGATAAATCTTGCTCTCCAGTGGATGCGACCCACGAAGCCTTGCTGCACCTTCCCTGTTTTAGCCATTCCCGGTTGATGAGGCTTGAGGCTACGATTACCTTTATAGGACACATCACTTAGAATGCTCATCGTCCACCTGACGATGTTCTGAAAGCATTCAATCCATACAAGTTCGTTCCGGGTTCGAACGAAACCGAAGGCATTATCTCGTTACACTCATTTTGGAATCACCCTCAGAGTTAACGACAATAACCCTTGCACTTTGAATCACCATCTCGAATCTATAAGAACTAATTCCGTCAACTCATTACGGAATCACCCACAGAGTTACACTGACTCATAGTCTTTACACCTCGAGTCTTCATAAAGCTCCACTTTGAATTCACGACCTAACGTTATTTGGAATCGATGTGGTTTTCGGATATCCAAATATGGAAACCCGATCCTGGTCTCATCGAAATCCAAAGCGTGTCTTTTAGGTCCAAGTTGTTTTAAGGGTTTAAAACAATTCAATACAGTATCTATATACACACAGATAGATAATTCATAAACCATAACTGATAATCAACATTATCACATAACAGGTAACCCATATATCAATATCAAATAGATATTTCATATATCACCATCTCGATAGATAACCTATGTTATCATCACAATACAATCAAATATCCATACCATACAATACCATTTATCTCATTACTGAGATCACAAAGCATCCAAGTCAATCAATGACATCCATTCATACATAAGCAAATGATTTACTCATCACAATATAATTAATTTAAAATGAATTAAATTAACTATCTCTATTACTAATTAATTTAAAATGAATTAAATTAATCACTTCATCTTTTATTAATTTAAAATAAATTAAATTAATTACTATCAATATAAACCTTGCTTACTCAATCATTCAATTGATTACAATCAATTTATCATTCATTATTAATCACCTTAATTAATCACCCATCATTAATTACCTTAATTACATTCATATAATTATCCTTAATTAATTTCACAAATTAATTATCCTCAACCAAACAGTAATTAACCTTTAATTACTTCAATTAATCAATTAATCATAATTAATTACATTAATCCTTAATTAATCAATTAATTACCTTTAATTACCTATTATTGATTAATTAATCATAATTAATCATCTTTAATTACATCATTAATTAAATAATTAATGATCCTTAATTATTTCTTAAATTAATTACCCTAAGTAATTAACTAACTTAATTACTATATTAAACCAAATTAATTATCCTTAAATTAATTTCTTGATTAATTATTTGATTAATTACTAAATAATTAATCCAAATTATCTCATACTTAAACATCTCCACTTAATTACAATCATGTAATTATTAATTAATTACTTAACTAAGTAATTTCCAAAACTTTAATTACATAAAGTAATTATTTATAAAACTCAAGTGTTTATAATTAATTAAACTTAATTAACTAAAAATAAACAATCATATTAAACTAAATTAATTACATTAAATAATTAATTCCCTAATTACTTTTAGTAATTATACTCAAATCATTCACAATTGATTATTATTAAATTAATTAATCTAATTAATTACAAAAATTAACTACATTAATTAATTGTTAAATAATCATGGTTAATGACCTTCACTAACCATCCTCAAATTATTTTATAAGGTAATTAACTTAAATTAATTACAATTTAAATTATCTTTAATCATTCATTAATTAAAGTTAATTATTAAATTAATCAATCTTAATTTAAAACTCAATTACATAATTATTATTCATTCATCATTAATTAAAAATTTAATTAATGATCTTAATTCCAAATTGATTAATCATCAATCACTTATTAATTCCAAATTTAATTTATTAAATCAAATTAATTAATTAATCTTAATTACCCTATTAATTAAATTAATCCTGAAATAATAATCTTAATTTAAATTTTCAAGATGAAACATAACTAATTATGTTTAAAACAATTTAATTCAAAACAAAATACTTATGTTAATCCAATTTAAATTCAAGTTTAAAATAGAATAATTTTAAACTTATCAAAGTTTTAAATAAATTTAAAACTTTTTAAATTGCAAATCAAACAAATACTATATGAAAATTTTAAAGTTAAATCCATTTCAAAACCTTTAATAACTTAAATTTTCACTTTCATTTAAAACTTCAATTTAAAC
Source organism: Allium cepa (assembly GCA_030765085.1). NCBI lineage: Eukaryota > Viridiplantae > Streptophyta > Magnoliopsida > Asparagales > Amaryllidaceae > Allium > Allium cepa. The sequence continues at coordinate 444,662,486 of CM060929.1, forward strand.
CTTCTTTAAAATTTCAACCTGAAATTCAAATTAAACCTTTAAATTTCCAGATTTTAAATAACTTTAAATCTACTCATATTTTTTTTAAAAATCTCATTATTAAAAGTTTAAACTATTTTATCAACATGAAATAGTTAATAAAGTTAAATTTCTAAAACTTCCATTTTAATATTAAAACTGGAATTTAAATTCAAATCAGAAATTTAAACTTGCATTTGAATTTGAACTTAAACTTTACTCTAAACATGAAACTGCAGATTTTAAAAGTTTAAACCCAGATTTTTAAAGAAAACAGGTTTCTAAAACCTGAACAATGCAGTGACCCGAGAAAAAAAATTTTACTTCGGGTTTCATGCGTGCCTACTTCGAGTTTTATCTCAACTTACTTCGAGCCAATACAAAAACTCCCCTGTAACATCCAACACCCAAACAGTTTACCAGAAAACATGTCGCCGTGCATATGCACGGCGATCATCGCCCCTTCTCATCATCATGGATGATCCACCACTTCCAGAAACCCATCACTATTCTAACATCAACCCAGATCAAACAGAAATCAAAGAATTCAAAATAACACCTAATCAAAACCTGTAAACTTCAAACAGGTTCCTGATGCAAACCTGTCAACGGCGAAATTGCACCTTCCCCCGACCATCCGACACCCGCCCCTTTTGGCCACGAACTCCCTCACACTTCCACTATACAATTCCCAAAAATCAGTACACTCGATCCATTATATGAATCGAAATGACCAATTCTTTAAACCAAATAAAACTAGGGTTCAATTCAGAAAAATCAAAACTGGAATCAATCTAGAAATAAATATCCACTTCTCTGATTTTTCCCAAGGATCTATGATCCTTACTTAATAACTCAAAAGAAATTTGAGTTTCCACAAATCACAAATTGTAAGAATTTGCACAAATTCATATTTTTGTTCCAGACCAAACTGTAAATAAAACATACACTTAAAAATATTAATACTTGATTTAAAAATCAAGGTTTTGTCAATGTATTAAGTTTATAAATCTGGATTTAAAAATTAATAGGATTGATTTTGATCAAGATCAACATATAATGGGATTGCATGTGTTTACAGAGATAACACCCTGTATTAACTTACCTAAAAATTTAAATCTTAACTTAAGAAAATAAAAACACATTACTTTATAAATTTGAATTCTAATCTATGATAAGCAAACTTCTTTTGATTATTCTAGAACCCAGTTACTATCTTAAATCAGATCAATTGTAGAAATTCTTTTAAATAGGATGATGATCTGGATATACTCTGCAGAACATAATCAAACATGCATGCATAATCACAATCAACACACAAACATAATTTAACTCAAGCAACCTAATTACAGTTTAAAAATTTAAATGTTACTCACCTATTAAATGCAGAGCCTGTTGAGTATTGCAGAAAACACCAAAAATGCAGGCTTGACTCTGTTTTAATATCTGAGTTGCAATCCTGATTAAATGCTCATGATCCCTTCCTAATTACTTGCATGTAGATGTAGATGCAGTAGCTAAACTTCCCATATGCATGCAGATGAAGGATTTGAGGAAATGGGATATGCAAGTTTTGCTTACAGATTATTATATGCAGGCTCATTTGATTTTTGCAGACTAATGTTTTGAATTTTAGGTGAAGGTGGATTTGATTTTGAAGAGGAGGAATATGCAGATGTTTGGATTTGAGGGAATGCAGATTTGAACTTGATGAATTTATGGTATGCAAATTTGAAACTTGCAGGGTTTCTGAAATTTAGGAAATGCAGATTTGTGGATTGTTAATATGAAAATGATTTAGATTTTAAAAGTTTGAAGATTTTCTTTTGATTAAGGAAGAATGAAAATGTAATATGAAATGAAGATGCAAACTTAACTAAATGTATTTTTAGATTTTAATGAAAGAAAAGAAAAACTAAAATTTACACTTGTCAATTTTTTTACAACACTTGTCAATTTGAATGCATATGAACCTAACACTTGTTTTCTTTAAGATAATTAGTATTTAAATTTACAAATGTATGTTATATTAGCTTAATTTAAGTTGTTAGTTTAATTTTAAAATATGTGTATAAATTTATAAAAGAAATAAGAACAAACTATGTTTATAAATAAACTTATACATATTAAAAATAAAACAATTAAACAATTAAGATTTTATACTTTTGAATTTAAATTCAAACTAAATTCAAAACCAAACAATTTCAAATTAAGTTATAAAAAATTCAATTTGAAATAACAACTACAAATTCTTATTCAAAACTTATTTATAAAGACAATACAATATTAATATTGTTTTGTTAAATCTCTTATTATTAAATTAAAAATCATTTTTAAAAGAAATTATATTTTTATTAATAAAATATCCATTTTATTAAACCATGAAACCTTTTGTTGAATTTATTCTAAATTTAAACTCGAGCCAATTTAATTTAAAAACTTTAATATTTTTCTTATCAAATTTAAAATCATATATTTATTTATGAAATAGTTTTAAAATCTCAATACTAATTTAAAATCAAAATTTCTAATTTATAATGTATATATATTAGATTTTTAAAACATGATTCATTTATTAAATTTAAACCAAAATCATTTATTTAACTTTGAAAAGCTTAAATGTTAAATAAACAAATTTTCCAAATTACTACAAATATTAAAACTAGAAAATATGCTTTATTTATTAAAATTAAAACAAAGCTAATCTATTTAAAATATAAACCATATATTTAGATTGTAAATAGAAATCAATTTATTATTTTTAAAGGATAAAATAACCAATTTAAATATTTACTGAAGAAGATTATTAAATTTATTTGAATAATTATTAACAGAATATCAATATCAATTTAATTTTAACTACAGATTATTAAATTGATATTGTTGAAAATTCCAGGATATTACAATCCTTCCCCCTTAAAAGAATTTCGTCCTCGAAATTTAAAACAAAGGTAATTTAATAATCTCATTAAATTTTAATTTTAAACACAAGCATATATCAAACATATGCTAACAAACAAAAACAACCAATCAAACAAATCTAATTATCCAGACAAATTCTGGATAGAATTTAATCGAGTTTCCCCCAGGTATATATATATACCGGGATACTCGCCCTAGATAATCCAAACAATCAATACTATGAAGCTACAAAGCTCCTATACAACTATATCTATAACACTAGACGAGATATCAGACTTCAAACGAGTCTGACTCAACAACCTAAACTCCAGAACTGCTGGTTCCAAAACCAGAGATAGATCATACACGTACTCCCTCAGAGATACGTGAAACTCATCAAATCTCAGTCATCCAAACTGGTAACTCAATCCTATAGATCAATTACTTAACCTTCAAGATCACAGAAAAGATCCAAAACACTTCAGAGCTAGCTTCTCAAACTTACCCAAATCTTAAAGCTCACTTTTGATCGGAGAAAACCTATCCAAAATTAATCTCCGTCTCCGAAATCCAAATTCCTTCCGACTCTTATCCACAAAATCTCTTCAGACAATCCTGAGCTGCCCACAAACTTACTGATCAGCTCAACCTTCGCTGATGCTTCTAGAAACAAACTAGACCAATCAACACAACAAAATGATCTCCTCTAGATCAACCAAGATCAAGAACTCAAACTCTACTCCTCAACATCAGAAAACAACAACTCACTTCTCCTGTCCGGGAAAAGAAAAGCAGATACACTTCCAAACCGCTTCCGCTGCTCAACTCTGATCCAAAGTAGAAGAGAATGCTGAAGAAGAACACAAGCACAAACAGGACAACATACCCCAGAGATATGGTTCAAAAAATCCATAAGAAACTTTCAGAAGTTCCCCCAAAACTACGAGATGCTACACCAACTCAACTCTTGGAACCATTTTTCTATAAGGCTGAACCACCGGTTCCATTCCTGGAATTCCAGTCGATAAGAAAACTTAAACTTCAGATGCGAACCAAACTCTGACTTCCTGAAGACATCCAAAAAAACTCAGATAACCCAAGAGAACACTCTAACAATCGCAAGTCACTTTTGCGATCTACCAAACCAAATCCAAGGAATACTGTTCTCCCTTAACCAAATTGAACAGCTTACACTTAACTAGCCCACCCATCGAAGAAACGGGTCCACTTGACTGCTTCTGAACTCCACTTCAGAAAAACTACCAAGCCAGAAGATCTCCTTCCAACACACAGAACACTCCAACTACACTGTTGCCACAGATGCCAAAGAATTCCAAAACAAAGCCCTCCGAGAAACTCGAACCTTAAGCAAACAGAAACTCAAGCTGACCACAGCCACAACACTGAAGCAGACTCACTTCCTTAACTTGTTCCAAAGAAAACAATTCCGGGAACATCCATAGTCATTACATCTCATCACGCAGCTACTATTCCTTAAGGTATCAAAATACCATCACTTGCTTCTGCTCAATCAATAGATCCAACTTCTACTCATCCAACTTCAAAGAATTAACTCCGAACCTTAACAGGTTACCTTCAGAGATTAATGAAGTCCTTCATCACTACAGAACTCACTCGAGACGGTATTAGGTCTACGGTCTCGACAAAACACTTCCAACCTCATTCATCAGACTCCAACCAATGGTAGTAATCATGTTACACACACTACTACCCCATCTGCCTTTATAACTTATATTGGAAAATCTGAACAGGTAACCCAACGGATAGGTAGAAATATATATATATATATATATATATATATATATATATATATATGTATATGTATATGTATATATATATATTCTAAAAATCACAAATACTCTCTCTCTAGAAAGACACCACTACAGAGCCTAGGTATTCACTCAACCTAATACTCTGGTACCAAGTGCGACGACCCGACTTTCCACCCCCGGAAAATCACATCATCTTTAAGAAAGAAAGGGATAGAAAAGTGAATAGAAAGAAGAGAAGAAAGAAACAACACATCAGAATCTAACAGCGGAACGAATAAACGATATTAATAACATAAATATTACATAGTTTACAACCATTATCAGAGTACACAGACATACAACACATACTAGACAATTATAAACACCTGTGTAGTTACAACTTAATACAGAAACTCAGAGAACACACAACGGAAAACTATATATATCTACACGCGGAAGCCTCATGCTCCATTGCTCCTCCACAATTCGTCAAAGCTAACCTGAATTCCCTTGACTACTCATAAAAATTTGAGTACCCAAGAGTTTATGAAAAACAAAAATAAACTCTGGGTCAGACATGGGTCTGGTGTGAGTAACAGGTTTAAGTTGCTTAACTTTCAAAAAACTTTTGAAAAGAAAGGTATCACGTAAGACTTCCCATACATAAACATGGAAAAGTTTTTACCTTACGCTAACCAAAATATTTGATAGGAAATCCGATGATATTATAATAGTGTCTAGGGTTTTCAAATAAATAAGAAGTAGCCGAAATTGTTACATTCATTAAATTCCAGCTACTAGCCACAAAAGTGGGTAATACAATCAAAACCGTTGGCACTTATTGGATTTTGGATTCCATACAATGGCAGGGCTACTGGGGTACCGCCCGTCACAGTACGTGGCCTAGATCAATGTACCGAGGATCACTCGCGACCCCCTGCAACACAAAGCCGGACCCATTCCTTACTGAATAGTTCCGAACAAGACAACCCCGTCGTTGTAGCTAGCAACCACCCATATAGCCGAATATAAAGGGACTTCTAGACAGGGATAAATCTTGCTCTCCAGTTGGTGCGACCCACGAAGCCTTGCTGCACCTCCCCTGTTTTAGCCATTCCCGATTGATGAGGCTTGAGGCTACGATTACCTTTATAGGACACATCACTTAGAATGCTCATCGTCCACCTGACGATGTTCTGAAAGCATTCAATCCATACAAGTTCATTCCGGGTTCGAACAAAACCGAAGGCATTATCTCGTTACACTCATTTTGGAATCACCCTCAGAGTTAACGACAATAACCCTTGCACTTTGAATCACCATCTCGAATCTATAAGAACTAATTCCGTCAACTCATTACGGAATCACCCACAGAGTTATACTGACTCATAGTCCTTACACCTCGAGTCTTCACAAAGCTCCACTTTGAATTCACGACCTAACGTTATTTGGAATCGATGTGGTTTTCAGATATCCAAATATGGAAACCCGATCCCGGTCTCATCGAAATCCGAAGCGTGTCTTTTAGGTCCAAGTTGTTTTAAAGGTTTAAAACAATTCAATACAGTATCTATATACACACAGAAAGATATTCATAAACCATAACTGATAATCAACATTATCACATAACAGGTAACCCATATATCAATATCAAATAGATATTTCATATATCACTATCTCAATGGATAACCTATGTTATCATCACAATACAATCAAACATCCATACCATACAATACCATTTATCTCATTACTGAGATCACAAAGCATCCAAGTCAATCAATGACATCCATTCATACATAAGCAAATGATTTACTCATCACAATATAATTAATTTAAAATGAATTAAATTAACTATCTCTATTACTAATTAATTTAAAATGAATTAAATTAATCACTTCATCTTTAATTAATTTAAAAATAAATTAAATTAATTACTATCAATATAAACCTTGCTTACTCAATCATTCAATTGATTACAATCAATTTATCATTCATTATTAATCACCTTAATTAATCACCTATGATTAATTACCTTAATTACATTCATGTAATTATCCTTAATTAATTTCACAAATTAATTATCCTCAACCAAACAGTAATTAACCTTTAATTACTTCAATTAATCAATTAATCATAATTAATTACATTAATCCTTAATTAATTAATTAATTAATTACCTTTAACTACCTATTATTGATTAATTAATCATAATTAATCATCTTTAATTACATCATTAATTAAATAATTAATGATCCATAATTATTTCTTAAATTAATTACCCTAAGTAATTAACTAACTTAATTACTATATTAAACCAAATTAATTATCCTTAAATTAATTTCTTGATTAATTATTTGATTAATTACTAAATAATTAATCCAAATTATCTCATACTTAAACATCTCCACTTAATTACAATCATGTAATTATTAATTAATTACTTAACTAAGTAATTTTCAAAACTTTAATTACATAAAGTAATTATTTATAAAACTCAAGTGTTTATAATTAATTAAACTTAATTAACTAAAAATAAACAATCATACTAAACAAAATTAATTACATTAAATAATTAATTCCCTAATTACTTTTAGTAATTATACTCAAATCATTCACAATTGATTATTATTAAATTAATTAATCTAATTAATTACAAAAATTAACTACATTAATTAATTGTTGAATAATCATGGTTAATGACCTACATTAACCATCCTCAAATTATTTTATAAGGTAATTAACTTAAATTAATTACAATTTAAATTATCTTTAATCATTCATTAATTAAAGTTAATTATTAAATTAATTAATCTTAATTTAAAACTTAATTACATAATTATTATTCATTCATCATTAATTAAAAATTTAATTAATGATCTTAATTCCAAATTGATTAATCATTAATCACTTATTAATTCCAAATTTAATTTATTAAATCAAATTAATTAATTAATCTTAATTACCCTATTAATTAAATTAATCCTGAAATAATAATCTTAATTTAAATTTTCAAGATGAAACATAACTAATTATGTTTAAAACAATTTAATTCAAAACAAAATACTTATGAAATTACCTTTAAAATCCAATTTAAATTCAAGTTTAAAATAGAATAATTTTAAACTTATCAAAGTTTTAAATAAATTTAAAACTTTTTAAATTGCAAATCAAACAAATACTATATGAAAAATTTAAAGTTAAATCCATTTCAAAACCTTTAATAACTTAAATTTTCACTTTCATTTAAACCTTCAATTTAAACCTTCTTTAAAATTTCAACCTGAAATTCAAATTAAACCTTTAAATTTCCAGATTTTAAATAACTTTAAATCTACTCATTTTTTTTTAAAATCTCATTATTAAAAGTTTAAACTATTTTATCAACATGAAATAGTTAATAAAGTTAAATTTCTAAAACTTCCATTTTAATATTAAAACTGGAATTTAAATTCAAATCAGAAATTTAAACTTGCATTTGAATTTGAACTTAAACTTTACTCTAAACATGAAACTGCAGATTTTAAAAGTTTAAACCCACATTTTTAAAGAAAACAGGTTTCTGAAACCTGAACATTGCAGTGACCCGAGAAGAACAAATTTTACTTCGGGTTTAATGTGTGCCTACTTCGAGTTTTATCTCAACTTACTTCGAGCCAATACAAAAACTCCCCTGTAACATCCAACACCCAAACAGTTTACCAGAAAACATGTCGCCGTGCATATGCACGACGATCACCGCCCCTTCTCATCATCATGGATGATCCACCACTTCCAGAAACCCATCACTATTCTAACATCAACCCAGATCAAACAGAAATCAAAGAATTCAAAATAACCCCTAATCAAAACCTGTAAACTTCAAACAGGTTCCTGATGCAAACCTATCAACGGCGAAATTGCGCCTTCCCCGACCATCTGACACCCGCCCCTTTTGGCCACGAACTCCCTCACACTTCCACTATACAATTCCCAAAAATCAGTACACTCGATCCATTATATGAATCGAAATGACCAATTCTTTAAACCAAATAAAACTAGGGTTCAATTCAGAAAAATCAAAACTGCAATCAATCTAGAAATAAATATCCACTTCTCTGATTTTTCCCAAGGATCTATGATCCTTACTTAATAACTCAAAAGAAATTTGAGTTTCCACAAATCACAGATTGTAAGAATTTGCACAAATTCATATTTTTGTTCCAGACCAAACTGTAAATGAAACATACACTTAAAAATATTAATAATTGATTTAAAAATCAAGTTTTTGTCAATGTATTAAGTTTATGAATCTGGATTTAAATATTAATAGGATTGATTTTGATCAAGATCAACATATAATGGGATTGCATGTGTTTACAGAGATAACACCCTGTATTAACTTACCTAAAAATTTAAATCTTAACTTAAAAAAATAAAAACACGTTACTTTATAAATTTGAATTCTAATCTATGATAAGCAAACTTCTTTTGATTATTCTAGAACCCAGTTACTATCTTAAATCAGATCAATTGTAGAAATTCTTTTAAATAGAATGATGATCTGGATATACTCTGTAGAACATAATCAAACATGCATGCATAATCACAATCAACACACAAACATAATTTAACTCAAGCAACCCAATTACAGTTTAAAATTTTAAATGTTACTCACCTATTAAATGCAGACCCTGTTGAGTATTGCAGAAAACACCAAAAATGCAGGCTTGACTCTGTTTTAATATCTGAGTTGCAATCCTGATTAAATGCTCATGATCCCTTCCTAGTTACTTGCATGTAGATGTAGATGCAGTAGCTAAACTCCGCATATGCATGCAGATGAAGGATTTGAGGAAATGGGATATGCAAGTTTTGCTTACAGATTATTATATGCAGGCTCATTTGATTTTTGCAAACTAATGTTTTGAATTTTAGGTGAAGGTGGATTTGATTTTGAAGAGGAGGAATATGCAGATGTTTGGATTTGAGGGAATGCAGATTTGAACTTGATGAATTTGTGGTATGCAGATTTGAAACTTGCATGGTTTCTGAAATTTAGGAAGTGCAGATTTATGGATTGTTAATATGAAAACGATTTAGATTTTAAAAGTTTGAAGATTTTCTTTTGATTAAGGAAGAATGAAAATGTAATATGAAATGAAGATGCAAACTTAACTAAATGTATTTTCAGATTTTAATGAAAGAAAAGAAAATAAAAACTAAAATTTACATTTGTCAATTTTTTTTACAACACTTGTCAATTTGAATGCATATGAATCTGACACTTGTTTTCTTTAAGATAATTAGTATTTAAATTTACAAATGTATGTTATATTAGCTTAATTTAAGTTGTTAGTTTAATTTTAAAATATGTGTATAAATTTATAAAAGAAATAAGAACAAACTATGTTTATAAATAAACTTATACATATTAAAAATTAAAACAAATTAAACAATTAAGATTTTATACTTTTGAATTTAAATTCAAACTAAATTCAAAACCAAACAATTTCAAATTAAGTCATAAAAAATTCAATTTGAAATAACAACTACAAATTCTTATTCAAAACTTATTTATAAAGACAATACAATATTAATATTGTTTTTATAAATCTCTTATTATTAAATTAAAAATCATTTTTAAAAGAAATTATATTTTTATTAATAAAATATCCATTTTATTAAATCATGAAACCTTTTGTTGAATTTATTCTAAATTTAAACTCAAGCCAATTTAATTTAAAAACTTTAATATTTTTCTTATCAAATTTAAAATCATATATTTATTTATGAAATAGTTTTAAAATCTCAATACTAATTTAAAATCAAAATTTCCAATTTATAATGTATATATATTAGATTTTTAAAACATGATTCATTTATTAAATTTAAACCAAAATCATTTATTTAACTTTGAAAAGCTTAAATATTAAATAAACAAATTTTCCAAATTTCTACAAATATTAAAACTAGAAAATATGCTTTATTTATTAAAATTAAAACAAAGCTAATCTATTTAAAATATAAACCATATATTTAGATTGTAAATAGAAATCAATTTATTATTTTTAAAGGATAAAATAACCAATTTAAATATTTACTGAAGAAGATTATTAAATTTATTTGAATAATTATTAACAGAATATCAATATCAATTTAATTTTAACTACAGATTATTAAATTGATATTGTTAAAAATTTCGGGATATTACAATTTTGATAAACATAAAGTTTGGTAATTTAATAAATTCAGTTGAGTGTGTTTCTCATGCTGGTTCACCAAACTGATCTGTGCGTTCTTCCTTTGTAATGCTTGGGTCGGACTGAGCATATTTACAGGTTTAGATTTGATGCTTTTGGAGCTTCGGCAGGAGAGCTGGAGATCTTCATTTTTCTATATACGTATCTGTTTATTATCCTCTACTTTGTTATTGTTTATATTATCAGCAATTGTAAAGATATGTTATTATAACCATGCAGGCTGATAACTAGTGATTGATTGTTGAACTCTAATTGATGTATGTATATACAGTTTCTGTTTTGTAAAGATCATTAATATGATATTATATGTTTTTCGCTGCGATGTAAGATTCTGTATTGTTCTATTTAGATCTATCTTCTCTCCTTCTTCTCTTCTCTTCTTCTCACTTCTTTCTCTTTATCTTGACTTTCCATCATTCTATGCTTTTTGGGTTGAACATGTTTGGTTTATTGTCGATTCAAAGGGTACAGATTTGCAGGTCGTCACATGGTTGCTTCGCAAATGAATATTGATGTTAAAAGGAAATCAAAGTAAATAATAAATGCAAAGTAAACTAAAATAAAAAGTACGCAATACTTGAATAATGAATTCATTGATTATTTCAAATAATTGAAAAAAAGTGATCATGTAAGTAAATGGATGTAAAGAAATGGAAAATAGCATTTATGTATAAATGAGAAATGGAATTTTGTAGGTAATGAATGTAGATTAAAGAAAATGAACATTATATAGAAAAAAAAGAGAAGAAATTTTTTTTGAACGGTAAATGATGTGAAAGGAAAGTAATAGGAATAAACGTAAATAACATTGGAAGTTATTGTTTGTTTTGGCTTATGGATGTTTGGGAAGTGATACTTTAAATTGTTTAAGATATATAAATAATCTATTAAGTTTTATCTAAGACTATTGGGTTTATGGTATACTTAGTATTTTATTTATCATTCTATATGACTAAAAGATTCTGAACCCGAACAAAACCTTTGTTTTGATTGCTATGAATGGATGTTTGATTGTTTGTGATGATTGCATGGTTTTGTTGCTTGTGATTATTATATGTTGCGTTGATTTGGTTGCGACTAATAGAAACAACGTAAATATTTCTCTTCTACATGATTCAATCCTCTTTGCATTACACAAGCGAAATATAGGTTATGTAAGCAATTGATATTGCTTTTGGTTTCACAATTAAAGCATTGTTTGCCCGACAAATAGGTATGTTTCCAAATTACGGTTCCTAGTGATATTATATTGTTTTTCCGTAGATTGGGGTATATTATTTTGAAATATATGGTATATATTGTTATTATTGATAATACAATTTCTCGCAGACCTCACCATACAAAGGAGAATCTGCTCAAGTTTTCTGTGAATTTTTGGACCTAGAAAATTTTATGAGATGTTTCTCAAAATTTTATTAACTTAAATGTAAAATGATTTAATTATTTATAAAGCTAATATTTTGGATAAGATATATTAATTTCTTAATTCCTTCTTTCCCTTTTCGAGGACGAAAAGTTTTGAGTGGGGGAGAGTGTAACGATCCGTGATTTTCGATAATTAAAAATAGTTAATGTAATAAGATTTTCTAAGTTAATATTGGAAGAAATTAAAAATTGTGGTTTATTAATAAGAAATGACTAGAATGTAATGTTAAAAATGTTAATTCAAGACAATTGATAACTCTGTAATGTATGTCTAATAAATTGAAAAGATTGTAAAGTTAAAATTGGTTATAGATTGTAAATAAAGAAAAAGGGTTTAATAATGTGAACTTAATATAATAAATGACTAATTGAATGAAATCTCAAATAATTGTAATAAAATGTAAAGATATATTGGTTAGAAATTGTAAATAAGAAGATAAAATCAATATGAATTTATTTGTTTTGTTTGTTAACAATAAACTTGGAAATGTGTTTGAATTGGCAAGTTGTAAAATGGTTAATTGATTCATTGAAATTTAATTTGTTATAAATGAGAAATAAAGGAATAAATTAAATGTTATAACTAATCGGTGAAATAATATGTAATTCGCTGTAATTGGGAAAAATCAGGGTGGTGTACATAGTTATAACATTTGTTTGAAGACAATAAACTTATAAGTATGACTAAAGCAAGAAAAGGTGACAATTGTTATATGTTACCTATGTAACGGCCCGTAAATTTTCAATAATTTTATTTGTTCAGTAATATGTTTAAATTTTATTTTTGTGAAATTTTAAATAATAAATTTTTGAAATATAAATTTGATATTTGGAATATGTCCATTTAATCATAGCAAATGGAAAATTTTTAATTAATTATATGAATATTTATTTTGTTGTGTAATTTTATCTCAACTTAAATCAATTAATAACAGTTGAATTTGAAAGTGTTCCGGAACATAAATATGTCAACATGATAAAATTTATTTAGAACACTTTGAATGAGACTACGTAATTCGTTTCGTAAATTTCGGACGTTTCTAGCTCCTTTTGGATTTTTCTGTATGGAATAGCAACGTATATCAGTGTTTGTATCGACTTTTGGTAGGATGATCAAACCATTGATATACGTATGCAGTTTTGATCGTTTCATCGTGCTGGTCATCACAGTATATTTATTTCTGTATTTTGAGGTTCAGTTCGCGACGTAAACGATAAAACGGTGCATCGTAATGGTACCGCAAATTTCAACCGTTGCTTCTCGTATCTTTTCAAATTTGAAACATAGAGATTGTAACAAATAAATTGCCATAAATGTTCAGCTGAATCAAAGCCCAACCGTTATACTTCATTTCATTTCCCATCTGTTGAATTAATATTAGTTAATTTTCAAGTCTCTTGCTCTTTCCATTTTCTTTTAACAGGCATTTACTATAAGTATATAATAACAGCTCATCTATGTGATGTCTCTTCATTGTCCCAGCAGTTCTATTATAAGAAAAACTAGTAAATAGTATTTATTTTTGCATTTGGAAACACATTCCATTCGTTCTCCTCTTCTTTGCAAAAATTTTCTTTTGTTTTATGAAGCCTTGAATCTGCTCGGCCTCCGCCTCTCCAAGAACCACCACCCCATGCCGAGCCAGTCTCCCAAACTCCGTGCCTACATCTTCACCACGGCAGCACAGGCTCGTGCTCTAAGCATACCTCGTCAATGCCAAGACCCGACAAACCAACGACCAATAGCTGCAAGACTGATCACTATCCCCCCCATTCTTGATTTCATCCAATGCACAAAACTGCACCACGTGCAGCACCAACTGGACGCGAACTGCTTCTTCCCTCCACCTTTTGCCGCCGAGCACCCTCTGTAACGCCTCAGTCCACTTCGCGAATCAAACACCGCTTACTTCCTTTCTTCTCTGTAGCCGTGACTTCCCTTCTCGTCTATTTGTGCCTACGTGCATCTATGCTATATTATAGGTAATATATATACACTATTTTATAAACCTTGTCTTAAGTGTAGCCTTAGAACATAATGAATATACATTTGTTCATATATATTGCTTAGATCTGAAGTTTCTTCCACCTGTATAATATTGATTGCATTCGTGTATGTTATATAATAGTATATATTTTAAATATAAAGTATAGATTTCATAGTATATAATAGAGTATAGGTTGTATTACATATATACATATAATTCGCTGCGTGCGTGATCGTCTGTAGAAATCTTTTGATGTTTGGATTTTTTTATATATGAGTTTATATGTTGATTATATGGATAGTAATTTGCATACGATTGTATACCATAAGAAGGTAGCATATTTTAAAATTCTGATGTTTAATGTGTTATATATAATATATACGTGAGTTGTATTTGGGTTATATTTTTTGTCTTTTCTCCGTTATCTATATAAACACGTTTTCCAGAGTTTTGCATATAGTGAATATTATACATGGGTTACGTGAGGTATAATTATAGGTATTGTTTTACTTTTGACTTTAAATCGTTGTGTATATAATTTGTTTATGTTTTGTAAGTTTACATATATATATTTTGTAAATTCAATTTTTGTCATACGTGTATATTTTTTTTACAGCTTTGTAAAAATATTTAAATTTTAGTAATGTCTGAAATGGTTACTTCTTTCATATATATGTTAGCATAAAGTGTATATATATATATATATATATTAATGTTTGTTGTTATAAACTTATATTAATATATATATATACATACGGTACAACGTGAATTTATATATATATATATATATATATATATATATATATATATATATATATATGTCTATATATATCAGTAAGTATGGGTTTGGTTCATTTTAGTTGTATATATATAGTATGTATATAGGTAGTATAGTACAGAGTAGATGTCGATAAAAAATTTATAACTTACAAATTATATAATATATAAAACTGTTTAGTGAAGCTATGTTGGTTGTAGCAGTTACAATATAGAGGGTATATATAATATTTATATATAAGATGTTTTAAAGTATTATATATATTATTTCAATATTTGTTTTAAATTACATATTGATTTCATGGAAACAATAATAATATATATAGATTTGATGTTTATATCAAATTGATTCTGATTCAATTCATCAATTCTTGACTATCAGCCTTGTTATTCGTGCTAATCTAGTTTTGCTTCGAAATTCGTGCTTGGATCCGTAACCCAGTTCATTTTCAAATTTCTCTAGCTTCAAAAGGTGAGAAATCACTCATGATTAATTTTCTTATATCTATTAAAATTCATTTCAATTGAAACGACAATTGAAATATGCTGCTATTAGTTATTCACATTGCCATATTTATATGTTGTTATGTGTATCTGTTCACCTGTGACATCTGACACCATTATCTGTTATTTATATTGAGGATACATGCCTGTTATGTTATTATCATATCTGTTATTACTCTGCAAGTTCCCTATTTGTATAGAATTCACTATGGATTGAAATGATACATACCTGAATGGACTTTAGAATAGAAGAAAAGCATTATGGGTTGAAATGATAGACCCAAGCGATTTCCCTTTGAATTGAATTTGGGATTATGGGTTAAAATGATATATACCCATATATATTTAATTTACGGATGGAAATGATAAATATCTGTATCACTTGACCATAGGATAGAAAATTATATGCAGACACCATGGTCTATATATAAAAATATTTTGAAACGATTTCTATGATTTTGGAAAGAAATATATGGTTTATATGAATATTGATTTTGATATTATATAAATATTATTTTATATATAGTTAAATTCTTGATTTTAAGCTATGTATAAATTTTTTTAATATAAAATAAGTTTAATAATAAAGTTTGATTTTATTAAAATGTAATATGGTTAAGTATTTATATAAATTATATTTTAATATAGAAGTTATAATTATTTTAATAAAGTAAGTTTGAAAAGATGGATTTGAAATTGATTTGAAATTGTATTTAATTAAGAATTTTATTTAATTAGAATCGATTTGGAACTTATTGAATTTTATATTTTTAAAGGATATGATTTTATAACTTGATGTTGGTTTAACGTGATTAATGAATATTTCAAGTTTGAGTTTTATTTAAATGATATTGAATTTATTAAATAAATATTTCAAGACTAAATAATAGTAAATTGAATTAAGATGTATATGAAATTTATCAAATTTAGTTCTAAAATGATGGAATATTTAAGCTTCAAAATATATCGAAATTGAAATGTTTTATTTTGTGGTTCAAATCTATTTTGGAATCGATATAATTCGAAATGGTTTATCTAGAACTAAATTGAATTGAAATTGATGATTTTGACTTGATTGAATTTGAATTTTGGAATTCGAATTGACTTGGAATTGATTTGTGAGATTTGAGGAAACTATTTTATTATATATATACACACTATTTTAAAGTATAAACTATTTTAAAGTATTGACTTGGAAATGATATCGTATTGATATAGTTTTGAAATGGCAATGATATTTTGGTTTTAAAGTATAAACTATTTTAAAATGACCACGGTGTTAATAATGTTTGATTGTTAAAGAGACTAGGATCAGAAGTTGTCGTACTCTCTGCCAACTCCGAAAACCTCTTTAACAACCGTGTACGCGGTGGAGATTCCAGAATGAAGTAGGATGGTGGCGACGTTCTATTGAGGTATATACGTAGACCCGACTCCCGTGAGTTGGCATAAGGTAGCTAAAACAGGAGCAATCGACGGGCTAACGAGATAGCTCCTCTGATCGGACACACTCCTTCGATACCATTCTCTTACTTTGTGATTGATTGGGTGCACCTTTGATTTTTGGAGATGTGACCCGAGGTGGGTGATAGTGGCTGCTACGCGTTACCATCGGTCCGGAAGTGCAATCGGTATATCTGCTCTGGCATTGCCTAGTCGTACCTATGGAGTATCCTCTGGTAGCCTCCGATCTGTAGGTATAACGGTACTGTATAGACACTGACACTATATATGTGTTAAGGTGGAAAATGTAAAGCCTTAACACTTTTTAAGTAAGTTTATTTTAGTTTAGACATTATTATAATAGCATATATTACTACATAGTAACTAGTTTAATGGATCTTTAAAGGATGGTTATCCCAAACATCATTTGAGTTACTTGTATTTCAGTTGTTGTTTCACTTGAGTTGGGTTTACTGATATAAGAATGTTAATCTTGACTTGAGTGTTTTGTGTTTTGCTTTACGCTCGGGTCAGGCTGAGTGGTTCAGCTTTTGAGACTCACCTTTGGAGTTGGAGCTTCACTTGGAGATCCAGCTATATATCAAACTGTCAGATATTCAGTTGATTCTAATGATGTATTCTGATCTTGTATTTGACTATTGTATTCGAGACTTCTGTTGTATCTTATTTAACTCTGTTATATATATAGTTGCTTCATGAACTACTATTCTTTTGTTTCCGCTGCATATTGTATATTACTATGTCTCTGTGATTCTGTGATGTATTTATTTACCGTATATGCTGAGTTTTGCCATATAAATTATCAACTTGATATTTTGAGAAATTCAATTCCGGCATGTTTGGATGCGAATGGTTGAAAATATTGGGTCGTTAATTTTGGTATCAGAGCTTTGGTTTAGGCAAAATTCAGCATAGAGTAAATTTAATTACGGAATTACTTTCATTCGAGCTTGAATTCCTTCCTCCTTGATTCGATTTTCCTTTTAATTTTGGAATGTTCCCCTCGGTCCCAAAATCCATTCTTGTCTTCCCTATTTGTACTCTTTTGATTCTGGAGCATTCCATAACTCCACCTCAAACCATCTTTACACTAAATCGGCAGTCTCGATCTTCGAATGACTTATAAAGAGGTGAAACTCCTTTACAATATGCATTGATATACTAGATATTTCTGTATCCACGGTTTACGATGCTATCTATCTACTGCAATGCCTGAATTCTATCTTTTACGATAGAATGTTGATTTGCCCTAGAATTCTGCATCGATCTTATTCTTGAAGTCGTAGTCGACCCGGTAAAGGTTGCCCGTGATATATATAAACTTATCCATCTCCCTATTTTGTTATTTAATTATCTTATTTTTGTTTGAAACCTATCTTCGAATCAAAATTCTCTTTGACTTGAGTCTATCAAATTTGAATCTCTATCCCTATCTTTGATTTGAAATCCATTCTTATATCGTCAAGCGAGGAAGTGTATTTGTAAATTAATATTAAAATGTTTTATATGTATTGTGTTGTTTGAGTTGTTGACGTTGATTTGGATTTCTGATCGGTTCGTCTGAACACTGCGATCGATAGGATTTCCAAAACACTTGAACAGAGCAAACTTATACAATATTATTTTCAAATTTAGTAAATAAATAAATTTTTTCGTGATTATATATATATATATATATATATATATAAGTAAACTTTCTAGAAGATAATTGTTAAATGAATTGGTTAACAAAATGATAATATTTGATTTTCATTTGTTGTTTTGTAAACCAATGACCATTGCCTCATAATATTAATAAATGGAATTATAAAACATAGTTTATAAATTGATTTGGAATTTTAGAACATGATTCATAAATTGATTTAGAATTTGAAATAAATATAAATTATAAATTTCACTACACCAAAACAGGCAAATTCTAACATTTATAAGTGTTACAAATAATTTCAGTAACACTTTTTAAGTGTTACTAATGGACTGTGAGGAATGGAGCGGCCAAATTTGTAACACTTATAAGTGTTACAAACGTACATATTACTAACACTAATAAGTGTTGGTACCTAAATATACGGTAACACTTATAAGTGTTGGTACAGAAATATACGGTAACGCTTATAAATGTTGGTAACGAAATATACGGTAACACTTATAAGTGTTGGTACAGAAATATACGGTAACGCTTATAAGTGTTGGTAACGAAATATAGGTAACACTTATAAGTGTTGGTAACGAAATATACGGTAACACTTATAAGTGTTGGTACAGAAATATACAGTAATGCTTATAAGTGTTGGAAAATGATTATTTAGTAACACACACATATATATATACCAAAACTTAAACGCAAAGTTTAAATATAAACACTCTGCAAATAATGGTTTCCATATCACAAATAATTCATCATACATATTCAATGCAAAGTTTAAACGCTCTGCAAATGTAGTATAATATATCATAAACGATTATTTACATATCTAAAATACCACTATGTCATATATTCGAATATTATTACAACATAAGCTTCAAAAAAAATTGTAATACTTTTATTTATATTATGTAAAAATACACGAACAAACTGCAAACACAATAAGTAAACGATTCACACATATATATCTCAAGAATGTAACGTACAACCCACACTTCATCGCCAGCTGAAATACCAACAGATGGACCGACTTGGAATTCCCATTCTCATTCAAACAAGCTTCAACAATCACCATACCCTACCAGACCCTCCTCCATCTCAACATACTTCAATTACACCCATCTAACACTTGACCACAAACACACAGTCACAAACTTCTTCTACCAACCATTTCTAATAGCACTGACATTTCTGCCATCAACCATTAATACTGACCATCATACCAGCCGCTGCTCATCTACCAGCCCCCTTCAAACTACAACAGCACACTGTCTCCCTCGACCTGATCAAACAGCTCCACTCCCCAGGCCATATTGTACTTCCATACAACAATTACAAGACTTCAACATTCCTCCACCCCAAACACTTGCTGTCCATTATAATTTCCTTTTAAAATTGTGGTAAATAAAGGATGATGAATTAAAATGATTTTCCATGTATTGTCCATTATAATTTGAACATTTTTCATTAAGATAGCGGTAATGTAATTCTCAGGTTTGCAATCTAAATTTTCAAAGTTCAAAATAAAGCTGTCGATATTAGATTCTAATATTTCCTTCACATATCTTAAACTAAAAAAATTAACATTTTGAACTGTATAAGTTATTTATTGATGCTTTTACCATTTTGTTTCTCCAATTTTAACACCATTCAACTTTGAATTTTTCCAAATTTTCATTGGGGGGATTTGGGAGGGAGTGAGTGTGGTTGTTGTGTGTGTAATCTTGATACTGCATAAGCAACTATTATAACGAAACATCGATATCTTTTACCCATTGTCAAAATTGCATTTTGTCAAAATTTTGCATAGAAATGTTTGGAAATAATGCAGACAATACTGTAGATTGACAAAGTATTGCAAAATATATACCATCTTTGTTTAATGAACAAAAATCACCCAAATACTTATGTACACACATAACTTTGCTAATTGTGCAAACAGTAACTTTACACAAATATAACCAAATAAATTCATGCTAGCAGCCTTTAGCAAGCTCCAAAACCACTCATATGAAACCGAGCCTCCTACATACATTTCAACCTCTCATATATTTCAAATACTATTTCCATTCGTAGATAACTGAGGTAATAAGATCTAAATTAGTAGAAAACTCATTTTACTTCAAACAATATATTTAATTTAATAGCAACAGTTAGAGTTCTTCTAACATGGATTACCCTTGTAAAGCATGGATTCAAATTCCTTTAAATAATTTTATTGGTCTACATCTCTCTCATTGCAACCAATTTCTATGAAGTTTTTCTTAGATGTTATTCAAATGTGTATTCCAACGCCTGTAAAACAGTATGAAGTTTTTCTTAAGCAAATATAAATATGTTAGTGGAATGTTATTTCCTCTGTATGAGTTACATATAGCCAATGCCACTTGAGACCTTTCATACAAAGCTTCCTTTTCTTGAGAATTAATATACAACAAAGCATGTCCTTTCAGTGATGCACAATAAATATTATAAGACGACATACTAAAATATGAATCAATCTTATACCATATATATATTTACCATCACGATTACATGTTTCATATAATACTAAATTTTTTGACTTAAGGCTACAAAGACATTACCTTAGAAATGGTAATGAGGTTACTTATTACAGGAATGTGTTGATACTTAAGGGTTGCATGCTAACACTGATGTCTGACAGAGTATGGAGGAAACCATAATAGTTAACTTAAAACATTATTTGTTTCTTGGGCACTACACATATAAATTTACCTTCACTTTTGAAGCTGAAGGTCCTTCTACTGCAGCTGATTGCCCTTCCATTTTCTTATGGAACTCTATGTGCAATTCAGGTGCCTAACAGATTGAAGCAGGTCAAATGAACAAAAATAAGACAAATTTAAACATCATGACATAGTATCATTCACCGAGTTCCTTTTGATAGCCCTTTTCATAGTAATTTTATTGATATTTCCTCAAAAGAAGTACCACATTGCTATATTTACTTGTCGCTTTTAATAAATCTAAAAGAATATGTGATTTTTGCTTCACTATATACGGTGAATTAGATAAATAATTGAATCTAAATAAATAAATGATTTTAAGAAAGTCGTATACAAACCTGATTGATTTCGCTTGATTCATTGAGAATGTTTTATCATAGAAATCCTGAGGAGGATCAGGAAGTGGGCCCTTAGCCTTGCCTTTGGAGTTTGAATAGTGCAATATGGCAGCACCAGTCACTCGACTCCAAATAGTCTCATTAACAAACCTGGCAGGCTCAAGAATTTAAATACAAAAATGAGGAAAAAGAAGAAGAGTTAATCAAGCAATCCACTCACAGTATGGTTGTTTATTATACCAATCCCCAATAAATAAAGTGATATCTCCAGGAGGAGTGTTGAATGGAACCGGGATTACAGCATGATTATTAATAATTATACCACCATAACCACCCGCTGCTCTTTGTAAATTGATAGAAGGAAAATAGAAAAAGCTTCCGATTTGGTCCTTCACTTGAAACTGATAGGTCGAGTTCCAACCAGCAGGAATTGGGCAGTTTTTACCCAAAACTCCATCTTGCCATGAATTCCTTCTTTGTTGAACTCCATCCCTATAATTTCAATGTGTTAGGCAAAGGATTTTAAAATCCGAAATTAGTAATAACTATAAAGTAGTAGTTCAAACTATGGAAGAAGTGTTTAAAATGATTTACGAAATTAGTGAGAATACCTATAAAGTATCAACTGTTGCGTATTTTAGCAAGTTTCCATCTTTACTTTGAAACTCAAATTAGTACTCTTTTCTTCATTTTTTTTTAGTTCTACTTTGAAACTCAAATTAGTACTCTTTTCTTCATTTTTTTTAGTTCTACTTTTGTCGATGTTATCAATCTAAAGTCAAAAATATCATTATCGCACATTTAACTTCTTATTTCAACAGTATAAAATTAAGTGGGAAAAAAAGAATTTAAAATAAATTCACAAACTCTGGATGATTTTACCAAGTGAAAAGGAGTGGCTCATCCAAGCTATTAAGAACATTCACCACTACATTCCAATTAGTAGTCACATTAACTATTGGCCTGGGAAATTGGTCGTTTATGGTTATGACCTGCATAGGTAAAACCCACCAAAAATAAAAAATGAAAAACACATTTGCTAAACTTAAATTTAGATCTATGAACTGGTAAAACTTAAATCTTTCACCTGTTGCTCAACTCTAAGTGGAGAAACACTCTTGTAATGAACATTCCAGTCGTAGAAGGCAAATGGGTCGCCAGAGAGCACCGGAACTCAAGTCTTGTAATTAACTGTTACTAATTAAAACTTCAAAAATAAAATTGGTTGCTAAAACTCATTGACTACATATTTCATTTCACTATAATTCCATTTAAAATTCTACAAATTTTACAGAAACGGAAAAATCAAAACTAAAAATAGTCCATCAATCTGGGCCATGGTCACCGATCAAGCACAACGAAGAATCTACGCAAGAAAATATTCTCAAAAATGACAAAATTAGAGTCAAATGGGATCGGTAGAAGATGTACCTGTAGATGACGCAAAAAAATATTCTCAAAAATTGACCCCAATTTCAATCAAATGTAAGAATGAAAATGTATTGGTGCAAAATTAAAAAGTGGAATCGGTAGAAGACGTACCTAGAGATGACGCGCCTGTCCACAAACGGGATGGAATGGGAAATCGTAAGTAGATGGAGAGATGAAGCACCTGTCATGAGTTGCGAGAAGAAATGAAGGATGCGCGAATGGGAAAGAGGTAGAAGATAGTGATGGAACGCGGGAACCCTAATTAGATTAAAAATTAGGCGGCCGATAGTGGAGTTGGAAGGTAAAGCGTTAGAAAAACGCTGCATATGCAAGATTACAAAAGGATCCAATCTTTAGTGAGTTATTTACAAATTTACCAACCGTCCTAACATTTTTTTGTGTTGTAAATTATAACTGATGTGTTGAAAAGTTTATAAAAAAACATTATTTATATTTTCCAACACTTTTTCAAGTATCCTAACACTTTTTTATTGTCACTAGGCTGCAACACTTATAAGTGTTAGAAATTAACAAATATTAAACGTTGCAAAATCACTATTTTGGTGTAGTGTTTGAGAATTTAATTTCTGGTGATTTCAAACTTTGGTTTAAAAAGGTTTTAAAATGTGTATTATCTAAAGTATTTTAAAAAAGAAATTGTTTTCTAAAGAAATTTAAAGGTTTAAATCAGCGCACTCCTATTTTGAAGCTGGAAAATAATTTCGATGATGACTGCAGCATCGTCGACATTCATTTCGAGTTTCTAAGGGAAGAGACAATTTCGTAGCTTCGCTACACTTTTGTTTTGGAAATTAAACTGATTTGAACTTCTGAGGTATGACTTGGTTTATAATATATATTATGTATAGGTATATGATTATAGATTTGGTTTGATATACATAGTATATGTATGTGTGTGTGTGTGTGTGTCTATATATATATATATATTTGTCTCTAAATGCTGAAGTGAAATCGGAAATTTAATTCTCCTTAAGGATGATTTCAATTATAAATGAAGCCAAATTTTTTAATAAAATATTTAAACTTGAAAAAGTTGAATTGGAAAAAATTTCTTGTATAATACCCAATTTCATTCCAATATAACTTACCTAAATCATTCAGAAGTTGAATATGTAATTGGATAATATACAATATAAAATGATTTATAAATAAAATTTGAGTGGTTATAATAAATGTTATACACTTAAATTTTAATTATAAAATAGTTAATAGAGATAAGTAGTATAATAAACTGATTGGATAGTTAATGATATAAATTAAATAAATTTTGTTTGAAGGAATTTATAAATTGAAATTTAAATCAACTCAATGAAATATCTTGAATTTAAAATCAAATATTGAGTATTAATTAATGTAAATTTATATGGTTTTAAATTAATTGTTTTATTTTGTTTTTCAATCTATTTTCCTTTCTGGTTGTTTCTATTCTCCTACCTTGTTCCTTTTCGGTGACAAAAAGTTTGTAGTGGGGGAGAGTGTAACGACCTGTAAATTTCAATAATTTTATTTGTTTATTAATATTTAAATGTTATTTTTGTGAAATTTTAAATAATAAAATTTTGAAATGTAAATTTGATATTTGGAATACGTCCATTTAAACATAGCAAATGGAAAATTTTCAATTAATTATATGAATATTTATTTTGTTGTATAATTTTATCTCAACTTAAATCAGTTAATAATAGTTGAATTTGAAAGTGTTCCGAAACCTAAATATGTCAACATGAGAAAATTTATTTAGAACACTCTAAGTAAGACTGCGTAATTCATTTCGTAAATTTCAAACGTGTCTATCTCTGTTTGGATTTTTTCATACGGAATTGCAACTTATATCAGTGTCCGTATCGACTTTTGGTAGGATGGTCATACCACTGATATCCATATACCGTTTTGATCATCTCGTCGTGTTGATCACCTCATATATTTATTTCTTTATTTTGAGGTTTGGTTTGCGACGGAAACGATAAAACGATGCGTCGTATCGGTACCACAATTTTAACCATTACTTCCCGTGTCTTTTCAAATTTGAAACATACAGACTCTTACAAAATAATTGCCATAAATGTTCAGCTGAAGCAAAGCCCAACAGTTATAGTTCATTTCATTTCCCATCTGTTGAAATAATATTAGTTTATTTTCAAGTCTCTTCCTCTTTTCATTTTTCTTTCAACAGGCATATACTATAAGTATATTCTAACAGCTTATCTATGTGCTATCTCTTCGTTGTCCTAGCTGTTCTTTTATAAGGAAACTAGTAAAATAGTATTCATTTTTGCATTTGGAAACACAATCATTCATTATCCTCTTTTCTGCAAAAAATTTCTTTTGTTTTATGAAGCCTTGAATCTACCCGGCCTTCGCCTCTCCAAGAACTACCACCCCATGCCAAGCCAGTCTTCCAAACTCCACGCCTACATCTTCACCATGGCAGCATAGGCTCGTGCTCTCAGCACACCTCGTCAATGCCAAGACCTGACAACCCAGCGGCCAATAGTTGCATGACCGATAACTATCCCTACCATTCTCGATTTCATCCAATGCACGGAACTGCAACATGTGTAGCACCAACCGAACGCGAACTATTTCTTCCCTCCTCCTTTTTCCACCGAGCACCCTCTGCAACGCCTTAGTCCGCTTTGCCAATCAACCACCGCTTGCTTCCTTTCTTCTCTGTAGCCATGACTTCCCTTCTCGTCTACTTGTGCCTGCTTGCATCTATGTTATATTATAGGTAATATATATACACTATTTTACAAACCTTGTGTTAAGTGTAGCCTTAGAATATAATGTATATACATTTGTTCATATATATTGCTTAGATCTGAAGTTTCTTCCAACTATATAATATTGATTGCATTAGTATATGTTATATAAAAGTATATATTTTAAACATAAAGTATAGATTTCATATTATATAATAGAGTATGAGTGGTATTATATATATACATATAGTGCGCTGCGTGCGTGATTGTCCGTAGAAATATTTTTGATGTTTGGATTTTTTTATATATGAGTTTATATGTTGATTGTATGGATAGTAATTTGCATACGCTTGTATACCATACGAAGGTAGCATATTTTAAAATACTGATTTTTAATGTGCTATATATAATATATACGTAAGTTGTATTTGGGTTATATTTTTTCTATTCTCTGTTAGCTATATAAACACATTTTCTAGAGTTTTGCATATAGTAAATATTGTACATGGGTTAGTGAGGTATAATTATAGGTATTGTTTTACTTTTGACTTTAAAACATTATATATTTTTTGTATATGTTTTGTAAGTTTATATATATATTTTTTGTAAGTTCAATTTTTGTCATACGTGTGTATATTTTTACAGCTTTATAAAAATATTTAAATCTGAGTAATGTCTGAAATGGTTACTTCTTTCGTATATATGTCAGCATAAAGTATATATATATTAATGTTTGTTGTTATAAACTTATATGAATACATATAGATATATATATTGTACAATGTGAATTTATATATATACGTCTGTATATATCAGTATGTATGGGTTTGGTTCATTTTAGTTGTATTAATATAGTATGTATATAGGTAGTACAATACAGAGTAGCAGTTGACAAAAAATTTATAACTTATATGTAAAACTGTTTACTGAAGTTATGCTGGTTGTAGCAGTTACAATATAAAGAGTATATATAATATGTTTTAAAGTATTATATATATTATTTAAATATTTGTTTTAAATTAAATATTGATTTCATGGAAATAATAGTAATATATATATATTTGATGTTTATATCAAATTGATTCTGATTCAGCTCATCAATTCTTGATTATCAGCCTTGTTCTCCCAATTCGTACAGATCTAGTTTTGCTTTGAAATTCGTGCTTGGATCCATAACCCAGTTTATTTTCAAGTTTGTCTAGCCTCGAAAGGTGAGCAATCACTCATGATTAATGTTCTTATACCTATTAAATTTGATTTCAATTGAAATGACAATTGAAATATGCCGCTGTTAGTTATTTACATTGCCGTACATATGCTGTTATCTTTAACTGTTCACCTGTGACATCTGACACCATTTTTTGTTATTTATATTGAGCATATATGCCCGTTATATTATTATCATATCTGTTATCACTCTGCAAGTTCATTGTTTGTATAGAATTCACTATGGGTTGAAATGATGCATACCCGAACGGACTTTTGAATAGGAGAAAATCGTTATAGGTTGAAATGATAGACCCAAGTGATTTTCATTTGAATTGAATTTGGAATTACGGGTTGAAATAATATATACCCATATATATTCAATTTATGGATTGAAATGATAAATATCCATATCACTTTACCATAAGATAGAAAATTATATACAGACACCGTGGTCTATATATAAAAATATTTGAAATGATTTATATGATTTTGGAAAGAAATATATGGTTTATATGAATAGTAATTTTGATATTATATAAATATTATTTTATGTATAGTCAAATTCTTGATTTCAAGCTATGTATGATTTTTTTAATATAAAATAAGTTTATTAATAAAGTTTGATTTTATTAAAATATAATATGGTTAAGTTTTATATAAATTATATTTTAATATAGAGTTTATAATGATTTTAATATATTAAGTTTGAGAAGGTGGATTTGAAATTGTATTTAATCAAGAATTTTATTTAATTAAAATCAATTTGGAACTTATTGAATTTGAGATTTTTAAAGGATATGATTTTATAACTTGATGTTGGTTTAAAGTGATTAATGTATATTTCAAGTTTGAGTTTTATTTAAATGATATTGAATTTATTAAATAAATATTTCAAAACTAAATAATAGTAAATTTAATTAAGATGTATATGGAATTTATCAAATTTAGTTATGAAATTATGGAATATTTAAGCTTTGAAAAATATCGAAATTGAAATGTTTTATTTTATGGTTCAAATCTGTTTTGAAATTGATGTAATTTGAAATGGTTTATTTAGAACTGAATTGAATTGAAATTGATGTTTGAGACTTGATTAAATTTCAATTTTGGAATTCAAATTGACTTGGAATTGATTTGTGAGATTTGAGGAAACTATTTTATTATATATATATACACACACTATTTTAATATCTAAGCTGTTTAGGTTGTGTAAGTTATGTTTTTAAAGTTATGAATTTTAAAGTATTATGTTTGAAAGTGTTATAATTTCAAATGTTATGGTTTCGTAGTGTTATAAATTTGAAGTGCTATGATTTTGGAAAAGATATATTTGAAATGGTAATGATATCGTATTGATATGGTTTGAAATGGCAATGATATTTTGGTTTTTGAGTATAAACTATTTTGAAATGACCGCGGTGTTATAATAACGTTTGATTGTTAAAGAGACTGGGATCGGAAGTTGTTATACTCTCTGCCAACTCCGAAAACCACTTTAACAACCGTGTATGCGATGAGGATTTCAAAATGAAGTAGGATGGTGGCGACGTTCTATTGAGGTATATACGTGTACCTGACTCCCATGAGTTGGCATAAGGTGGCTAAAACAGGAGCAATCGACGGGCTAATGAGGTAGCTCCTCTGATCGGACACACTCCTTTGATACCATTCTATTACTTTGTGATTGAATGGGTGCACCTTTGATTTTTGGGGGTGTGGCTCGAGGTGGATGGTAGTAGCTGCTACGCGTTACCACCAGTCCGGAAGTGCAATTGGTATATCTACCCTGGCATTGCCTAGTTGTGCCATGTAACCTACCCTAGCGTGCCTTCTACGAGTTTGATTTTTGTCGTACCTATGGAGTATCCTCTGGTAGCCTCCCGATCTGGAGGTATTATGGTACTGTATGGACTATTGACACTATATATGTGTTAAGGTGGAAAATGTAAAGCCTTAACGCTATTTTTAAGTAAGTTTATTTTACTTTAGACATTATTATAATAGCGTATATTACTACATAGTAAATAGTTTAACGGATCCTTAGAGGATGGTTATCCCAAACATCCTTTAAGTTACTTGTATTTCAGTTGTTATTTCACTTGAGTTGGATGTATTGCTATAAGAATGTTAATCCTAACTCGAGTGTTTTGTGTTTTGCTTTATGCTCGGGTCAGACTGAGTGGTTCAACTTTTGAGACTCACCTTCGGAGTTGGAGCTTCGTTTGGAGATCCAGCTATCTATCCAGCTTTCAGATATTCAGTTGATTCTAATGATGTATTCTGATCTTGTATTTGACTATTATATTCGAGACTTCTGTTGTATCTTATTTAACTTTATTACATATATAGTAGCTTCATGAACTACTATTCTTTTGTTTCCGCTGCATATTGTATATTACTCTGTGTCTGTGATTCTGTGATGTATTTATTTACTGTATATGCTGAGTTTTTCCAAATATAAATTAACAACTTGATATTTTGAGCAATTCAATTCCAGCATGTTTGGATGCGAATTGTTGAAAATATCATGTCGTTACCACCTATTTAATCAATTTGTTGAACTTAATTGGAAATAAATTGCAAGAAATGTTATTAAATGTTAAGTTAATGTGAATTAAGGCAATCACTGTAGAATATTGAGGTAATAAAATGTAAATTAGTGTTAGTTTCACCCATTTGACAATAAATGATTGAATAAAAGAATGAAATCAAATTTAATCAATTTATTGGAATTAAATATAAGTAATTGGATTTAATTACAGTTGAAATTGAACACTGTAATTAGTGTAATTTTCAACACTGAATTGATATATAAATGTGTTTTAAATTATTGTAAATGTCTAAGTGATCAAAAATGATGAAATTTGTTAATTATCAAATTTGAATGGAAAAAATGATTTAGTTAATTTAATAATTATTTAATTAACTAACAGGAAAATAGCCATGTTGGCCACTATCTCGGATTCCGACGAAACTAGTTTAACAGTGAATTATTTTAAGGTTTCAAGTTTCCTAGCGATCAGACTTGTCTTTTTATCGTACGGGCTCGAAATGCGTTGAAATCAATTTAATTGAAATCAAATTGAAATAAGATGATTTTAATGCTATCTTCTTCGTAGGATGGACTTAGGACTTAAAACATGTTCCATTGAGTTTAAAATTATCGAAAACATCTATTTTGATATATGGGATGACTTATTTCGTTTCAAGGACAGAATGGGCTTTTTGGGTCGCATAGTTATTTCGATTAATCCAATCTGGCCTATTCATTTCTAAATTCAGATCTGCATATATATAGGCTGTTATAAACCCTAATTGTTTCTCATTTCTCATTATTGTACATACAATTTTCTCTGGCTTTTCCTTCTTAATGGCAGAAACTCCATTTTTTCTAGATTCAAATTGCAAATCAAATCAAATCGAAAAATTAAATCTCCTCAAACTATATCGAATTTTATATCAATGAGAAGCTATTGACGAATGGAACCTACGTCTAGTGTTCGTTCTTCGTAGCAGTGCACGAATCATCCTCAAATCATGGTCAAAGCCAGATTGGGCATTTTTGATTGGGGAAACAATCGGAAAAACGGTTTCTGGGTATTGGAGAGATCGTCAAGTGGAGTATTTTGCCGATGGTCGCTTGGCCTGAAGTGGAGCGTGGTGATCGAATTTGGGCGATTAAGGTTCGAAAACCATAAGCTTTGGACGACGGCTCATGGGAATTAGGGAGGACGGAGGTCAAG
Organism: Allium cepa; assembly: GCA_030765085.1. NCBI lineage: Eukaryota > Viridiplantae > Streptophyta > Magnoliopsida > Asparagales > Amaryllidaceae > Allium > Allium cepa. The sequence continues at coordinate 444,693,410 of CM060929.1, forward strand.
TTGAGGCCATTGGCAGGTGCAACTCATCGGTGGCAAGGCAATGGAGGTGGTGACGTTGGCTAACGTGGCCCGAGGTGGAAGAATCGGGCGGTCAAAATGGTGTCTGGGCCGTGTTCATGGGTTCGAACGAGGGAAGACGCGTGTTTTGCCTCGTAACGTGTAAGTTGCTATGTGGTGTTTTCTTTTTTTATTATTTTATTTAAATTTCAAATTCAACCATTCTAATGTGTATATCTTTTCCATACGAGGTCCGATTCACACGTTGTTTCGTTCGTTAGGACCGTATTGAAATTCCAAACATTTTGGAGCTAGTTTGGATGAATTCTAAGACAATTGAATTTTGGGCCTTATTTTGGATTTCAAATCGAATTAAAATCAAAGTTAAGTGTTTTAACCCACTCACAACTACTAAATTATCTTATGCTAGTTAATTTAAATTTATGATGTAATTAGAAATTGATTGGTTGATGTTTGGTATATATAATTTTTCATTCCAGCTAAATATGTCTTTTATTGCATTTAATAGTCTTTAATTTATTGTTGAATTTAATTGTCAATTGAATACCTGTAGATGATAATCAGTTAATTGATGTTATTTATTGATTGATTGGACGGTGATTGTGATGTATGTTTGATTATTGATTATTGATATTGGATGATTGGATATGTTATATTTTTATATTGTTATAATATTGCAAATTCCCTATAGGTTGAAATGATACATACCCAAGCGATCTATAGATTAGGGAAAATCATTATGGGTTGAAATGATGGACTCGAGCAATTTTATAGATTTTAGTATAATTCTATATTATAGGTTGAACTGATATATACCCATAAATTTAAATATTCACGGATTGAAATGATAAATATTCTTATCACTTGACCATAGGGTAGAAAATTATGTATGGACACCGGATTGGTTAAATTAAATGATTTTATATCTTTAAATTTTGAATTCAACTAAATGATATTTTGAAATAGAATTTGATTTATATATACTGAAATGTTTAAACGAATTATTTAAAATATTAAATCTGAAATTTGGGAATTGTATTAGGTAAATTTCTTAGGGGGTTTAAATTGCAATCCTAAAGTTGAATTTGAAGTATAAACAAAATTTATCGAAATTGAGTTATTAAAGACATTTGAAATTGTAACTTTGAAATCTATTAAAATAGGAACAACTTAAATTGATACTTCAAGTTTGATTTGAAATCTGGACATGGTCCAGATTTGTTGAAATGGAAGAAATAATTAAATTTGATGTTAATTTAAAATTTATTATTTTAATATAAACTATTAAAAATGTTATTTTAAATTCTAATTAGTAATATTTTTAAACAATTAAATTAAGTTAAACTATTTTAAATATTTTAAACACATTTAATCAATTAAACTATTTTTATTTTATTTTAATCAATTGTAATCTATTTAATCCAGTTTAATCTATTTTATCCTATTTTAAACTAATTAGCCCGTTTTAATCTATTTTAAGTTTGTTAAATCTATTTTAAATCTAATTAATCTATTTTTAAATCTATTTTAATTCTAATAAAACAATTTTAAATCTATTTAAACTATTTTAATCCACTTTTTAAATTATTTTAAAGTATTTCAAACCATTTAAATTTTATTTTCAAACTACACTAAACTATTTAAACTATTTGTGACTATCTATACTATTTTCTAAATTCTAAATGGTAAAGTGAAGTGGTTATATTTAAATCCTTGATTTAAAAGAAAATATGATTAAATGATGTAATAACCTAAGTTAGTATTTAAATAACATATTTTGAATAAATACGATGATCTTGAAATGAGGGTTTAATCTATTTTGAAATGATGATTTCGAAAGTGATATGGTTTGAATGGAATATGATATTTTGATATTAATACGAAATGGTTTTAGAAATGTAAAAGAACCATCCAGTGTGTAATAAGCGTTTGGTTGTTAAAGAGACCGGGATCAGATATTGTCATACTCTCTGTCAATACAGAAAACCACTTTAACAACCGTGCATATGGTGGAGATTCTAAAAATAAAGTAGGATGGTTTGATGAACGATTCTGTATGAGGTACTCAGTAGCCTAGACTCCCGTGAATCAGCTTAGATGTGACTAAAATAGGACCTATACCTAGGCCAAGTGAGGTCATTCCTCCTATCGAACATGCTTCTTCGATGCCATATTATGACTTTGTGATTGATTTGGTGACCCTTGAGTTTGACTATAGGAATGTGTTCCTAGGTGGGCGGTAGTAGCTGTTATGCGTTACTACCAACCCGGTTCTACAAAACGGTAGAGTCATATCCTAGCATTGCCTCGTGTGCTGTGTTCCCATGTCGTATTGCACCTTCTACGAGTTTATTTTGTACCATACCTATGGAGTGCCCTCTGGGTAAACCTCACGGAGAAGCTTACATTACTATATAGACTATGAGAATATATAAAATGTGTTAAGGGGGATATGGGTAATGCCTTAACGCTATTTTAATAATTTACTTTACTGTAGACATATTATAATAGCGTATTGTAATACATAGTAAATAGTTTAAAAGATCGTTAGGAGATGGGAATCCTAAACATCTCTTAATTTATCGCACTCATGTTAGACACTGGATAAGAGATGTCAAAATATGTAAATATCTCCGACACCGTTACACTCGTATTTATTTATTTATTGTTGATTTAACTTACATAAGATCTTTTAGTTCTGACTCGAGTGTTTTGTCTTTTCAATTCGCTCGGGTCAGTCTGAGCTTTTCAGTTTATCGAAGAATGCTTTCTGGAGGATGAAGACAAAGAATTTAATACTGTTACAATTTATTTTATTTATTCTAATCAAATGTTATTTGTAAAACAACCTCATGAACTATTTATTTGATTATTATATTTTGCCATTTCGCTGTGAGATTCGGTGTTTGTTTTGTTTCTTGCTCTCCATTTTCTTATTTATCCCATAACAATCCTCTCATTTGAATGGTTTGAGTCTGACGTGTGTGGTTTATCGTCGATTTAAACTGTCCAAAAAGATAGATCATTACAAATAAACTAGCCAAATTTTAGAGATTTTGAAATTTAAATTTTGAATATTTTGAATTTAATTTGAATTTGAATTTGAATATCGATTTGAGTGATTTTCTTCGTTTTGATTCGTTTTCGAGCATAGTTTTTCCCAAATCTTTTGAAATGATTTGTAAAAATAATGGGCATTTCAAAATAATTATTATAAAATATTTTAAAGTATTTTCAAGTGGAAAATCTATCTATTCTCTATAATAAGGGAAATTTTCCAATATAGTTTTCAAATTGATTTCAAAAATTTGTTTTCAAAGCTTGTTTTCCTAAGTAAACTATTTTATATAAAATTACTTGTTTTTGCACATTTCAAGCGAATGACAAGGAGAATTAAATGGTTTAGTAAATCATATAGTCTGGGACATGTGCGTTTATCTTATCGGTTAATTCCCGACTTGTCCATTTGATCGTTTGACCTTCGGGTCGAGCTTACCAATGAGATGAAGTAAACTTTTTACTGATTTGAGTGTGAAATTTGCTAATGGTTAATAGACCGTTTAGTGCGAACGTGTGGTATGGGACACAGGTAACACAATTCGGGTTTCTATCTGAAAGTTTTGACGCATTTTTCTAAGTGATGTATTAGCCAGTACCGGACCTTCTGGTCATTTGTCCTTCGAGACATTTGTCTAAGAGACGTATTTGTCCTCCAGGATGTTGTCCTTTGTGATGTTTTTCTAAGAGACATATTTATTTTCCTACAGGATGTTTTTTAAGAGACGTGGCACCTTATTTTGAGAGAGCAGTACTTGGCGGGCTTCGGCCATAAGCACCTGCTATATCTTTGAGATGATTTCATTAGTGTTTGTGATTTCCCAAGTGCATCACCTTTTTATTGTTGGCCATTTGATCCATTTGGCATATTATATATACGGCGATTACCTTATGGGAATTTGAACCCTTGTGAGTTATATCTTTGAGATTTGAGTTGCCTATACTGACGTTTATCTAAAACTGTCGATATGTCATATAATTGAGATTTTAATCTCTTATTTAGAGACATATTTTCCTTATAGCGCATTTAGAGATGGTGGTTTCTTTGAGTTGCTTTTGAGATGCTGTTATGGAGGGTTTGGGTTTTCTCCTTTTTATGAGCTATAATTTTGCCAAACTATTATTGATGATTTGTGATATCCCGATGATATGAGTCTTGCTACATTTAGCGTGTTATGAATTGTTTTATCTCTTTTGAGATTGTATGTTTGTGTAGTGATGCCATATTATCACTTGATGTAACCATAAACTTTAATTGTCTCTTCTCACTTGATAATATTATCACATTATCCTTATGCTCATATTATCGCTTATCTTTGTAAACTGATTTGTTTAGCTTGACTGACCCATGTATTTTATACTCGGGTCAAACCGAGGTGTTTCAGGTTAGGTACATTTGGTCATACCATATTCTAATTCCGCATGGACTTTTCTGCCAGCTCTTTTTGTTATAACTTTATGTGCATTCCTTTTTGTTTGCTACTCTGATATGTTTATTTTTATGACTTTCTTGTATATTATAGTCACTATACCACTTGACATGTATTATTTTGCATACTCTGTGATGTACCTGTATATATGTGTGCATGCATATATACGTGTGTATGTGTGATGATCTACTATTCTGTGATGTGTTTTGCATTTGAGTTGTTGTACTTTTTCTAATAGATCCTATAGCCACTTATGGCTTTGTATTAAGTATTTATTGGATTTTCGATCCACTTGAGATAAAAAAAAATTATAGCATTTTTCGACGTATTCAATAGATATTTAAGATAAGGCTATAGATGGTCGCTCCTAACCAGCCATATTCTTCGCATTAGCAGACGATATTACCTAGTAATACCCTTTGTTAATGTGGGTCTCAGGGTGGGGAATCGCAGCTTGGTATCAGAGCTGAGTTCAGAACAGAATATGATAAACACAGAACAGACGCACATATTACGGTGCATCTAAGTGTAATACAAGTGTTACTAATCCCTTAATCATTGTGCCTTTGACCTTTTATTATCCTTTGGGGTAGATAGAAGTTTGGGAATATGTCTAGGAATGCATTTTAATTCTGCAGTATTCCTTATTGAATTAATGATATCTACCTTGTAAATAATCTTTCTCTTATCTTAACTTTCAGCTAATGGCTGGAAGAGGCAACGGACGACGCTCAGATGTTGGCATCCAAACGGCGTTTATATGTCTATCGATCAGTTCATAAGGTTATTTATGGGCACTCAGCCTCTAGCTCCTGCTTCATCATTTCCTCCACGTAAGTTTTCCATTGCATGCATATGCAGTGATTTCTCTCATCTCGAAGGAAAGCCGTTAAAAGGCTCTGAGTCCATTCTAGAGGTTCAAGCTTGGATTTTCACGTGCAAGCACATCTTCTCTCGCATTGATCTTTCTGACCATCATAGAGTTATTGTGGCATCTACCATGCCACAAAAGCATTCTCTTGACTATTACGAGCTTCTTATAGCTGAACTCGATGAATCTACTCTTTCTTGTGTAGGATCGATTTCACCCTAGAGGGGGGGTGAATAGGGTGATAGTGTAAATTATAAAACTTAATTGCAGAAGCTAATTAATATTAACACATATCACAGAATAGCAGCACAAATATAGCAGAATATAAATAACAGAACAGAACAACACAGAATTTACCCAGCTTCGGCAAAACCCTGCCTACGTGCTGCCTCCAAGGTTTCTACTAGAAATTAGATAGTCCCTCGCTTGCACATGTAAACTCGCTATACCCGCTATTGACTAATCTAACTCTACGCTCAAAACCCTGACCACAACTCAACCACCGAGTTGCGAAATCCCAAACTACACACCATAGTTTGTCCCCTCGTCACACGACTAGAAAATTAAAAACGGTTTAAAAGAAAATATAAATTAAAAACAAATTAAAATAACAAAACCCTATTTAAAAAACAAAGCCCAAATTAATAAACCAAAGGCCGGCCCCTTATTCTCTTCAACCCGTTCCTTTTATTTATTTTATTTTTTTTCTCATTCGTGAAAAAATGGCCGCTCCTCAACTCAATTAGGGCTTTTGTTTGCTCCTTGCAATTCAAGCTAGGGTTGTGCAGAATTGAAACGCCGCTCGATCTCGTTCGATAGTAGGCTTCGATGCTTTTGATTTGCTTATGGCTTCTTCAATTTTGGATCGAATTCGTTCTGCTTTTTCGGTATGTATTTTTCTGCTTTTGCTTTTGCTGGTTGATTCTTGAACTCGATGCTCTTGCCGATGATGATTTTGGGTATTATATAGGATTTGATTTCCTAGAATTACGTTCGTATATGTTGATTTGAATTTGTCAAATTCTTTATCTCGGCCACTTGATGATGCTTGAATGATTGAGATCGATTCTGACTTTTTCATACGCGTATAATTTCATTTCTTGCGTCCCACGGCTTTGAATCGATTTCGTGATGACCACGGTTTTCGTTCCTTTTTCTGTTGACTTGTTAAAACACACGGCTTTGACAAATTTAGCTTTGTATCTGTAGTTTGGATATTGATGATTCCCTCTGATGCTTTGACTTTGGTCACTTGTTTTGAAAACTGCAGCTTGATGCTTGCATCCCTCTTGTTGTTCACAGCCATTACATCCCTACTGCCATGTTTTGATGTCACTGATTTGTTTAGTCTCGGCATTGACTGGTTTCATGCTTGTGTTGGTTCATTGGTTTACTAGTGCATATATGTTGCTTGTGTATACTTGTGTGGTGGTGCACTTGCCTTGTGATTCTGTTCATTCCTAGTTGCCTTGAGTAGCAGTGCTTCATGTTGTATTCATTTTTGAGGCAGTTTGCATTAGAGTGTACTTCGAGTTATGTTGAACTCCGTTGTGATTTCAGATCCCTCTGTGTTGCTTTGACACCGCTTTGACCCATCTTTGTGCAGTTGATGTTGTCTTAGTTGTATTGTCACTTGGTCGACACTTGCAGTTGCACATTGAGTTGAATATGTTGGCACTGGAACTAGCTTGTATCTGTTCTCATTACTGTGTTGCATTCTTTGATGGTTCACTGTAGTATGTTGGTCTGTCTTGAATTTGATATTTGAACTTCAGTAGTTTGTTGGTCACTTGATTCACCTGTATTTGTGCATTGCCTTACTGTTGCTGTGCACTTCTGTTTGCTGTCATGTTCTTGTGCTCGAGCTTGCATACTGTTATGTTGTTTGCAACAGTGTTTCATTTGCATAGCTGAACTTCACTGTTGCACTTGAGTTCTTTCTTCTGGCCTGCATGTAGTTTGCATATCACCTTGTTGCATTGTTGAGTCACTTGAGTGTGTTGATGGAAGATGTTGCACTGCTTCATTATGATTCACTTGATTCACCTGTGCACATTGTTGCTTGGTTCTCTGACCTTGTTGCTTCATTGCTTACTGTCATTTGTTTCTTCGCTTGTGCATACTGTACTCGATACCGTTGCATTGTTTTCTGGTCATTTGCACTTGCAGTTGGTTCATTTGCTTTGGCTTCTCTCTTAGAAGTAGCTTCAGTTGTTTCTGGTTGGTCACTTGATTCACCTGTGCACATTGTTGCTTGGTTCTGTTGCAACTTGCATTTGGTCTGACTTGAACTCGATTCACTTGTGTTGAATCTAGTTTCAAAACTCGGATTTGACCTTGTGCTCATGTCGTATTTTTTGAATTTATTGCACCTGAGTTGAACCTGTCCATATATTTGGGTTTGACCTTGCGCTCACCTGTCCCTGTAGCATTATCAAGTGTATATATCGGCGTGCATGGCCTTGTGGCATATACAGTAATACACTGTGTATGTCACAAGTTGTTCGTGTATGATGAATTCAAATTTAATTGATGACGAACAAACCAAATAACTGAGGCAAAAATTATTTTCAAAAAAAATATTTTATTTTATTATTGCAAAAATATTTCTTTTTCAATTTTACTGCGTTAGTGAATATTTTTGCAGATTTCTCAGATGCTGGATTCAAACTGGAATAAAGTTGAAGATAAATATGAGTGTGAGTGATATGTAGTGAGGTGATGATATGTAAAATAGTGATGTGATTGAATTTGTATCAAAGTTGTATAGTGAATAGTGAGAGCTTGAATTTGTATACTATTCAAAATTGTAATAAATATTTGTTTGAATAAAATATTCGTTTGAATTCAAATTCCGTGTTATTTATTTTATTCTGCAAATATTTATTTAATCTGTGAAAAATAAAATAGTATATTATCAAATACATTTAAACGAATGTATATATGTTTATTATCATCAAACAAAAATCATATAAGCGCATATTCAACAATCTCCCCCTTTTGATGATAACAAACATATATTTAAGATTTTAAATATGTTAAATGTATTTGATCATTGATATATTCTAATTGCTCCCCCTATTTAAATGCTTCCTCTCTATACGATGCTCCCCCTACATATATGCATACAAATAAAAATATGCAAATGATTCTAGATGCAAATAGAAAATTATTTGACCTTTGCTTGATTTTATTTGACAAAATCTTAACTTTTCTCTCCCCCTTTTGTTATCAGCAAAAGAATAATAGTGTTAGAGAAAATAGAGAAAAAGTAATCGATATCAATCCAACATTAAAACTCAATTGAATATAAATATCAAATTTCAATAAAAAATCAAACAAAAATCATAAATATTTTGTTAGGCGCATATTCCACTTTTAGAATGATGGAGATGATGTCATCATATAAAACCATACAGTTGTGTCTATTTGTGGTATTTTTATATCAGGAATTTGAATATCTACTAACCATGCATAACCGTTAGGACTTTTAAATGAGATTAGTAGTATTCCAAATTTATTTTAAAAAAAAATGAAATCAAGTATCTTCTAACCACGCATAACCGTGAGGACTTTTAAATGGGATTAGAATCAACTTGTTTATTTTTTAAAAAAATCAACTTTTGATATGTGTTCCATACATGCATAACCGTGAGGACTTTTAAATGAGCATGGAAGCACATAACAAATTCCAAGTAATTCACCCATGCATAACCGTGAGGACTTTTAAATGAGAGTGAATACTTTGGTATTTATTGTTATTATTATTATTATTATTTTAAATGTAAAAATGAAAAACGAACGATTCCTGTTTAAAGTACCACATATCGACAAACTATATAGAATTTTGATGAGTGATGGTTGATAGAAATATGATAGGTATAGAGATGGTCATGGAATTTTTTACCAACAAAAAGTTTTATAACTCTTGTTTACATTTCTAAAGAAATTTTCTAATTATACTTTCTCGAGTTATAATATATAATCAATATCAACACTCATCACTTTTTCAATCACTATTTTTCTTTTCGATGATTTGTAGGGAGAAAAAAAATGTTAAATATTCAGCAAATTTCTAAAACACCTAGACTGAGTCGTAGTTTACAAAAACTATTTTCTGGTAGGGGTTTTGTAAAGATGTCTGCCAATTGAGAATCGGTTGAAATAAAATTTATGCAGATATTTTCTTTGGAAATATGATCTCTAATAAAATGATGTCTTACATCTATATGTTTTGTTCGCGAATGATGTACAGGATTATTTGTGAGATCAATTGCGCTTTTGCTATCACACATTAGTGGTACACGTTTAAAATTTAGGCCATAGTCATGCAAAGTTTGTATCATCCATAAGATTTGAGCAGAGCAACCGCTCAAAGCAATATACTCTGCCTCTGTTGTGGATAATGCAATACAATTTTGTTTTCTACTCGACCATGCAACTAATGAATGTCCTAACATAAAACATGCTCCACTAGTACTTTTTCTATCAACCAAATTTCCAGCATAATCAGCATCTGAAAAACCTTTCAATTCAAAATTATCATTTGATGGATACCAAAGACCAAATCGTGGGGTGTGCAATAAATATCTTATAATTCTTTTAACAGCTTTTAAATGAGATTCTTTTGGGTTAGATTGAAAACGCGCACATAAGCAGACAGAAAACATGATGTCAGGTCTAGAGGCGGTAAGATAAAGGAGTGATCCAATCATACCTCTGTACTGCTTTTGATCAACTGTCTTACCCTTTTCATCCTTGTCAAGTTTAAGTGTTGTACTCATGGGAGTTCTTGCTGGTTTAGCATCTTTCAATCCAAATTTGTTGACAAGTTCCATAATATATTTTGTTTGAGAAATGAATGTGCCTTTATTGCTTTGTTGGATTTGAAATCCTAAAAAGAATTTTAACTCTCCAACCAAGCTCATTTCAAATTTTTCCTGCATGACTTTTTCAAATTTCTCATACAATAACTTGTTAGTAGCACCATAAATGATGTCATCAACATATATTTGAACAATCAAAATATCATTGTTTTCATGCAACAGAAATAGTGTGGTATCAACACATCCCTTTTTGAACCCATTTTCAAGGAGATAAGAAGTAAGACATTCATACCAAGCTCTGGGAGCTTGTTTTAATCCATATAATGCCTTCTTTAGTTTGTATACATGGTTTGGATATTCATGACTTTCAAAACCTTCTGGTTGTTCAACAAACACATCTTCTTTTAAAACTCCGTTAAGAAAAGCACTCTTAATGTCCATTTGTCTTAGTTTAAATCCTTTGTAACAAGCAAAAGCTAACAATATTCTAATTGATTCTAGTCTAGCTACAGGCGCAAAAGTTTCATCAAAGTCAACTCCTTCAATTTGATTGTATCCTTTAGCAACTAGTCTAGCTTTATTTCTAATTATATTTCCAGATTCATCATATTTATTTTTAAAAATCCATTTTGTTCCTATAACTGGATAATCCTTAGGTCTAGGTGCTAGACTCCAAACATTATTTCGTTCAAACTGATTTAGTTCTTCTTGCATGGCCATGAACCAGTTTTCATCATTAAGGGCTGAATCTATGCTATTTGGTTCTATTTCTGAAATAAATCCACTATATAAGCACAGATCACATAGATTTTTAAAGGATGAACGAGTTTGTATACCTGCTATAGGGTTTCCAATTACCAATTCTGGTGGATGGTCTGTTTTGTATTTCAGCTTTTCTGGATCCAGATTTCTTCGGACTTCTTGAGTTGTGATAGTTTCTCTAGCAACAGCAGTTTCTTTTGGTTTTTCGAACTCATCTTTTTCTTTCTCCTCTTCAACGTTGCTTTTGGATGTGTCCTGTTCGTCAATGCCTTCATCAAATTTCACATTGATTGACTCTACGATTGTTTTAGTCTTTTTGTTGTAGACTCTATAAGCTTTGCTTCTCGAAGAGTAACCCATGAAGATGCCATCATCAGCCTTTGCTTCAAATTTTCCTAACTGATCACCTGTATTAAGAATATAGCAAGGACATCCAAACACTTTGAAGTAAGCGATGTTTGGTTTTTTGTTGAACCATAGCTCATAGGGGGTTTTGTTAAGAATCGGTCTGATGATAACTCTATTCATTACATAACATGCTGTATTTACAGCTTCTGCCCAGAGATGCAGAGGTAGTTCATATTCATTTAACATAGACCTAGCCAATTCTTGTAAAGTTCGATTCTTTCTCTCAACTACCCCATTTTGTTGTGGAGTACGTGGTGCAGAGAACTCATGTTTGATTCCGTTTTCATCACAGAAAGTTTCAAATTCATAATTTTCAAATTCTCCACCATGATCACTTCTTAACGAAACAATAGAGACTTCTTTTTCATTTTGCACAAATTTTGCGAATCTTGTGAAGTATGAAAAAGTTTCTGATTTTTAGCTAAGAAGTATACCCATGTATATCTTGAGTAATCATCAACTAACACAAAGCAATATTTCTTACCTCCTAAGCTAGCAATGTCATTAGGTCCAAATAGATCCATATGAATTAGTTCAAGAACTCTAGAAGTGCTTACATTGTTTTTGGCATGAAACGATGATTTTCTAAGTTTTCCCAAAGTACATGCTTTACAGATGTTTTCAGTTTCTAACTCATGTGATGGCAACCCTCTTACCAAACTTTTCCTTTTTAATTTGTTTAATAAGTTCATACTAGCATGCCCTAAACGTCTATGCCATAAATTCACTTCTATATCCTTAGCTACCAAACATTTAGAGAGGATGAGATCATCAAAAGATAGAGAATATATATTACCTTTCCTTTTTCCTGAAAATAAGATTTCTTTTGATGATTTGTCAACAATTTTGCACATGTCAGAATCAAAGATAACATTCATACCTTTATCACATAGCTGGCTGATTGATATCAAATTGTGGTGCAGATTTTCAACATATAGTACGTCATTCAAGGTAAATGTATTGTTACCTACTTTACCTTTACCGACAATTTTACACTTGTCATTGTTCCCCATTGTGACTCTGCCACCTTTGTACTTTTCTAGGCTAAGGAACTTTGATTTATCGCCTGTCATGTGCCTGGAACAGCCAGAATCCAAGTACCATTGCTGTTGTTCCTTAGCCTGCCAGCATACCTACACGAGAAGAGAGTTTAGTGACCTATTTGTTTTTATAGGTCCATGATTGTTAGTGGCAAAATATTTAGAATGATAATTTTGTGGATACCCAAAACTATTTATAATTGTTCCCTTCGGCACCCAAATTTGTTTAACTTTGAGAGATTTTATATTTGTGCCTTTTGGAACCAAAATCGGTATTGTTTTCATATGTTTGAGTCTATTCCAACAATTATTGTGATTGTGTCCAAATTTTTTACAAATTGTGCTCATAGAATTAACTTGATTAATATTGCTTTCAACAATTTTCGAATTATTATATCCAAGTCCTTGCCTAACCATATTAACAATTTGCTTTCCTAATAGCATATTCAACGATCTTTCACTTTTTGAAAATTTATCTAAGGTCGTTGACAGTTGTTGGACTTTTGTTTTGAGAGATTCATTTTCGTTTAACAACTGTGTGCATTTTTTAATAGAAATCTCTCTCCTAGTATTTTCATTCTCTTTTAAAATCAGAATTTCATTTTCAAGTGATTTTATATTGATTTTCGATTTTTTAATTTCTTCTTCGAATGTTGGACACTTATCACACTTAGGAATTCTACATTGATAGTTCTTAACTAATTGATCAAGTTGTTTATTGCATTCTATCAAAGTATCCTTTTGAGATTCAAGTTTAGCATATTTTTCCCTAAGTCGTTCATAACAGCCATTTACTTCATGGAAATAAATTAGTAATTCAGAATGAGTGAGTTTTGATACCTCGCTTGGCTCGTCGTCATCACTATCTGTAACTTCACCATGAAGGCACATGTTTGCTTTTTCACTCTCACTCTCGGTGTTATCACTTTCATCTTCTTCAGTTTCATCCCAAGTAGCCGCAAAGATTTTCTTCTTTAGTTTCTTTCCTTGATTTGATCATTTTTGAGGACATTGTGGCTTGATATGGCCGGGTTTGTTGCATTTGTAACAGATGATTTTCTGATCTTCTGGGTTGTCTAGTGCTTTGCCTATTCTGCTTTTCAATTCATGATTTCGAGCTGGATTTCCGTATTTGCGATTCCACCTTTTGAATTTCTTTATTAGTAGCGCTAGCTCTGCTGCTCCATCATCATCGTCATCATTCTCATCATCACTTTCAGTTGTTCCTTTGAGAGCTATTGATTTCTTTCGAGTATCTCCACCTTCACGCTCTTCCTTGAATTTCATTTCTAGCTCATAAGTGGTGAGATTTCCGATGAGTTCTTCGACTTTGAGTTGTTTTAAATCTTTCGATTCTTGAATGGCAGTTACTTTTTCTTCAAAGCTTCGTGGAAGGACTCTGAGGATTTTACGGACTATTTCCAATTCGGTGTATGTTTTTCCGAGAGCTTTTGATTTGTATACGATGTTGGAAAGTCGTCCGTACATCTCTTTGACATTTTCTTCTTTCGCCATTGTAAAGTTCTCGTATTCGCTGCTTAGCATGGCAAGGCGAGATTCTTTGACTTGAGATGTTCCTTCGTGAGTCACTTCTAATATGTGCCATATTTCCTGCGCAGTTAGACAATGTGAGACACGATTAAATTCAAATTGATCGAATGAACAGATAATAGAATTCATAGCTTTGGCATTAGTATTCTGTAATTTATTTTCTAGTTCTGTCCATTTTTCCTTTGGTTTCTCTATTTCCTGATCATCTACAGTTATAGTTGGTATTCTATAACCTGTCTCAACAATATCCCAAGCGTCAATGGTTTTCAAAAAAAATTTCATCCTATTTTTCCAAAAAGCATATTCACCATTGAACATTGGTGGTCTAACTATGGATTGACCATCTGCAAAAGCATTATTAAAAGAAGCCATTTTAAAAAATTCAAATTTTAAACAAAAACTGATTTTTTTTAAAAATAGAATTTTTTTTTTTAAAACAAATGTTGACTTCTATTCCTAGCTCTGATACCACTTGTAGGATCGATTTCACCCTAGAGGGGGGGTGAATAGGGTGATAGTGTAAATTATAAAACTTAATTGCAGAAGCTAATTAATATTAACACAGATCACAGAATAGCAGCACAGATATAGCAGAATATAAATAACAGAACAGAACAACACAGAATTTACCCAGCTTCGGCAAAACCCTGCCTACGTGCTGCCCCCAAGGTTTCTACTAGAAATTAGATAGTCCCTCGCTTACACATGTAAACTCGCTATACCCGCTATTGACTAATCTAACTCTACGCTCAAAACCCTGACCACAACTCAACCACCGAGTTGCGAAATCCCAAACTACACACCGTAGTTTGTCCCCTAGTCACACGACTAGAAAATTAAAAACGGTTTAAAAGAAAATATAAATTAAAAACAAATTAAAATAACAAAACCCTATTTAAAAAACAAAGCCCAAATTAATAAACCAAAGGCCGGCCCCTTATTCTCTTCAACCCGTTCCTTTTTTTTTTCCTCGTTCGTGAAAAAATGGCCGCTCCTCAACTCAATTAGGGCTTTTGTTTGCTCCTTGCAATTCAAGCTAGGGTTGTGCAGAATTGAAACGCCGCTCGATCTCGTTCGATAGTAGGCTTCGATGCTTTTGATTTGCTTATGGCTTCTTCAATTTTGGATCGAATTCGTTCTGCTTTTTGGTATGTATTTTTCTGCTTTTGCTTTTGCTGGTTGATTCTTGAACTCGATGCTCTTGCCGATGATGATTTTGGGTATTATATAGGATTTGATTTCCTAGAATTACGTTCGTATATGTTGATTTGAATTTGTCAAATTCTTTATCTCGGCCACTTGATGATGGTTGAATGATTGAGATCGATTCTGACTTTTTCATACGCGTATAATTTCATTTCTTGCGTCCCACGGCTTTGAATCGATTTCGTGATGACCACGGTTTTCGTTCCTTTTTCTGTTGACTTGTTAAAACACACGGCTTTGACAAATTTAGCTTTGTATCTGTAGTTTGGATATTGATGATTCCCTCTAATGCTTTGACTTTGGTCACTTGTTTTGAAAACTGCAGCTTGATGCTTGCATCCCTCTTGTTGTTCACAGCCATTACATCCCTACTGCCATGTTTTGATGTCACTGATTTGTTTAGTCTCGGCATTGACTGGTTTCATGCTTGTGTTGGTTCATTGGTTTACTGGTGCATATATGTTGCTTGTGTATACTTGTGTGGTGGTGCACTTGCCTTGTGATTCTGTTCATTCCTAGTTGCCTTGAGTAGCAGTGCTTCATGTTGTATTCATTTTTGAGGCAGTTTGCATTAGAGTGTACTTCGAGTTATGTTGAACTCCGTTGTGATTTCAGATCCCTCTGTGTTTCTTTGACACTGCTTTGACCCATCTTTGTGCAGTTGATGTTGTCTTAGTTGTATTGTCACTTGGTCGACACTTGCAGTTGCACATTGAGTTGAATATGTTGGCACTGGAACTAGCTTGTATCTGTTCTCATTACTGTGTTGCATTCTTTGATGGTTCACTGTAGTATGTTGGTCTGTCTTGAATTTGATATTTGAACTTCAGTAGTTTGTTGGTCACTTGATTCACCTGTATTTGTGCATTGCCTTACTGTTGCTGTGCACTTCTGTTTGCTGTCATGTTCTTGTGCTCGAGCTTGCATACTGTTATGTTGTTTGCAACAGTGTTTCATTTGCATAGCTGAACTTCACTGTTGCACTTGAGTTCTTGCTTCTGGCCTGCATGTAGTTTGCATATCACCTTGTTGCATTGTTGAGTCACTTGAGTGTGTTGATGGAAGATGTTGCACTGCTTCATTATGATTCACTTGATTCACCTGTGCACATTGTTGCTTGGTTCTCTGACCTTGTTGCTTCATTGCTTACTGTCATTTGTTTCTTCGCTTGTGCATACTGTACTCGATACTGTTGCATTGTTTTCTGGTCATTTGCACTTGCAGTTGGTTCATTTGCTTTGGCTTCTCTCTTAGAAGTAGCTTCAGTAGTTTCTGGTTGGTCACTTGATTCACCTGTGCACATTGTTGCTTGGTTCTGTTGCAAATTGCATTTGGTCTGACTTGAACTCGATTCACTTGTGTTGAATCTAGTTTCAAAACTCGGATTTGACCTTGTGCTTGTGTCGTATTTTTTGAATTTATTGCACCTGAGTTGAACCTGTCCATATATTTGGGTTTGACCTTGCGCTCACCTGTCCCTGTAGCATTATCAAGTGTATATATCGGCGTGCACGGCCTTGTGGCATATACAGTAATACACTGTGTATGTCACAAGTTGTTCGTGTATGATGAATTCAAATTTAATTAATGACGAACAACCCAAATAACTGAGGCAAAAATTATTTTCAAAAAAAATATTTTATTTTATTATTGCAAAAATATTTCTTTTTCAATTTTACTGCGTTAGTGAATATTTTTGCAGATTTCTCAGATGCTGGATTCAAACTGGAATAAAGTTGAAGATAAATATGAGTGTGAGTGATATGTAGTGAGGTGATGATATGTAAAATAGTGATGTGATTGAATTTGTATCAAAGTTGTATAGTGAATAGTGAGAGCTTGAATTTGTATACTATTCAAAATTGTAATAAATATTTGTTTGAATAAAATATTCGTTTGAATTCAAATTCCGTGTTATTTATTTTATTCTGCAAATATTTATTTAATCTGTGAAAAATAAAATAGTATATTATCAAATACATTTAAACGAATGTATATATGTTTATTATCATCAAACAAAAATCATATAAGCGCATATTCAACATCTTGGACTCAGTTTTGGGAATGATTCGAGCTCAAGTTCGTTCCTGAATCAGAGAAAGCTTTATTGGCCTGTCGCTTCCTCTAGCTAAAGCAAGGAAAGTCCTTCGTTTTTTATTATGTTTCACCATTCGAGGCCTTTTCTAGGTATGGTCTTGAATATATCAGCATTTCCTATAAGAAGAATCTAAAGTTTGTCTCTAGTCTTAAGAAGTATCTCAAGGAGTCTTTGATGCTCCAACTCAAGCTTTCTTTCGAGGAGTTGGTTGACTCGACACTTCATCTCGAAGCCGTCAAGAAGAAGTATGATAGTGGTGATGAGGCTGAGGTTCGTAAGAACCCCAATAAGAAGAAGTTCCCATTACATAAGTTGAAGTCTTTTCTTTAGACGAAGAAGAAGTTTGTTGGTCCTAGTTCTTAGCCTAATGGAGCACCTCGTACTTGGAAGGGGTGTTTCAACTGTGGCTCATTTGACCATATGATCCAAGACTGCCCAAAGCCTGTTATTGGAAGCTATTACAAAATGGAGAGTCATCGAGTTGCCTCTTGTCCTATTGCTTCGAATACCCAGTCTGGCAAACTGAATGTGGTGGATGCTTCTGGAGGGTCTTCTCAGCCCAAAGGTACATCTCCTTTTATCCTTGAAGGTTCTATTTTATTCAATGATCATTCTATTTAAGTTCTCTTCGATATGGGTGCGTCGCATTCATTCGTATCGAAAGGGCCCGTTGATGTTATTTCTTTGGATGTTTCATTCCTTGTTACTTCATTGAGGATTGCAAATCCTATCAGGGGATCCGCAACCCTTAGCATGCTTTGTGAGGATGTTGATATTGTTTTATGTGGCTTTTCTTTCCATGCGAGTCTGCATGTTATTTCTTACTTGGGTTTTGATATGATTTTGGGTATGGACTGGCTAATGCGATATGATGCTAGGATTATTTTTTCTTAGAGAGTTTTATATCTTCGGCATTCAGATTCTGCTCTACTATCACTTGTTCTTCGGAATATGGATAATTCCAAAGCATCTTTATATTCTCTAGACACACGAGATGATAATGATATATCTCGTATACATGTTGTTTGTGATTTCTCTGATGTATTTGAGCCTATTTTTGGTTTGCCACCCAACTATGTGATTGAGTTCCACATTGATCTCATTCCAAGCATGCAGCCAGTTAGTCATCCTTCACGAGGATGTCTACAAAGGAAAATGAGGAACTTAAGAAGCAGCTTTTAGAGCTTGAGCAGTTGCTTCGGTGTAATTTTTCACAATGGGTGCCGCGGTCGTCTTCGTGAAGAAGTCTGATGGAACTCTTAGGCTTTGCATCGACTATCGCAAGCTTAACGAGTTGACTATCAAGAATAGGTACCCGTTGCCTAGGATCGATGATAGGTTCGATCAATTGAGTGGTGCTAAGGTCTTCTTTCAGCTCGATCTTGCCATTAGTTTTCATCGGCTATGAATTATGGAAGAGAGCAAGCCTCTTACACCTTTCCACACTCGGTATGGATTATACAAGTGGCTCATTATGTCGTTCGGTTTGACAAACGCTCTTGCTTTCTTTGTCGATCTTATGAATCGAGTATTCTGGGAATATCTCAATATGTTTGTCCTTGTGTTCATCGATGACATCCTTGTCGATTCGAAGTATAAAGCCGAGCATGATAATCACTTGAGAATTGTCTTGAGTACTCTTTCTCATCATCAGCTTAAGGGAATATTCTCCAAGCACCACTTTTGGGAGAATAAGGTTAAGTTCTTAGGCCACGTTATTTCTTCCGAGGGCATTTCGTTTGATACCTCAAAGATCGAAGCCATCCAGAATCGAAAGAGGCCTGAGAATGTTCATGAGATTCGCAGCTTCCTTGGATTGGCGGGTTATTACCATTGATTCATTAAGGATTTCTCTCGTATTGTACTTCCTTTCACCAGCATTACTCGGAAAGGCGTTCAATTCATTTGGTCCGACAAGTATGAAGCTTCTTTTCGGCAGTTGAAGGAGCTTCTCACTAATGCTCCTATTCTAGTGGTTCCCAAAGGAAATCATGATCTTATTGTCTACACTAATGCTAGTAGCTGTGCCATCAGTGCTGTACTTATGTAGAAGGATCGGGTAGTTGCTTATGCTTCTAGGAAACTGCGACCGAATGAAGTTTGCTATGCCACTCATGACCATGAGTTAGCCACCATAATCTTCGTCTTGAAGATTTCACAACATTATCTATTAGGCAAGCACTTCATTCTCAATACCAATCACAATTCCTTGAAATATCTGTTCACTCAAATGGAGCTCAATATGAGGCAACAACGTTTGGCTCAAGTTCCTTACCTCCTATGACTTCGATATCCATTATACCCCTGGGAAGGGTAATCGTGTTGCCGATGCACTTAGTCTCAAACATTCGGTTGTTGTTTCTATGATGCTAGCCGAGTGGGATGTTTTTAAGACCTTTTCCCTTTGGGATATTCATGCTCGAGCTCCATCTTCTGATTCTTCTATTTTATTATTTAGTTTGGATGCTCGACCCAGTTTATTGGATCATATTGCAGATTTGTGAGTCTGAGTCCCATGATGAGGAGTTGCGGGATTTCAGTACTGATTCTTATGGGTGTCTTCGCAAGAAGAACCGTCTAGTCATGCCTTTCGATTCTACATTTAGGCGTGACATTCACAATGACTGTCATCGTTTTAAGTATACTATTCATCTGACAGTAGTAAAATGTATATCGATATGCATCACCTTTATTATTGGTAAGGCATGAAGCATGATGTGGCGAGTTATGTGAGCAATTACATAACTTGCCAACTTATCAAAACTGAGAACCAGCGCCCTTCTTGTCTCCTTCAGCCTCTACATATCACGTGTGGAAATGGGATCAGATTTCCATGGATTTTATTGATGGCCTACCTCGTTCAAGATCGGGCCATTCTAGCATTTGGGTTATTGTTGATTACCTCACCAAATCTGCTCATTTAATTCCTATTAAGTCTAATAGGATTGTTTCTCATTTAGGTAATTTATATATCAAGGAAATCGTGAGACTTCATGGTGTTACAAGTTTGATTGTTTGTGACGGTGATCCGCTATTCATGAGTCATTTATGTTAGAGTCTTCAGTAAGCTTTGGGAACAAAGCCTAATTTCATCACAGCATATCATCCGTAGTCTGATAGACAGATTGAATTGGTGAATCGTATTCTTGTGGATCTTCTCCGTGCTTGCATTCTAGATTTCAATGGTAGTAGGGAGGATCACCTACCTCTTGTGGGATTCTTCTACAATAATAGTTCCCAGTCAAGTATCGGTATGGCTTGTTTCAAAGCCCTTTACAGAAGGCCATGTCGATAACCTTCATATTGGTTGGAATCTAAAGAGAAGCTTATTCTTGGCTCAGATTCTATTTGTGATTATTCTGAGAAGATTGTTCTTATTCGGCAGAGAATGAAAGAGGCACAGAACCACCAGAAATCCTACACGGACAACCATAGGAAGCCTCTCGAGTTCTCTATTGGTGATCTCGTCTTCATTCATGTTTCTCCTTTGAAAGTGATTATGCTTTTCAGTACGACTGAGAAATTGGCTCCTCGCTTTATAGGACCATTTCCTATTACTGAACGTATTAGCCCGGTGGCTTATTGAGTTTCACTTCCAGCTCATCTATCCGGCATTCATGACTGGTTTCATGTCTCTCAGCTTTGGAAGTGTTTTCGAGAGTCAGATTCTGTTATCGATTCTCCTGATTTGCAAGAGCTTGAGATCTCACCAAACCTATCTGTTGTGTAGCTGCCTATTCGTGTACTTGCTTAGGTGGTGAGATGACTTCGAAACAATGACGTGTCGCTCGTTAAGGTTCAATGGTCTGCTAATCCCATAGACTGCACCCAGGGAACCAAAGAGTTTATCAATCGATCCTATCCCGGTTTTCTATCTTCGCATAGCGATGGTGAGAATATCATTTTATCTCAAGCTTATTTCTTTTTTCCTTTGACTAATGAAATTAATAAGTTGAATATAAATTCTACTCTAGAAATTATGAGGACGTAATTTTGTTAAGAGGATGTCTATGACAACTCTGGTTTGGAGATTACCCTTCAGTATTGAATTATAATGAAAATTATAATTTAATATTGTAAATTAAAGTAAAATTGGAGAAACTAAATTGTTTATTTGGAATAAACAATGAAATTGGAATTAAATTGAGAAAGTAAAGTTCCAATCTATATTTCATTTTGTTTGAGTGATAATAATTGGAATATGATTTTATTTAAGTGGAAATGCAATAATTATATCAATTATTGCCGATTTGCTTCTCTTAATAATTTTAAAGAGAAGTATTTTATTTTAAAGGTGGTTTATTGAAATAAAATGGTAGAAATTGGGTTAAAATAAGTTTTGATTATAAATAATGTTTTGAAATGATTTGAAATATTTTTCAAAGTGATAAAATAAAATTTGTGGAATTTTAAAAGTTAAAAACATTGTTTTATTCACTTATTTGAGTAAATGGTGTACTTTTGTGAAATTAAGGATTTAAACCTTAAGCTATTTACTTCTTTTAATTTTTGAACCTAATTGGGCCCATATACCCTTAGCCTGGTTAAATGAGTAAAACAAAAGTTTGTACGTTCATTCTCAGTCTCTTCTTCCTCCTCCAACCTGAAAAGAGAAAAGTCAGTAAACACTTTTCTCAAAATTCAAGAAAATTTCTCAATAAAAACTCACCAAACTCAAGTCTTTTTGCAATATAGAGATAAATCAAAGGTATACAACTCCAAATCATACAATTTCATCACAAGATTCTTTTACAGCAAATGGTTTCCTAATTTTTATTGTATATTTTTTTGTATGTTCTATTTTTGCTTCTATAGGTTCTAAAGGCTTGTAATCTCAAGCAAAGCTTTCTCTTTTCAACAAAAATCTGAGCTCTTGCAACAAATCAGAAAGGTGAGTTATATAAGCTCATAGTTTAGAAAAAACAAAAGTGCCAAAGCTTAAAACTGTGAAAAAAGTTAGCTTCTGTTCGTTATTTCCTTTAGTTTAATTTTTCCTGTTTATAATCAGTTTCTGTCGCATCTTTGAGATTTTATAACTTTAGATTCCAACAATGAAATGCTGTCGTATTTCTTGCGCTTGGTAGCTTGCGTCTTGAACTCCATCCTTTTAAATTTTGGTTGAATTTTATGGTCATTTGATATGTTAAAATCTTGCTGGAAAATCAGTCGACGAGCAAGAAATCAACTAAAAAAAAGTTCGTATGCTAGGTCTACTGCCACCCTACCCTGGGTCAACTTGACTATCAATCGACCTAAGGACCAAGGAGGTCGACCTGGCAAAGGCAAAAATTTTCCTTGTTCTCCTCTTTGGTTTCGATGTTTCCAACTTTCTTTTGCTCCATTTTCTTATTATATTTCATGATAATTTTTATCATTTTTGAAGGCCATGATGTCTATCAATAGACTAGCCAAATTTTGAATATTTTGAAATTCAAATTTTGAATTATTTTGAAATTAATTTGAATTTAAATTTGAATATCGATTTGAGTGATTTTCTTCGTTTTGATTCGTTTTCGAGCATGGTTTTCTCCAAATCTTTTGAAATGATTTGTAAAATTAATGGGCATTTCAAAACGATTACTATAAAATATTTAAAGTATTTTCAACTGGTAAATCTATTTATTCCCTCAAATAAGGTAAATTTTCTAATATGGTTTTCAAATTGATTTCAAAAATTTGTTTTTAAAGCTTATTTTCCAAAGTAAACTATTTTATATAAAAATTACATGATTTTTCATATTTCGAGCGAATGAGATGGAGAATTAAATGGTTTTGCAAAATATGACACGTATGTTTATCTTATTAGTTCATTCTCGACTTGTCCGTTTGATCGTTTTAACCTTCGGGTCGATTTTACCGATGAGATGAGGTAAATTTTTTACTAATTTGAGTGTGAAATTTAGTAGCGGTTCGTAAGCCGTTTAGTGCGAATGTGTGGTACGAGATATACATTAACACTGTTCGGGTTCCTATCAAAAAGTTTGTGATGCATTTGTCTAAGAGATGTATTAGCCAGTACTGGACTTTTAGGTTATTTGTCCATTGCGACGTATTTGTCCTTCGAGATATTATCCTTTGGCATGCTTGTCTAAGAGACGTATTTGTTTGTCCTTCGGGATGTTTGTCTAAGAGATATGGCACCTTACTTTGAGAGAACAGTACTTGGTGGGCTTCAGCATAAGCATCTGCTATATCTTTGAGATGGTTTCATTTATATTTCTGATTTCCCAAGCATATTGCCTTTTTATTGTTGGCCATTTGAGTCATTTTGGATATTATATATACACGGCGATTCTCTTATAGGAATTTAAACTCTTATGAGCTCTATTTTTGAGATTTCAGTTGCCTACACTGGCGTTTATTTAAAACTGCCGATATGGCATATATTTGAAATTTTAATCTCCTATTTGAAGATATATTTACCTTGTGGCACATTTGGAGATGACGATTTCTTTGAGTTGCTTTTGAGATTGCCGTTATGGCGGGTTTGGGATTTCTCCTTTTTAGGAGCGATAATTTTCCTAAACATTATTGATCATTTGTGATATGCCAAAGATTTGAGGCTTGCTACATTTAGCGTGTTATGAATTGTTTTATTTGTTTTGAGATTATATGTTTCTGTAGTGATACCATATTATCACTTGATGTAACCATACACTTCAATTGTCCCTTCTCACTTGAGAATATTATCACATTATCCTTATGCTCATATTATTGCTTATCTTTGTAAACTGATTTGTTTAGCTAGACTAACCCGTGTATTTTATACTCGGGTCAGGTCGACGTGTTTCAGGTTAAGTAATTTAGACATAGCCTATTCTAATTCTGCATGAACTATTCTGTTGGCTCTTTTTGTTATTTCTTTTTGTGCAGTCCTTTTTGTTTCTACTCTAATATGTATATTCTTTTGACTCGCTTGTATATTTTGGTCGCTATACCAATTGACACGTGTCATTTTGTATACTCTGTGATGTATCTGTATATGTATATATATATGTGATGATCTATTGTGCTGTGATGTGTTTTGCATTTGAGTTGTTGTATTTTTTCTGATAGATCCTATAGCCACCTATGGCTTTGTATTAAATATTTATTGGATATGTCGATCCACTTGAGATAGAAAAAATATATAGCATTTGTCGATGTATTCAATGGATATTTAAGACAAGGTTGTAGATGATCGCTCCTAACCAACCATATTTTCCGCATTAGCAAACGATATTACGTAGTAATACTCTCTGTTAATGTAGGTCTAAGGGTAAGGCGTCACATGAAAACTCACAATTCTAGCTTAGATTGAGATTTCAAGGTAAGAAATCTCAATATTGTTTGTCCCATGTTCATTTGTGAACCGCGTAGTAAATTAGGCATATCACTTTCATTTTAAATCGAAATTAGGATTCCTTTTGAAGTTCTGGAAATCTTAAAAAGAGTGTGATAACTCTCACGTTAAACACCTTCGAAAATTTTGAGCATAAAGGGTCAAAAAACCTAATTCAAACTCGCTGCCCTGTCACTGTAAAATTGTAATTTTCTATGCTAAATATCATTGGTAATTTGACCATATCTTTCTCATTTGATGTCCAAATTTAATGATTCTTATCATTTCGAAAATCGTATATTATCTGCTATAACTTTCATATTTTGGTTTTTGTTAAATTTTGAAGTTTATATGGTCGAAAGTTCGTTCTAGTGTCACTGTCCCAAAACTAAAATGATAGCGGTAATGAACTTCAGACCTAAAAATTGTTTGTCATAGCTTTTCCATTCCTTATCGGAATTTGGTAATTTTTGATGTTATTGAAAGCTTAGGATATCTCATAAAATTTTCATGTTTTATGATTTCTCAAATTCTGGGTTTAAAAGGGGCGGACTGGCTAAACAAGCCACATGCCCGAGTTCTTTTGCAACGTTTTAGCAGTTTCCATTGAATTATTTTTGGGTTCAATGATTTTAAGCATTGTTTTGAGATGATTCTAAAAGGCTAACTTCTATTAAGAGGAAAGCTAACATTAACATGATTCATACTACGAATTGACAATTTCATTTGGGTTTTTTGTCGTATGATAATTTCATTGAATTTTCGTTGATTTTTGCTGTTTCCATGCACATGTTTTCTAAACAATTTTTGAAATTCTTTTTAAAATGAAAAACTTCCAAAATAAATGTTTTACAGAAGTTTATGATTATTTTTGAATATTTTAGATATATGTATTCTTTATAAAAAAGAGAATTTCAAAGCCAAAAATGTGCAAAATGTTTTCAAAAATTGTTTCAAAACTAGTTTTCTTAAAAAAAAGTTATTTTCTATACAAAATACACTATTTTTGCACTCTTTGAGCACATGAGAGGGAGAATTAAATGATTTAGTAAAACGTGTGGTATGAGACACATGCGTATACTCTTTTGGTTAATTCCGGACTTGTTCATTTGAAGCTATGGACCTTCGGATTGACGTTGTCAGTACTTGGACTGTTGGGTCCTATTCTTTATATTATTGCTTTTCTAGATTTCTTAATGTTGATTTCTAGAATCTAGATGATTTGTGAATGTTTTCAACATAGTTGCCTCTGTTGGTTTATTTATATAGCATGAGCGCTATCATGTTGTTTATTACATGGTGATTACATTTTGGAGTTTTGAACTCTTTATCGAGTTACATGAGTCATGAGATTTCTGAATTTTGAACCCTTAATTGGGTTCCACAAGTTATGAGAATTCTAGGATTTGTGATTTAAATGATTTTGTTCTAAGTGTGGCATTGACTTTCATTTAGTAAACCATGAAGTGAGAACATGCGATATGGGATGCACAGTTACCACTTTTCGGGTTCCTATTTGAGAGTCTGTGACACATTCACAAGTTATTGCCAATACTAGACCTTCGGGTCAATCATGAGACATTTGTGACTTCGGTCACCACAAGGAATTTATGACTTCGGTCACCACGAGATAGGTACCTTGTACATATATTAGTACTGGACATGAGGTTTGCAAATGCGGCATACCTTCGGCTTACAATCGGGGATTTGGATCCAATTCGGGAAATTTTCCGAGTTATTATTTTTGCTTATGATTTCACCATTTTTAGATGACTGTTTTATATATTTTATATCTTGGAGCTATATGAGAATTTATACGTATATGGTGATTTCATTTCTGAGTTTGAACTCTTAACCGAGTTCCATGAGTTATTTGTGATTGCTATCTTTTGGCGTATTTCTGAGATTTGTAATTTCTTATTTTAGGAATTATTTTGATTGCTGTTCTTGGTGGATTTTGACACTTGTGATCTCCTATTTAGAGATATAGTTAATTAAAATCATTATATTAGATCTTGGTACATGCCGATGATATGTGGCGAATATTTGTGATTATTTGATATTGTTGTTGAATTTGCCTCTTTCGATAAACTTCTGCATGAAGAACTTTAGTTGTATTATCTCATATTTAGTAGTTAATATATGCTAGATTTTGCTTCTTCTCTTTGAGAAGAGATGTTATCACTTATTCCTATCGTTCACTTATCTTATGCTAATCAGTTTATTTAAGCTAGACTAACCCGTATATTTTTATATACTTTGGTTAGATCGAGATATTTCAGTTTAGTCACCCGCTGTTGCTTTCTTCTATGCTGCTTCCACATTGGATTATCTACTATTATCTTCTTTATAGTCTTTTGGTCATTTTGTAAACTCTAATTTGTCCTTATTCATTTTGACTCGATGTATACGTTGTAGTTTATTACCACTGGTGTTGTATCACATTGTATTGTACTATGATGTATCTGTGTATAAGTATATATATATGTTCGATTGCTATTCTGTGATATAGTTTATTTTTTGTTATATTTTGTTCTGATAGATCTGTTAGCCGGCATAGTTTTGTACTAAGAATATATTGAGTATGTCGATCCACTTGAGAGAGATAAATGTTAAGAAACAAATTTATTAGAGCACCCAATCGACATACTCAATACATGTTTAAGACAAAGCTATGGATGTTTGCTCCTAAATAGCCATATTCTCTGCACTAGTAGACTGTATCACGTAGTAATTCCTTTTTTCAGTGTGGGTCTCAGGGTGAAGCGTCATAAAAGAAATAAAACAAACAAAGAATCTTGCAGCGGGATGGCAAAATATAATAATCAAATAATAGTTCATGAATCTTTTTTACAAATAACATTTGATTACACCTTTACAATATAGATCAGAGTTACATAAAATAGAAATAAATAAATAATGTAGTGAAACAACATGTGCAGTGAAATAAATATAACAAATAATAACAGTACTAAATCTTCGTCTTCATCCTCCAGAAATAAGGTCTTCAGCACACTAAAAAGCTCAGACTAACCCGTGCATAGTGAAAAGATAAAACATTCGAGTTAGAACTAAAAAAATCTTATGTAAGTTAAATCAACAGTAAATAAATATGAGTGTGACGGCTGCAGAGATGTTTACGATGTTTAACATCTCTTATCCAGTGTCTAACGTGCGTGCAATAACTTAATAGATGTTTGAGATTCCATCTCCTAAGGAACCATTAAACTATTTACATACACAGTACAATACGCCATTATAATAGTGTCTATAGTAAATTAAAGTATTATAATAGCGTAAAGACGTTACCCATATCCCCTTAACACATTTTATATATTCCCGTAGTCTATACAGTCTTGTAATTCCTCCTTAAAATGGAGGGATATAAGAAGGCACTCTATAGGTACGGTATAAACCAAACTCGTAATGGGTGCGATAAGTATGTGACAAGACACGTGAGGTAATGCCCAGGGTAGAACAGTATCGTTTTGCGGATCCGGACTGGGGGTAACGCATAGCACCTTCTACCGCCCACCTCGGAACACACTCCCAAAATCAAACAGAGGGGTGGCCGCCAAATCAATCACAAAGTCATAATATAGTATCGAAGAAGAATGTCAAATCGAAGGTGAAACCTCACTTGCCCCGACGTGGCTCTTGTTTTAGTCACATCAAGCCGACTCGAGGGAGTTATGGCTACGTTAATACCTCATATAGAATCGTTCGTGTAACGAACCAGATTTTTCATCATCTGATTTTAAATATTTAAATAGTTTAAACATTGAATTTGGAATTTATAACTTAGTTAGTAAGATTTTAAAACTGGATTTTCAAGCGATTTCGTAAATTTAGAAAATCATCAGTTTAATCAACGATTAAAATAGCGATCCGGGGCACAGACTCGGAATTCGACGAAACCAGTTCCATTGGATCCATAATATTGTATTATTATCGTATTTCAAATTTCAAAACTTTTGGAGTTATCATTTGGCCGTACGGTATATAAACGCGTTGAATTTAATATCGAAAATTTAATATAAATAATTGGGTCCAAAAAGCTATCTTCTCCATAAGATCGAATTAGAACTCGAAATTTTTTCCATTATGTTCAGATTAGGGGTAGAACATTATTAACGCCTATCGGCACGCAGCGATAGGGATTCGAGATTTTGAATTGTGTAAATTGGGACGGTTTGAAAATTTATAAAATATATACGTAAGTTTATTGACTTGACTATATCTTCACATCAGCTCCCTTTATTTCATTTCAAGCCACTGTAGCCTTTCCTTTACATGCAAACATCACGTCTCCCTTCACTTTTAAAAATCGCGTACACTTCCCTCTTCTTGCTCCAGGAATTCGAACGAAGGAAAAACAAATTAAAAACAGCTAAAAAAAGGGAATCAGATACAAAACGAACGGATATAATCATGTATCCTTCCTTCCGTTTTCTGCAATTTTTCAAATCGAAATAAAAAAGAACTAAAAGAATATATAGTGGAGCGCAATTACTTGCGATAGGCGGTGGCGCTCATGGGAGCACGCGTGCGACTTGGAGGGGACATTAGAGCGGCACGATGGATCGGGTCGCATCGGAGCCTACGGCAACGAAGTGGGGCTGTTCGACGATTATGAGAGGAGGCTGATGTTGTTGGATGAAGCAGCGTTCGTGAGGAGGTGATTGGCAACGGCAACGGCATAGGCCGCGTGGTTCGTCGCGATGAGTTTAGGTTTGGCGTTTTAAAGTGGAGGCGGAGGATGGTTCGATCACGTGACAGGGCATGCATGCGATAAGTAGAGGCACTGGCATGGTCAACGGCGGGCAGGGAGAGGGTCAAAGCGGCTAAGGTAAGGTGCGATGTGGTAGAAAATCTGGCGGCGTGGGTTTATCGTCGGTGGTGGAGCGATGGTTCAGGCGCGGTCGAGTAAGGCGGCGACGTCGTTGGGTGCGGAGGAGCTGGCTAATGGTCTCAGGCAAGGAAGGATCACAATAGTGACTTTTAATTAAGCAATTATTTAATTAATGTTTCTTAGAGAATTAATTTATTTATCCACTGAATTAAAATCTTATAATGTCGTAATAAATTCATTTGAGATCCAAAATGATGAAACAAATCAAGTTTGGTTTGCAACTGGGTAATCTATGAAATAAAATTGGTTTGAAGATTTTTGGAAGTCAACTGGAATTTTAAATTAAATTGAAAGCCTGTTAAACTTAATTTAAAACTGGAATGGATTGCAATCAAAAATTAATGTGAGAAAATTCTCACTCATTTGGATTGCCAAATTTAATTCTAATAGTAAAATTAATTCTGGATGTTTAGTTGAGTTAATTATCTATTAAATGACATTATATATATATATTAGTGTATATATGCTAGTATTTGGAGTGATATTCCCACACATTATAGCGGATAAGAACCTATGCGCCTCGCATAATAGCGGACAACCCTATATACCACGATATCCCCCTCGAAGTGGGATTGGTATTTTTATATTATGTTAACATATGTGGATGTATGGAAACATGATGGAGGGATCCAACTGAATACGTCAAATATATAGTTTATTTTTCAAGTATAGTGATATATGTTGTGTGCGGATAATCTGTTATAGATTATTGTTGTAATTAGAATTGATGGATGTAATGGTAGCACTGGCTTGAATTTTGATATTTAAATACCACACATATATTTTAAAATTTAAGGGATAAAAGGGAATTTTTGATATAAAAATATTTATATTAGAATTGGGTTTATTTTAAGAAATTTAGTTAGAGAAATATATTTGATTTTGGTTATACTTAACTATCGTAAATTATGAAATGGAGATTTTAAAAATGAATTATATAAAAGAATTTATAAATGGTATTCTGGGAATATAAAAAGGAGTTGAAGTCCATATTAAAAATAGATTAGATGTTATAAATGAGATTTATAAAGAAATGGATTTATAAAAAGGAATTTATAAATAAGATTGTTTTTATAAACAAGTAAAATTCAAAGCAGTATAAGAATATATAAACGATGTTTATAAATAAGCTTAGCAATATCAGTTGCTAAATTGAGAATATAAAATTCATAGGTGAATTTATATTAGAATATGGAAATAGGGTGAGAAAAATAGTGGATACTATTTTTGAAAGTGAAAATGATTAAGGAAATTGGAATGGAAGGGATGTGATGTGTTTCGAGAGAAATTCATAAATTAAATTGGCTATTGAGGTTTTTAGAAAAATATTTTAACTTTTAAGAAGTTAAGTTTGTGTTTGAAAGGAAAATTTTATTATTTAAAACTATGAAATTTTAAACTAGTTAGGATTAAAATATTTTGGTAAGTAGATTTTCAAATATTAAGTATTTGTTTTAGTAAATTCTAACTTTTAAAATCAGCTTTGAAAATTTATTAGTTTATCCAAAAATTAGTTATTGATAGTTATAAAAGTGTTTGTGATATTTTAAATAATTATTTGAACATGTTTAAAAATAAATTATTATTCTTTTAAATACTTATTTTATATATATAGGAGTTTGAAATGATTTTTACTTTATTCTCTTGAGACTTGTAGGTGGTTTCATTTAACAGAAAGGTTTTATAATAGGAGTTTTATAATGGTATGCTGGGAGCTTAAGACATCTCCTAAGTGTTGGAGAAACTTGAAGAAAAAATGAATTCGGGTTTAATAAAGAAGTTAAAAATGGTTAGATGGGATTAAAAATAAATATAATCAGGTTTGGAAATTGTGTTAATAGTTTCGAAAATATAGGAGATAAACTAAGAAAATTCCTAAGTTTTTATACTTGAGATGGTTTTGGAAAAATGGACTTAGAATATTTTCCTTAGTGTTGAAAAGTTTCAGGATATCCTGTTAGGACTTAAATATTGAAAATTGTTTTCAAATATTTGAATATGGAAAGGAATTTGAAATATATACCTTGTAAAGGTATTTGGAAAGGAATATTTTTGGAAAATGTACAATAAGGCCTGGTGTCAACTTATGGATGTTTTATTGATAGTTAAATAACCCACTGTCAATATTGGCTAACTTTGTTAATTGTTTCAAAGAGACTGGGATCATATTTAATTATCCGAAAACCACTTTGATCCGGTTTAAATGTTACGAATGAATACCATAAAGATGATGAAGACAGTGATTCGGTCTGTCCAGACCCAAGATAACTTGTATGGACGAATGCTATCAGAACATCGTCATTGGAGTACGATAAGCATTCTAAGTAGAATTGTTTCTTGAAAGGTAACGCTTAGCCTCAATCCTCATCAACCGGGAATGACTAAAACAGGGGAGATGTAGCAAGGCTAAGTTGGTTGCACCCAATTAGGGTATGTTATCACTTTTCTAGCTATCCTTGGAAACCTATATATTATGGAAATGGTTGTGCATGAAAGAAGGAGCTCATGATTTTTAAGGGTGGTAACACCTCGGGTGATAACATATTCGGTCTATCCAGGTAGGGAGTAGTCCAGTCTTGTGATGCAGGGATCCCGGCGAGATCCTCCGTACATTGTTCTAGAGGTGTACTGTGATGGGCGGTACCCCAGTGGCCCAGTTATTGTACGGAATCCATTCTCCAATAAGCGCCGTACAGTTTTGATTGTGCCCAACTATGCTGAAACGTGGGATGCAAGCATTTCAGCTATTTTCTATTTACTTGGTTTAGATACTATTATAATATTAGACGACTTTAATAAAAATGTTTCGGTTATCGTATGGTCAAAATCCATCGTGTTTATGTGTGACGTGGTCTTACGAGACACCTTTTTTTCAAAGTATTTTGATAAAAGCTAATAATTCAAATTGAGTGTGTTTACTCATGTTGTTTTTTCGAACTGACTCGGATGTTATTTTATTATAATGCCCGGGTTAGACCGAGTATTACAGATTTCGGATATGACACTTTGGAGCTTAAGAGGAGAGCTGGAGGAGTTCGGATGTATTTTCGTACTTGGTTTATATGTCCACTGTGTGAGGACAAGTGATTATAACTGCCAAATTGATGTATTGATTTTTGTACTCTTATGATTATAAGTATAAATAGATACAAATTCTTTGTATAAAAATCAGTTATTATATATTATATTTTGTTCCGCTGCGATTGTGAATTTCTGTGTTGTTGTTTCTATTTTCTTCTACCTTTTTCTTCTTCACCCCTAAAGATTCGTATTTCCATTAAATTTGAGTTGAACTGAGGTGAAATTGGTTGACTCAAAGGGTATGGATTTGCGAGCCTTTACACTTGGTATCAGAGCTGAAGGTTAAGTGAGAATCTTGGCTCTGGTGAGGATTACTCATTAGGGATAGGGTCAGTAGTACTTTGGAATGAGTTGAGTGTACTAATAGATATGAGCGCGTTTTGTTAGTGAATATGAATTATTTATATTGTATTGTTTTATTGATTGAGTGGCATATAAATTCTGGTCGAGTAGTGGAAAAATCGATAGGAGTTTCTAAACACTTGAACACGATAAACTGACACGGTATGAGTTTGAAGGGGGTAAATGAAATAATTGTACCCAAATTATATTTTGATATAAAAGGAATAATTTTGTAGAAATTATTATAGTAGATTCATGTGTTTGGTTATTGTTATATAATTAAAATATGATTTTAAAATTTGGAATAGTTATAAAAACCAAATTGGATTGTATAAGAATGAATTATACAAATGAATTAAAAACTAAAAATCGATTCAAACCAGAATTTGGAAAATTAAGTCATGAAATTTTTTGGGAATATTTTCATTGAAATAAATAGCAAATTATTTTGGAGATATTTTTGAAAGAAAGTTTTTTTAAAATAGATTTTGGAAGTGATATAGCACTCAACTCACTTCAGTCGTTGGAAAATAATCCTGGTGATGACCGCGCCGCGTCATCATTATTCATTTTCGAATTTTAAGGTGACGGATTGCTACCGTAGTAAATTGATATAGAGATTTTTGGTGAAAACAAGTGTTATTTGGAAATTTCAACGGGAAATTGTTTTGGAATGAACCAAGTGAAGTTTAAAAATCCAAAAAATTGGTTTGTTAAACCAAAAGGATTATGTGTATATATATTTGATTTCAAGTGATCTGAAATAAATACCAGATGTTTAAAATTCTGGAATCCTATGGAAGATGATATTTATAAGGAAGGAGCTGTGAAAAAAAAATTAAAGTTGGAATAAAATATAAAGTGAGAAAGTAAAATGAAATTCAACTTAAGTTAAGGTGGACAAATTAAGTTTTAGAAATTTAATTGACTGGATTTGAATTGAATTAATATAGTGTATTAATGAAATAGGAGTTAACATAAACGAAGTAATTGAAAAATATAATGAAATTGGATGAATTAAAATTAAATTTGTTTGGAGTGAAATTAGTTTAAGTATGAACTCGATTACGGTTTTGAAATGTTGGTTAAAAGGAATTGAAATTTAAATAAAAAGGTGAATTGGATTTGAATTATATGGATTGAATTAAATATGAAAATGTGAATTATAAAGTGACTGTATAACTATAAGTTATAAAATTGAGTTGGATTAGAAATAATATCAAATTGAAGAAAATATAATTTTTGAGTTGTGAAATATTATATAACCATAAGGTATAAATCTTGAATGAAATTAAATTTGAGTGAAAATCTTGAGTTGTGAATAAATAAATTGGAATAGCTTATAAAAAATTGAAATTAATGGAATAAAAATATACTTAGGCTATAAATAAATGTATAATCTCGAGTTAAAAAATGTGAATATATTCGAGTACATAATTGATGGAAATGTGAAAAATAAGTTATGTGACTTATAAATTGAAAGGTGAAATAGAAAACCCAAAATAAAAATGGTATGATATTTTAAAGCGAAGAAATAAAATCCAAACTTGAGTTATAAAATAAATTTGAACTCAAGTAGATTGATTGAAGTGATTTTTGAAATAAAAATCAAATGTTGAGTTATAAATAGGAAGTGAACTAATTATTAATTAGTTAATTGGATATAGAATGGATATTAACTTGGTTAAATAAATTGGATTGTGGATTAAAAGTGAATATTGGAATTGGAACTTGAGTTATAAATAAAATTCAACTTAGTTAAGAAAATTAAATATAATTTGAAATGTATACAAATAAAATGGAATTGGACTAAAGTAGAAATGACTTGAGTTACAAATAAATTCAACTTGAGTTTAAATAAGTTGAATGTGGCCTTGGATACGAATTAAATAAATTTGAGAATGAATTCGAGTATGAAATTAAAAAACTAAAGTGGATTGGATAAATAAACTAATTGATTAATTAGTAAATGAAATGGAAGTTGGTTGAAATGAAAATAAACGTAAATTATAAGGTGGTAATAATTTAAAATAACGGATTAACTTAAGGAAATATTTTGAATGGAAGCATGACTTAAATAAATTTGTGAAATGGTTATTTAATAAAGTGACAAGGAATGATTTCAAGATTAATAAAGTGGATTCGAATATAATGAATGTGGATATGAATGAAATGTAAGTGAATTGATTGAGAAAAAATTTGAAATGGAATAAAATTAAATATAAATTGATTTAGAGTCAATTTAAAATAAATATAAGCTAAAATGATTATTCTATTAAATGAATATCACCGAATTTGCATGAAATTTTTTGTCGTTTGACGCAAACGAAAGTAAATGAAATTCTACTAATAAATAGAATGTGAATAAATTGCTTTTTAGATCAATTTGGAATGGATATGAGTTTGTTTGGTATAAAAATGAATTGAATTCAAGAAAATTTGGTTGTAAATAATTTGAATTGAATAAAATGATATATGGATCGATTGGAAGTAAGTTAATTAGTATTGGAACCTCATAATTGCTTATAAATATATGTTAGAATGCATTGTTTATGAAAACTATGTGTTTTAACCGTTTAAATGAATGAAATGTGATTAAATTTCATGTTTTGGTACTTATGTTGTTCAAATTGAGTAAGCACGAATACCCAAAGACTATCGGGCTAGATTTTGGTTACGAAGTTGCTTTTGAAGTAAATTTTTTCTTAATAGTGCTTAAAAATGCTAATATAAGGTAAATTTTCGGATTAAATATCGCAAATTATAAATATTGATGTATATTTTTTGATTTCCAACCGTGTGGGTCGATGTATATATATTTATCTCTTTTTTCATATTGCAAAAGGTACTCCGTACAAAGGAGTCTTTGCCAAAAATTTTTGGAAATTTAGGGTATTAGAAAAAAAATTGTTAACTAAAAGGTTGATTTGTGAATGACAACTGAAATAAAAAGTTTTTGAATTACAAATGTAAGGTAATGTTTGGTAAAGTCTAAATGGTTTAGAAAAGTGGATGTCAAGTTTTAACTAAGTGGATTTTGATAAGTTACTAGGTTTAGAGCATTTTTCTTACCTTAGTAGTTTAGGGGACGAAATTCTTTTAAGGGGGAGGAATGTAACGACCCGATTTTTCGTCATTTTGTTTTATATAGTTAAATGGTTAAACATTGAATTTATAATTTATAATTTAGTTAGTAAGATTTTAAAACTAGATTTTCAAGAGATTTCGTAAATTTAGAAAATCATCGATTTAACCGACGAGTTAAAATAACGATCCGAAGCACAGTCTCGGAATTCGACGAAACTAGTTCCATTGGATCCGTAATATTGTATTATATCGGATTTAAAATTTCGTAACTTTTGGAGTTATCGTTTGGCCGTATGGTATATAAATTCGTTAAATTTAATATTGAAAATTCAATATAAATAATTGGGTCCAAAAATTTATCTTCTCCAGACGATCGAATTAGGACTCGAAACCTTTTCCAATGTGTTCGAAATAAAGGTATAACACTACGATCAAATTTATACCTTTTCAATTATTTTCAAACATTTGAACAGGGAAAGGAATTTGAAATATATACCTTGTAAAGGTATTTGGAAAGGAATATTCTTTGGAAAATGTATAATAAGGCCCGGTGTCTGCTTGTGGATGTTTTATTGATAGTTAAATAACCGACTATCAATATTGGCCAATTTTGTTAATCGTTTTGAAGAGACAGGGATGAAATTTAATTATCTGAAAACCACTTGGATCTGGTTTGAACGTTACGAATGAATACCGTGAAGATGATGAAGACGGTGATTCGGTTTGTCCAGACTTATGAAATCTTGTATAGACGAATGCTATCAGAATATCGTCATTGGAGGACGACGGGCATTCTAAGTAGAATTGTTTCTTGAAAGGTAATGCTTAACCTCAAGCCTTATCAGCCGGGAATGACCAAAATAGGGGAGATGCAGCAAGGCTAAGTGGGTCACACCCAATTAGGGAATGTTATCATTTTTTTGATATCCTCAGAAACCTATATATTATGGATATGGTTGTGCATGAAAGAAGGAGCGCTCAATTTGTAAGGGTGCCAACACCCGAGGTGATAACATATTCGGTCTATCCAGGTTTAGGGGTAGGCCGGTCTTGTGTAGCAGGGATCCCGACGACGTCCTTAGTACATTGTTCTAGAGGTGTACTGCAATGGGTGGAACGCCAGTGGTCCAGCATTGTATGAAATCCATTCTCCAATAAGCGCTGTACTTTTTAATTATGCCCAACTATGCTGAAACATGAGATGCAAGCATTTCAACTATTTTCTATTTACTTGTTTAGACACTATTATAATATCAGACGATTTTGATAAAAAAGTTTTGGTTATCGTAAGGTAAAAACCCATCGTGTTTATGTGTGACGTGGTCTTACAAGATACCTTGTTTTCAAAGGATTTTATAAAAGCTAATAATTCAAATTGAGTGTGTTTTCTCATGTTGGTTTTTACACTGACTCGGGTGTTATTTTATTATAATGCTCGGGTCAGACCGAGCATTACAGATTTCGGATAGGATGCTTTGGAGCTCAGGAGGCGAGCTGGAGGAGTTCGGACGTATTTCTGTACTTGGTTTATATTTTCGATGTGTGAGGACAAGTGATTATAAGTCTCCAGATTGATGTATTGATTTTTTTTGTACTTTGATGATTGTAAGTATAAACAGATACAAATTCTTTTGTATGAAAATCTGTTATTATATATTATATTTTGTTCCGCTATGATTATGAGATTCTGTGTTCTTATTTTTGTTTTCTTCTACCTTTTTCTTCTTCACACCTAAAGATTTGTATTTCCCTTGAATTTGAGTTGAACTGATGTGAAATATGGTCGACTCAAAGGGTACGGATTTACGAGCCTTTACAGTTCGCTAAACCATCCTATTTCATTCTGCAATCTCCACCACCTCACGGTGTTAAAGTGGTTTTCAATATTGGCAGAGAGTATGACAATCCGATCACGGTCTCTTTAACAACCAAATTCTTATTTCATACTAGATGGTTCTTTTACATTTCCAAAATCGATTCATAATTGATATCAAAATATCACATTCTCAAAAACAAATCACTTTCAAAACCATATTCACTTTCGAAATCTAATCACTTTCGAAATCATATCCACAAAATAGGTTAAAACCTTATTTCAAAATCATCATATTTAATCAAATAAGTCGTTTCACTATAAAATATCCTTTCAAATTCCTACGTAGGTTATAACATCATTTAACCATATTCGCTTTAAATCCAGGATTCAATTATAAACAATTCAACCTTGCATAGTTTGAATTTTTGAAAATAGTTTAGATAGTCATAATTAGTTTAATTAGTTTTAAAATAATTTAAAATAGGTAAAATACTTTAAAATGGTTTAAAATAGTTTACAATAGATTAAAATAGTATAAAATAGATCAAAATAGTTTGAAATAGATTAAAATAGTTTAAATAGATTAAAATAGTTTGAAATAGATTAAAATAGTTTAAATAGTTAAAATAGATTAAAATAATTTAATACAGTTTAAAATAGATTAAAATGGTCTAATATAGTTTAAATAGTTTAAAATATATTAAAATCGTTAAATAGTTTAAAATAGATTAAAATAGTTAAAATAGGTTTAATACAGCTTAATAGTTTGATATAAAATGGTTTGAAAATCTAAATAAATCTGAATTTAAAATAATGTACCTTTAAACCGTTTGTATTAAAATAATTAATTTGAAAGTAATATCAAATTAAATTATTTCCATTTCAACAAATCTAGACCATATCCAGCTTCTAAATTAACAAACACATTTTTTATCCTTCAATTCAGATTCCCAATAAAACCATTTAAATCTATGTCGATTTCAAATCCATGTTTAAATTGTAAATTTAAACTACTTCAAATTTAGTAGATTTCAAAGTTTAGATATTTAAACATTTTCAATAATTCAATGTTGATAAAATTTGTTCATACTTCAAATTTAACCTTAAAATTTCAATTTAAAACCTCTAATCAATTTATTCAAACCAATTCCAATTTCAACATTTAAAGATGGGATTTTCAAAATAATTCATTTTATTATTTCGAAATATTGCTTAACTAATATAAAATTTAAGGATTTAAAAATCAATTAATTTAACCAATCCAGTGTCCATATATAATTTTCTATCCTATGGTCATGTGATACGGATATATATCATTTCAATCCGCAATAAATTTTAAATTTACGGGTATATATCATTTCAACCCGTAATCTCGAGTTAAAATTCAAAATCCATAAAATTTCTCGAGTCTATCATTTCAACCCAATGATTTTTCCCTAATCTATAAGATCGTTCGGGTATGTATCGTTTCAACCCATAGTGATTTTCCTAACAATAACTAAGGAAACTTGTCGTGCAATAACAACATATAAAATAACATACATCCAATCATCCAAATATCAACAATTGATCAGACATCACAATCATCATTCAATCAACTAATAAATAACAACAATTGACTTATTATCATTAACAGTTACCAACTGGCAAATTAAAAATTCAATATTTAATTAAATGGCAACTGTATTCAACAAAAGTTGTAACGCCCGCAATTTTAGATGATTTTTAATAACAATTTAACTGAATTTTTCATGAAAATTAAGCAATAAAATTTTGATAATGAAGATTTGATATTTGGTATGCGTCTATTTAAACACAGAAAGTACCAGATTTTCGTTGGAAAATATGAAAGTTAGTTTTGTTGTGTAATTTCAGTTTCAAATTTAAAATCAGTTAAATAGATGAAAATAAAATATTTTTGAAATCTGAATATTTTTATATAATTAAAATGTAAAACATTTTTTGAATGAGACGCCATATTTCGTTTCACCAGATGTGGACTGCAATTGCTCCGTTATCTTATTTTCGGTGTTTTAGCAGCATTTTTGGCAGCGAATATAGACTTTTGATAGGATGATCGTATTGCTAATATCTATGTACCATTTTGTTCACCTTGTCATGTCAATCTCCACAAAATATTCGTTTGTGCATTTCAGTGTCTGGTATGTGACGAAATCGATAAAACGATTTGTCATATCGGTACCCGTTTTGAGCCTTTTTGTTTTCTTGTATCCATTCATTTATTTCCCAAGACAACCAATAGCCAAGCTGCCTTTTTACATTCTCTGAATTCAATTCACATGACTTTTGGCTATCCTACTACTCTATGTACTTTTGTTGCTTCCATTTCTCTATGTGTTAGCACCAGAATTGGTCACTAACACCCTTAGGAAGGATTGTGTAGAGAGATTAATGAAGAAAGTAAATTAAAATAGAGGACTTTATGCTAAATTAGATGCAAAAACGAGAAAACCGGATTTATAGTGGTTCGGCGTAATTGCCTACGTCCACTTTAAGTCTGGATCTTTATTGCTTTCACAAGTGATTGAATACAGATACAATCCGCACTATAAAGACTTGAATACAAATATTAAGTTAAATAGAGTGAGTTTTGAAAGCAGCAGAGTTTCCCCAGTGTTCTCAAAAAAAGGTCCATTTCACTGTGCCCTTGCCCTCTATTTATAGACAAAGATGGATTGGACTTCCCCTAATGGGCCTAATAGCAAGATACCTCGGCCAATAATGAGTGATTTCTACGCGCCGAGCCACAAATGCCGAGGGCAAATGCCGAGCCACATCTCCAAGCCGAACGAGGCAGCGTGTGGAGTGACATGTGTAGGCCAAACGAGATCCGATGCCGAGCGAGGGGAGATGCCGAACGATGCTGGAATGCCAAACGAGGCAGGAATGCCAAACGAGGCTGGAATGCCGAATGAGGCTGGAATGCCGAGCGAGGTTGGAATGCCGAACGAGGCCGGAATGCCGAATGACCTTGCAATGACGAGCGAGGCTGAAATGTCGAACGAGACTGGAATGCCGAACGAGGATGGAATGCCGAACGAGGTTGCAATGTCGAACGACCTTGCTATGCCGAACGTGGCTTAGATGTCGAACGGTGCTAGATGCCGAACGACCATGCTATACCGAACGGCCCTCAATGCCGAACGAGGATAGATGCCGAACAGCCTAGTTGTGCCGAACGACCCTTTATGCCAAACGAGGCTTCCACATCAAGTCTCTGTTTACCTGGTCAAGCCACTTGGTAACACTTTCCCCCTAAAGTGTATCATGTGGATGAACGTGATGCGCTTTGAATCATGAGAACTCCTTACACTCCTTCAAGCCCCTGCTTCGATTTTTCGGTAGTGCTTTTCTCAATGCCGAACGACATTGGGTGCCGAACGATACGTGATGCCGAGCGACACTTGGATGCCGAATGACATTGGATGCCGAACGACACTTGAATGCCGAACGAAATTGCCTTGACCGGTTCTACCGGTCACCGTCCATTCAACTTCTCTTCCCTCTATATAAGCCGAGGGTTCTTCTTCTTCTCTCTTTTACTTTTA
This sequence comes from Allium cepa, assembly GCA_030765085.1. Classification (NCBI taxonomy): domain Eukaryota; kingdom Viridiplantae; phylum Streptophyta; class Magnoliopsida; order Asparagales; family Amaryllidaceae; genus Allium; species Allium cepa. Next base: position 444,734,805 of record CM060929.1, read on the forward strand.
CCTCCGCTCTTCGGTACTTACGATTTTGCCTCGAACCTCTACAAATTACCTGCCTTTCCCTCCTCTTCTCAAACTCGATACATTGCCTCACCTTCTTTCGCAAATCAACGAACCCGACCAGAGTCGTGCTTCCTACCCCAGAACATCCCTAATCTTCAAGTTATTTCTTAGGTAATGGACTTTCCCTTAAATACTTTCCTCTCGAATAAGAAACATAGCACGAGATTCGAACTCGTGAATATCTGTAAGACTGAGGATGATAGGAACCGGATGGATAAAGGACAACGGATTCAAGGTCCAAATGTGTTTCAGGGATAGGCAAAGTGATGGAAGGAAGTAGACGTTAGGCGTGTTCGAAGGAGGGTGTTGGTGGAAGAAGTACTGATGTGGCTCGGTAAGGCTTTCTTATGCCGAGCGATGGAGCAGTTGTACAGAAGTGAAATGGGAGTTAAGGCTCGACGTGCCGAGTGATGCGGCGCGGCACGAACACGGCTTGGCATGCTCTCTCATGCCGAACGAGGTAGGAGGGAAGGCAAGAGAGATGTAGGAGCCTGGAAGAATGCCGATCGACATGGCTCGGTATGAATTACCGAAGGAGTCCACCATGTCGGTCGGTAGGGATGGAGGGAGGAAGTGAAATTGGTGTTAAGAACAGAATGCTGAGCGATGTAGCTCGGCATAATTATGGTCAACATGCTTTGCCGCATGCCGAACGGTGAAGTGGATGGGTGGAAGAGCGTTGTCGTTGTGGGTAGAATGCCGAGCGATGCGGCTCGGCATGAGTATGGTTCGGAATGACTCCCTTATGCCGAACGGTGGAGAGGACAGATAGAAGAGTGGAGTGCCGAACAACGCGGCCCGACATGATTACGGTTCGGCATGTCTTGCTGCATGCCGAACAGTGATGATACATGATAGAAGAGTTGTGCACAACAGCAACACTAGTCAAACCTAATGCACAACTGACCTAACACATTTCATGCCTGAAAATATGATAGTGAACAAGGACAGACTTAAACAACAAAGCATATCGGACAATCCAAACTGATAACTCCCGTGTTTAGACAACTGAAAACTTGGACTTAACTTGCTTAACAGTTAATAACCTGTCATATGCAGTGTCGATGCCGAGTTCAAAACATTAACTATCTTACGATAAGCCCTCGTGGATGGTCAGTGATGACGGTCTTCGAAGATGACAATTCAAAGTTCAAACTTATTTCATCAACTTAGTGGCTTTTCATTTCTTGGCACGTATATTTGAATGATCGCACTAGTTCACACACCACACGGGAGGGAATATTTATGTTGTTAAGTCTAACGTCAATTGTTTTTCAACTATAGTTCAAACAGGTGCTTTGTTAGATTCAATCTTCTTTAGAGATGTCTAGGAAATCTTGCTCTGCTACGATCTCGGATAGACCAGGGCCATCCTCTCGACAAGAAGTTGTAGGAACTTCAAATCTGCCAACTACTCCTGCTCAAGACTTACCGAGCCCTACGATCGCATCTATCGACTGGCTCCCGACGCTCTGGAGGCAGCAATTTTCTTAGACGATCCAATCAATTCCCAGGCTTCAAAGATTAATGAAAGTATGCTCCTTCGGATATGCTCTGTCCATGGAATCCCCTTCGACGATGTGCTAGTTCCATCGGGGCATGATGGTCCTCACTTGCCCCCAGTCAGATACGCAGCCTGTAACAGATTCACGTGCTAGGTTGACAGTGTGCGGCTATTTAACTCCTTTCTACGAGATGTGTTGCAATATATCGAGATTGCCCCCTCGCAACTGCATCCGTACAGCCACGCATTCATATACGACACTTGTATTCTTTTCATGAGAGTCCTCTTCAGGCTTCCGACTCCGTGCGATATCCGCTATATTTGTCACTTCAAGAGACGGTCAGATAGCCCATCCTTTATATTCCTCGAGCCACATAGCAAATGCTAAATCCTGACTAGGGCATGGAGCAAATTCGCCTAGTACAAGCAAGAGTGGTTCTAGCCGTTGTCCCTCTGGTTTAGGAGATGGGTAGAAGAAAGTGAGTTCCTTTTCTGAATCTATACTTGAATTTGGCGAAATTTTTATCTTTTATGACTCTTCATCTACTTTCACAGGTATCAACGCTCGTCCTGAGGGCCTCGAATATTCTGAAGCCGTCGAAGCCATCCGAGCTCTCCTCGTAGAAGACCGAGACATCAGGTCTCTCGTTTCGAATGAGTCGCTCACGAAATTTAGGTTATTGGTGGATGGTCGTCAAATAAGCCTCCCCCAAGGTGTTACCATAACCAGGCCTGCTTTGGGCAAAGGAAAAAAGTAGGCTGAGTCTTCAGCACGTAACGCCCCTGACACACTAGAGGAGGGGAGATTAAAGAAGCTGAAACGTCCAATGTGCAGGGCGAAAATGTTAGTCCATCTCGGGACCCGATAGTTGAAGTTCATGACATTGAAACGTCGCCTTCCACTTCGAAGAGGAAGAAGAAACTGACATACAAGACAAGGAAGAAAACAGTGGGAGGAACTTCTAAAGTTACCCTTATTCCAGCGGAGAAAGAAGCTTCCTTGCAGCACTTAGAAAGTTCTCTGAAAGGCCTGTCGAACCTCACCATACCTGAAGATCTGCTCAACTATGGTTTCGATGATCCAGAGGCCCTTAAGCTTCATTCGCCCGCGGGAGGCGATAAAAGTGCTCAAGCCCAAAACTAGGGAGAAAAAACTCCAATTAGTAAAGAAACTGGTCTGTTGGGGGAAAACACAAGGACTCACACAAACACATGCACCTCACCTTGCACTTAACTTTCTGTCATCACTCTACTCTTTGCTAACTCATCGTTATTTTAATTCTGTGTAGGTGACATGGGGCATATGCATAGACTTGACCGCCTTCGCAGTTCATCGATTTTTCACCAATCCGGTTGGGATTCGAGTTCCGGCAAGCATCGGATAGAGACGACTCCGGCGATCGAGACTACCACCATCGAGAATCGTCCTACCGAAGAAAGACTTATAGCCAGTCCTCCTACCCTCGTGATCCTCCTTCTCAGCCGGAGCATAGCAAAGAGAAACCTGCACATAAGTGGTCCCAGCCCGAGGCCCATCGAGATCAACACTCCGGTTCATCAAGTACCAGGCAATCTCGAGATCCTACAGAACACAAGCAGTCTCCAAGTAGACTCCTCTTGCTCCTGTATCTGATCCATCAGTCGCTGAGCGATTTGGTGAGCTTAAAGCCTTGTTCCAAATATATGCTTCGATGGTTTAAGATTTCTTCCGGAGATTCACAAGATTCCAGGGCATGTCAAGCAAAGTGCTATCGCTTGCACTAACAAACATCTATGTTCAGCACGATGCATTCGTGCACTTAGCCGAAAAAGTTTAAGAAGTCTCCATTGAGCGTCAGCATGAGATCGATCGCCTGAAGCTTGAGGCTATCCATGATAAAGATATTATTGAAGCTCAGGAAGAAGAGCTTGCTTCTTACAAGTCTCAGCTTGAAGCCGCCCAACAGAGCACTAAAGATACTGCAGAGGCCGTCAATTGTCTGCAAATGCATCCCTTTCTTTCTGCATCGAGTCCTTCTCTAAAGCTAGGGCAAGAAGAGTCGCAACGATATTGTGACGAGATTGTTGCTACACGACTTCTGAAGGCGAAGCTTGATGATGAACTTTCTAAGGTCGGGATGCTAAAGGATGAAGCACGTAAAGAGGCTAAGAAAATAGCATCTGTGGAGATTGACTCTCGCATGGAGGCGACTAAAGAGGCTGGTAGGGAGGAGGTCAAATGCATGTTCTACCCATTGATCGCAGAATTCAAAGCCCGCGTCCTCATGCATCGATACTTAACTTTTCTAAGTGAGAGATACCTCGAATCCCTAGCTGAGGCGTCGGAGGCTTTAATAAAAACCAGGAAGGTCGATTTTGGCACCGAGTAGGTAGATGAAGATGCCTTAATAAAAGAATTTCTTAAGGGGAACGAGCCTGCAGACCTGACTATGGCGAAAGCTCTTTACTGCAAATGTTTGCACAAAAAATGGGCAAGCACCTCCTAGTCGTATGATTTAGTTGATTATATGTTGATCTGGATGGTTTGGGTGATTTATGCAAATATATGAAATAGATGGACTAAACTGTAAAAGACACACAGATTTATAGTGGTTTGGCCTGAACGTGCCTACGTCCACTTTATATGTTATTCTCCTTTTTCTTTCAGATTACAAGTAAAAAGCTTTGTATACAAGTATATGAAAGTTGTTTGAAAGTTCCTTCCGTGCTTGAGCTCTCAAACTTGTCTGCCATTGTTGTACCCCTGCCCCTCTATTTATAGAGTGAGGCTGGGGGCAAGGGTCCTGAATGTATATAACTGCTGGTGGGCCTGGGCTGATGCTATCTGGCCTGAATAGGTTGATCTGGAACGTCTTGGTTCGGTGGAGAGTGGTATGTTGTTCTGGTTCGGTTGTATATGGAAGTGGAGTTGGTTGGGCGAGGGTTGGAGCGGCAGTTGGCTCGGTGGTGGTTGATTCGGTATGCTTTGGTTCGGTTACGTAGGGGAAGGTGGCTGGTTCGGTGGTGAGTGGATGAAGCCTGGTTCGGCATTGTTTGGAGAGGGTTGGACCGGCATTGTTTGGATATGGTATGGTTTGGTGGTATGTAGGAGGTGTGTTGGTTCGGCTAGGAGGTGGGTTTGGTTTGGTGGCATGTAGGAGGTGTGCTGGTTCGGCTAGGAGGGAAGTATGTCGTTTGGACCGGTGATGCTTTGGCTTGCGTTGGTTCGGCAGTGCCCTCCTTTTAATGGCTCGGTGGAAACACCCCCAACACTTGCCCCCCAAAGTAGGGAAGGTGCATGCAGATGGCGTACTTTGTTTTAACTTGGATGTTTCCCTCTGGTCATACGTGCCGAATCAACCGGTCCGGTCCTCCTGCCTTCGTCTATAAGTAGAGGTGTTAGGCCTTCGTTCAACCCCCATCATACGAGACAGCCGAACCACATAAGTGCCGAATCATCTAGTGCCGAATCATCTTAGTGCCGAATCATCTTAGTGCCGAATCAGGTGCGTCTCTTTCGCCGAATGGGGTTTCTTCGTTTCACCGAATGAGAATAAAGACACTCAGTACCTAATGAACTAAAAAACTTTTCAACACCGAATGGACTCGGGAATCTTTTATCCTTTGAGTTTTTAATTCGAGTGAAGTTGCAGACTATATACATTCGTTTGTTTATATCCTCTGTTCTAACGATGTACTTTCTTGTGTTGCAGATAAAATGTCTCATAAAGTGGAAACTCGATCAGAAAAAAGAAAATCTACGGACAGAAGAGAGCCCCCCGTTGTGCCCCTAGCCCAGCCAGGACTGGGACGACAGGGACCCACTCCGAGATCACTAGTGGACGGATATGGCCCTCAGGAGCTCCTGAATTCTCCTCCTGACTGCTTTTCGAGCTCTCTCAAAGAGAAGCAGCTTGATGTCATCTCTCGCTCCTTTGGGATTGACAGAGCGAGTATGCTATTGCCGGGGGACGGAGCGATGCCGTACAATCCCCCTGAAGGATATTTCGCGTATAGCCGATACCATTGCATGTGCGGGGCCATTCCTCCGATCAATGCGTGGATAGTCAGCTTCGTTACCTACCTGAAGGTGGCTCCTTTCCAGCTTCAGCCCAACTCTTACGCCATCTTAGTGGACCTATTCGTTATCTTCCAGAGGAGTTATGGGCACCCCCCTTCTAACCGGGAAATCCGATATTTGTATAATCTGAGGGGCTACAAGAAGGGGTCTCCGTACATTAGTTTAGAGTTGGCAGTGTCCTTTAAGCCGGTCCTGGACCTATACTCTAAGTTCACCATGTTTAAGAAGGAATGGTTCTTCGTCAAGGACGACTCTGTTTCTTTTCGCCTTTTTACTTCTGGATGTAAGTTGAATTTCATTTGTAATTTCTTTGTCCTGACGGCAATGCTTCTTATTATGTGCTTTTATTTCTTGCTAGTGACAGGTGGCTTTATGGCCGTGGAGAATGATCGCCTGGTACAGATGGCTGCGGAGATAGAGGCCATCTCAGGAAGGGATAGGTCAGCTTCTTACCTGATCAGGAATGCCACTCTCCTGGAGCACAACTTGATTCTGCCACGTCAATCTGTGGTTAAGCAGAGGGATACGGCCGAGGAAAGGGCTGCCAAAGCTAAAGGCGGGGCCACGGCGAAGATCAGCAAGAGAAAACCCTTCTCGATACCTCCAGTCGTCGGGGGGAAAAAGCTTAAGAAGTCTGATGGACCCTCCCCTAGCACATGTCCAGATATTCCGGAGGAGGAAGGTGGAGAGGAGGAAAGAGGCGAGGAGGAGAGCGGAGGAGATGGAGAAGGTGAAGGACAGGGTGGTAGTGGTGCCAGGGCTTTGTCTTCCGAGCAGGCAGGGGAGATCCAGGATTGGACGGATGATGCCTTCCGCTAAGCTTTTGAGGGGTTGGAGGAAGGATCAGCCTCGGTGGAGAAGGCGAAGAAGGCTGATAAGGCTGGGACTGGTGCCGATCCATCTTCTAAGGGTCCTTCAGCTAGGGTAACTCAAGGTGAATTTTCAACTTCTGCAGACTCCCTTTATGATAAGGACTAAGGAATATTTTATGGCCAACTCCCGTCCTGAAATGAAATTCAGGACTTATTGCAGTACCCCACTCCCCCTCAGGGTTTGTAAAATAAACGCGTCTTCCTACTCCTTTTAACTTGACACATTTCTTGAATTATAGTTTCATGCATGCTTGTAACGCTTGGCTTTTATTCCAGGAACGGGTAAGGTGGCCAAGACATCAGATATTCGGCACCGCCTTGAACAGTACAAGCTACTCAAAGCTTCTGCCAAACCAAAGCCGTTAACTAGCCATCCCGGAGATGTGGTTTGCTATCGCCCTCTTCTCGGAGTTATTGAAGAAGATATGCAAAAGAGGAAGAGGGGCCGATCTTTGTTTGAACCCTCACCTGGCCCTCAGGCTCCGGTCCAGCCTATCCATGATATTACTGAGGAAGATACTGAGTTTATGCCTTCCCCACATCCGTCCGAAAATCCAACCGTCACCCCGATAGACCATCCTGATTTGGTTCGCAACCCATTTGTCGACCACCCGGATCTGGACCCAAGTTTTCAGGACATCTCTTTTGACGAGGCCACGGGCGAGCATCTTCTTCCCCGCAATCCCATGGTACGGGTGCTGGATGAGGCTAAGTCCTTAGTCCTCGATTTGCTTACTACTCGGATTGTGACCATGAGGAATGAGGCCAAGGCAAACATCGATCGGGTGGCTGAAGAGACCAAGAGGCTAATGGAGCATCACGCTCGACTGGCCAAGGCTGGGGAGGAAATCGGAAGTGCTAACATTCGGTTGCGGCTGAAGGTTTCTAATCAGGCCAAACAGCTTGCCGATCAGGCTATCCAGATATCCTAGCATGAAGAGGCCTCCAGACGACTAAAGAAAACCATGGAAGAGGCTAGCAAGGCTGAGTTGCGAAAAATGGAGGCTGTTTGTAAAGAGCGAATCGACATGGCCATCGCAACGGTGGACGAGGTTCGGAGAGCGGATCTTGAGCAGGTAGAAGATGGAAGTGATGCGGAAGTCCCTTCAGGCTGACTGCTCGAGATACCGATTGGAGAGAGATGCTGCTGTCGCACGGCTATCGGCTTCTGAGGCCCGGATGAAAGAGTTTGAGGAGAACGAGGGGATGATGGACGAGATGCTCCAAGACATGTATTTACGTACTTGGAGGCAGGGCAACCTGTCCTGGATGGACGATTATCCCCGGGTTATGGCTAGGATATATCTCCGGGCTTTGGAGGAAGCCAAGGCTGAAGCGGATAAAGAGGGTGGCACGGCCTTCAGAATGGATGTGGTTACCGCACAGTTCACCAAGGAGGAGAAGGCGGCGGTGAAGGAAGGCATGAGGCTGCTCGCCGCCGAGGAAGTGGGTGTGCAACTAGAGGATGACGACCAGGGAGTAGACGCTGGTAAGTCTTCCCTTTTAATCTTTTCATGATTTGATTGCTTATCTTTCGTGATTATTGATGGATTCTCTTCTGAATTGGGCAGGCGGGACCTTTGGAGTACATGCGGGGAGTTCTGACCCTACAGTTAAGTAGATCCGGATGGCAGGCGGGACAGAGGCGGAGCCCCGATGTAGTTGACTCTTTTATTTGGTCTGTTTGACATTCCTGTACATACTGGTCCAAAACATTATTGTATTTTTAGGCTGTAATTATATCATTGCAACGAACGTCTTTATGTAACTTTATAACATAAGCAGATTCTGTTATGTTCGAATGTGGTTGTTATTTTGATATGTTGCATAAGAAATACAGCTGCGTGTTTATGCATGTGATTTAATCGTATTTGATGCTAAGTTTCTGCTCAAAATATTGTTTCATGTTTTGCAATGCCAATATGATGTGTGAATAAATTAAAGCTACATATTTGTATACAAGAGAAGATAGTACCGCCCTTCATGTTTTAGTTGTAGAGGGTTGCTTTGAATGTCTTGCGTGACTGAGTATGGAATGTAGCTGAGTGTTCCGTCATCCGGATGTGATTTCATATTTCCACAAGCGAGAGTTCCCCTATTTTTTGACCTGTACTTTAGGGATTGTTATATAGGATAGGAGAAAAGTTTTTGAATGAAATGGAAATATGAGAAACAGTAAAACTTACAATCACGGAAGGCCGTCGATATGCTTAAGTTCGTGGCAAACGGGTTTTGTAGTCACTTTCCCTAGCTGTGGGTCTTGGAGACATTTGTCACCCATCTTACGCCTCTGCGGGGAGTTTATCTTTTTTACCACAGCCGCACTTAAGACATATCGGAGCCGAGATCGCGCACAGTAACTACCCGATCCATTATGGCCCGTAATCGTGGGTATTATTCGATTTACTATGGCCGGCTAGCGTGGTGCCAATCGTCAACCGTGAACTACCCCTGGCTGGCCACACCTTATGTTGGGGCTTAAAGTAGGTTCACAGTTGCCGGCGAGCCGAACGCCGTAATGAGCTGCCATCGGCTATAGTCGGCCTTCTTGATGGCTTATAATCGGCTTATTACAGTTGGCTTTGAGGGCAGTCGCGAGCAATGAGTTAACCTGCAGCAGAGGGATGCTGGAGCAAAAGTGTCTCATTGGCGAGTGCATAGATTCGCATAGTACCTGTTGGGTCTTGTCCAGGTGAGGTTGCGCCGTGAAGTGTCCAGAATGGAAATGTCATTAGACATGATTTTGTTCAACAGAAAAGGATAAAGTTTAACAAGCAGCCAAGATATAAGGGAACAAGTTAAAAAGAGACAAGTTTTTTAAAGTGGTTCGGCACGAAAATGCCTACGTCCACTGATTCTCTTTGTTAATTCACTTCATATGGGCAGTACAAGTTAAGAAAAGTATCGACGGAGGTGTTGGATGTTCCATACCCTCTAGAACACCTCTCCGTCCACTGTTGACAAAATATAGGCTCCGTTGTGGAGATCTTTATGAATTACATAGGGTCCGTCCCAGATTGGATCTAGCGCTCCGGGACGCGGGAAGATCCGCTTGAGGACAAGATCACCTTCTTGTAAGCTGCGGTGCTTGACTTTGGAGTTGTATTGTGCTGAAACTTTTTGCTTATGAGCTACTGCTTTGAGAACTGCATCGTTTCTTCTCTCCTCAATTAGATCCAAAGACATGTGGAGGAGTTCTTCGTTCTCTTCTGGGTTGTAGTGGATCCTGCGGTGGGAAGGCACTACAGTTTCAACTGGGAGCATGGCCTCCGATCCGTATGCTAAAGAGAAAGGAGTATGCCCTGTTGATGTTCTATAAGATGTGCGGTAGGCCCAAAGTGCCGTAGGAAGTTCATCCACCCAAGCGCCTTTTGACTTTTCGAGTTTCTTCTTGATTAGGGTTTTGAGGATTTTGTTGACAGCTTCGACTTGTCCGTTTGCCTGGGGGTAAGCCACAGATGAGAAGCTTTTGTGAATTTCGTGCCCTTGGCACCAGTCGGCGAATTCCTCGCTGTCAAATTGAAGTCCATTGTCCGATATGATTTTTAGTGGAACCCCGTACCCGTATCGGAGTGTCTTCTTGGCTAGAGTCTGCCCTCCGGTGTGATCTCCGCAACTTCCTTGATGGATGTTGGACAAGACTTCCCTGGCTCCCCTTCCAGCGACACACCTTAATAAGGGATTAGAGAAGCCGCGATGATAGAGGATGCCTTTTTGTAATGTGTAGCGGGAAGCTTTCCTTAAGATTTTCTTAGCTTCGTTACGCTCGTCGGGCAGTGTGCCATCTTGTAAATATTTCCGGACAGGAGTCATCCAACTTTCCTCTTCGATTGCAGCTATCATGTTCATTGTCTCGTAACTTGGGGCTAGTTGCCGTGAGATGGTTATTGTTCGGGAAGCGGCACCGTCCTTCATGCTAGCTTGCTTTGCCAGTTCGTCGGCCTCCTGATTCTCTTCTCGAGGAATGTGTTTGATTAAATAGTGATCCAACTGATTGAGCAGCAGCTTGGTCTTCTTTAGATATGTTGTGAGTCGTTCTCCTCGAGTCTGGAATTCTCCCAGTATTTGATTTACAATAAGTTGAGAATCACTATGGAGACATAAAGAACCGACTCCAATCTCCAGGGCAAGTTCTAATCCGGCTATCACTGCTTCGTATTCTGCGTCATTGTTGGTGGCAGCGAATTCCAGCCTTAGGGCGTAGTGCAGCATCCTTCCCCTGGGGGTGATTATCACAATACCTACCCCCGAACCTTGTTTGTTTGACGCTCCATCTACAAAGAGATTCCACTTGATGTCTTCCGCTATTCTAGATGGCTCCTTACCTTCGTTAGTGGTGAATTCGGCAATGAAATCAGCTATGGCTTGCCCCTTGATAGCGGTGCGAGGATGGTAGGTGATATCATATTGACTCAGTTCAATGCACTATTTAAGTAGTCGCCCAGAAGTGTCGGGGCGATGGAGTACTTGCCTTAGCGGTTGATCGGTTAAAACTCTGATGGAATGAGATTGGAAATAGTGTCGCAGTTTCCGTGACGTGATTAGAAAACAGTATGCTAGCTTTTCAAGTTTAGGGTATCTGGCTTCTGCCCCTGTAAATCTCTTGCTTACAAAGTATACGGGTCGCTGTGCGTGGTTGTCTTCTCTCACCAAGGTATAGGTATAGTTCTTCGCCTTCATTTGGAGTTGAGAGTAATGGTGGTCTCTGGAGGTGTTCGATTAAGTTAAGGAAGGCTGTCGAGCATTCGTCAGTCCATTCGAACTTTCCTTTGTCTTTCTTTAGAGCTTCAAAGAAAGGGATGCATTTGTCGGTTGCTTTAGAGATGAACCTGCTTAGGGCAGCCACTTTTCCGTTTAGGCTTTGCATCTCTCTTCATGTGGATGGTATCTTGATACCTTACAAAGCTCGAACTTGTTCGTGGTTTGCTTCAATCCCCCTGACATGGACGATGAATCCCAAGAACTTTCCCGACGACACTCCGAAGGAGCACTTTAGAGGGTTCAGCTTCATTCCATATTGGCGAAGTACTTGAAACATCTCATCCAGGTGGTTTATATGATCGTTGGCTTTCCTCGATTTTACCAGCATGTCATCCACATAAACTTCCATAGTTCATCCTATTAGTTCCGCAAACATCTTGTTGACAAGGCGCTGATAAGTAGCTCCGGCGTTTTTAAGTCCAAAGGCATTACTTTGTAGCAGTACAATCCCCGGTCAGTGATGAAACTAGTGTGGTCTTGATCGGGGGCGTGCATAGGGATCTGGTTATATCCTGAGTATGCGTCCATAAAGGATAAGAGTTCGTGTCCGGCTGTGCTGTCCACGAGTTGGTCGATTCAGGGGAGTGCGAAGCAGTCCTTCGAGCAAGCGTCATTTAAGTTGGAGAAATCGATGCATGTTCGCCACTTCCCATTAGCTTTCTTTACCAGTACCGGGTTGGCGATCCATTCTGGGTAGATGGCTTCTCGTATGAAGTCATTGGCAAGTAAGTTCTTTACTTCTTCCTCGAGGGCTGCTGATCGTTCTGCCCTTATGCTCCTCTTTTTCTGCTTCACTGGCACCTTGGTGGGATCGATATTCAGTATGTGGCATGCTACGTCTGAAGAGATTCCTGTCATGTCGGCGTGCGTCCATGCAAATACATCCATGTTGTGGCGAAGAAAATCGACGAGTTGATCTTTCAACTCCGCTCTTAACTGAGACCCGAGTCTCAGCAGTCTACTTGGGTCGTGTTTGTCTACAGATACAAATTCCATAGCCTCTGCAGGCTCGGTGGTGGCCTCCTCCTCTTTGTCCCTGGGGTCTAATTCGTTGAAAGGATCGCTGGTATATCGAAGAGGAGGAGATTTCTTTAATTGCTATGCTTCCAGGTTTTTCTTGCAGAGAGAAGTCTCCGCATTTTTCCCTTTATCTTTTCTGCGGTTATTGCGAAGTTCAGTTACATAGCAGTCTCGAGCAGCGTCTTGATCTCCCTCTATTTCTCCTATTCCGTTATCTGTTGGAAATTTCATCTTTAGGCACCATGGGGCTAGGACAATTTGGAAGTCAGACAAGGCTGGTCTTCCCAAAAAGGCGTTGTAGGCCGAGTGGTTCTCTATTAGTACAAATGTTTGTTTTCGCACAACGGAGCGGGGATGACTTCCTATTTCAACAAAGAGGTCTAGTTTCCCGAGGGGCATCTTCGCATCTCCAGTGAAACCATGTAGTGGCATGTTGCAGGGAGACACATCCTTCATTGACAGCTTCATTTTGTCGAAAACATGCTTGAATAGGATATTTACCGAGCTTCCAGTGTCTATTAAAATTCGGAAAACTTTGGCTGGACCGAACCAGGCAGAGATGACCATAGGATCCATGTGTGGGTACTGTCTTCCCTCTAGATCACGCCTACTGAATGTGATGTCGTCATTCTCTTTCCGTTTCGGGTCGCATTCTTCCATAACAGAGTTAACGTAGCCTTCATCGTTTCTAAGTGACTTACCGTATCTTTCCATCACCGCCCAGCTTATGTCGGCGATGTGTGGTCCTCCTGATACGGTATGGACCACTATCTTCTCTTGACTAGAGCCGCTGGTGTTGCGATTTCCTCCGCCTACTTCTGGGAGGGGTAGCCCAGGATTCTCATCGGCAGGAGTCGAAGTCATGTTCTGGCTTTTTACATAGCGTTCCAGTCTCTTCCTTCTGATGTGTTCTTCAATCAAGTCCCGGAGATGGTGGCATTCATTGGTGTCATGTCCATGGGATTCGTGGAAGCGGCAGAACTTTCCAGACTTGAGTGCGTTATCTGACTCCTTCTTGTGCGGGGGGGTGCTTGTATCTAACTTCGTCTTGAGTGGCTAGGAAGATGTTTTCGATCGTTTCATTCAAAGGAGTGTAAGAGTCAAATCTTGGTCCAGGTCGATATAAGCACTTTTCTCCCTTCTTGCCCCCAGCATTGTCTCTAGAGTCATTTCTTCGAACATCCTTTGCTGCAGCGAGAACCCTGTCTGTAGTTGTCTTAGCCTGTTGCCCCGACTGCCTCTCAGTGGCAGCGTCTTCAAGTCTCATATACTTTCCAGCTTCATGGAAGAAATCAGGTAAAGTAGCTGGCTTTTCCTTGGTTAGTCTTCTAGCAAATTTAGTATCCGGATGTACACCACTGCAGAGAGCCATTAGGACAAGTTTCTCGTCGGCATCTTGGACTGCGGCCGCCGCGGCGTTGAATCGGGTTAGATATTGTTGCACTGTCTCTCCGGGTTTCTGCTTGATATTAGATAAGGAATAAGCGTCCTTGGGTTGTTCCACATGAATGCGGAACTGGATGATGAACTTTTCTTTCAACATTTCCCATGAGCTGATGGACCCTTGGGGTAGGTGGCAGAACCAGGAGGCAGCTAGATCTGCCAAGAAAAGTGGGAAGCATTTACACAATACTCCCTCCGTTGCTCCGCTCATGAGCATATGCTGGGTGTATCTCTGTAAGTGTACGATGGGGTCAGAGATTCCCTTGTAAGGTTCCATCGTTGGCATTTTCCATTCCCGGGGGATGATGGCAGTTTCGATATTGCGGGTGAAGGGGCTGGTTACCCTAGCACCTATCCCCCGATCCCTTTGCTCCCGTTGGATGCACTCTCTGAACAATCGCGCCATCCTTTCATCAGAACTTAGAGCGGATAAAAATGAGTTTGGTTCTTCCCTGCGGGATTGATTCCGTCCAGATGACCTGTAAGGATGGTATCGTTTATCACTCCTGACATTCTCCAATGGCTGCCTCTGGTCTTCCGGGGGCATGCTGGGGTCAGCCACAGTTGGCCCTTGCCTTGATCTTCCCCTGCTGGGTTCTGTTCTTAGCACTTCCTCGGGTCCAACTTCGGGCTGGACTCCAGCTCGGCCCCGTCTACTGGTGTTTCCATGGTTAGGTAGCATGACAGGCTCAGCTACATCCGACCCCTGTCTGGTACTTCCCCTGTTGGGTTCGGCTCCAAGAGTTTCCTCGGGTCGGAATTCGGGCTGAGCCTGGGCTCGGCTCCTACCATTGTTGTTTCTGTTATTAGCCTTTTCGAAGAAGAAAGACCTTTGTCGTCTCCCAAATCCTCCAGACCGGGACTCACCCCATGATTCAGTATTGCGATTGGATTCTTCAGCATACCTTAAGCGTGACATGAGCTGGTCCACCAAGGCTTCTTGTTGAGATACGAAGCGGTTAGTTACTTCAGCCACAACCCTATCCAGGTCCGTCCTTGTAATTGGTTGTTTCGAAGCAGGGGCTATTGGATTTGTCTGATTTTTGTTTGCTGTTGGAACTGGACGATTGTCTTGATCTCTGATTACTGGATCTGGGATACTGCTAGTTGCAATGTTCTTTCCTTTGTTAGTATCTTTCTTTCGTCCGGGAGGCATGTTTTCAAATGAACGATGCTGACAGTAAAAGGATTAAGTGGGAGAAGCTGAAGCTTCGAGCTCCTGTTCTCAGTGAAAGCACCAAAAATGTTTGCACAAAAAATGGGTAAACACCTCCTAGTCGTATGATTTAGTTGATTATATGTTGATCTGGATGGTTTGAGTGATTTATGCAAATATATGAAATAGATGGACTAAACTATAAAAGACACACAGATTTATAGTGGTTCGGCCTGAACGTGCCTACGTCCACTTTATATGTTATTCTCCTTTTTCTTTCAGATTACAAGTACAAAGCTTTGTATACAAGTATATGAAAGTTGTTTGAAAGTTCCTTCCGTGCTTGAGCTCTCAAACTTGTCTGTCATTGTTGTACCCCTGCCCCTCTATTTATAGAGTGAGGCTGGGGGCAAGGGTCCTGGATGTATATAGCTGCTGGTGGGCCTGGGCTGATGCTATCTTGCCTGACTAGGTTTATCTGGAACGTCTTGGTTCGGTGGAGAGTGGTATGTTGTTCTGGTTCGGTTGTATATGGAAGTGGAGTTGGTTCGGCGAGGGTTGGAGCGGCAGTTGGCTCGGTGGTGGTTGATTCGGTATGCTTTGGTTAGGTTACGTAGGGGAAGGTGGCTGGTTCGGTGGTGAGTGGATGGAGCCTGGTTCGACATTGTTTGGAGAGGGTTGGACCGGCATTGTTTGGATATGGTATGGTTCGGTGGTATGTAGGAGGTGTGTTGGTTCGGCTAGGAGGTGGGTTTGGTTCGGTGGCATGTAGGAGGTGTGTTGGTTCGGCTAGGAGGGAAGTATGTCGTTTGGACCGGTGATGTTTTGGCTCGCGTTGGTTCGGCAGTGCCCTCCTTTTAATGGCTCGGTGGAAACACCCCCAACAGCAAAGGTTCATCCTCATTTAAAGGGAAAGATGTTATTGCCAGTCCATCCAGGACCGAATCTCCAGCTCATGCGCCTACTAAGTCGACCGATACTTGATCCATTTGAGCAACATATTGGTTATGATCCGGAGGACCCTGGCATCGGCGTTTACATTCTATCTCCCATTCCAGAGGGTGAGACCCCTTGGATGATTGAGAGTCAGCCAGAAGCTGGTAGATATCCCTTCACTTTAATATTCCAAGAGTCGTCGTTTTTGATGGGAGGCTATTGTATTCTAATATTTGTTTTCCATGATTTTGCGCAGGCCGTCCTGATCCTGAGCCCACTCCGAGGAGCGATGATGCCAAGGAGGTGAAGGAAAAAACAAGTGAGGCTACTCATGCAGGGGAGGCTCTCGGTCCGTATGCTCAGGTGATTGGGGCGCCTAATGAGGATAAGTCTGAAACTTCATCTCCCATAGAGGGAAGATATGAAATTGAGATCACAAGCGCCTCCAAACACACTTCTAAAATGAGCATGAAGGAGCAGCTTGAAGAGGAAAAGAAAAGGACGGCCGAGGTTAAAGTCGAGCCTCGAGTCGTGGACCTAGGTGATCCTTTGAATAAGCCATTGAAGGTCATCCTCCCTGGCGGGTCCAGGCCAGTGGAAGTTCCCCGTACTTCTTCAGTTGTTACCTCCCCATCAAAGAAAATTACCAAGGGAAAATGCACGGGAGAGGAGTCCTCTGGGAAGAAATCGAAGAAGTAATTGTTACTCTCGTTCAATGAGAGTTAGTTTAGGTTATGTAATTATTTTTATTTATCTTCGTAGTCCATGTAAATAGACTTTTGACTCTGAATTTTGGAGGAGTTGTAGTAGAAACTTATTTTGAATAAATAAAGCTTTGTTCTCTTGTCTTTCAAAAGACTTTATCGTTCAGCTTTCTTTATGATTGTGGTCGAAACCCAAACTATTGTGATTTACATAAACTTCTCAATTTACCTTCATATAACTCTGAAATTCTTTGGAGTTCATCTTTTATTCCATGCTTTAAGCACTTAGATTATTTTTTAGTCCATACGTCGGGGACTTGATGACTTCAAGTCATTAGTGGCCTAGCTCACACTCCGGGGACTTACAGAATTTAAACTGTTTATACTCCAATCCGCACTCTAGGGATTTAGATGTCTCCAGTCCGCACTCTGGGGGCTTAGAGATTTTTAAATCGTTTATACTCTGGTCCGCACTCAGCGGGCTTAGAGATTTCGAGTCGTTTATTCTCGGGTCTGCACTCAGGGGACTCAGAGTAATCTATTCCACACTCAGGGGACTTGGAGATTTTGAGTCGTTATACTCTGGTCCGCACTCAGGTGTCTCAGAGTACTCCAGTCCACACTTAAGGGACATGGAGATTTTGAGTCGTTTATACTCTGGTCCGCACTTAGGGGACTTAGAGCACTCCAGTCTGCACTCAGGAGACTTGTAGATTTTGAGTCATTTATACTCTGGTCCGCACTTAGGGCACTCAAAGTACTCCAGTCCGCACTCAAGGGACTTGGAGATTTCAAGTCGTTTATACTCTGGTCCGCACTAAGGGGACTCATAGTACTCCAGTCCGCACTCATGGGACTTGGAGATTTCGAGTCGTTTATACTCCGGTCTGAACTTAGGGGAATCAGAGTACTCCAGTCCACACTCAGGGGACTTGGAGATTTCAAGTCGTTTATACTTTGGTCCGCACTCAAGGGACTCAATAGTACTTCAGTCCACACTTAGGGTGTAGGATCGATTTCACCCTAGAGGGGGGTGAATAGGGTGATAGTATAAATTATAAAAATTATTGCGGAAGTGAATATTAAATTTAACACAGATCACAGAATAACAGCAGCACAAACAAATAGCAGAATAATAAGCAGAAATAGAACGACACAGAATTTACCTAGCTTCGGCAAAACCCTGCCTACGTGTTGCCCCCAAGGTTTCTACTAGAAATTAGATAGTCCCTCGCTTACACACGTAAACTCGCGATACCCACTATCGACTAAATCTAACTCTACGCTCAAAACTCTGCCACAACTCAGCTACTGAGTTGCGAAGGGACAAGCTACGGCACGTAGCTTGTCCTCTAGTCACACGACTAGAAAAATAAACGGTTTAAAAATGAAATACAAATTAAAAGCAATGTAAAATAAAATAACCCTAATTTTAAAATAAAACCCTTATTATAAATTTTAAAACCCCAAATCTAAATTAAGGCCGGCCCACGCTTTCTTTTCTCTTTATCTTCTTATTATCATCGGCTCGTTCCTTTTTGAGATGATCGCGGCTTGTATTCGTCTGTGCAAATTAGGGCTTCTGCTCCTTGCGCTCTTTGTTCCAAATTAGGGCTTTCGAAGAGTCGACTTTTTTTCGATCGAATATATGTTATCGTTTGCCTCACTGTTTTGCTCACGGCTGCTTCGTTGATCGAATTCTTTCCTTGCTTCGGTATGTAATTATATGCTTTTGCTTTACTGATTTTATGCTTGCTTGAATTCGATGATATTGAAAGATGATGATGAGTGGGTTTATATAGGTTTCGAAATCCTATTCTTGCGTTCGTATAAAGTCATTTGAATTTGTCAATAATTCTCCTCGGCCACTTGATGATGCTTGAACGATTGATGATTAATCTGACTTTGTCAAATTCGTATCTTTCACGTTTCTTGGTTGACACGGTTTTGAATTAATTTTCGTGATGACCACAGCTTCCATTCCGTTCCTTTTTCTGTTGACTTGTTAAAAAACACGGCTTTGATATCATTTACCTTCGTATCTACAGTTTGTTGTTTACCTTTCGTTTATGCTGGACTTCGTTCAGTAACACATGATGTTGATCAATTTTGTTTATGATTGTTGCATTTTAACTGGATTGTGCTTCTGTGCATACTAACATTGATACTGCCATTCCATGTACGTATGTTCATACATTGGTTGGGACTTGCAGTTTTTATGTCGACTCTAAATTTGTTTACTGGTCTAGTTTCAGTTTGCATATATTTGTGAATAGGTCGTGCTTGGATTTGAACTGCTTCATGTTTGCTTCATGTTCTGTTGACATGTGCATTTGTATTTGCACTTTCACATTGTCTTCTTTGTACACTTGGGCTTGTAGTTGATGGTAGTTGCTGTGTCATTACTTCTCTGTACACTTGGGCTTGTAGTTGATGGTAGTTGCTGTGTCATTACTGGTTGCTTTGGGATTTAACTTGAGCTTTGTACATCCACTCTTGATGTTGCACTGTTCACTGTTGCACTCGATCATATTGACTTCAGTTGTATTTCTTTGAGATGCTTTTTGCCTCTGTACAATTGTTGCTTCCCTGACCTGTTGTAGTTGTTCATATGCCGGTTAGCTTGCATCATATGTATGCTTTACTTGATCTTCACTTTGCTTTCATGTTGTTCTTGTAGTCTAGTCTGCATTGCTGTTATCAACTGGCCTGGATTACATAGTTTGTTGCTTAGAGTTGGTCTGGATTGCTTCCTGGTCTTGTTGTCTGCTGTTGTTACTGGTGTCACTTCTCCATAAATTTGTCGTGCTGTAGTCCAGTGCCCCCATGCCTTGTGTACATATCTTGTTCATGCTGTACATATTTTTGCCTTGGTTCATGTTATAGTTGGTACTTTTTTGCATTGTCATTTTGTATTATTCTTTGGTCAGTAACTCCTTTGATTTGAGATTCACTTCATGTTGCTGCGTTTGTTGAATTCACTACTGGTCTCTGTCCTGTGCACATTGTCGCCTTAGTCCTGTTGCATGCATTGTTGATTTGAGTTGCACTGTACTTTGTGGTAGTAGCTGTCTTTACTGTCCACCTGTATCATGCTTGGCTTTGTGTAGTTGATGTTGTACACTGTCTTGTGCATTGCCCCATACATATTGTCACTGTTTGATATAGTTTGGATTCGGGCTTTGACTTATGTCACTGATTTTTGGTCGTGACTGTTTTTCCATACTTGCACATTTTTGAGTGCACCTGTGTTGAATCCAGTTTCACAACTCGGGTTTGACCTTGTTCTGAAGCCGAGATTTTATTTATGTTGCACCTGAGTTGAACCCGTCTTTTATTTGGGTTTGACCTTGTGCTCACTTGTCCCTGTAACATTATCAAGTGTATATCGGTGTGCACGGCCTTGTAGCATATACAATGATACACTGTGTATGTCACAAGCTGTTCGTGTATGATGAATTCAAATATGACGAACAACCCAAATAACTGAGGCAAATATTATTTTCAAAATTCACTTTTTATTTTATACCGGAAAAATATTTCTTTTTCAATTTTACTGCGTTAGTGAATATTTTTGCAGATTGCTCAGATACTGGATTCTAACTGGAATGAAGTTGAAGATTAAAATACGAGTTGAGTAAATGAGTGACGTGTAGTGAGGTTAAATGCAAATATGAAATTGTGATGTATTTGTAATCAAACTTGTATATGTATAGTGAGAGCTTGAATTTGTACTATTCAAAATTGTAATAAATATTTGTTTGAATAAAATTTCTGTTTGAATTCAAATTCTGTGTATTTAATTTTATTCAGCAAATATTTATTTAATCTGTGAAAAATAAAATAGTACATTAACAAATACATTTAAACGAATGTATATATGTTTATTATCATCAAACAAAAATCATATAAGCGCATATTCAACAATCTCCCCCTTTTGATGATAACAAACATATATTTAAGATTTTGAATATGTTAAATGTATTTGATCATAGATATATCCTAATTGTTCCCCCTATTTAAATGCTTCCTCTCTACAGGATGGTCCCCCTACATATATGCATACAAATAAAAATATGCAAATGATCCTAGATGCAAATAGAAAAATTATTTGACCTTTGCTTGATTTTATTTGAAAAAATCTTAACTTTTCTCTCCCCCTTTTGTTATCAGCAAAAGAATAATAGTGTTAGAGAAAATAGAGATAAAGTAATCGATATTAATCCAACATTAAAACTCAATTGAATATAAATATTAAGTTTTGATAAAAAATCAAACAAAAATCATAAATATTTTGTTAGGCGCATATTCCACTTTTAGAATGATAGGAATGATGTCATCATATAAAACCATACAGTTGTGTCTATTTGTGGTATATTTATATCAGGAATTTGAATATCTACTAACCATGCATAGCCGTTAGGACTTTTAAATGAGATTTAGTAGTATTCCAATTTTATTTTTAAAAAAATGAATTCAAGTATCTTCTAACCACGCATAACCGTGAGGACTTTTAAATGGGATTAGAATCAACTTGTTTATTTTAAAAATCAACTTTTGATATGCGTTCCATACATGCATAACCGTGAGGACTTTTAAATGAGCATGGAAGCACATAACAAATTCCAAGTAATTCACCCATGCATAACCGTGAGGACTTTTAAATGAGAGTGAATACATTGGTATTTATTTATTATTACTATTTTTTTTATTTTTTTTTTATTTTAAAAAATGTGAAAATGAAAAACGAATGATTCCTATTTAAAGTACCACATATTGACAAACTATATAGAATTTTGATGAGTGATGGTTGTTACAAATATGATAGAAATAGAGATGGTCATGGAATTTTCACCAACAAAAAGTTTTATAACTCTTGTTTAAATTTCTAAAGAAATTTACTAATTATACCGTCTCGAGTCATAATATATGATCAATATTAATACTCATCACTTTTTCATTCACTATTTTTCTTTTCGATAATCATTAAGGAGTCAGATTAGTCAAAATAGTCATTTAAAATCAAATTCAAAAATAATTATGAAATTAATTTTTCAAAAATGACTAATCTGAAAATATGGTCAAAAATGATTTTCTCCAGGGAGTTTTAAAAGAAAAATTTTCTGCTATTTGAAAATTATTTGAAATGAAGAATATGCAGATATTTTCTTTGAAAAACGATGCAGTTACTAAATGTCTCAAAAATCACGTTCAACTAGTAATTTTTCTATCAACTAGATTACCAGTGTAATCTGCATCTGAATTTCTTTTTCACTCAAAATTATCATTGATTGAATTCGATTGACCAAACCATTAAGTGTGCACCAAAAATTTCAAACTCAATTTTAACAGCAATTTAAATGACATTCTCTTGAATTTGAAATGAAGCCTGTTAATAATAAAAAAAACGTGAATATAGAGTTAGCCGAATTATAACCAAATGTATTATTATCCAACAAAACACTATTTTTAATCCAAAATGATATATATGAAGTAATTCAAAGAATCTAGAGATTATTATAGTGTTTTTGGCATAAGAATAAAATTGGCCAACTATGTTGAATAAGTCGGAGTCAAAATCATCATCTTTTCATCATCTCAATATTGGCTGATTTTAATTCAGAATATGGTGCAGATTATCACATTTAATATATCGCTCAAATTAATATACCTTTACCTATTTTACCTTTACGATATTTTTCATGGTTGTCCATTGTGATTCTGTCACCTTTGAACTAGGCTAAGGAACTTTGCTTTGTCGCCCGTTGTGTTTCTGGAACAGCCAAAAATCCAGAGAACATTGTTGTTGTTCCTTAGCCTGCCACCACACCTACACGTTGAAAGATTTATGTGACCTATTTGTTTTTATAGGTCTATGGTTGTTAGTGGCAGAAAATTTTGAAAAACAATTTTGTAAAGACCCAAAATTATTTATAATTGTTCCCTTCGGCACCCAAATTTGTTTAACTTTGAGAGATTTTATATTTGTGCCTTTAGGAACCCAAATCGATATAGTTTCATATGTTTGGGTCTATACCAACAATTATTGTGATTGTGTCCATATTTTCTACAAATTTTGCACATGGAATTAACTTGACTAATATTGCTTTCAACAATTTTCGAACAATTATATCCAAGTCCTTGTCTAACCGTATTAACAGTTTGCTTTCCTAATAGCATATTCAACGATTTTTCACTTTTTGAAAATTTATCTAAAGTCGTTGACAATCGTTGGACTTGTGTTTTGAGAGATTCATTTTCGTTTAACAATTGTGTTCACTTTTTAATAGAATTCTCTCTCCTAGTATTTTCATTCTCTTTTAAAATCAGAATTTCATTTTCAAGTGATTTTATTCTGATTTTTGATTTTCTAATTTCTTCTTCGAATGTTGGACATTTATCACACTTAGGGATCCTACTTTGATAGGTTTTAACTAATTGGTCAAGTTTTTTATTTAAATCTATCAAAGTATCTTTTTGTGATTCAAGTTTGGCATACTTACCCCTAAGCCGTTCAAAACAGCCATTTACTTCGTGGAAATAAATAAGTAATTCAAAGTGAGTAAGTTTTGATACCTCGCTTGACTCGTCATCGTCTCTATCGGTTATATTCCCATGAAGGCACATATCCACTTTCTCACTCTCACTGCTATTGCTTTTATTCCACGTGGCTGCAAAACATCTTCTTTTTGATTCCATTTCTTTATCGAGTTGAAAACGGGGATAATTGGGCTTGATATCACCAGGTTTGTTGCAAATGATCCCCTGTTCTTTCGAGTTATCCAGTGCTTTGATTATTCTTCTTTTTAATTTTTGATTTAGAGCTGGATTTCCATATTTGCGGTTCCACCTTTTGAATTTATTCATTATTAATGCCAGCTCGGCTGCTCCATCATCATCATCCTCATCACAACTGCTATTTACCAATCCTGTTAAGCACATTTCTTTAACTGAGTCGGTTGTGGAGGACTTCTCATTGTTGTTGACTTTTGCACCATATATTGCATCGAAAGTATTCCATATTTCCTATGCATTTTTACAATGAGAGATGAAATTAAAATTATCTTGATGAATATGAGAATATAATATATGCATAGCAAGAGCGTTTATCGAGATAATTTTCTTATCTGTTATATCACACCCATTTTCAATAATATCCCAACATTTAATATTAACAGATTTTAAATAAAATTCCATTTTCGATTTCCAATTCAAAAAATCTGTTCCATCAAAAATAGAAGGAATAATATTGGAGCGACCCTCAACAAAAGTATTATTAAAAGAAGCCATTTTAAAAATTCAAATTTTTAAAAAACAAAAACTGATTTTTTGAAAAAAAACGAATTTTTAAACAAATGATGACTTCTATTCCTAGCTCTGATACCACTTGTAGGATCGATTTCACCATAGAGGGGGGTGAATAGCGTGATAGTATAAATTATAAAAATTATTGCGGAAGTGAATATTAAATTTAACACAAATCACAGAATAACAGCAGCACAAACAAATAGCAGAATAATAAGCAGAAATAGAACGACACAGAATTTACCCAGCTTCGGCAAAACACTACCTACATGCTGCCCCCAAGGTTTCTACTAGAAATTAGATAGTCCCTCGCTTACACACGTAAACTCGCGACACCCACTATCGATTAAATCTAACTCTACGCTCAAAACCCTGCCACAACTCAGCCACTGAGTTGCGAATTCTCAAGCTACGCCACGTAGCTTGTCCCCTAGTCACACGACTAGAAAAATAAACGGTTTAAAAATGAAATACAAATTAAAAGCAATGTAAAATAAAATAACCCTAATTTTAAAATAAAACCCTTATTATAAATTTTAAAAACCCAAATCTAAATTAAGGCCGGCCCACGCTTTCTTTTCTCCTTATCTTCTTATTATCATTGGCTCGTTCCTTTTTGAGATGATGGCGGCTTGTATTCGTCTATGCAAATTAGGGCTTCTGCTCCTTGCGCTCTTTGTTCCAAATTAGGGCTTTCGAAGAGCCGACTTTTGTTCGATCGAATATATGTTATCGTTTGCCTCACTGTTTTGCTCACGGCTGCTTCGTTGATCGAATTCTTTCCTTGCTTCGGTATGTAATTATATGCTTTTTCTTTACTAATTTTATGCTTGCTTGAATTCGATGATATTGAAAACCGATAATGAGTGGGTTTATATAGGTTTCGAAATCCTATTCTTGCATTCGTATAAAGTCATTTGAATTTGTCAATAATTCTCCTCGGCCACTTGATGATGCTTGAACGATTGATGATTAATCCGACTTTGTCAAATTCGTATCTTTCACGTTTCTTGGTTGACACGGTTTTGAATTAATTTTCGTGATGACCACGGCTTCCACTCTGTTCCTTTTTCTGTTGACTTGTTAAAAAACACGGCTTTGATATCATTTACCTTCGTATCTTCAGTTTGTTGTTTACCTTTTGTTTATGCTGGACTTCGTTCAGTAACACACGGTGTTGATCAATTTTGTTTATGATTGTTGCATTTTAACTGGATTGTGCTTCTGTGCATACTGACATTGATACTGCCATTCCATGTACGTATGTTCATACATTGGTTGGGACTTGCAGTTTTTGTGTCGAGTCTGACTTTGTTTACTGGTCTAGTTTCAGTTTGCATATATTTGTGAATAGGTCGTGCTTGGATTTGAACTGCTTCATGTTTGCTTCATGTTCTGTTGACATGTGCATTTGTCTTTGCACTTGCACACTGTCTTCTTTGTACACTTGGGCTTGTAGTTGATGGTAGATGCTGTGTCATTACTTCTTTGTACACTTGGGCTTGTAGTTGATGGTATTTGCTGTGTCATTACTGGTTGCTTTGGGATTTAACTTGAGCTTTGTACATCCACTCTTGATGCTGCACTGTTCACTGTTGCACTCGATCATATTGACTTCAGTTGTATTTCTTTGAGATGCTTTTTGCCTCTGTACAATTGTTGCTTCCCTGACCTGTTGTAGTTGTTCATATTCCGGTTAGCTTGCATCATATGTATGCTTTACTTGATCTTCACTTTGATTTCATGTTGTTCTTGTAGTCAAGTCTGCATTGCTGTTATCAACTGGCCTGGATTACATAGTTTGTTGCTTAGAGTTGGTCTGGATTGCTTCCTGGTCTTGTTGTCTGCTGTTGTTACTGGTGTCACTTCTCCATAAATTTGTCGTGCTGTAGTCCAGTGCCCCCATGCATTGTGTACATATCTTGTTCATGCTGTACATATTTTTGCCTTGGTTCATGTTATAGTTGGTACTTGTTTGCATTGTCATTTTGTATTATTCTTTGGTCAGTAACTCCTTTGATTTGAGATTCACTTCATGTTGCTGCGTTTGTTGAATTCACTACTGGTCTCTGTCCTATGCACATGTCGCCTTAGTCCTGTTGCATGCATTGTTGATTTGAGTTGCACTGTACTTTGTGGTAGTAGCTGTCTTCACGGTCTTCACTGTGTATGTCACAAGCTGTTCGTGTATGATGAATTCAAATATGACGAACAACCCAAATAACTGAGGCAAATATTATTTTCAAAATTCACTTTTTATTTTATACCGCAAAAATATTTCTTTTTCAATTTTACTGCGTTAGTGAATATTTTTGCAGATTGCTCAGATGCTAGATTCTAACTGGAATGAAGTTGAAGATTAAAATACGAGTTGAGTGAATGAGTGACGTGTAATGAGGTTAAATGTAAATATGAAATTGTGATGTATTTGTAATCAAACTTGTATATGTATAGTGAGAGCTTGAATTTGTACTATTCAAAATTGTAATAAATATTTGTTTGAATAAAATTTCTGTTTGAATTCAAATTCTGTGTATTTAATTTTATTCAGCAAATATTTATTTAATCTGTGAAAAATAAAATAGTACATTAACAAATACATTTAAACGAATGTATATATGTTTATTATCATCAAACAAAAATCATATAAGCGCATATTCAACATAGGGGACTTGGAGATTTTGAGTCATTTCTGGTCCATACTCAGGGGACTCAGAATACTCCAGTCCACACTCAGGGGACTTGGAGATTTTAAGTGCTCGTGCGCGTTCGTACGTCAGACAGAGTAATGCACCTCTTAAATGTTTTTCACAGAGTCATCATACACAGAAACATTAATAATCTATGGAAAAAAAATGGCTTTAGGCCTTTATTAATGCAAACAAGCTATGTCTTATTAAATGTCGTAAACTAAGAATCAACGAAATAAAAAATGTTGGAAATAATTGCATCTAAAATATGAAAGAAATGAACTAAGTGTAATAATGCCGCAAATGTTCGCTATTCCATGCTCGGGGGAGTGTCACACCATCAACGGTCGCTAGCTTGAAAGTTCCTTCTCCAAGCTTCCATTCAATGACGTATGGACCTTACCGTGCGAGGTTCAAATGTGACGGGACTGAGAAAAATCATTTCAAAACAAGGTCACCCACATCGAAGATTCTCGTCGGACCTTTTCATTATAATATAAAGCGACTCGGTGTCTGTATGCGACCGCTCTTAAATTAGCTTCTTCACGTTTTTCATCAATGAAGTCCAGTGATTCCAGTAAAAGATCCTGATTCGACTCAAAGTCATAATAAGTTACTCGATGTGATGGAATTTCAAGTTCTACGGGTATAACAGCTTCCATGCCATATGCCAATGCGAATGGAGTGTGGCCAGTCACGGACTTGTTGGTGGTTCTATAAACCCAAAGTGCTGTTAGAAGTTCATCCACTTACTTGCCTCTAGCCTTCTTGTAACGACCCAGAATTTTATTAATTAAAATTTGAATATTTAATTAATTTTATATATTAATAAGTGAATTTATAAGTCGAATAAATTTTATTTCGATTTATTGGATTTAATTGAATAATTAAATCGATAATTTAATATGTTAAATTATGGAAATAATTGAAAATTGAGTTAAATATGATTGAAAATGATTTGTAAAATTTTATTTTATCATGTTGAAGTTAGAATGATATTTTAGAACTTTTAAAATCGAATTAAAAGTTAATTTGTGAAAATTGAATATTTTAATATTAAAATCGACTAGTGAAAATAGTCAATTTTTGAACAGTCTCAGAATTGAACGAAACTAGTTTCATTAGATCCGTAATAGTTAGTTATTACCGGATTTCAAATTTCGTGTCAATCGGAGCTATCGTTTGATCGTGGCAGCTCGAAACGCATCGAATTATTTTTAATTTAAATTTGGCGAGTCAAAATAGCCATTTTTCAAAAAGTCTCGGATTTCGACGAAACCAGTTTCATCGGATCCGTAATGTGATATTATTGTAAGGTTTCAAATTTCAAGTCAATTGGATTTACCGTTTGTCCGGTACAAATTAAAACGCCTAGAAAATCGCTTAAATCGGTTTAATTCAAATTGAGCGTTTACAGTCATAACTCGCACAGATGTCCGAATTAGCTTCCGAAACCTGTTCCATTGTGTCCGGAACGTGGGGTAAACCCTAGGAATGTCAGTTTCGGCGCGTAAATCGGAGTTCGGAATTTCCGGATGAATAGTGTTCGTTCGTTCTTCTATAAATAGCACTCTTCTCTTCATAAAAAAAAAAAATTTCTATTTTCTATTTTCTGTCTTTCCTCTCTTCTTCTCCTCTTTCTTCTTCTTATCTTCTCTTTCTATCTTTTTCTTTTCTTTTTAAAACCCTAACTATTCGGTTTTTCGGCAACGAAAATCCGGAAACGTTACATTTGGTATCAGAGCTTATGGTTAAGCGACAACCATGGTTCTGTTGGGTATTACTCGTTAGAGATAGAGTCAGCAGTACTCTAGAATGAGTTTGAGTGTAATAATAGCTATGAGAGCGTATTTGTTAGTGAATAGAAATTGTTTTATATTGTGATGATTGGTTTGTTGAGTGGTATATAGATTCTGGTTAATACGAGTAATTAATGTTGTTGATAGGAATCTCTAAACACTTGTATAGAATAATTCGACACAGTATTGATTTTAAATTGGGTAAATGAAATAATTTTACCTTGATTATATTTTATATATAAAGGAATAATTTTCAGAATTATTAAAGTGAATATAAGTTGATTGTTTGGCTGTTTGAATAATCTAAATAAAAGAATAATTGTATAAGTAAAAGAATTATAAGAATTGAATTATAATTAAAGTGATTTACAATTGTGAAATAAACTTATATATATAAGAAGTGAAACTATATGAATATATTTATGAATATGAGTTGTAAATAAGCAAGTGAATTTAAAGTTAAATGGAATATAACTTAAGAGATATATGTTGTATATTGAGATTATTGTCTATATGCATGATTCTCATGTTGTTTGTTGAGTGTTTAGTAGGTGCGGATCGCGTTTGCTTCGCATTTGGAGCTCGCTTTCGCGCTATATTAGCCGTATATGCTCGCTAATAAAATAATAAGGTACATATCTCGGATTACATACCGTACTTTTACATTTTTTCCCTTCGGGATGCCTCATTACTTGATGAGATGTATATTTGTGATATATATACTGTCATTTTTTTTCGGATCGAGCCGCGCAAAGGAGACCATGGCGAGTTTTTTCGAAAATTTAAGGCGTTAGAAAATTTTTGAGAAAATTGGAAAATTTTGAAAACTTTAACTTTGATTTTGGAATTGAAAGTTAAACAATAGTAATTGTTTTTGAAAAGATAACTAAGTATGATTTGAAACTTAGTAAAGTTATTATAAAAAGTTTAACTATGAATTTTGGAAAGTTAATGGATTCTGTAACTTTTCTTACTTGTAATTTCGAGGACGAAATTCTTTTAAGGGGGGAAGATTGTAACGACCCAGAATTTTATTAATTAAAATTTGAATATTTAATTAATTTTATATATTAATAAGTGAATTTATAAGTCGAATAAATTTTATTTCGATTTATTGGATTTAATTGAATAATTAAATCGATAATTTAATATGTTAAATTATGGAAATAATTGAAAATTGAGTTAAATATGATTGAAAATGATTTGTAAAATTTTATTTTATCATGTTGAAGTTAGAATGATATTTTAGAACTTTTAAAATCGAATTAAAAGTTAATTTGTGAAAATTGAATATTTTAATATTAAAATCGACTAGTGAAAATAGTCAATTTTTGAACAGTCTCAGAATTGAACGAAACCAGTTTCATTGGATCCGTAATAGTTAGTTATTATCGGATTTCAAATTTCGTGTCAATCGGAGCTATCGTTTGATCGTGGATGCTCGAAACGCATCGAATTATTTTTAATTTAAATTTGGCGAGTCAAAATAGCCATTTTTCAAAAAGTCTCGGATTTCGACGAAACCAGTTTCATCGGATCCGTAATGTGTTGTAAGGTTTCAAATTTCAAGTCAATTGGATTTACCGTTTGTCCGGTACAAATTAAAACGCCTAGAAAATCGCTTAAATCGGTTTAATTCAAATTGAGCGTTTACAGCCATAACTCGCACAGATGTCCGAATTAGCTTCCGAAACCTATTCCATTGTGTCCGGAACGTGGGGTAAACCCTAGGAATGTCAGTTTCGGCGCGTAAATCGGAGTTCGGAATTTCCGGATGAATAGTGTTCGTTCGTTCTTCTATAAATAGCACTCTTCTCTTCATAAAAAAAAAAAAAATTCTATTTTCTGTCTTTCCTCTCTTCTTCTCCTCTTTCTTCTTCTTATCTTCTCTTTCTATCTTTTTCTTTTCTTTTTAAAACCCTAACTATTCGGTTTTTCGGCAACGAAAATCCGGAAACGTTACACTTCTCCAAACGCTTTTTCAATATGGACTTGATTATTTTGTTCACGGCTTCAACTTGTCCATTGGCTTTCGGATGAGCAACCGCTGCAAACTTTTTCTCAATGCCATATTTTTGGCAAAACTATTTGAACTCTTTGCTTTCGAATTGAGTTCCATTATTTGTAATGATGGTCCGTGGAAGGCCAAAACGGCATATAATATTTCATACAATGAAATTGTTGACCTTTTTGGTGGTGATAGTGGCTAAAGGCTCTGCTTCTGCCCACTTGGTGAAGTAATCGACCGCAACTATCGCGTATTTCGCACCACCTTTGGATACGGGTAAGGAACCGACTATGTCGATCCCCCACATTGAAAACGGCCAGGGACTAACCATTTGAGTGAGTTCCGTCGACGGAGCTCTCAGTATTTTTGTATATTTCTGACATTTGTCGCATTTTCTCACATAGTCTACGGCATGCCGATTTACAATCGGCCAATAGTATCTATAGCAGAGGATTTTTTTTGCTAATGTCTGCCCTCCAGTATGATCGCCACATTCTCCTTCATGGGCTTCCTTAAGGACTCATTGTATCTCATCATGGCTACGCACCGGAGTAAGGGGGTTGAGAATCCCCTCCGATACATTACCCCATCCTGTATTACATATCGCGAAGCCTTACGAATGACTTGTCGTCTTTTGCTCCTTCTTTCTGGTACGACTCCGTGTAACAAGTATTGCTTGAATGGGGTCATCCATGATTCCTTCTCGAATTCTGTTTCTAACATGAAATCTATCTCCATCATATTTATGCTTGGAAACATGTAAGGTTTCAACGGGAAACAATCCCATTTGCTGCGCATCGCCAGTGCTCGCAAATTTTGCCAATGAATCGCCTGCTCTGTTTTGTTCAAGCGGGACATGTGAAATATCATAATACTCCACATTCACTAGCAGCTCTTGAACCCGAGCCAAGTATGGGGCAAGTCTTTGTCCCTTTGCTTGATAGTCCCTCCGAAATTGGTATACCACCAGTTGTGAGTCACAAAAGATTTCAACCGATCTTATCCCCAATTCTCTGATATGTCTCAAGCCAGCAATCAATGCTTCATACTCGGCTTCCTTATTTGTTGCTGTGATTTCGAGTTTCAAAGCGTAATAAACTAATCGGTTTTCAAGAGTCACAAGAATTATGCCAGCCCCTGAACAACGGTGTTAGATGCCCCATCAGTGTATATCTTCCATCGAACGGGAGGTATGACATTATGACCGCTTGATTCGTCTGACATGGTGAATTCAGCAATGAAGCCTGCTATCGCTTGCCCCTGTATGGCCCTTCGTGCCAAGTAGGTAATATCAAACTGACTCAACTCGATATTCCATTTTAACATCCTTCCAAAGGTTTATGGTCGTTGGAGTACCAGCTTCAAGGGTTGATCAGTGTAAACACTGATTGAATGTGCCTGAAAGTATGGATGAAGCTTGCGTGATGCAATCACCAAGCAGTAAGCTAGTTTCTCGATCTTGGGATAATTTCTTTCTGCCCCTGTCAAACATTTACTGACATAATACATTGGCTTTTGAACTCGGTCCTCCTCGTGAACCAAAGCCGTACTGATAGCATGTTGGGATATAGCCAGGTATACATACAACATTTGATGGTCAATTGGTTTTGATAGCACTGAGGGACTTTCTAAATTCCATACCAGTTCTTGGAATCCTTCCTCACAGTCGGATGTCCACTCGAAATTTCTCTTTCCTTACTTTATCACATCGAAGAAGGGAATGCACTTATCCGTAGCTCTGGATATGAACCGACTCAGCGCAACCACCTTTCCATTCAAGCTTTGTACTTGCTTTATAGTTCTGGGCACTTGTATGTCCTAATAGCTTGAATCTTCTCCGGGTTAGCTTCGATTCCCCATGCATTCACAATGAAACCCAAAAACTTCCCTGACACAACATCAAAAGAACACTTCAAGGGGTTGATTTTCATCCCATAATGCCTGAGTATATCAAACATCTCTGCTAAGTCTCGAATGTGGTCGTATGATTGTCGTGACTTCACAAGCATGCCATCCACATAGACTTCCATCGCTCTACCAATCATATCTTTAAACATTCGGTTCACCAGACGTTGGGAAGTTGCTCCCGCATTTTTCAATCCGAAGGGCATCACTACATAGCAACATAATCCAACGTCTGTGACAAAATTGGTGTGTTCTTGATCTGGAATGTGCATTAGGTTTTGACTGTATCCCGAGTACGCATCCATAAATGACAGTAGCTCGTGTCCGGCCATTGAATCGACCAACTAGTCGAATCTAGGTTGTAATGACTTGAAATTTCCGAATCCGAAAATTCCAGATAGTTATGAAAAAGAAGAAAGAGATGGAAGAAGAAGAACAGAAACATCAACAACTCATATTCGCAGTGGATAAAATATAATAATAAATAATAACAGTTTACAAAAGAATACTATATCTGTCGGTTACATTTTAATGCATCAGAGTACACAGTCACTGAATATACACAATTATCATATCTCAGATTTATAATAATATAACACAGCGGAAATACTTTATACGTTCCTGCCATCTTGCTCGTCTCCTGAGCTCCAGAACGTCCTTACCTGAAAATCTGTAATACTCGGTCTGACCCGAGTATTACACCAAAGTAACACCCGGGTCAGGCTGGAAACCAGCGTGAGTAAACCCAACTAACATGGAATACCAAAGCATACAACTTAAATAAAACCCGGGGTAACTTATATCAATTTAACCAATTCACAAATTGCTATAGACAACACTTATTTCACATATAAATTTTCTAAGTACCAAACTTAGATAAAATAATCCAGTTCACTTAAATCATTTCATTCCTGCCCTATTGATTTCACAAATCAATTTATAAAAATTCGAAGTGGTTTCGGGATCTTCTAATACCCGACCTCGGTCTCTTCGAAACTCATGTTATCCTAACCCAAGTTATATAGTGAAATACATGACATTTCATATCAGAGATATCAACTCATTCAAAGCATCCAATACCATTCAATCATCCATAAGCAAAGCTTAATCACATGCAAATCAATTCAATTAATTCTAATTGAATTTCAAACCTCAATCACTTAGATTCCTTTATTAACATTAATTAATTCCAAATCAATTAATTAGTCAACCCATCATTATTCATCTTAATTAATCACCTTGTATTAATTATTTTTCAATTAAATTTAAGTAATTATCTTTAATTAATTTCTTGATATTAATTATTCTTAACCAAAAATGAATAAGAAATCTTAATTACTTTATAAATTAATCAATTACTTCATAAATTAATTATCTATATTAATTACATTAATTCTTAATTACTTATAGTAATTAATTTCTCATAAGTCATTATTTATTGAATTGATTTAATCTTAATTAATCAAATTTTAATTACATCAATTTTCATAAGTAATTATCCAAATCAATTATTTTACTTCAACCACAATATTAATCATTCTCGATCAATCTCATTCTATAATTACCTACCTTTTTATTTACTTCATTAAATAAATAAATTATTCCTCACTTAACTATTTTAATTAATCTCTTGATTAATTTCACAAAGTAATTATATTTTATTAATTACATTAAGTAATTACATATCAATCATCAATTGATTTTTCTAAATTAATTTAACTTAATCCTTAATTAGTTCAAACTCTTAATTACTAAATTAATTAGTACAATCGTTAATTAATTGAAATAATTCATTATCCATTCAAATTATTCTACCTATTTAATGAGTCACCAATCATTAAACCCTTATTAACTCGAGAATCAAACAAAACCAAAGTCACAAATCATCAGCACACATTCAATCAACTTAATCAATCAACCAATTATTTAAATTTAACCAATTAAACCTAAATAAAAATCAAACAGAGTGAGATTTACTCACCTTTGCCTTTATTTGCAATCCACCTCAAAATTGTCTTGGTTTCCTCAATTTTCGACCTTGTATAAATAATTATATGATTTTTGTTAATATTTGAATCAAATCAAACAATTAAATTTTCGTTTCATAAATTTAATTAATTAACAATTTAATTTTAACTGATGATTTACTTTTAATTAATGATTCAATTTTAATCAAAGAATTAAATTTTAAACTAATACTTTTATTTATTTTTAAACCAATTTCTTTTAAATAAATTTAAGAAATAAGTTGTCTTAACAACTTAGTGTTAATTAATAATTTTAATTTTTTTTCTAACTAACATGCAATAATTTCTTCGATTAAAAACACGTCTATTATAAAATAAAATTAAACAGACAAAAGTTATACCTCATCGAACAACGTGAATCCAGATCGAAACCCTCCTCTTTGACCTATTACGCCCCAAAATCAAAGCCGAAGCCAACCTACGAACGCAGCCGCCACCATAATCGCGAGCACCCATCACTTCGAGCTCAAGTCTTAGTCTTCCTCGAGCGTAACAATCATCGCCTCGCCACCGACCCAACCCTAAATTGCTTTGAGCTCTCGATTTCACCCAGTTCCGACCCTCCTCGCACAATCGCGACTCATTTCCATTAACGTGCCTCCACCATCGACGCTGCTTCGTTCGCTCGACGATTTTCTTCTTCCTAATCGCGATCGATTTAGCATACCAGAGGACAAGATGGACGAGAGGAAGAGCGCGACGGCCATTCCGATTCGACTTTATTTTTTTTTATTTTTTTCTGCCTTTGTTTTGATTTCGAACCCCCCCTTTTGTTTTTGAGATGAAATTTCAGCATGCTGTGTAAAAGAAAGAGGCAGGTTACGATTAAAATAACGAAGGCTTTGGCTTCCTTCAGAAGGTAAGGAAGAGGTGATTTGATTTTTAAGGGTTAAATAAAGATTGTGTGATTAAAGGAAGAAAGCGGGCGTATTCGAGAAGGAACCATAGTTGACTTGGTCAATACGTATATAAATAAATAAATGTTCAAAATATTTCATTAAAAAATTTAGCTCGTTCACATGTCGTACGCTCCCACAACAACTCCAAACACTACGAAACTTGAAACCCGATAATAACTAACTATTGCGGATCCAATGGAACTGATTTCGTTGAATTCCGAGACTGTGCCTCGGAAGACTATTTTTAAATATCGATTTAAACGATATATTATCAAAATTGAACAAATCACATTTAAATTTAATTTCAATCACCTTTAAATTTAATTTCAACCATTCTATTATCTTCAATATCATCATTATAAATTTTATAAGCCTTCAAATTATTTTAAACAGGCTTAGAATCTCAGATTCAACAATTTACCCGATTTCAATTATTAAATTCAACATTTAAACTATATAATTCAATGATTTAATTATCAAGAAAATATTGATATCTTGAATTCAAGTTAAAATTAAATTTTAAATATTTTAAAATCAATTAACTATTCAAATTTAAATTGTTAGAAATTCCGGGTCGTCACATTCCTCCCCCCTTAAAAGAATTTCGTCCCCGAAATTACTTGGTAAGAAGAATGGTCCAATACCCGTTTACTTTTCTCCCAAAACCAATCGTTCAACATTCTACCATCAATCTTTTATAAAGGACCCCTTATTATTCTCACCAACTTCCCAAACTCTTCCACAGTTTCCAAACAATACCCTTTTTCTCGAACATTCAAATTTCAATTTAAAACCAAAATTTTAAATTATCAAAATTTTCTTAAAATTTTTCAAACTCTCTAAATTTTCGAAATTTTTTGCCAGCGTCTCCTTTGCGCGGCTAGCTCGGTACAACTACAAAAGGCCTCTACGGGCTTCCAAATTCCAAAAGAAAACAAAAGCCAAGTGGCTAGATCAAAACCCAATCCAATTTCATACAGAAATTTAAATACATACCTTTTTGTCGGGCAATTCTCATTATCTCCTGAAATCAAATCCAATTTTTGTTTCCCTCATAATCCCTGCATATCTTATTAAGCAACAATATTCAATCGTAACCTTTCAAATCATTTTATACTTTTCCTTATATAGGTTTCCATATTTACTTCTATTCAAATTAGTTTTTCCCGTTTTCATATGAATTCAATTTATTTCCAATTTTGAATATTAAATTTCATCTTCCATTTATAACTAATTCTTATTAGTTTCATATACTAATTTATTTTAATTTCCAATTTGAAATCGTTTTGTTGTTAACAAAAATTTACCCAAAAATTTTCAAAAATTTTCTAACTCCAAAAATTTTTGGAAAATTTTGGCAGAGTCTCCTTTGTACGGAGGAGCTTTTGCAATTTGATAAGAGATATCAATATATATACATCGACCCACCCCGTCGGAAAAAGCAAAAACAGTTCATATTTCCTATTTTTATTGCGTAGGCGTACCTTATTTAGCATTTTAAGCAAGCAGCTTATTAATTTAAGCAATTAGCGCAATCCAAACCAGCCTTTTGGTACCTATACTTACTCAATTTAAATATGTTAGTGCCATATATAGAAAATCTATTAGCATTTCACTTATATTCAATAGCTAAACACAAGCATTTCAAAAGCAACAAACACCGAACGCTTACCATGAGCGATTTATATATCTTTAAAGATAATTCGATTGGTTTCAATCAATTCATAAGCCATTTCATTCAGTTTCAATGGTTTGCAAATCAATTTCTTACATCCAAATGATTCTTAATCCAACAAGCTCATATTCACTTAATTAATTCTAAAACCAATTTATTTAATCTTTATCAACTCACAGAAATTTAATTTCTTTTGTTTACGCCAAATGATAATTATTGTTATGCAATTTCGATGATATTCGCTTAATAAAGTATCTATTTTAGTTTATAACTGCTTCAAATTAATTTCAACTCATTCTGAATTTAATTCCATTTCATTTCTAATTTATTTACCAACCATACATTGCATTACATTTCATCTCCGCATTGGATTCATTCAAAACAATTTATTAAACTTGGCGCATTCAACTTATAAATTAATAACCATTTCCAATTTAATTTAACCTAGACTTTTTATAATCTTTTACTTTTGCTCGAAGCCGAACTTCTATTAATTTTAAACTTAAGTTAATTTACTTTCTTCAAGTTATTTCAATTTCATAACTTGAGCTCACATCATTTTCAAATAAATTTCTTTTCACCTTAACTTGATTTTATTTCAAACAAATCTCATTTCAATCTACAAATCTATTTGACTAATTATTATAAATTAAAGTCCACGTTCAATTCATTCACTACTCAATTGACTAATTACAAGGTCATTTTCAATTTATTTCAACCTACCTGGGTTTTGTTTGCAATTCAAACCATGTCCAATATAATTGAATTTCATTTCATTCGATAACACTTCCCTTATTCTAATTTATTTGCAAATTTCTTTAAATATCATTCATATCACACTTGAATTTTATTTGTAATTCAAACATCACTATTTTAATCCAACTTTATTTTATTTCTATTTTTATATCATCTCCACTTATTTAATTTATTATCAAATCCAAGTCGAATTCTATTTACAATTCGAATTCATTTCCAAATTCCATTATTAATTCACAATCCATTTTATTTATCCGAGTTAAACTTTATTAATATACTCTATCAAATAATAATTTGACCAATTAGCTTTCTTCAAATTTCTAAATCAATATTCGATTTTAATTACAAAATCACTTTATTAAATTTCCCTGAGTTCAAAATTTTCCATAATTCCAGTTTGAATTTCTTCAATTTTTTTCAAAATTCCAACATTTTTTTCAAAATTTTTAGAAATACTTTTAAATTTACATAATGTTATTTAAATAGCTTTTTATAAAAATACTTCTTATAACTCGATGTCTCAATTAGTACATCCTTGTTCTCATAGAAATTCAGTCATACGTTGATGAGGCGTAGGACTGAAAAGCTATAAGTACTTGGTAAACCCATTTTCAACATCCAGTGAAAATGCTTGGAAAATAATTTTATTGAAAATATAGAAAACAGTTTTTGAAAATAGGGACATATCTTTGGTGAGAACGCGAATCGTCACCCTCATCCATGGTCGCAGTTACATCCTGGGTTATGTTGCCATCGCAACAAAAGTCTATGTAACTGCAAGCTCTCTGCGGCCTTTCGATTACGCCATGGAACCCAGATAGATCACAGTTACATTCCAGGGATACGTTTCCATCCCAGCAAAAGTCCATGTAACTGCAGGCTCTCTGCGGCCTCTGATTTTCGCCGTCGAAATGAAACTTCTCCACTCTTACATAGGTCGCAGTCTACCGATATAAAATCAAACGCAGACTGTTGGCTCTCAGCGGCACACACGACTTTCGCTATGTATACTCTACTCATAATCCCCAGGAACTAGTTTTGTCCAGACTCCTCACAGGATCAACTTTAGAATCCCCCCTTGGGGCTCAAGGCAGCACCACCCGGTGGCACTCCTGAGAAGTTCATTCCAAGGGAGCGCCTTTTCCCCCAGAGCCATCATCAAAACACTTTATACTATACACATATAGTATCTTTCAAATCATACACCTAGTATGATCTCATACAAAGCTCCTTTATATAAAATCGATTATCCTAAAATCGATAATTCTCAAACTAGGCTTTCCAAATTTTAATATTGATTTTATCCAAAAATCAAAAGCCTTTCCAAATCCAAAGGTTCCC
The DNA here is from genome assembly GCA_030765085.1 of Allium cepa. Taxonomy (NCBI): domain Eukaryota; kingdom Viridiplantae; phylum Streptophyta; class Magnoliopsida; order Asparagales; family Amaryllidaceae; genus Allium; species Allium cepa. The sequence continues at coordinate 444,773,726 of CM060929.1, forward strand.
AAAACCCTTTTCCAAAATCCTCATAAGATCCTTTATATATATATTCAGATATATATAATTTTTAAAAGCTTTGGATCCTTTCAAATTCATATAAAACTCCTTTTATACTTCAAACACCTTCAAAAATCCTTTTTTTTGGCAATAGATTTAACAAGGGGAGATTTATCTTATATAACAAATTTATATAACTTTGTTTATTCAAAATAAGATTTTCAAATTTGATTACTCTTTCCAATTTCAATTTCATTTAAATTCGTACGATGTACACATATCATCTGTACGCTATACCAATCTGATTGCTCACTCGACCACACAATTTCACTTCCGAACTAGTATCGTCCACCCGACTTCCTTGTGCGGACTCAGATCTGGTTTCTTGATTAGAAACAGTCATTCTCCTTGCATAGCTATAACTATGATAGAGAATATCCAGAATCAATCAACAGTCCATATCCAGGTTCATCGTCGAAAATCAAGTGAAAAATCCCAACTTGGATCGATAAACTATCTCGAAATTTTGTGCTCGAATCTGGATCAAATCATTATACGAATGGAATAATATACGTACATCCTACGTATTTAACTTCCTTGATTATTAACCAAATCAATTTCCTTTCCATTCACATTCACTTATTCACATTTACATTAATCGCCATTTAGATTATCACTTCAATTCTTATCTCAATTGGATATTTAAATCAATAACAGTTTGAACTCCATCCAGTTTATTTTTCGAAAATAGCTTGAAAATTTTAAAAATAGATAAGTAGTTGAAAAACAATTTATAGTTTGTGAAATAGCTGTAAAATAGTTCAGTAATTGTAAAATAATTGGAAAATAATTAAATAGTCATAGAAATTTTAAATAATTGCAAAATAGCTATAAAATAGTAATTAGTAGTTGAAAATAGTAATTAGTTTTTAAAATAGTTGAAAAATTGTTAAATAGTTCCAAAAATAATTGTAAAACAAGTATAAAATATTTTGTCCTTAAGAAAGAAAGGTTGTGTATATATAATAGCTTAGAAAAAACAAGTTTATATCAAAACAAATTATATTGAAAATAGTCAAGAGTCAACTGTTCACTTCCCCAACAATTCAACTTAAATCTCCACTTCCATTTAATTGACTCAATTCTAACTTGAATAACTTCAATTTCTATTGAAATTTATTTAAACCCAATTCAAGTTGAATCAATTTAATTTCAAATTATTCCAATCCATTTGAATTATTATCAATTGAACCCATTTCAAATTCAAATCATTTCAATTTAGTCCAATTCAATTTCCCATTTAAATTTTAAACTTATACATCTTCAATCGCCAATCCAATTAGTTCAAACCAAATTCAATTTTGAACTAATTCAATTTAAATCTTGAATTTAAACTATTTGGAATTATATAAATTCAAGTAAAATTCTCAAAGGTTAGTTTAACTTTTTAAACCAATTTAACTTTTATTCAAAGTTTTTAATCAATTTAATTTCTGAGTCTAATTCTCAAGAATTCCATTTTAAATTATCTTAACTTATGTATTTCAAGGTTCAAATAAGAGTTCAATACAATTTTATTTTAAAATTTTAATTTATTATTAAATTTTATCTTCCAGTTTGAAGCCAGCTCTTAAACAAATTTTAGTTTACAAACTCAATTATTCAAATTTTCAGTTTAAAGTGATTTCATATCCTTAATTTCCAATTAAAGTTAGATTTTCCTTTTTATCTCAATAATGGATATATTACCACACTTCATTTCTCATTCATTTAAACAAATCCAATTCGCAATTTAGGATTTTTCATCACAATAGGATGATATTATCCAATTTATTTTAAAACGTCCATCCATTTCCAATTTCCAGATCTCAAACCCATTTTGAGATCACACAAACTACCAATTCAAATTAACCATTGAACTTTCCAAGTTAAATTCCAATTTCATGTTAAAATTTCCGATTCAAGTTGTTCATTCAAACTTATTTGACTTCTCCCAAGTTAAATTCGATTTACTTAATCCAATCAACCTCATTCAATCCTTACTTCACAATAATGATCTTCCCACCTAAAAACTTATCACTTTGGGTATCACATCCCATTGTTTGCAACAAATCCCAGTTATTCAAACAATACTTATTTATTATTTTTCATTACTTTGAAACAAAATTTTCTAATTCTGGGACCAGATTTAGAATTTCATCTTCAATCAATTAAATTTAATTTGGTTGTATTTCTATTTCTACTTAATTTAATTCCAATTCAAGACTTCAATTTTGGTTGTATTATATTACTTCTAAATTTAAATTTCAATAATTTAACAACCAATCACCCTAATATTTATTAGAAGGAAATATTACTTTATACATCAAAATATATTTTTATATAAAATCATTTAAAACCTTTATATAAGAAAATAACAAGTACGCTCTCATATATATATACTCAACTCATTCTAGAGTACTCTGGACTCTATTTAATGAGTAACTCCCACCAGAGCCAAGGTTCTCGCTTAACCTTTCTGCTCTGATACCAAATGTAACGACCCGAAATTTCCAAAGCCGAAAATTCTAGATAGTTATGAAAAAGAAGAAAGAGATAGAAGAAGAAGAACAGAAACATCAACAACTCACATTCGCAGCGGATAAAATATACTAATAAATAATAACAGTTTACAAAAGAATACTATATCTGTCGGTTACATTTTAATACATCAGAGTACACAGTCACTGAATATACACAATTATCATATCTCAGATTTACAATAATATAACACAGCGGAAATACTTTATACGTTCCTGCCATCTTGCTCGTCTCCTGAGCTCCAAAACGTCCTTACCTGAAAATCTGTAATACTCGGTCTGACCCGAGCATTACACCAAAGTAACTCCCGGGTCAGGCTGGAAACCAGCGTGAGTAAACCCAACTAACGTGGAATACCAAAGCATACAACTTAAATAAAACCCGGGGTAACTTATATCAATTTAACCAATTCACAAATTGCTATAGACAACACTTATTTCACATATAAATTTTCTAAGTACCAAACTTAGATAAAATAATCCAGTTCACTTAAATCATTTCATTCCTGCCCTATTGATTTCACAAATCAATTTATAAAAATTCGAAGTGGTTTCGGGATCTTCTAATACCCGACCCCGGTCTCTTCGAAACTCATGTTATCCTAACCCAAGTTATATAGTGAAATACATGACATTTCATATCAGAGATATCAACTCATTCAAAGCATCCAATACCATTCAATCATCCATAAGCAAAGCTTAATCACATACAAATCAATTCAATTAATTCTAATTGAATTTCAAACCTCAATCACTTAGATTCCTTTATTAACATTAATTAATTCCAAATCAATTAATTAGTCAACCCATCATTATTCATCTTAATTGATCACCTTGTATTAATTATTTTTCAATTAAATTTAAGTAATTATCTTTAATTAATTTCTCGATATTAACTATTCTTAACCAAAAATGAATAAGAAATCTTAATTACTTTATAAATTAATCAATTACTTCATAAATTAATTATCTATATTAATTACATTAATTCTTTTTTTTTTGAAACTAGGGAAAACCTGGTCAATCACTACCGACATGCGGTTCCTGATCAGTAAACCTAGGGAATAGATGGAAGGCCCGCCACAACCACTATTCCAGGCTAGCCAGACCTTTCGGTTGACTTGGTGCAAGAGGCGCGAAAGTGAAACAACCTCCCACGTGAAAGGCATTTCTCCTCCCACACAAGGTGGGACTCGAACCTGAGACCTCCCACTTGGGAGGCGTATCACCCCACCACCGCACCAAGCCCGCGGACGATTTCTCATAAGTCATTATTTATTGAATTGATTTAATCTTAATTAATCAAATTTTAATTACATCAATTGTCATAAGTAATTATCCAAATCAATTATTTTACTTCAACCACAATATTAATCATTCTCGATCAATCCCATTCTGTAGTTATCTACCTTTTTATTTACTTCATTAAATAAATAAATTATTCATCACTTAACTATTTTAATTAATCTCATGCTTAATTTCACAAAGTAATTATATTTTATTAATTACATTAAGTAATTACATATCAATCATTAATTGATTTTTCTAAATTAATTTAACTTAATCCTTAATTAGGTCAAACCCTTAATTACTAAATTAATTAGCACAATCATTAATTAATTGAATTAATTCATTATCCATTCAAACTATTCTACCTATTTAATGAATCACCAATCATTAAACCTTATTAACTCGAGAATCAAACAAAACCAAAGTCACAGATCATCAGCACACATTCAATCAACTTAATCAATCAACCAATTATTTAAATTTAACCATTTAAATCTAAATAAAAATCAAACAGAGTGAGATTTACTCACCTTTGCCTTTATTTGCTATCCACCTCAAAATTGCCTTGGTTTCCTCAATTTTCGACCTTGTATAAATAATTATATGATTTTTGTTAATATTTGAATCAAATCAAACAATTAAATTATCGTTTCATAAATTTAATTAATTAACAATTTAATTTTAACTGATGATTTACTTTTAATTAATGATCCAATTTTAATCAAAGAATTAAATTTTAAACTAATACTTTTATTTATTTTTAAACCAATTTCTTTTTAAATAAATTTAAGAAATAAGTTGTCTTAACAACTTAGTGTTAATTAATAATTTTATTTTATTTTTCTAACTAACATGCAATAATTTCTTCGATTAAAAACACGTCTATTACAAAAAAAATTTAAACAGATAAAAGTTATACCTCATCGAACAACGTGAATCCAGATCGAAACCCTCCTCTTCGACCTATCACGCCCCAAAATCAAAGCCGAAGCCAACCTACGAACGCAGCCGCCACTATAATCGTGAGCACCCATCACTTCGAGCTCAAGTCTTAGTCTTCCTCGAGTGTAACAATCATCGCCTCGCCACCGACCCAACCCTAAATTGCTTCGAGCTCTCGATTTCACCCAGTTCCGACCCTCCTCGCACAATCGCGACTCTCTTCCATTAACGTGCCTCCACCATCGATGCTGCTTCGTTCGCTCGACGATTCTCTTCTTCCTAATCGCGATCGATTTAGCATACTAGAGGACAAGATGGACGAGAGGAAGAGCGCGACAGCCGTTCCGATTCGATTTTAATTTTTTTTAATTTTTTCCGCTTTTGTTTTGATTTCGAACCCCCCCCTTTTGTTTTTGAGATGAAATTTCAGCATGCTGTGTAAAAGAAAGAGGCAGGTTACGATTAAAATAACGAAGGATTTGGCTTCCTTCAGAAGGTAAGTACGAGGTTATTTGATTTTTAAGGGTTGAAGAAAGATTGCGTGATTAAAGGAAGAAAGCGAGCGTATTTGAGAAGGAACCATAGTTGACTTGGTCAATACGTATATAAATAAATAAATGTTCAAAATATTTCGTTAAAAATTTTAGCTCGTTCACATGTCGTACGCTCCCATAACAACTCCAAACACTACGAAACTTGAAACCCGATAATAACTAACTATTACAGATCCAATGGAACTGATTTCGTCGAATTCCGAGACTGTGCCTCGAAAGGCTATTTTTAAATATCGATTTAAACGATATGTTATCAAATTTGAACAAATCACCTATAAATTTAATTTCAACCATTCTATTATCTTCAGTATCATCATTATAAATTTTATAAGTCTTCAAATTATTTTGAACAGACTTAGAATCTCAGATTCAACAATTTACCCAATTTCAATTATTAAATTCAACATTTAAACTATATAATTCAATGATTTAATTATCAAGAAAATATTGATATCTTGAATACAAGTTAAAATTAACTTTTAAATATTTTAAAATCAATTAACTATTCAAATTTAAATTGTTAGAAATTCCGGGTCGTCACATTGGTAAGGAAAACTATCCTTCGGGCATGCTTTGTTTAAATCAAAATAACCAACCCAAGTTCTCTACTTCCCATTCGCTTTCCTCACTAGCACAGGGTTAGATACCCATTTAGGGTAGAGGGCTTCATGGACAAACCCATTGGCTTTGAGTTTGACCACCTCCTCTCTGAGGGCGGCGGACCTCTCCAGGTCCATGCCTCTCCGTTTCTGTTTTACTGGGACGTACTTCGGGTCTATGTTCAATATATGACTCACAATAGCAGGAGAAATCCCGCACATATCACAATGTGTCCAAGCAAAAAAATCCAGGTTCGCTCGACGAAAATCAGTAAGATCCTCGGCCAATGACGGGTCGAGTTGCGATCCAATCTTAAGAATTTGTGACTGGTCATCCCGGCTAACTAGAATGTCAATCGTCAGCTCAAACGGTGCTGCATTCGCTTCCCTGGGTGCTCCATCATCATCTCTCTGATCTATGTCTCTATAGAACCGAGAATGTTGCCCGAGCCATCGCTCGGGCATTACTTGTCAATTGTCAGTGTTTTGGATGCGGACGTAGCTGTCCGCAACCTTTCCTTTCTCTCTTCGATGAGCCTCTCTCAGCTCTGCCACATAACATATGCGACCGGTCGCCTGATCGCCATGCACTACACCGACTCCTTTGTCTGTCGGAAATTTTAATGTCAAACACCATGGGGCCAAAGCTACCCTAAACTCTGCTAGGGCCGGACGATCCAAAAATATATCATATGGAGAATCTACATCCAACATTATGAACGGTAGGATTCGCGCCCCTCCTACACTCACCTTCTCCCAGTTCAACTGGCAACTCAACACACGCCATCATGTCAGTCGCTGCACCATTAAAGCCATGGATACGGGCTTTAGATGGCTTTAAATCTTTCGTCTCCATCTTCATTTGGTCATAATCAATTAAAATTCTTTCGACGTAGCACCATTAAATCCATCATGCCTTTTTAAAGGTGATGTTGACGGAGCTCCCACAATCAATTAAAATTCTTTTGACGTAAGCTGGCCCGATCGTCGCAGATATGACCATCGGGTCGATGGTAGGAGCCTCTATCTCGTCTGCATCTCGGCTCCTAAACACTATGTCGTCTGTCATCATGCGTTGTTGTTTTACGGGTTCCATCTTCCACATTCGAACAACATTCATAATTTGTATTCCTTAAGGAGGTAGCGCATAGCTCCATCTCCTGCCAATTCTTGTTTGTAGGATGAGGTCCTCTGACTATAGTGTTTATGATCAATCTACCCATGGTTCGGGCGAGTTCCTCTAGATGGCGTCGAGCCGGACCGCGCCCGTGGTCTGATGTTCCTTGCATGCCCTCCTGTAGGTTCTTAACAAATTCCTACAGCTTTTTCTGCCTAATCAACTTTTCTATGGCATCATGGAGGTGTCTACATTCCTCAGTATTGTGCCCGTGAGTCTCATGGAAGCGACGGTACTTCCCCGTCCGCTTCTGTTCCTCTGTGGACTCCTTTGGGCGTGGATTTCTGTAACGAAAGGTGTTGCAGGTTGATAGATAAATATTCTCAAGAGACGCATTAAGGAGGGTGTATTCGTTGTAGGTTGGAATCCTCGGCTTCCATTTCCCCGCCTCTCTTTTCTTTCTAGAATTTCCTCCTCTGGACCCTTTAGATTGCCCAGGCTTGTTTTGGACATTGAGTTGAACCTTTCCCGAGTTGTTGTCGGATTGCTTTACGGCGATGTTACTTTTCACACTCTCCTGAATAGGCCATGGTGCCTCATCTTGCCTTGTTCATCGAGCTTCCTCCCTCCTTATGAATTGATGAGCTTTCGAATAAAATCGCTCCAACGTAGTTGGGGGCTTTCCCCCCAACCAATCTCCAAACTCTGAGTCCGGATCTACAACTCACATTAGCGCCATCAAAATTGCATGGTCGTTAAGGTTGCTAACTTCAGCGGCCGCAACATGAAATCTCTGCAAGTACGCTTTCAATGACTCTCCCGGAGCTTGGATTAGGCTTGATAAGGACATCACATCCTTTGGACGAGTAGCATGTATCCTGAATTGTTCTACAAATTTCAATGCCAATTCATCAAAGCTGGATATAGACCGCGGGGGAAGTCGGGTAAACCACATAATGGCGATTTCTAATAAAGTGATTGGGAAGAACCTACACTTGGTCGCATCATTCACTCTGGCAGAATCCATCATCCATTCGTACCTCATTACGTGCTGTCTGGGATCAGTCTTCCCTTCGTAGGCTGCTATAGTTGGCATACTAAACTTCCTGGGATACTCGGCCTGCAGGATAGTATCTGTGAAGGGAGTATGACTCCTGGATACTCTCTAATCTTCGTTGGTCAAGCCTTGGTTCTCTCTCATTAACTGCCTGACCATGGATGATAAGTCCAGAGTTTGTATGGAGGATGGAAGGTTGGGTTCCGTTCTACGAGACTGCTCAGGTTGATGTCCCCTCTACTGGCGATCGGCCAAATGTGCAACCTGAAGGCCAGCTTCATTAGGATCTTGGTGAGTCGAGCATCCAGCCTCCTCACGTGCATGATCCCTAGTTGATCGATCAGCAGTACCTGCTTGTGCAATTTCAGTCTTACGGCGTCAATGCCTGAGAGGTTCATCGGCTGAAGTCGAGCTATCTGATGAAAAATAAGGGACAGGCTACCTCCAGCATTCTGATTCTGCTGTTGAGTAAGCTGAGTAATGAGATTAGCGTTGGCCTGAATCTTCTCGGCGGGTTGCCTTATACTTTCCCTGAGTTCCCTCATCAAGTCATTGAACTCTGTCCTGGTGATGACTTCCGTTTGAGTTTGGGCGGTAGTCCCTGCACCTAAATTTGCTTATTGATTGATAGGTCCAACTTGTTGCACGCTAGCAGTCTCGTGGACGTCCGCATTGCGAGAGGCTGATCGGGTACATGGCCTTCCCATAGTAGATTTGTTGGTCGAAACTCTAAATAGATTCAACGGACGTCCTATGAGTAGGTCAAATCTCCTTCAGGGGATTTATTCGATCCAGTATCGACAAAGTAGATCTTATCGGCCTGAGAATTCGTTTCCCAATGAAAGCACCAAAATGTTAGCACCAGATTAGTCATTAGCACCCTTAGGAAGAATTGTGTAGAGAGATTAATGAAGAAAGTAAATTAAAACATAGAACTGTATGCTAAATTAGATGCAAAAACGAGAACACCGGATTTATGTGGTTCAGCGTAATTTCCTACGTCCACCTTAAGTCTTGATCTTTATTGCTTTCATAAGTGATTGAATACAAATACAATCCGTACTACAAAGAATTTAATACAAGTATTAAGTTAAATAGAGTGAGTCTTGAAAGCAGCAGAGTCTCCCTAGTGTTCTCGAAAAAAGGTCTATTTCACTATACCCCTACCCCTCTATTTATAGACGAAGATGGGTTGGATTTACCTAATGGGCCTCGTAGCAAGATACCTCAGCCCATAATGAGTGACTTCTGCACGCCGAGCCACATCTCCAAGCCGAACGAGGCAGCGTGTGGAGTGACATGTGTAGGCCAAACGAGATTTGATGCCGAGCAAGGGGAGATGCCGAACGATGCTGGAATTCCGAACGAGGCTGGAATGCTGAACGACGTTGGAATGCTGATTGGAATGCCGAACGAGGCTGGAATGCCGAGCGAGGCTGGAATGCGGAATGACCTTGCAATGCAAAGCAAGGCTGGAATGCCGAATGAGGCTGGAATGCCGAACGAGGATGGAATGCCGAACGAAGCTGGAATGCCGAACGAGGTTGCAATGTCGAACGATCTTGCTATGTCGAACGAGGCTTGGATGCCGAATGGTGCTAGATGCCGAACGAGGCTGGTATCCCGAACGACCATGTTGTGCCGAACGGCCCTCAATGCCGAATGAGGATAGATGCCGAACGGCCCAGTTGTGCCGAACGACCCTTTACGCCGAACGAGGCTTCCACGTCAAGTCTCTGTTTACCTGGTCAAGCCACTGGGTAACACTATGCTTCGTTCAATTATATTCTAGAGCAAAGAAAACAAAGTATATGTAGGGTTTTCATGCGTGCTTTGGGTCTTTATTTATTTTCCTTCGAGAAATGGCTCCTCCTTTCTTTTCCTGAAACACCATGCCAATCACATCATGCGTCTCTGATACCTTCCACTTCACCGAGATCTCCACCTGACACGGGCATCGATCTCCACGTCATTATGCATGAAGCTTCTTGCTTCATCATTGCCAAGATCACCCTGCTTATCCTTCAAAAAACTTCGGCCTCATTTCTCTCAACGGCGGCAACGAGCACATCCACCAAACAAACGTTTCTTCCGACCGCCAAACCCTCTCCACCTGGCCGATCCATTACCTCATCCTCTTCCATTTTCAAACGCCTCAAACCCACTCCCTATCATCTACCGTTCCAATAGCAGTTCCTTCGTTCCACCCATGACCCGAACTGCACCTCAATCAACTCACGAACCTCACCTTCCTTGACTTCACTTGCTTCTCCACCTTTACCCACATAACTTCGACCCCACATCACAGCCGAAAGCACTCATCCTCCCCTCCAAAGCAGCACCATCGCAGCCCACATCAATCACTACAGCCTTATGCACTGATCTCTGACCGAATCTCCCCTTCAGTCCACCTCTGATTCAAACCACACGACAGCCTCCATCACCCTTATTTCACCTGCACCCAACCTCCATGTGTGCCGACATCTCCATACCACATACATGCAGTCGACCATGTCCAGACTCTCCGTCTTCTTTTTTTGATCCTTCTCACTTCATAAAAAAATGTATATTAAAAAGTTTTATTGTTTACAGTTTTATTGTTTACAAAACAATATGTTTAAGCTATTTTGATTTCTTTGGTTTTATATTATTTACAATTTTATATATACGTGAGTATTCGATTTTGGTTATACATATTGGGTATTAAGTATTGATATTTAAAATATAATGAATATATATATATATATATATTATTTTTGAAAAGAAGAAAAAGAAATATTGTTTTAAGAAATTATGATTTTGAAAACTATATACATATTTTGATCTATATACATGTGTCTTAAAGTTAATATTGATTTTCATACATACATACATACATATATATATATTATAAAGAATTTTATTTTTAAATATGTGTTTTAAATGTTAGATTTTTAAATATATAATTATATATATTTGTTTCATCGGATCCATTAAGCTCAAGATCGTGGCAACTTTGCTTTGCTTTGGATTCGTCATAGAGTTCGTGATTCAAAATTTATAGCTTGTCATGTTGTCTATCTTCTCTATCCTCGAAAGATAATTAATCACTCATGGTTAACATTCTTATGTTTAGTAAATTTAATTCACAGGAAATGGCAATTGAAATATACCGTTAAATTTGAATTGTTAAGTTATTTAATTGCTAGATATGATATGCCATTATCTATAACTGTTTATCTATGACATATGACACCATAACCTACTATATATATTATATTTAAATTTGTTGCTAATGATATATGCATGTTGTTGATATGTTATATTATTTCCATATTTTTTCTCACTCTGCAAGTTCCCTGTTAGCTTAGAAATCCCTATGGGTTGAAATGATACATACCTGAATGATATTATAGATTAGTGGAAAGTCATTGTATTGAAATGATAAACCCAAACGATTTTATTGAAATTTAGGGATTGCGGGTTGAATTAATATATACCTGTAAAATATTAAATTTAAGTTGTGGATTGAAATGATAAATATTCATATCACTTGAAAAAAGGATAGAAAATTATATACGGACATCGTTGGTCTATTTTTGAAAAAAATGATTTCCAAAGTTTGAAGGAAATATATGGGTTTGATAATTATTGGTTTTAAATTATAATATACATATTTATTTTAACATGTGTAAAATTTAGATTTAAATTATATGTTTTGGAAATTTTAAAATTAAAAGTTATAGTTTTAAAATGAAAATTATAAATTTTACTTATAATTTTATTATTTTCAAATATATAAAATAAGATTTAAAATAGATTTAATAATAGGATTTAATTTAATAATAATTAATATAATAATATTTAATAAGATTTTAATTTAACTAATATATGTATATAAATTATGTTTTAGGTATTTATTAAATTTATATTAACATTTTTGGTAACTTAAATAAAAATTAAGGTTGAAAAGATAAATTGAGTTGACTTGTAAATTAATTGATTTAAGAATTGAGTTTAATAAGTATTGGTTTGGAACTTAATGATTTTGAGATTTTTAAGGATATGATTTTATAACTTAATAACTCAATTTAACTAAAGGTGATTAAATTAATATTTTAAAATTTAAATAAAATTGATTATTAAATTTTGATTTAAATTTGTAAATTGAGATTTTATATAAATGCTTATAAAAACTTATTATGTGAATCTTTTAGAATTAAATATAATTGAAGTCGGATATTTAATTATTTATTTTATTTAAATTTGTAATTTGAGATTTTATTTAAATGTTATTAAAAATGATTAAGTGAAATATTCTCAAATTTAAATAAAATTAAAGTTGAGTTTTGAAATAAATGAAACTTTTCAAATTGAGTTATTGTAAATTGTTTGAATATTTAAAGTTTGAAACTTTTTGAATTGGAAGTGGTTTAAATTTGTAATTCAAATCAGGATTTGAAATCGACATAAATTGAAATGGTTTTAATGGGAATTTGAATTGAACCTTTAATGTTTTTGATTGAAATTATTAAACTGAAATTGATTTAAATTGAATTTTGGAACTAAAGTTGATTTGAATTGATTGTGCAATTGAAGAAACAATTCTAACTTGAAACTATTCTCGATATATATTTATATGTTTTAATTTATAATTATTTTTAATATATAAACTATTTTTAATATATAAATATTTTTAAATATAAACTATTTTAATTTATAACTATTTTTATATATAAACTATTTTCACTATTTAAACTATTTACGTTAGAGCAGTTACGATTTGGATTTAATTGATTTAAATGTGAATATTTTGATATGATGCTTTGAACTATTTTGTGGATATGATTTCAAAGGTGGTATGATATCGAAAGTGAATAATTTTTTCAAAGTGATATAGTTTTGAAATGAATATGATATTCTAACATGAAGTATAAGCTACTTGAAACGAAAATTACCACGGTGTGAAATAAGCGTTTGGTTATTAAAAAGACCAGGAGCGGGTATTGTCATACTCTCTGCCAATACCGAAAACCACATTAACAACTGTGTGTGTGATGGAGATTCCAGAACGAAGTAGGATGGTTTGGCGACGATTCTATATGAGGTATTAACGCAGCCCTGACTCCCGTGAGTCAACTTGATGTGGCTAAAAGAGGAGCCATACCAGGCCAAGTGAGGTCGCGCCTCCAATCAGGCACATTTTGTAACGACCCGTAATTTTCAATAATTAAAAATAGTTAATTTAATAAGGTTTTATGACTAAATGTTGGAAGAAATAAAAATTTGTGACGTATCAATGAAATTATAACTAAAATGAAATGCAGTAATGTTAACTTAAGATTGTTATTAACAATTTGAATGAAATTCTAATTAATTGAAATAATTAAAAAGTTATACTTCGTTATAAAGTAAACATAGGAAAACAAATGTAATTATTGAATCAATTAATGAAATAATATATAATTTATGGTAATTGAATAAAATCAATGTTATGTGAGTAATTATAACATTTTGTTGTAACTAATAACTTATTAATGTGACTAAAGTTAATGGTAACAAATTATTATATGTTACCTATTTATTTAGTCTGTTAAATTAAATTCGAAATCAATTATAATTAAATGAAATAAATCTTACATTAATGTGAGCTAAGAAAATAACTGCAAAATGTGAATGTAATACAATGTATAAAAATGTTAAATTTGTTTGCAAGGCAATAACTAATGGAAATAAAGATTGAAACAAAGACAAATTAATTTAATGAGATTTTAAATTATAATAAAATTGACAAAATTTAATATAATGGAAATATAGCAGTAAATACATATAAAAGATGGAAATTGGAGAATATTAATGTAGCGAAAGATAAACAACTATTGACTATGTTATTAGAGTAATAATTGACTAAATATAAAGATTGAAATCAAATTAAATCAACTTATTGGAATTAAATTATAATTAATTAGATTAAATGCAGTTGAAGCCGAACACTGTATTTTGGAAAATAATTAACACTGAAATTATATGATTACTTTTTTTAAATTATTATAAATGTCTATGTAAGCAAAAATGATGAAATTTGTTAGTTAATAAATATTGAGTTAAAAAGTGAATTAATTAATTTAATATTAATTTATTTAATTAATGCAAAAATAGCCATTTTGGCCACCGTCTCGAATTTCGACAAAGCCAGTTTTATCGGATCCTCATGGTGAATTATTGTAGGATTTCAAGTTTTGTAGCGATCGGACTTGTCGTTTGATCGTACGGACTCGAAACGCCTAGAAATAAATTTAATTGAAATCGGTTTGAAATAAGCTGATTTCATAACTTCTTCATACGATGGAATTAGGACCTAAACCTGTTCCATCGAGTTTAAAATATTGAAAACCTCTATTTTGATATATAGGATGACCCATTTTTCGTTCCGGAGACAGAACGGGCTTTTCGGGTCATTTGTCGTTCAACGCGTAAATCGATCTGGTCCATTCTTTTTGTTTTCAGTTTTTTCTATAAATAGCCAGTTATAAACCCTAGCAACCGTTTATTTTCTATCTTCTGTACGTACATTTCTTTCTCATCTCCTCTTTCCAATGGCAGACAAACAAAACCCTAATTACCAAATTGCAAATTCAATTTCAAATTCAATTCCAAAATCAAACTCTAACAAATTATATACCGTTTCAAATCTCTAGATGATCATAATTCACTGGTGTGATTCATTTTTCAGTTAGGTTCGTCATTTGTCCAGAAATCAAAGATGAACCGTAGCCGTCCATTCTAGGTTTTCGACGATCCAACGGTGGATCATCGACCGTTTGACGATCGGCAGGCGACGTTGGGAAGAGGGAGTCAAGTTGGTTATGGATATGGTGATCGTTCGATGTAAGGGTGATAGAATTCTCCGTGATCGAGGATAAGATCTAGGCGGTGATGGTCGTACTAGAGGGGACCGAAAGTGGGGTTGTGGCCATGGCTGCGTGTGATCTGGAGTGGGCAAGGCGGGGTGTTGATCGATCGGAGGGGTTTTGGCGGTAGGCGGCACGAGGAGATGATTTTCAATGGCGGCCCAGTTTATCTCGAGAGAACGAAGGATAGGCCGGGGTTTCCTTCATGAATAGGAGACGATGAAGTGTCCTAGCATTATCCTGTACATTCTTTATTTTATTTTAAATTTAATTTCTAAATTTCAAAATTCTAATTGTCATAACTTTTGCATATGAGGTCCAATTCACGTGCAGTTTATTCTGCTAGGATCGTATCGAAATTACAGACATTTTGACCCTGGTTTAGACGGATTATGAGATTATTGAATTTTGGGCCTTATTTGGGATTTTAATTCGATTTAAAATCGAAGATGAGTGTTTTAACCCACTCACAACTTCTAAAATTTCTTATTTTAGTTAAGTTAAATTTGTGATGTGATTAGGAATTAATTTATTGCTGTTTGGCATATTCAAATTTTTATTTCAGCTAATTTTACTTTATTTGAATTAAATAGCCATTTAAATTATTGTTGAATTTAAATTGCCAGTTAAATACCTGCTATTGATAATTAGTTAATTGCTGATATTTATTGGTTGAAGTGAATGATGATTATGATGGATGTTTGATTGTTGATATTGGATGAATGGATGTTGTATTTCATATTGTTATAACTGCAAGTTCCCTATGGGTTGAAATGATGCATACCAGAATGATCTATAGACTAGGAAAAAATCATTATGGGTTGAAATGATTGACTCGAGCGATTTGATGGATTTTATATAATTTGGGATTGCAGTTTGATATGATATACAATCGTAAAATCGTAAATTGCGGATTGAAATGATAAATATCATATTTACTTGACCTTAGGGTAGGAAATTATATACGGACACCAGATTAGTTAAATTAAATGATTTTTGAATCCTTGAAATTTTGAATTCAGTTAACTGGTATTTTGAAATAGAAATCGTTCTTATAAATTGAAATATTTTCGATAATCCAAGTGTTAAATGTTGAATTGGAATTAATTTAATGAGTTGGAATTGATCTAAATTTGAATTTCAAAATTGAAGTGTCAAATACAAATGAACTATTGAAATAGATTTATTGAAATGTTTGGATATTACATTTGTGATGTCCCGGAAATTTAGGCAATATTTATTTAATAATTTCATTTATAATTATTTTAAAATGTGAAATACTGATTTAATAATCCAATTCAAACATAAATTTCTTTTGAAAATTTATAATTATTTTGTTGATAAATGATATTCTTTTGAAATTTATAATAAAAATTGAATTTGAGAATCCTATTGTTTTAAAATATTTTAATGATAAAATTTCCTTTCTAAGCTGGTTTAAAAATATTTTATTTATAATGTATATATATGTATACATTGTAAATAGGAGTTTTGATCTTTATTTTAAATTCAAATCTAATAAAGGATAATTTCAAGTTTATAATATATATAGGTATATAATTTATGAATTGATTTAAATTAAATTGAAATAGTATTGAAACTTTTTCATAAGTCAATTTATAGATCTTTCTTATATTTTCAAAAACGAAATTATAGTAAATATTTTGTTATAAGTATATAATAGTTAAAAATTTGTATTTTTTAATAAAGTTTATTTTGTTTTATCTTTAAATTGTTTTGAAATAAATTTAGTTTATTTATATTAAAGTATAATATTTTAATTTGAAACTCTTGAATAAAATGAATTCAACATTTGTTCTTTTCTTTTTTTTTAAAAAAAAAGTTTCTCTTGTGAAAAATGGTTTTAAATAATTTTTAAAATATTCAAGCAAATATTTAAATATGTAAAGATAATTCAATTTGTAATCATTTAAAGATTAAATGTAAATAAACATACAAAACATCTTAAAATTAGATTAGAATGGTTTTATCTCAAATGAAAACATTAGTAAACAAAGAAATTTATTTATATCTTTAATCTTACATGCGTTTAACATTCATGTTTTAAAGTAGACACTTGTAATTAATCTTCTTATCCAAACAACAAGTGGCATTACTAAATCAATATTGAATTTATTATTTTAGATAAAAACTTAAGACAAATCTTTTGTTTTCAAACATTTTATCTTCTATAATGAATCAAAATTCAGATCTATTGAAAACTGAAATCATTTTCACTCAAAAAGCCTCAGCCCAAAACTTAATAAATGTTTTGCAAATATCAAAACCATTTTAGATCTGCAAATTTCAACTATGTAAGATCTGCAAATCAAAGTTTTGAAACCTGCAATAAGAAAATCCAAATCTGGAAATTCTGTTAACCTACAACCCAAATTCTTTTAAACCTGCAAACAAACAAGTTCTGCAACCTGTAATGAATCAATTCAAGCAAGAATCTGGGGAAGCATGCAGACCAAATCAACATCAAATGCAGATTCAAAAAGCCTGCAAGCATCATGTTATAATCAATTTCAAACTGCAAGTTAGCTCAGATTCATGCAAGCTCAGATTCAATGGAATGGAAATTCAAGCTGCAGGAAATTGGATTGCAGATGGAATGCTTTCTGTTTCCATTTTTAAGGTGAGTAAATCAATGTTTTAAAAACAGTTTCTACTTTTAAAACCAAGCCATCTGGATTTTGCAGAAATTAAAGTTTAATTTGAAATGTTGTTCAAACAAGAAGATCAAAACAGTGATTAGTAAAATAAAAATAAATAATAACAACTACCCTGTTCTTTCTTTTGGTAAGTAAACATCACTATTTATAGGTTGTTTTGAATTAATCTGTGCATGAGTTTGAATAGGCTTGATAACTGTTGTGTGATGATACTCTGCATACTTTATAGAATATACAGAAAAGTGTGATGCAATTTGTTTTAACAGTCATGCTTATGTTCTTAATTGGATTTAAATACAAATCCTCTTCCATATGATTGAATCATAGCTAGAGATTATTGTGTGAACAAATTATGTTGTTTAACATAGATTTGGGCCTGTAAAATTTTAGTTTAGAAAAGTGGAAACTGTTACTTGTGTAAATCAATAACAGTAGACAACAGTTTCATAAAATAAAATTACCAAACATCTTTAATTTATTCAAACAAGTTAAAGCTTTAATGCATGTTTAAAAACATGGTTATTAGAACAAGCATCACAATTTAAAATCTTCTGGGAATTTAGTAATTAAGGTCTGTGCTGCATTTTGGGATTTTTGGGGTATCAATTCATAAAATGAATTTTGGAATCTGGAATTCCTTCTGGAGGTTGAAGATTTACTGGGAGGTGAGGGGGAAATAATGGAAAGGTGGTCAGGAAGTAGTGGTGATGGCACGAATAGTTTTTCAGGTTTGAACCAAGCTGTAAAGTAATGGAAGACTTGTAACTGCCTGAATTCTATGTTGATTCGAGTAGCTTGAGGATTTGGGGTTGGGCAGAGGGAATATAGGTGGAACAAATGGCCAGGGTTAGGACCATAAAATGGTCAGAATGGAGTGCCAAGAGGGTTGTCAGGTTGGGAATGTTCTTGGTGAAATTTTCCAGGTTGCAAAATTTTGCTTGATTTTAAATTTCAAGCTACAAGGTATTTTTGTTGATGGTTATATCAATTTGAGGGATTGATTTGCTTCTTGGAGAGTTAGGTGAAGGTTGCTGGAAGTCGCCGGGGTGGTGGTGCATTTGCACAGTGGAAATTGGTCACTGGTGAAAGCTTGGTGTGCAGGGTTTTGGGAGACTCGGAGTCAACCTCGGGAATTTGGTATTGTGACTCGAAGATAGGAAGCTTTTGACTCGAAGTAAATTGAGGGAAGTCTCGGGTTAGTTGTGTACAGGATTGTAAACCTGAGTTTTGTGTTTTTTTAAATCTGGGAAACTCACAATGTTTAAAAGAAATGATTTGTATTAAAGTATGGGTTTGAATTAAACTCAGGTAAGCTTTTGAATTCAAAATGATGAATGAATTTAAATTTAGGTAGGATTTAAATTTAAATCTAGAAAACGGTAAAATATAGTTTCAGGTTTGAATCCAGATTTTTGTTTAAAACAGTTTTGTCTCTTTTTAAATTTTTAAAGGGGAATTCAATGTTAAAACAAGATTCAAATTTTTGTATAGGATTGAACTGGATTCAGGAATACTTTTGAATTCAAAGTTTAAAATGAGACTTTTAAATTGTAAGCCAGATTTAAAATTTGGTTTTGAAATCAAATTAAATATGATTTCAGTTTTGTTTTGAAATCTGTTTGAATATTTAAAACAGTTTTGAAAATTTTTAAATATTGTACAGAAAAATGTTTTTTTTAAGTAGAATTTAAATATGAATTTGATTTCAAATGAAGGTTTAAATTTGAAGAATTCTTTCCTTTAAGTATTGAAATAAAATTATGATATGTTTAACTTTAAATTGAAAGGTTAAATAATCTATCTATTTTCAAATGTTTGATTTCTTAGAAAAATTAAGTAATTTTGATTTTTAAGCTTTTCTTATAAAATAATGTTAGTTCTTTACTTTTAGGTTTATTAAATTATTTAAATTTGGAAATGTTTATATGGTTAAACATTTTAAATCTTAAATTTTTAAATAAAAGTTGAAT
Source organism: Allium cepa (assembly GCA_030765085.1). Lineage (NCBI taxonomy): Eukaryota > Viridiplantae > Streptophyta > Magnoliopsida > Asparagales > Amaryllidaceae > Allium > Allium cepa. Next base: position 444,793,393 of record CM060929.1, read on the forward strand.
TAATTTTAGAAATGTATTGTTTGAATACATTTTGAATATTAATTAAGTTATAAATAAGTAAATGAATTATTTTTGGAAATAATTAAGAATTTACTTATTTATTTGATTTTAAATAATAACTTGAACTAAATTTATAATTAGAAATGATTAATGAATAATTAATCTAAGATAATTTACTTAAGTGAGGAATTAATGAAAATGTTGTTAATTATCTAAGGATAATTAAATAATTAATTAACGTAATTAATTTTGATGGATTAATTAGATTAATTAATTTAAGATAATCAATTGTAATTTAAATTTAATTGCTTTATAAAAGTAATTAAGGTATTAATTACTTTTGTAATTAATTCTGATAATGTGCTTTGTTAAATTAATTAGTTTAGTTTAATTAATTTAAGAAATAATTTAATAATTTAATGATAATAATTACTTAATGTAATTTATGGAGCAGGAATTTCTTAGAGAAGTTTTAATTGATAATTACTGGAATGTAATTAGGGAAAAGGTGATTTATTTTAATAAAGTAATTTGGATAATTACTTTTGTAATTAATCAAAGATTAATTAATAAAGATAATTAATTATTGGATAATTAATTTATTAATGAGTAATTAGGGTAGTTAATTACTGGATTTAAGTATTAATCAAAGTGATTAATAATTGTATTTTAAATTTTAGATTAATTAATAAATGTAATTAGATTTAATTGAGTAATTAATTTAAATATTAATTAGAGATCATTAATTATTATAATTAATGATGTAATTAAGAATTGTTTAATTAAGTAATAATTAGTTAATTAAGTGATTAATTAATTGTAATTAATTAAGGATAAATGTAATTAATTATGGTTAATTAATAAATGAAGTAATTAAATGTTAATTACTTGTGATTAAGGTTAAATAATTTTATAAAATTAATTTAAGACTAATTACTTATTGTAATTAGTGGGTGATTAATTATAAATGTTTAATCAAGTTAAATACTTAGTGAATGGTTAATTAACTGGGTTAATTAATCAATAGGTTTATAAGCAAGATTTATAGGTGAATAATTAATTTATTTTAAATTAATTAAGGATAGAAGTAATTAATTTAATTCATTTTAAATTAATTATAAATGATGGATAATATATCATTGCTTATGGATGATATTGATATACCTTTGGATGGTTGTGATCTCAGAAATGAGATGAGTAGTATCTATAGGATATGGATGCTTAGTTATAGTATGATGGATTATTTTGGTTGTGATGATTGACTATTGTGATGATTATCTGTTGTGATAATGTTATGGGTTATCTGTTATGATAAACGTAGTTTATCTATCTGTGTGAAATAGATAAAAATAAAATGAGTTAATTGTTTAAAACCCTTAAGTATAACTTGGACATTAAAATGGCATTTGGTTTCGGTGAGACCGGGATCGGGTTTCCATATTTGGATATCCGAAAACCACATCGATTCCAATTAAACGTTAGGTCGTTAATCCAAGTGGAGCAAGTGAAGACTCGAGGTATAAGGGCTATACGTCAGTATAACTCTGTGGGTGATTTCGTAATGAGTTTGACGGAATAGTACTTATAGGTTCGAGATGGTGATTTAGAGTGCAAGGGTTATCGTCGTTAACTCTGAGGGTGATTCCAATACGAGTGTAACGAGATAATGCCTTCGGTTTCGTTCGAACCCGGAACGAACTTGTATGGATTGAATGCTTTCAGAACATCGTCAGGTGGACGATGAGCATTCTAAGATAGATGTGTTCTCTAAAGGTAATCGTAGCCTCAAGCCTCATCAACCGGGAATGGCTAAAACAGGGGAGGTGCAGCAAGGCTTCGTGGGTAGCCCCCACTTGAGAGTGAGATTTACCCCTGTCTAGAGGTCCCTTTTATTTGGCTGTGTGGACGGTTGAGAGCTCCAACTGTCGAGGTTGTCTTGTTCAGAACTATTCAGTAAGGAATGAGTCCGGCCTTGTGTTGCAGGGGAGTTAGGGTGGCTCCTCGGTACGGTGATCTAGGTCACGTACTGTGACGGGCGATACCCCAGTAGCCCTTCCATTATATGGAATCCAAAATCCAATAAGTGCCTGTACGGTTTTGATTGTGCCCAACTATGTTGGAACGTGAGATGTAAGCATTCCAGCTATTTCTGTATTTTATTTTGAAAACCCAAGACACTATTATAATATCACTGGATTTCCTATCAAATGTTTTGGTTAGCGTAAGGTAAAAAACTTTTCCATGTTTATGTGTGGGAAGTCTTATGTGATACCTTTTGTTTTCAAAAGATTTTCTAAAGTTAAGCAACTTTTAAACCGTTTACTCACACCAGACCCCTGTCTGACCCGAGTGTTTATTTTCTGTTTTATTAAACTCTTGGGTACTCATATTATGTATGAGTAGTCAAGTGATTCAGGATTTCTTTGACGAGTTCTGGAGGAGATAATAGAGCAGGAGGCTTCAGCGTGTAGATATATATAGTAGTTCCGCTGTGTTGAGTTGTATCTGCTTTCTCTGATATATTTGAATTGTAATCGCTAGACTGATGTATATAACTGTCTAGTTTGTGTTGGATTGGCTGTAAAACTCTGATGTATATGATACTATGTAAAGTATTTTATGTGATATAATATAATTTACTCGTTCCGCTGTGATATTATGTTGTTGTCTGTTTCTTTCTTTTCTTTCTTTTCTCTTTTTCTATCTCTTTCTTTCTTCTTAACGATGCGACTTCCTGGAGTCTGGAAGTTGGGTCGTTACAACATTGGAATCTATTTTTAAACTAACTTAACTGTTTTAATCAAATTAACTATTTTAATCAATTTAAACCAATTTAATTTAATTTAATCCATTATAACTTATTTAGTACAATTTAATCTATTTTACCTATTTAAACTAATTAAATTCATTTAATCTATTTTAAATCTATTACTACAATTCAAATTTGTTTAATCTATTTTAAATTTATTTAATCTGTTTAAAAATTTATTTTATACAATTTAATCTATTGTAAAATTATTTAATATATTTAAAAATCTACTTAATATAATTTAAATCTATTAAATCTATAATTAATCTATTTAAACATTTTAAAACCTAATAAAATCTATTAAACTTTTTTAAATCTATTTAATTCATTTTGAATCTAATTAAATCAAATTGAAATTAAACTGTTATGCGTTACCACCAGTCCGGATACGTAAATGGTATATCTATCTTGGCATTACCTCGAGTGTTGTGTCGCATGCCCTATAGTGCCTTCTACGAGTTCGTTTTGTGCCATACCTATGGAGTGCCTTATGTAAACCTCTAGTTTATAGAGGAGCATACGGTACTGTATAGACTATAGGAATATATAAAATGTGTTAAGGAAATATGGGTAATGCCTTAACGCTATTTTAATACTTTTACTTTACTGGAGACATATTATAATAGCGTATTGTACTACATAGTAGATAGTTTAACGTATCCTTAGATGTAAATTTTGAACATCTCTTAAGTTACTGCACTTACGTTAGACACTGGATAAGAGATGTCAAACCCCGTAAATATCTCTGACGCCCTCACACGCATATTTACCGTTGATTTAACTTACATAAGATCTTTTAGTTCTGACTCAAGTGTTTTGTCTTTTCAATTCACTCGGGTCAGCCTGAGCATTTCAAGGATGAAGACCTTATTTCTAGAGGACGAAGATGAAAATTATATTATTACTACTTATTATATCTATTTCAGTGCATCATGTTGTTTCGTTGCATTTATTTATTTATTCCTGTTTATGTAACTCTGATTCTTGGGTCGTAAAAGAATAATCAAATGTATTTATAAAACAGGTTCATGAACTATTATTTGATTAGTATATTTTGTCATTACGCTATGAGATTCTGTATTCGTTTTATTTCTTTCCCTTTTTCTTATTTACCCCATAACAATCTTCCCTTTTGAATGTTGGAGTATGACATGTGTGTCTTCCTAAAATGCCCAAAAAGATAGTTCGTTACAATTGGTATCAGAGCTTTGGTTTAGCGATAACCTTAGCTTTGTGGGGTATGACTCTTTAGATATAGGGTAGGAATACCCTAGAATGAGTCGCTGAGTGTGTATATATGAGAGAGCATATTTGTTTGCATTATAAAATGTTTTATATTGTGCTAATTTGTTCCGTTTTGTATTTATAAATTCTTGTTGGTGCATAGGACACTATCACATCGATAGGGATTTCTAAACACTTAATAGGGCAGACCGGCGCAATATTTGTTTTGAAATATAGGTAAATGAAATAATTTTCCCTATTATATATTTTGTATATAAAATAATATATTTGGCCGTAATATATTTGTTTGCTGGGTAGTGTAATTTTTAAACATTGGTTGCAAATTTATATTATAATTAAAATGACTATAAATTGGAATTTGAGAAATAAAGTTTCGGATTTTTGAAAATTTCTTTCAAAAGGTTTTGGAACATAATATCAATAGTATTTAGAAGTATTTTCCAATATAAATATTTCAAGAGGATTTGAAAGACATGTTTTAAAAGAAATTTTTTAAAAGAAATAAGTTCTGTACTCCCCTCTCTGTCGCTAGAAAATAATTTCGGTGATGAGTGCACGCATCGTCGATGTTCATTTTCGAGTTTCAAAGTGGGAAGGCTGTTGTAGTAATTTTACTACACAATTGTGTTGATAAATTAATCTTGATTTTTAAATTCCATATATGATTTGATATGTATAAAGACATAATTATATATATTATTTTGAATTATTTGAAATGAAGCCTGGTTGTTTAGTTCTTAAGCTTCTATAAACTAGAAATTGAAATTATTATAATGAATGGAACCTTGACCATTTAATAATTGGAAATTCAAAAATGAAAATAAGAAATTTGATGTTAAAATGATTAATGAAATAGATAAGAATTTGAAATTTTGTAAACTGTAAATAAAAGGGAAATGAAAATAAGAAAATGTAACTATTGAACATTTTGTTAAAATAAATAAATATGGGAACTTGTGTAACCTTTTATTTCATTCTAAAAGACGTGTGTGTGTGTATATATATGTATATGTACATGTATATAACTTACCAAAATATTAAAAGTTGTAATGTTAAATAGGATATGTGATAGAATATTATACGAGTAAAACTTCATAAAATGGAAGTGTTCAATAGACTTACTTTTATAAATAAGAATCATTTGTTATAAATCGTATAAATTAAAGTTAATAGTTTGAAATGTCACTAATTAAATGTAATAAAAGTGAATAATGTAAGGAAAAAAATGATTATTAGCTTTAGTTAACATTTAAACTATTTATGATCAGATTTAATAGTAAAAGGTGAACACTGTAAGTAAATAATTATAAACTTGAATTAACATTGAAGCCAATGGTAATTAAAATGAATACTATATTAATTGAATAGTTATAACTTTGGAGAACATTAGAAATGATTTAGAAATGGTGTTAATATTCAATAATACTACACATGGAAGAATGAATGCGAAAGGAAATAATTTATTAATGGTGAATTCAATTGCAAAGAAGCTTGCTTAATAATGTATAATCCAACAATTGAGAAAAAAATAACTTATTTAAGCAACGAATGTGAAGTAATAAAATGAAAGAAATGACAATGTATGAATAAAGGATAAATGAACTTTTTTAAGTAATAATGAATGTAAATAAATTAAAATAACATTATATAAACGAGAAAAGAAAAGTAAATGATGGAAAAATCAATCATATTAAATTGTAAATGTGAAGTAAACTAAAATAAAACATATACAATACTTCAATAATGAATTCATTTATGACCCAAATAATTGAAATGGGTATCACTGATATAAGTAAAGAATGTAAATAAATAAAATAAGTCTTACAGAAATGAGTGAGAATTAAAGTTTTGTAAATAATGAATGTGAATTAAAGAAATCATTATATGAAAGAAAAAATGAAATGAAAGAAAAATAAATGATGTGGAAGGATAAATAGAGTAAACTTACACACGTGTTGGATATTCTATTTTGTATAGAATGTATAAATAATCTATAAAGTTTTATCTACAACTATTGAGTGTATCATTTACTTCATAGTTATTTATCATTTTATATGATTAGAAGTTCTGAACTCGAACAAACCATTTGTTTTGGGTGAAAATGAAGGGATAATTGTTTTCTTCATTGAAATAATGATTGTACTGTTGTTTGCAAGTGATTATTGTTTTGTTGTATTGATTTGTTTGTTATTTAGTTGAAAACAACTTAAAATATTTCTCTTCTACATAATTATTAACTCCTTTGGATTATATAAGTGAAATACAGGTATGGAGCAATTGCTATTGCTTTTGGTTTCATAAAATAAGCGTTGTTTGGCCGAAAAATAGGTACGTTCTTGGATTACGTTTTTATAGTGATATTATATTATTTTTTCGGTGGTTTGGGATATATTATTTTGAAAATACGATATATATTATTATTATTATTGATATTATTATTTCTCCCAGACCTCTTCGTACAAAGGAGACTCTACTGAAATTTTCTATGAATTTTGGACTTAGAAATTTTGTGAAAAGTTTCCAAACTTTATTAACTTGAGTATAAAAGGATTTAATAGTTATAAATTGATATATTTTATTTAAATTATTTAATTTGGTAAATTTGTTTTTTTATAAATTTAATATTTTGAATGAGATATATTGATTAATTATTACCTTCTTTTCCCCCTTTCCCTTTTCGAGGACGAAAAGTTTTGAGTGGGGGAGAGTGTAAAGACCTGTAATTTTCGATAATTATAGTTAATTTAATAAGATTTTGTGACTAAATGTTGGAAGAAATAAAAATTTATGATATATCTATAACATCCCGCCTTTTCGTACGCTTTAAATCGACGATAAATCACACACGTCAGACTTAAACCATACAGAAGGGCGGATTGTTATGGGGTAAATAAGAAAAAGAAAAAAAATAGAGTCTTGCAGCGGAACGATAAAATATAATAATCAAATATACAGTTCATGAAGCTGTTTTACAAAATATTTGATTATACTTATACAATATATATCGGAGTTACACATACCACAGAACAATAAATAATGCAACGGAACAGTAAGAATGTAGTGGAATACTATAGTAAATAATAATAAATCTTTCATCTTCGTCCTCCAGAATACGGTCTTCCAAATCCTGAAATGCTCAGGCTGACACGAGCGAATTGAAAAGACAAAAGACTCGAGTCAAAAATAAAAGATCTTATGTAAGTTAAATCAACAATAAACAATATGAGTGGAACAGTGTCAGAGATGTTTACGGGATTTGACATCTCTTATCCAGTGTCCAACGTGAGTGCAGTAACTCAAGAGATGCTCAGGATTCATATCTCTTAAGGATCCGTTAAACTATTTACTATGTAGTAATATTTTGCTATTATAATAATGTCTATTAGTAAAAATAAACTTACTTTTAAATAGCGTTAAGCTTTACATTTTCCACCTTAACACGTAATAGTGCCAATAGTCTATACAGTACCATAATACCTCCTGATCGGGAGGCTACCAGAGGATACTCCATAGGTACGACACAAATCAAACTCGTACAAGGCGCGCTAGGGTAGGTGACACAGCACAACTAGGCAATGCAGGGTAGGTATAACAATTACGCTTCCGGACCGGTGGTAACGCGTAGCAGCTACTACCGCCCACCTCGAGCCACACCCCCAAATCAAAAATCAAAAGTGGCCACCGAATCAATCCAAAAGTTAGAGTATAATATCGAAGGGATGTGTCCGATAAAAGTAGCCCATCGATCGCTCCTATTTTAGCCACCTTATGCCAACTCACGGGAGTCGAGTCCATGTATTTACCTCAAAGGAAACGACGCCACCATCCTACTTCATTCTGGAATCTCCACCGTGTACACGGTTGTTAAAGTGGTTTTCGGAGTTGGCAGAGAGTATGTGACGCCCTACCTCTATATCCACGCTAGCCAAGGACACTACGGTGTAATGCCGTCAACTAGCATGGAGAATAAGGCTGTTGAGCAGCGACCATCTGTATAATTGCTTTGTGTGAGTACCGATATACCAGATAAAATATAACTTGCATTCTTTTCAAGAGGAAATCCGACATACCGATACAAACTCAAAGCTACTACACAGTGGCTATAATGTCTTCGGAAACAAATATAGAAATGAACAGAACACAAATCAGTCACAGATAATTCATATCACAAAGGCGGAAATAGACATGAATATATATAACACATAAAAGTGTTCATAAGAGTAGTGGTCTAAAAGATCCACAATGACACAAAAGAATAGCAACATGTGCTATACAAAAGAATAAGTGCACAACTATGAGTCTATATCTCAAATGTATACAACCAAAAACTACTAATCTAAGTAGTTAGCCAAAAGTCAGAGTAATGAATCCCTGGGGAGAAGTCAAGCAGAAGCACCTATAACATCTCGGTCTGACCCGAGTATTATTTCATAAGAAAATAATAAACGGATCAGTCTAGCTATAAATATCAGATGACATGATATAGAATAAGAGACATAGCATAAAATATGATAACCATAATGGCATACTACTATAAGTATATAATTGAAAATCAACATGAGATTAATCAATATCACAAGAATCTTCTCAAAGATTCAAAAAGGGTTTCATACCCAAAACTTGTATTCACAACAAGTCAATGACACATGAATTCACCAATGCACAAAAATCGATAAACCATATCAATGAAAATCACTAAAATTGGTGAAGCACAAATTCCAAAACTCAACACACGAAATCCAGAAATCACAAAAATGGGGGAAGGTCCTATCACAAACGGGAGCATAAAGTTCACCAACACGTGTATCACAAACGGAACGCTAATTCCATGGTTGCTAACCATCACAAATTGAGCCGAAGCTCCACAAACGGCCCGAAGACCATGGGTTTCTACCCCACCAATTTGAGTCGAAACTCCACAAAACAGGGTTTGGTCTCCCTCGTAGACAAAGAGACATCGCACATTGCTAGTCTAAATCACAAAAATGATCGTCGTTGATCATCAAGAAAGTGTCAATAACACTAAGCTAGTAAATATATGAATTTAGCTTCATGTCCCATAACCACTAGCTTAACTTAAATATTTACGAACAAATTGTAGATCTCCACTAGAAAATTGTCACAAGAGATTCAATCGAATGAGTCCACGAATTAACCAATGAAGTAAACGCAAGCGTTTCATACCACTTGTTTTAATAAGTCGTTTAATTGGATTTATCATACAAGTGAGGTAAAGGTTTGTATATACTAATAGATTGGAAAACGGTTTAAGAAACGAGCTTAGTAATAAAATAGTTTTGAAATCGCTTTGATGAAAGAATTTTGATATTTACTACTAGTATTGAAACCTTTATATTTTGAAGTGACAAATCACAAAAATGATTGTAGAAACAATCAATCACCGAAATTCACATTCGAAGACGTGAATAAAATCCAAAGAAATCGATATCAAATCCATTAAAATGGATATTTCGAAAATTCCCAAAGAAAATGTCATCAAAGTCGATAATAAATGATAACAACAAAAGGGAAACAACACGAATCGATTAAAGTTGGAAATTCAACAAAATAGGCAATATAGGCAATATTGGCAAATAGGAGCAGGTCGGTCAACCGGACTCCCTGAGTCGGTTGACCGAACCAAAGATGGAAGTGCTGGGGTTGCAGGTCGGTCGACCGGACCCTGAGCTTGGTCGACCGGAGCCTGTAACCTGCACTTCCAAACCAGAGGCAGGAAATGCTCGGGTAGCAGGTCGATCGACCGGACCCTGAGCTCGGTCGACCGGAGCCTGTTGCCAGCACTCCCATGCCTATCTAATAAATGCCATTCCCTTTCCAATTGTTATCGGTCGAGCAACGGCACTAAGGGTTTACGCCAATCGACTACCCGGCCATAGAAGCTCTTTGGTTCATCACCAAAAACATGATCAAGACATCAAAGCTATGATTTTTAAAGAATTGAACCCAAAACACCAAAAATTGGAATATTCACCAAATCAATCCAAACCAAAAGCAATTGTACAAGAATAAGCGTTAGGAATTCATACTTAACAATCGAAGATAGTTATAGACTAAGATGTGAGATAAAAATCTCACCTTTTCACAAAAACAATGAAGAAGAAGCTTGAAAGCAAAGGGAGAATCAACCATTCTTCAACACAACCAAATGAGCTTGAATCTGTGCTCAAAAAGAAGAACATTCCCAAAGTTAGGTTTAGGAATTTCTGAAATTGATAAGAGAATGAGTTGGAGAAGAAGAAGAAGAGGCTTACCAAAGTTTCTTCTATTAGTTTGGAGCTAGAGCTTGATTTGCAAAAGAAAACTAGGGCTTGAGTTTCAATTTTCCATTCTACTCTCCATTGTTATAAAAGCTTGAGTATTAGGAAAATAGAAAGGAAGTAAATGAAGAGGAGAGGGTTGGGACTGAGTTAATAAGTGGGGTTATAGGGCTCAGCCCAAACCAAAGCCCTAAGTGAAAAGTAGAAAAATTCCACTAACTCCAAACATATCAAAGTTTATGCTCAAAAAGATCGCAAATGGCGTTTTGAACTCAATGAAAGTGGTCCCGAGTCCTAATTCGACCGTATGCAAAAAGTAGCTTTCCAGACTAAATTCCGAGTGTCGATAAAATATTTAAATAAAATATTTAAATAAAATATTTAAATATAAAATCGATAAATATGCGGGTTGTTACAGACTCGCCTACTTAAAGAAATTGCGTCCTCGCAATATTTAAGAAGAAGATATATAGTAACAACCATGAGAGCATATTCATCACAAAAGAAATTTGAAATAAAAGGTTCACCTTAAAGAGCACGGGAAAGTAAGTCCGGATGTGTTCGCTCGATGAACTCTTTAGATTCCCAAGAGAAATCTTTAGGATTTGAGGACCACTGAACTTTCACAAGCGGAACATCTTTATTTCGAAGGCGTTTAACCTCCGAAGCAATAATACGAATAGGATGTTGCTCATAAGTTAAATTAGGCGAAACTTCAATTTCTTCCACAACACTGGGCTCAAGAATAGAATCGAAATCTCGAAGGCACTTCCGTAATTGAGAAACGTGAAACACGTCATGAATAGCAGAAAACTGAGCCGGTAATAAAAGGCGATAAACCACGGAACCAATACGTTCGGTGATGGGAAATGGACCAATATATCGAGGTGCTAACTTTCCCGATCGATTGAAACGCACAACACCTTTCATAGGTGAAACACGAACAAACACCAAATCTCCCACAGAAAATTTGAACCTCCTTCTTCGGTTATCGGCATAGGATTTTTGTCTACTCTGGGCTTCTTTCATCCTATGAAGAATAAGATCAATCTTTTCTGTATAATCACGAATAAAATCTGGACCTAAAACCAGCTTCTCACCGGCCTCAAGCCAACAAGAAGGAGATCGACATGGCCTTGCATAGAGTGCCTCAAAAGGAGCCATACCAATACTAGATTGGAAGCTATTATTATAGAAAAACTCAACAAGAGAAATATGATCTTCCCAACTTCCACCAAAATCAAGAACACATGCACGAAGAAGATCTTCAAGAGTTTGATTCACACGCTCGGTTTGTCCATCTGACTGAGGATGATAAGCGGTGCTAAAATTAAGCTTCGTTCCCAAAGCTTTTTGAAGACTCTTCCAAAATCCAAGTAAACAATGGATCACGATCACTGACAATTGAAGTAGGAACTCCATGCAATTTAACAATTTCTTTAATAAAGAGTTTGTCCAAAAGAGGTACGGTCCGATTGGACCGAACGGGAATAAAATGGATGGATTTAGTAAGTCTATCAACTATCACCCATAGGCTATCATGACCCGAACGAGAACGGGGAAGGCCGTCTATAAAATCCATGGAAATTTGACCCCACTTCCAAATTGGAATTTCTATATGTTGCAATAACCCACCGGGCCTTTTATGTTCGGCCTTAATGAGTTGGCAAGTCACGCAACACTTAACAAAGTTAGCAATATCATATTTCATTCCCTCCCAATAATAAAGTCGCTTCATATCCGCGTACATTTTACTACTACCGGGATGAATGGTAAATTTGGAACGATGAGAATCTTCTAAAATGTCTTTACGAAGATCACTAATATTTGGCACAATAAGTCTACCAAATTTTTGAATACCGCCATGAGAATCAATATCAAAGTCTTTCAATCCTTCAATATCAATTTTATCCTTAAAATTTTGGCCAAGAAGAGCCAATTTGGGATCTATATTTTGAGCTTCAAGAATGCGGTCTAAAAGAGAAGGATGAGCCTCAAGGCTACATAAAACAAGAGATGAACATAAATCGGAAACACTGTGTCGAATTTCACAAGTGGATAAAACCTCGAGATCATTCCATTCGGATATCATCATAGAAACAACCACTTGTTGCTTGCGACTAAGTGCATTGGCAACTCGATTTCCCTTTCCGGGAGTATAAAGAATATCAAGATCATAAGGTGCAATGAATTCGAGCCAACGCTGCTGACGCAAATTAAGTTCCTTTTGAGAGAATAAATATTTCAAAGACTTATGATCGGTGTAGAGAATAAATTTTTCTCCCAATAGATAATGACGCCAAATTCGAAGGGCGAAAACGATAGCCGCAAGTTCTAAATCATGAGTGGCATATCTAGTCTCAGCAGGCTTCAATTGCCTAGAAGCATAAGCAATAACACGTTCTCTTTGCATAAGAACGGCACCCAAACCAACGCAACTAGCATCGGTATAAACAATGAAATCTTGACTCCCCTCGGGAATAACAAGAATAGGAGCATCGGAAAGGAGTTCTTTTAATTTCTGAAAAGAAGTTTCACATTTGTCCGACCAAATGTATTTAACACCTTTCTTAGTTAAGCTAGTGAGAGGCACGACAATTTTTGAAAAGTCCTTGATAAAACGACGGTAATAACCCGTCAATCCAAGGAAACTACGGATCTCCGTCACACTCTCCGGTCTCTTCCAATTTTGAATCGCTTCAATCTTTGAAGGATCCACGGAAATTCTGGATTCGGAAATATTATGACCGAGAAACTTCACACGAGATTGCCAAAAGTGGCATTTAGAATTTTTTTTTCTTCAATTGATTGCTCCTAAGAGTTTCCAACACAATCCTAAGATGCTCTTCATGCGCCTCCTCGGTTTTAGAATACACAAGAATATCATCAATAAAGATGAGAACAAACCGATTGAGGAGGTCTTTGAAAACTCTATTCATAAGGTCAACGAAATAAGCCGGAGCATTCGTTAGACCAAATGGAATAACAAGCTATTCATAAGATCCATAAAGAGTACGGAACGATGTCAAAGGAATTCTATCCTCTGCAATACGAAGCTGATGGAAACCAGTAGCTAAGTCTAATTGTGAGAAGACTCTAGCACCACTAAGTTGATCGAATAGATCATCAATCCGAGGTAAAGGATATTTGTTCTTTATAGTAAGATCGTTAAGCTTGCGGCAGTCAATGCAAAGCCTAAGTGTACCATCAGATTTCTTCATAAAAATAGCCGAAGCTCCCCAAGGAGAGGAACTAGAACAAATAATTGCTTCATCTCCAATTCGGATAATTGTTTGTGCATCTTCTCATTTTCTTTATTGGACATACGATAAGGAGGACGAGTGATAGGTTGAGCTCCAGGAATGAGATTAATTCTGAATTCAATTGCTCGCTTATGGGGTAATCCTAAAACGGGCTCAAATATGTCGGAAAATTCACGAACAACGTGAATAAGAAAAATAATATCTTCCTCATCATCATTATCGTCATCATGAGGATTTAAAGAGCATAAAGATGCAACCAAACAAGAATCCGAATCTTTAAGATTAGTAGAAATCTGCTTAACAGATTGAGGATGTCGAAGATGAATAGTCCGCTCAGGACATTGGATAAGAGCTTCATAACGGTTAAGCCAATCCATTCCCGAAATCATTCCAAAGCCTAAGTAACGCATAACATGCAAATCGGCTAGGAATGGAAAATCGCACAAAATAATCTCCACATCTTTACAAAGCAAACTAAGAGTTGCGGATCCACCAACCGGATTCGCAATTCTCAAAGAAGTCATTAAAGCAACAACACTTAAAGAAAAAGTATGAACGAGTACTTTTGAAATAAAAGAATAGGATGCACCCGTGTCAAAAAGAACTCGAATAGGTTGATCACGAAGTTTAATAATACCATCCAGGATAGAACGAGATGTACCTTGACCACGAGATGTGTTGCTAGGGGCTTGAGCCACATTCAGCTTTCCCTCCCTCTTGCCCTGAAGCTTGGGGCATGAAGATATAACATGGCCGGGACCTTTGCAGTAGCGACAAGAGAGGGACTTTGTACACTTGTTCGTGTAATGGTCCTTCGAACTACAATTATAGCATTCCCCACGACCAAAGGAAGAAGTCTTTGCCACAGGGGTTGCTTGTTTCCTTTTCTTATTGGGATAAGGACCTTTGAATTTGTTAGGCCTTTTCTTGTTGTTGTTGAAGTTTGGTTTGACACCCACAATTTCAACATCGCTTTCCTTATCCGCCTCTTCAAGACGAAGAGCGATATCAATCAGTTGATCAAAAGAAACTTCTAATTTTAGAAGTAATGGCTTCTTGAGATTCTTATTCAAGCCATACACAAATCTCTGATTTTTCTTCAAGGGGGTATTAATGTATTCAACCCCATACTTGGACAGGGATTCGAAAGATGCGACATAGTCTGTCACAGAAGATTCACCTTGAACAAGGTCAATAAAACGGTGAGCCAAAGTCACCTTCTCATCTTCTGGCATAAATTTTAATTCGAAGCGTTCTCGGAATTTCTCCCAAGTGAGATCCGCTTCATTGATTTCAGAAATAAGAAGTTCATACCAGTCCAATTCTCTTTCTTGGAGCATAATAGAAGCCACCTGAACACGATGAAGATCAATAAGATTCATGCGAGAAAAGATTCGATCGCATGATCTCAGCCAAGCCTGGACTTCAATAATAGTTTCAGAACCCTTGAATGGTTTCCCACCCAAGTTGGTATAATCGTTGCACAAGCGTGCAAATCCAGACTTAGGATGAGTTGGTTCCGGACTAGAACCGGCTGCTTGAGCATTCTTTACTAGATCAAGGAGCTGCTGGGCAGACATAAAAACTCCATCTTGTGGAGTAGCACTAGATTGACCGGCGCTGGGACGACCAGGTCTAACCATTTCTCTTCCTTTAGAAAGAAAGAAAGAAGAAGAAAAAGGTTATTCACCAAATGAATATCAAGCAATCTTGATAGATAAAACAAGGAATCATAAAGAAAATAGGATGAATCGGTACGTAGACTCGAATTAAATCCTAAGGCACGACTCCGAAGAAGGACTTAGGACGATGATCCTTGTTAAATTATTCTACATTGTTCCGAAGTTTGGCTCTGATACCAAGCTGTGACGCCCCACCTCTATACCCACGCTAGCCAATGACACTACGGTGTAATGCCGTCAACTAGCATGGAGAATAAGGTTGTTGAGGAGCGACCATCTGTATAATTGCTTTGTGCGAGTACCGATATGCCAGATAAAATATAACTTGCATTCTTTTCAAGAGGAAATCCGACATACCGATACAAACTCAAAGCTACTACACAGCGGCTATAATGTCTTCGGAAACAAATATATAAATAAACATAACACAAATCAGTCACAGATAATTCATATCACAAAGGCGGAAATAGACATGAATATATATAACACATAAAAGTGTTCATCAGAGTAGTGGTCTAAAAGATCCACAATGACACAAAAGAATAGCAATATGTGCTATACAAAAGAATAAGTACACAACTATGAGTCTATATCTCAAATGTATACAACCAAAAACTACTAATCTAAGTAGTTAGCCAAAAGTCAGAGTAATGAATCCCTAAGGAGAAGTCAAGCAGAAGCACCTATAACATCTCGGTCTGACCTGAGTACTATTTCATAAGAAAATAATGAACGGATCAGTCTAGCTATAAATATCAGATGACATGATATAGAATAAGAGACATAGCATAAACATATGATAACCATAATGGCATACCACTACAAGTATGTAATTGAAAATCAACATGAGATTAATCAATATCACAAGAATCTTCTCAAAGATTCAAAAAGGGTTTCATACCCAAAACTTGTATTCACAACAAGTTGATGACACATGAATTCACCAATGCACAAAAATTGATAAATCATATCAATGAAAATCACTAAAATTGGTGAAGCACAAATTCCAGAAATCAACACACGAAATCCAGAAATCACAAAAAGGGAGGAAACGCCTATCACAAACGGGAGCATAAAGCTCACCAACACGTGTATCACAAACGGAATGCTAATTCCATGGTTGCTAACCATCACAAATTGAGCTGAAGCTCCACAAACGGCCCGAAGACCATGGGTTGCTACCCCACCAATTTGAGTCGAAACTCCACAAAACGGGGTTTGGTCTCCCTCGCAGACAAAGAGACATCGCACATTGCTAGTCTAAATCACAAAAATGATCGTCGTTGATCATCAAGAAAGTGTCAATTACACTAAGCTAGTAAATATATGAATTTAGCTTCATGTCCCATAACCACTAGCTTAACTTAAATATTTACGAACAAATTGTAGATCTCCACTAGAAAATTGTCACAAGAGATTCAATCGAACAAGTCCAAGAATTAACCAATGAAGTAAACGCAAGCGTTTCATACCACTTGTTTTACTAAGTCGTTTAATTGGATTTCTCATACGAGTGAGGTAAAGGTTTGTATATACTAATAGATTGGAAAACGGTTTAAGAAACGAGCTTAGTAATAAAATAGTTTTGAAATCGCTTTGATGAAAGAATTTTGATATTTACTACTAGTATTGAAACCTTTATATTTTGAAGTGACAAATCACAAAAATGATTGTAGAAACAATCAATCACCGAAATTCACATTCGAAGACGTGAATAAAATCCGAAGAAATCGATATCAAATCCATCAAAATGGATATTTCGAAAATTCCCAATGAAAATGTCGTCAAAGTCGATAATTAATGATAACAACAAAAGAGAAACAACACGAATCGATTAAAGTTGGAAATTCAACAAAATAGGAAATATAGGCAAAATTGGCAAATAGGAGCAGGTCGGTCAACCGGACTCCCTGAGTCGGTTGACCGAACCAAAGATGGAAGTTCTCGGGTAGCAGGTCGGTCGACCGGACCCTGAGCTCGGTCGACAGGAGCCTGTAACCTGCACTTCCAAACTAGAGGTAGGAAGTGCTCGGGTAGCAGGTCGGTCGACCGGACCCTCAGCTCGGTCGACCGGAGCGTGTTGCCAGCACTCCCATGCCTATCTAATAAATGACATTCCCTTCCCAACTGCTATCGGTCGGCAACGGCACTAAGGGTTTACGCCAATCTACTACCCGGCCATAGAAGCTCTTCGGTTCATCACCAAAAACATGATCAAGACATCAAAGCTATGATTTTTAAAGAATTGAACCCAAAACACCAAAAATTGGAATATTCACCAAATCAATCCAAACAAAAGCAATTGTACAAGAATAAGCGTTAGGAATTCATACCTAACAATCGAAGATAGTTATATACTAAGATGTGAGATAAAAATCTCACCTTTTCACAAAAACAATGAAGAAGAAGCTTGAAAGCAAAGGAAGAATCAACCACTCTTCAACACAACCCAAATGAGCTTGAATCTATGCTCAAAAAGAAGAACATTCCCAAAGTTAGGTTTAGGAATCTCTGAAATTGATAAGAGCATGAGTTGGAGAAGAAGAGGCTTACCAAAGTTTCTTCTATTAGTTTGGAGCTAGAGCTTGATTTGCAAAAGAAAACCAGGGCTTGAGTTTCAATTTTCCATTCCACTCTCCATTGTTATAAAAGCTTGAGTATTAGGAAAATAGAAAGTAAGTAAATGAAGAGGAGAGGGTTGGGACTGAGTTAATAAGTGGGGCTATAGGGCTCAGCCCAAACCAAAGCCCTAAGTGAAAAGTGGAAAAATTTCACTAACTCCAAACATATCAAAGTTTATACTCAAAAAGATCGCAAACGACGTTTTGAACTCAATGGAAGTGGTCCCGAGTCCTAATTCGACCATATGCAAAGGGTAGCTTTTTGGACTAATTTTCGAGTATCGATAAAATATTTAAATAAAATATTTAAATATAAAATCGATAAATATGCGGGTTGTTACAGAGTACGACAACTTTTGATCCCTGTCTCTTTAACAACCAAACGTTATTAACACCGCGGTCTTTTCAAAACAGTTTATACTGTTAAAACCAAAATATAATATCCATTTCAAAACCATATAAATACGATATCATTTCTAATTTAAAACCAAATCAATATGATATCCATTTTATTTCAAGTTAATATAATATCATTTTATTTTAGATATATCCCTTTTTCGAAATCATAGCACTTTAAAATTATATACTTCAAAACCAAACATTTGAAATTTTAACACCTTTAAAATAGTGCTTTGAAATTCATAACTTCAAAACATTTCAATTTCTATATACATTTCAATTTCGATATATTTCAAGGCTTTAAATATTCCAAAATTTCAAAACTAAATTTGATAATTTCGATTCAACAATTAAATTTTCTATTATTTAGTTTGAAATATTTTACATAATAAACCCCTTGTCATTTAAATAAGACTCAAATTACAAATAAATAGATATTGCCTTCAATTCATTTTACTTGAAATAATCATTTAATTCACCTAGACCCCAAAATCAAGTTATAATAATTATACCTTTTAAAATTTCCAATTTAATAAATTTCCCATCAACCCTTTTGGTTTAATTCTTAAATAATCTCAAATTTATCTCAGTTTCAAATCAAATTTATTCGAGTAAAAATTCTTAAATAATTTAATTCACGTCAATTTCGTATTTATCTTCCAACCTCGGTTTTATTTAAGCCGTTATAACTATATATACAATATAATTTACACTGCTACTTAACCATACTATCTTAATAAAATAACTTAATTATTTAACTTATTTTATACTTTAAACCAATTTTATACATAAAACCAAAAATTTAACTATATATAAAAATAACATTTATAAAATATCCAAATAAATATCTCATAAACCATATATTACTTTACCAAACCACAGAAATCATTTTAAAATAATTATATATATAGACCATGGTGTCTGTATATAATTTTCTATCCTATGGTCAAGTGATACAGATATTTATCATTTCAATCCATAATTTAAAATAAAATATGGTTATATATCATTTCAAACCGCAATCCCAAATGGAATAAAATGCATAACAACTTGCAGTTTATAACAATATAAAATACACCATCCACTCATCCAATATCAATCATCAACCATTTATACCAATCATCATCCAATTCAAATAATAACATCAATGTAGAATAGATAATAAATAACAAGTGATTACTGGAAGTTTATATTCAATAATTAATTAATTTAAATGGCAGTTTATATGCAATAATAAATTGAATGCCAATTTAATTCAATAAATTCGATTTAACTGGAATGATGATGAAAATATACCAAATAGCAATAAATAAATTTCTAATCACATTAGAAATTAATTTAACACACATAAGAAAATTTAAAAGTTGCGAGTGGGTTAAAACACTCACCTTTTGAATTGAAATTGAATTTAAATCCAATTTAACTCCAAAAATTGAACAATCTCAGAATTCGTCCAAATAAGCACCAAAATGTCTGGAATTCCAATACGAACCTAGCGGAGAAAACAGCGCGTGAATTGGACCTTGTACGTAAGAGTTATGACGATTAGTGTGTTTGAATTTCAGTTTTAAAAATTAAAATAGAAGAAACAATTTTACCCCCTCTCACTGCCACATCATCGGTTAAAGCACGCACTCCATCTCAGATATGAAACCCTAGCTCGTTCGAACGAATTCCTGTAGCGGCCACTGAAACGTAGTAGCGCCCCTCAGTAAAACCACGATGCCACGCCTTTGGCCAGTCACGGCCTTGATCACCGCCACCCTGACCACGCCGACGCCCCAACCTGCGACGCTCGAACGAGCAGAATTCCTCACGGCCGCTCCCACAACACAAAACCCTAAGCGAATTTT
This sequence comes from Allium cepa, assembly GCA_030765085.1. Lineage (NCBI taxonomy): Eukaryota > Viridiplantae > Streptophyta > Magnoliopsida > Asparagales > Amaryllidaceae > Allium > Allium cepa. The sequence goes on from CM060929.1 coordinate 444,813,543, forward strand.
TACGCTACATCCAACCGTCGAATCGCAGAACGAACTCCACCGATGCACTCCTCATCGTCCACTCTACAATACCAGAAATGATTTGATGATCCGACAACGTTCATCGACGCGCGATGAACGACCGTGAATGTTTGCTCGATTTTTGGCCACATCGAACCTCAAATTGAAAAATGGACAGCAGAATTGACATGCGCTCTTCGAAAGCTTCGAATCCGTATAAAATTTGAATTGCTTGGAGAGATTGAATTTTTGCTTTGGATTTGATTTGGAATTGTATTTGGGAATTAGGGTTTGCAGTCATTGAAAAGAGGAGCTAATAGAACTACAGAAATGAGGAATAAGAAATGAACCATGGTTTATAACATGGTATATATAGGCAGAGTTGAAAAAGAATAGATGGACACGATTTGTTTACGCGTTTGATGATAAAATTGCCCGAAAAGCCCGTTTGACTTCGGAACGAAAATGGGTCCACCAATATATCAAAATAGATGTTTTAAGATATTTAAAACGCAATGGAACAGGTTTCAAGTCCAAATTCCATCATATGAAGAAGTTATACTAAAATCAAATTATTCCAAATTGATTTCAATTGATTTCAATTAAATTGATTTCTGTGCGTTTTGAGTCCGTACGATCAATTGAAAAGATTAAAAAGGTTATACTTGGCTATAATGTTAACTTAAGATAAATTATAAAGAGTTTGAATGAAATTCTAATCAATTGAAATGATTAAAAGGTTATACTTGGCTATAAAGTAAATATAGGAAAACAAATGTAAATATTGGATCAATTAATGAAATAATATATAATTTATGGTAATTGAATAAAATCAGTGTTATGTGAGTAATTATAACATTTGGTTGTAAATAATAACTTATTAATGTGACTAAAAGTTAATGGTAACAAACTGCTATATGATACCTATTTATTTAGTCTGTTAAATTTAATTGGAAATCAATTATAATGAAATGAAATAAATGTTATATTAATGTGGGCTAAGACAATAACTGCAAAATGTGAATGTAATACAATGTATAAAAATGTTAAATTTGTTTGCAAGGCAATAACTAATGGAAATAAAAGATTGAAACAAGGACAAATTAATTTTTTAAGATTCTAAATTTTAATTAAATTGAAAAAATTCAATATAAGGGAAATATAGCAGTAAATATAAATAAAAGATGGAAATAGGAGAATATTAATGTAATGAAAGATAAACAAATGTTGACTATGTTATTAGAGTAATAATTGAATAAATATAAAGATTGAAATCAAATTAAATCAATTTATTGGAATTAAATTATAATTAATTGGATTAATTGCACTTGAAACCGAACACTGTATTTTGGAAAATAATTAACACTAAAATTAAATGAAAACTTGTTTTAAATTATTATAAATGTCCATGTAAGCAAAAATGATAATATTTGTTAGTTAATAAATATTGATTTAAAAAGTGAATTAATTAATTTATTATTAATTTATTTAATTAATGCGAAAATAGACATTTCGGCCACTATCTCGGATTTCGACGAAACAAGTTTCACTAGATCCATAACGGTAAATTATTGTAGGATTTCTAGTTTTGTAGCGATCGGACATGTCGTTTGATCGTACGGACTCGAAACGCCTAGAAATCAATCTAATTGAAATCAATTTGAAATAAGCTGATTTTAACATAACTTCTTCATACGATGGAACTAGGACCTGAAGCCTATTCCATTGAGTTTAAAAATATTGAAACATCTATTTTAATATATGGGATGATCAATTTTCGTTCCGTAGACAGAATGGGCTTTTCGGGTCATTTATTGTTCAACGCGTAAATCGGTCTAGTTCATTCTTTTTGTTTTCAGTTTTGCCTATAAATAGCCCGTTATAAACTCTAGCAACCTTTTTATTTTCTATTATCTATACGTACATTTCTTTCTCATCTCCTCCTTCCAATGGCAGACAAACAAAACCCTAATTCCTAAATTGCAAATTCAATTTCAAATTCATTTCCAAAATCAAACTCTTCCAAACCCTAACAAATTATATACCGTTTTGAAAAATCTCGATGAGTGTAATTCACTAGTGTGATTCGTTTTTCAATTGGGTTCATCGTTTATCTAGAAATCGTAGATGAACCGCGGGCGTTCATTGTAGGTTTTCGACGATCCAACGGTGAGTCGTTGACCGTTTGACGATCAGGATGCGGCGTTGGGAAAAGGGAGTCGAGTGGGTTACAGATCTGGTGTTCATTTGCTTCAAGGGTGATAGGATTCACTGCGATCGAGGATAAGGGCTAGGCGGCGATCATACTAGAGGGGACCGGCAGGAGGGACGTGCCCATGGCTGCGTGCGGTTTGGAGTAAATAAGGCGGGGGTATTGATCGATCGAAGGGGTTTTGGCCGTAGGTGGCACTGCGAGATGATTTCGATGGCGGCCCAGTTTATCTCGAGCAAATGAAGGATAGGCTGGGGTTTCTTTCATGATGATGATGTTATCTATCATTATCATGTACATTCTTTATTTTATTTTAAATTTAGTTTTTAAATTTCAAAATTCAAATTGTCATAACTTTTACAAAGGAGGTCCTATTCAAGCATTGTTTGTTCCACTAGGATCGTATCGAAATTATAGAAATTTTGCCGCTGGTTTGAACGAACTCTGAGACCGTTGAATTTTGGGCCTTATTTGGGATTTTAATTAGATTTAAAATCGATGGTGAGTGTTTTAACTCATTCACAACTTCTAAAATTTCTTGTGTTAGTTAAGTTAAATTTGTGATGTGATTAGGAATTCATTTATCGTTGTTTGGTATATTTAACTCGTCATTTCAGTTAATTTGAATTTATTTGACTTAAGTAGCCATTTAAATTATTATTGAATTTAAATTTCCAGTTAAATACCTGTTATTGATAATTAGTTAATTGTTGATATTTACTGGTTGAAGTGAATGATGATTATGATGGATATTGATTGTTGATATTGAATGACTGGATGTTGTATTTTATATTGTTATAAATGCAAGTTCCTTATGTGTTGAAATGATACGTACCCGAATGATCTGTAGACTAGAGAAAAATCATTATGGGTTGAAATGATAGGCTCGAGCGATTTTATGGATTTTATTTAATTCAGGATTGCAGTTTGAAATGATATATAACCATAAAATCGTAAATTATGGATCGAAATGATTAATATCTGTATTACTTGACCCTAGGGCAGAAAATTATATACGGACACTGGATTGGTTAAATTAAATGATGTTGAATGCTTGAAATTTTGAATTCAGTTAACTGGTATTTTGAAATAGAAATCGTTTATATAAACTAAAATATTTTCGATAATCCAAGTGTTAAATGTTGAGTTGGAATTGATTTAATGAATTGGAATTGATTTAAATTTGAATTTAAAAATTGAAGTGTCAGATACAAATGAATTATTGAAAATTAGTTATTGAAATGTTTGGATATTACTTTGGAATCTATTTTTAAACCAATTTAACTATTTTAATTAAGTTAACTATTTTTGTAACGACCCGTAAAATTTTGTTAATTTTTAATGGTTTTATTTAGCGTATTTAATTTGATTTTTGAGAAATTTTAAATAATAATATTTTGAAATAAAATCTTACATTTGGATTACGTATAGTTAAATGTTGCAAATGATAAATTGTCATCAAAAATTAAGAAAGTATATTTGAGGGTGTGATTCTGTTCAATTTAAGTCGGTAATAATTAATGTTCATATAATAATTTATTTTGGAAAATTCAAGGCACGACTGTTTTACTTGCCATCATTTCTATTATTTATTTTCAAACGGTTCATTTTGCCTTTATAACGTGTCCTTCCATATTTATTCTTGCTGTCCAATCAAGCTATTAATTGCTTTGTTTGTTTCTAAAATAGTGTGTAGCTGTTACTTTTTCTACCGATTTCAATTGCTTAATAATTTTTTCCAATTCACAGATAGACTATCCCATTCCTAGCCATTAATAAACTTTGAAATCATCGTACTTGACTTTCGTTATTCCCCGTTTTATAATAATAATTGAAATTTATAGCCGTTTCAGTATATACCTATTACACGTTTTATACTCATTTAATTTCAGCAGTCCATTGTCTTTAATTTTTAAACTGTTCCATTTTCTTCCCAGGCAACAGCTCACATTCCATTTCGCTCATAAATCAGTTTCCACTTTTACTCACATGCTCACCTTTTCTTCCATCTATCCATTTAATAGTTATATATAAGTTATAATATGTTTCCCTGATTCATCTCCTTTCCTTCTTTTTTTTCATTGACATATTAATTCTGGGAAGTGATTAATTTTGAAAAAAAAACCATCTTCACCTCATTTCTTTAAACTTTCAGCTAAATTTTAGCTTGCGACCGTTGCTGTACATTTCATCACATAGGTACGTTACCTTATTTATCTCCAGAATTTAAGGGTGAAAATTTTATTTTTCTAACATTTCCTTTCCTACGCTACCTGTTTCCACTTCCACTTCTTTCATTATGACCGTTCATTATATATATACACTACAGCTGGAAAGTTATAAACGTATAAACTTAGATACGTTTTGAATTTATTAAAAATTTAAAGCTTACCTTTAATTGTGACCTTTTGGTTTCCTTGCTTTCAAAAAAATTTGAACCATAGCCACGGTAATAAATTATTATAAATCTTTCAACTTAATCTAAGATGACTGTTGCTACTAGAATAGTTACTTTTCTAATATATTCATCCCTACTTTCACTGACCTTTTATTTCTTCATTTTTCCACCGTCAAATAAAATAAAATAAATGGTTATTCGTTTTATTTTATTCAGTAATCAAGCGACTCTTGCCATTTACACTGCACCATATTTGACTGTTGATTTTCGTTCAGCATTCTTATTTTTAAAAATATACCGTAGAGTAACGTTGCCTTCACAATTTAAAAATTTCTTTAATAGCTCTTGAATAAATGTGTAGCTGTTACTTTGATATTTTTCCAGAATTTTGACTTTTCTCTTTCCTTCCGTTCAAATTTTAAACGTGCTACCATTTATTTGCTTTGATTATTTTCCTGAATCAACGTGAATATTTTTCCTTAAATCCTCCACTGAATCATAGCACGTGATTGTGCTATTTCTTTGGTTACTTTTATTTAGTCCTTTCCATTTACTTCGGTTCGTATTTTCTTCCCTTTTTTATTGCTTCTTCCCAGATTTCTCTTCTTTCCCTCTCTATTGTTCTTCCTCATCCATATAAACTTGCCTGGCAATACAAATTTCGGCCTCTCCTTCACCTTTTCCAAACTCCGCTCCTCCACCGAACCCACTCTTCCCCTTGCGAAATATCCATCGAAGACACAGCGACCCTCCCATATTTCCTCTACTGTTCCCGTAACCAGGCATAGGTAAGTTAAGTTTATATTTGCAAGTGTTATTTATATATATATATATTATATATAGTTTTATATTTAGCTATGATATGGATGATTTTATCAATACACGTCCCCGTACGTGCTGTTGATGCATATTCTAGCATTCAAAGTTGGTACGCATAATTGTTTATATGGAGTATAGTTATGATATATTGATAGTGGTATAAAAATATAAGATGCATACATATAGTGGTTTATATAAAGTTGTTGGATTTGAATACATATATATACCAAACGTGGTTTCCATTTTTTTGAAAAGTTTGTTTTATTTCTAGAAGTGTATGCATATTTAATATATGTGAGTTGTGTTGGATCTACAAATGGAGTCTGCATATTTGGCAAGTAGATTTATATTCATTTTTGTTTTAACATTGAGTCCATATATGTATATTTTACAAACCATATTGTATGATTTATTTTATAAGTTTTGTAAATACGTTATTATATATATATATATATATAGATTTATAATAAATAGGTTTATAACTTTTATTGAAGGTCAATTTACATCTTATTATTATGGAAGTTGTATAGGATTTTTGAAGTTTTTTATTTTCCTAAGTTCGTATATGACATATATTTATATAAAGTTATAATAATTATAAATATATCTTTACGGCCCTATATATATATATATATATATACTTTGCATTCACTTATGTATGGAGTTAGTTTTCTAATATATAAATTTTCATTTCAGTTGGCATGCATGTTTGCATAAAAGTTAAGGGTGTATATGTGTTTTGGTGTAGAGCAGTTGCTTTCGCAAAAAAAAATATTAAAGTTATATTAGTTGCTATTTATATATATTATATAAGTTTACATTCTAACTTATACTTTTGGTCTGCACAGGTTACAGTATTATATATATTTACAAAATAAGTTATAATATAAGTTATATAAGTAATTCGTACGTCTGTTGTCTAAAATTTTATATAAGTCTGTGCATAAGCTTTACTATTTATGTATGGGTAGTTATATATTAGTTTATATATATAGGTAAAGTGTTTAAAATTTGTAATTGTGTTGTGAAGTGGATTTGGTACCATATGTATATAGTAGTTTATAAATGAGATTTGAACAGTGTACTTTTTTGAAGTTTTATATATTAATCTTATTTTAAAATATAAATCTTAATGATATTATATACATAGGTCGTATGGGGTGGTTTGGGTCTTAGATTTGTAAATAGAAATTTAGATCTATGTGTAAAAATTAAAATGGTTTGGAAAAATTATAAGGATTTTTATTTAACATATATGTTTTATTTCAAATGTTAAAACTACTGGTTTATGTATGAAAAAAAAGGTAAATTATATATATTTATATGTGATTCGACTTTAAATTTTTCTTAGGGATGCAATTTTGATTTTTATGAAAATAGCAAAAATTTCTGTATATATCAGACCGATTCTGATTCAATTCATAAATTCTTGATTATCAGCCTCGTTCGTCCAATTCGTGCCAATCCTACTTTGCTTTGAAATTCGTGCTCGGATTTATAATTCAAATTTCAGTGTCCGTATCAGTGTGCGTATCCATGTCATCTTTTGTATTCTCTAGCCTCGAAAGGTGAGCAATCACTCACGATTAACATTCTTTTATTTGTTAAATTTGATTAAATCAAAACGACAATTGAAATATGATGCTGTAGTTATTTAAATTGTTATATATGCTATCATCTGTAACTGTTCACTTATGGGATATGACACCATATCCTATTGTTTATATTTATTTTTGACGATATATGCCTGTTGTTATCATTATGTTCATATCTGTTATCACTCTGCAAGTTCCTTGTTAGTATAGAAATCACTATGTGTTGAAATGATACATACCCGAACGGATTTTAGAATAGGAGAATTTCGTTATGGGTTGAAATGATAAACCTAAGCGATTTTCATTTGAATTGAATATGGGATTACGGGTTGAAATGATATCCACCCGTATATATTTAACTTACGGATTTAAATGATAAATATCTGTATCCTTTGTACATAGAATAGAAAATTTTACATCGACGCCGTGGTCCATATGAATGTTTTGAAAATAATTTCTATGGTCTTGAAAAGAAATATATGGTTTTAATGAATATTGATTTAAAGTATTATATATAAAGGTTATTTTATATATAGATTTAATATTAAGATAATTTAATTAAGATTGATTTTATAAATATGAAATATGTTTAAGGATTTATTAAATTTTTATTTTCGAAATAGATTTATGGAATATTTAAAGCTTCGAAATATATTAACTTCGAATTATATTGAAATTTAAATGGTTTATTTTATGGTTCAAATCCGTATTTAAAATAGGTATAATTTGAATTAGTTTAGTCGGAAACTAAATTTAATGGAAATTGATAAATTTTGATTTAATTAAATCTGAACGGGAAGGTCGAGTTGATTTTTGAAGCGATTTGTGAAGTTTGAGGAAATAAAAATACTTTACTTCATGAATTATTGGATATATATATACTAATTTGGAAAATAGAGATATTTGAAATGAAAATGATATTTTAGTTTTGAAATATAAATAAAATTGAAATGACCACGGTGTTATAGTGTATATTTCTACCCTATAGATAGTTCCTTGGATCCTTAGAGGATGGGTATCCCAAACATCCTCTAAGTTAATTATATTTCAGTTGATATTTCACTTGAGTTTGATTTATAGATATAAGAATGTTAATCCTGACTCGAGTGTTTTGTGTTTTGCTTTACGCTCGGGTCAGACTGAGTGATACAGCATTTGAGACTCACCTTCGAAGTTGGAGCATTGCTTGAAGATCCAGCTATCTATCCTTTCAGTCATCTAATCGATTGGTTCAGAGAAGTCATCTGCTCGTACTGGAAACTTCAATGCATCTAGGATTTTCTGATGTATTTTATTTCTAACTTTGTTTATATAGTAGCTTCATGAACTACTATTCATTTATTCCGCTGCGTATCATTGTACTACTCTGTATCTGTGATTCTGTGATTGATTTATTTACTGTAGATGTTAAGAATTTCCAAATTTCAATTAACAATCTGATATTTTAAGCAATTCAAGTCCGACATGTGTGTCTGCCATTGCACTTGAAGGGTGCAGCATGATAGGGGGTTCTCGCTTCCTGGTTTGGTAGCGAACGGTTGACTCTTACTCCTGCTGTGACGCCCCACCTCTATACCCACGCTAGCCAAGGATACTACAGGGTAATGCCGTCAACTAACACGGAGAATAAGGCTGGTTAGGAGCGACCATCTATAGCCATTCTCTAACTATCTATTGAATACGTCGACAATAGACATACCAAGCAGGTCGACATATCCAATGAATACTTAGAACAAAACCATAGGTGGTTGGAGGATCTATCAGAACAGAATATAACAACTCAAATGTAATATACATCACAGAACAGTAGATCATCATATACACATACATTGATACATAACAGAGTATACGAGTGGTATAGCAAACCACAATATACAGACGAGTCAAAAGAATACATATATCAGAGTTACAACAAAAAGGACTACACAAAAAGCTTTAACAAAAAGGAGCAAGCTGAATAGTCCATGCGGAAGCAAAATAGGCTAAGTCCAAAAGCACCTAACCAGAAACATCTCGGTCTGACCCGAGTATAAAATACACGGGTCAGTCTAGCTAAACAAATCAGTTAGATAAACTGAACAACAATAACCTGCAAGGTCACAAAGTATAATAAACATCTCTAAAAGAGATAACACAATCATCTAACAAAAGATGAATCATATCATAACAAGCCTCATATCATCGGCAACACAATAAAAAAAGGATATGAATATCCCAAAACAAGCCAACAAGGCAATAACAAATACCAATGAAGGTAACACAAGTTCCACAAGGTAATCGCTATAGATCGTGCGGCTCGAAAAGACCAACATCGAAAAGCGATACCTAGGGAATATACATATCAATGAAACATCAGAAAATTTGCACGTGCTCGGTACTGTATAAACAAGGATCCATAAGCCCGAAGGCTCCAAACCCAAATATCACTCGAGCGGCTCATAAAGACCAACTCCGAAAGCGGTACTATAGGGCAACAAACACGAAGGCACAAACCCGAAGGTACAAACCCAAAGGCAACATACACGAAGGCAACATACCCTAAGGCAACAAACCTGAAGGAGACAGTCCGAAGACACTATTCCAAAGGCAACAAACCGTAGTGGTGAAGGTCCGGAGGCCCAGTACTGGACACCACTAACTGGCAGAATGTGTCATAACTCTAAAAAAGGAATCCGGAAAGTGGTAACGTGAGTCCCATAACCACTCGTTCGCACTAAACGGTTTACTATCCGTTAGTTAATTTCACACTCAAAGCAGTACAAAGTTTACCTCATCTCCTTGGTAAACCAGACCAAAGGTCAAAACGAACAATCGAATAGGGCGGGGATTAATCGGAAAGATAAAAGCACGGATTCATGGTCCGCGTTTTACTTAACCATTTAATCTCCTTTCCACTCCGCTCGTAGTGCGAAATCGTGTGTGTGCGCGTTGCAAATATAATTTATAAATTAGAGAAGTAAGTTTTTAATACGATTTGAAGAGATTATTTATAAAAACCCATGTATGAAACTAAAGAGAAATTAAAAAGGAATCATCAAAGTCAAGTATGCATAAACAACTTATTGGAATCAACCCGAATCGATGAAAGTTGAAATCACAAACAAATAGGCATACTAGGAAAAATGAAGCAGGTCAGTCGACTGGCCCTCTGCAGTCAGTCGACTGAACCATAACCCGAGAGTTTTTAAACTCTGCAGTCAGTCGACTGACTGCAGTGGGTCAGTCGACTGGCTGTAGCTGGAAATGTTTTCCAGCCTAGCAAATGGAGGAGAAAACTCTCACCATTTGCAATTGGTCAAGCAACGGACTTAAGGGGCCTTTAACAGTCAATAACCCAGCACCATTGGCTCAGTGATTCACCACCAAAAACATGATCAAACATCAAAGTTATGATTTTCAAAGGTTTTTGACTCCAAAACACCAAAAATTGAAATTTTCACCAATTCAATTCAAACCAAAGCCAATTCCACATGAATAAGTGTTAGGAAGTCATACCTAACAATCCAACATAGTTGTAAACATAGATGTGAGATAAAAATCTCACCTTTTAACTCAAAAACAATGATGGAAAGCTCAATTGCAAGGAGAAGACCAACCACTTCACTTCAACTCAACAAGCTTCAATCTAAGATCAAAACAAGTATTTCCTAAGTTAGGTTTAGGAAACATTATGAAATTGAAGGAGAAAGAGTTGGAGAAGATGAAGAGGAGGCTTACCAATAGCTTCACTTTGATTTTTGGAGCAAGAATTCAAGTTTGCAAGAAGAACTAGGGCTTGGAATTTCTAATTCCCATTCCTTTCCCCCATTTTTAGTTTTCAGCTTGAGTTTTATGAAATGAAATAAGTGAATGGAAGGAGAGGGGACTGAGCTAGGCTATTAAGCTAAGCTAATGGGCTGAACCCAAACCCAAAACCCAAATAGAAAATGTAGCAAAACTCGACTTACTCCAAACATATCAAAGCTTACACTCAAAAAGATCGCAAACGCCATTTTGGACTCAATGGAAGTGGTTTCGAGTCCCAATTCGGCCATTTGCAAAAAGTGACACTTCGGACCTAAATCCGACTAACGACGCTATATTTAAATAAAATATTTAAATATATAATCGTTAAATATGCGGGTTGTTACAGATCTCCCCTCCTTACAAAATTGCGTCCCCGCAATTCCCAGAGACGATATTTGTAACAACTACATACATACAATATTCAAAGAAATAAGCTTGAGACAAAAAGATATTCTCACCATTGCCAAGTCAAGATAGAAAACCCGGATAAGATCGCTCGATAAACTCTCTGATTTCCCAAGTACATTCATTGGGGTTAGCAGACCATTGAACTTTAACGAGCGGCACGTCCTTGTTCCGAAGGTGTCGCACCTCCGTGTCAAGCACGCGAATAGGCTGCTGTACAATAGATAAATCTGGTGAGATCTCAAGCTCTAACAAATCAGGAGAATCGATAACAGAATCCGACTCCCAGAGACACTTTCAAAGTTGAGATACGTGAAACACGTCATGAATGCCAGATAAATGAGCAGGAAGTGAAACTCTATAAGCCACAGGGCCAATACGTTCAGTAATAGAGAATGGTCCTATAAAGCGAGGAGCCAAATTTCCAGTCGTACTGAAACACATCACCCCTTTCAGAGGAGAAACAGGAATAAAAACAAGATCACTAATCGAGAATTCGAGAGGCTTCCTACGGTTGTCCGCGTAGGATTTCTGGCGGCTCTGTGCCTCTTTCATTCTCAACCGAATAAGATCAATCTTCTCGGAAGAATCACGAACAAAATCTGGACCTAGAATAAGCTTCTCCCCAGATTCCAACCAACAAGAAGGTGATCGACGTGGCCTTCCATATAAAGCTTCGAAAGGAGCCATACCGATACTAGACTGAAAACTATTGTTATAGGAGAATTCTACAAGAAGTAGGTGATCCTCCCAACTACCATCAAAATCAAAAATACAGATGCCAAGATACGATTCACCCGTTCAGTCTGTCCGTCAGACTGCGGATGATAAGCTGTGCTAAAACTAAGCCTTGTTCCCAAAGCTTGCTGAAGACTCTGCCAAAAATGACTCATGAATAAAGGATCACGGTCACTCACAATAGAACTAGGAACACCGTGAAGTCTCACGATTTCTTTGACATATAACTTAGCCAAATGCGAAGCAGTCCTATTAGACTTAATAGGAATAAAATGAGCAGACTTGGTGAGGCGATCAACAATAACCCAGATGCTAGAATGGCCCAATCTCGAACGAGGTAGGCCGTCAATGAAATCCATAGAAATCTGATCCCATTTCCACAATGGAATCTCTAGAGGCTGAAGAAGACCCGAAGGACGCTGATGTTCGGCCTTAATACGCTGACAGGTTATGCAATTACTCACATAACTCGCCATATCGCGCTTCATGCCTTCCCAATAATAAAGATGACGCATATCGGCATACATCTTGCTACTACCAGGAAGAATGGTATACTTAGAACGGTGACAGTCATCAAGAATGTCATGCCTAAGTGCAAAATCAGAAGGCACAATAAGACGGTTCTTCTTGCAAAGACACCCATGGGAATCAATGCTGAAATCCCGCAACGCCTCATCACAAGATCCAGACTCACAAAGCTGAATAAGATGCAACAAATCAGGATCACACCACTGAGATCGGCAATACGATCAAATAAAATGGGTCGAGCTCCCAAACTAAATAATAGAATAGGAGAATCAGAAGATGAACCTCGATCACGAATTTCACAAAAAGATAGAGTTTCAAGAATATTCCATTCGGCAAGCATCATAGAAACAACAGCCGAATGTTTGCGACTAAGCGCATCAGCAACACGATTACCCTTACTAGGGGTATACTGGATATCAAAGTCATAGGAGGCAAGAAACTCGAGCCAACGTTGTTGTCTCATATTGGGTTCCTTCTAAGTGAACAAATACTTTAAGGATTTATGATCGGTATAGAGAATGAAGCGCTCGCCCAATAAATAGTGTCACCGAATCTTCAAGGCAAAGACAATGGTGGTTAACTCAAGATCATGAGTGGCACAGCGAACTTCATTCGGACGCAGTTGCCTAGAAGCATAAGAAACTACCCGATCCTTCTGCATAAGCACAGCACCAAGGCCACTACCACAAGCATCGTGTAGACAACAAGATCATGATTCCCTTCGGGAACCACAAGAATAGGATCATTAGTGAGAAGTTCCTTTAATGTCTGAAAGGAAGCTTCACACTTGTCGGACCAAATATAACGAATGCCTTTCCTAGTAAGGCTGGTGAGAGGAAGCACAACACGGGAAAAATCCTTAATGAACCGACGGTAATAACCCGTCAATCTAAGGAAACTACGAATCTCATGCACATTCTCAGGCTTCTTCCAATTCTGGATGGCTTCGATCTTTGGGGGATCGGTTGAAATGCCGTCGGAAGATACAAAATGGCCTAAGAACTTAACCTTATTCTCCCAAAATTGGCACTTGGAGAATTTGTCCCTAAGCTGATGGTGACGAGAGTACTCAAGACAATTCTCAAGTGATTAGCATGCTCAGCTTCAGACTTAGAATAAATAAGGATGTTATCAATAAACACAAGGACGAACTTATCGAGATATTCCCGGAATACTCGATTCATGAGATCGACAAAGAAAGCAGGAGCGTTCGTCAAACCGAACGGCATAACGAGCCACTCAAAAGAATCATATCGAGTGCGGAAAGCGGTAAGAGGTGTGCTATCCTCCGCGACTCGTAACTGATGAAAACCCGTAGCAAGGTCGAGCTGAGAAAAGACCTTAGCCCCGCTCAATAAATCGAACATATCATCGATCCTAGGCAATGGATATCTATTCCTGATGGTTAACTCGTTAAGCTTGCGATAGTCAATGCAAAACCTAAGAGTTCCATCAGACTTCTTCACGAAGACGACCGCGGATCCCCACGGAGAAAAACTGGACTGAATCAACTGCTTGAACTCAAGCTCTAAAAGCTGCTTCTTGAGTTCCTCATTTTCCTTTGTAGACATCCTCGTGGGAGGACGACTAACTGGCTGTGCGCCTAGAATGAGATCAATGCGGAACTCTATTGCCCGCTTGGGTGGCAAACCCGATACAGGCTCAAAAACATCATAAAAGTCACAAGCAATAGGAATACGAGATATATCATCATCATCTCACGAATCAAGAGAATACAAAGCCATTTCGGAATTATCCACATTCCGAAGAACAAGTGATAGCTGAGTAGGCGAATCCGGATATCGAAGATATAAAATCCTCTCCGAACAAATAATCCTGGCATCGTATCTCACTAGCCAGTCCATTCCCAAAATCATATCAAATCCCAGACAAGAAATAACGTCCAGATTCACACGAAAAGAAAAGCCACATAAAACAATCTCAACATCATCACAAAGCATACTAAGGGTCGCGGATCCCCCAATAGGATTCGCAATCCTTAAAGAAGTAACCAAACAAGAAACATCCAAAGATAAATCATCGACGAGCTTTTTCGATACGAAAGAATGTGAAGCACCCGTATCGAAAAGAACTCGAATACTATGGTCACGAAATAAAATAGAACCTTCCAAAATAGATGGAGATATACCTTTGGGTTGAGAAGGATCTTCAGAAGCCTTAGCAGCATAAAGCTTGCTAGACTTGGCACCAGCAGGAACAATAGGGCAGATGGAAACATGGTGACCTTACTTCTTGCAATAGCGGAAGAAGAGAGGCTTAGAACAAGCTCGAATCATATGATCAGGAGAACCACAATTGAAACACTTCCGAATGAAAGGTGTTCTAGCAAACTGAGGCTGAGAATTAGAACCACCAGTCTTCTTTTTCTTAGAAGGAAAGACCTGGACTTCTGCAATGGAAACTTCTTCTTGTTGGGGTTCTTGGAAACCTCAACATCATCACCACTATCACACTCCTTCTCGACAGCTTTGAGATGAAGTGCCGAATCTACCAACTCCTCAAAAGAAAGCTTAAGCTGGAGCAACAAAGACTTCTTAAGATATTTCTCAAGACCAGAAACAAACTTCAAATTCTTCTTATAAGAAGTGCTAATGAATTCAAGACCATACTTAGATAAAGCCTCGAATGATGCAACATACTCAGAAACAGAAGACTTCCCTTGCTTCAACTCAAGGAAGCGACGGGTCAATAAAACTTTCTCAGATTAAGGAACGAACTTGAGTTCGAATCGTCCTCGAAACTGAGTCCAAGAAAGAGTAGACTCATCAATTTCGGCCACAAGAAGCTCATACCAATCATGGGCATGCTCTTGCAATAAACTAGAAGTTACAAGAACTCTATCATGATCAGAAAGATCCATGCGAGAGAAGATATGCTCGCACGTGCGAAGCCAAGCTTGGACTTCAAGAACAGACTCGGAGCCTTTAAACGGCTTTCCCCCAAGATGAGCAAAATCGCTGCACATACATGCAAAGGCAGACTTGCGAGGTGGAGATACTCTAGGAGGAACTGGAGGCTGAGTGCTCCTAAACAATTCCAAAAACTGAACGGCAGACATATAAACGCCATCCGAATGTGAGCCACTGGATTGCCCAACATCCGATCATCGTCCCTTACCTCTTCCAGCCATATGCTGAAAGTTAAGATAAGAACAAGATTATTCACAAGGTAAATGTTATTAATTCAAATGAGGAATACTACGGAACATAACGCATTCCTAGACGTATTCCCACATTCTATCTACCACCAAAGCATGGAAGGGATATAGAGGCACGATGGTTCAAAGATTTGTATCACTTATACACTTTGATGTATCATAATATGTGCATCTATTCTATGTTTATCATATTTTGTTCTAAACTCAGCTCTGATACCAAGCTGTGATGCCCCTCCTCTATACCCACGCTAGCCAAGGACACTACAGGGTAATGCCGTCAACTAACACGGAGAATAAGGCTGGTTAGGAGCGACCATCTATAGCCTTGCTATAATTATCTATTGAATACATCGACAATAGACATACCAAGCAGGTTGACATATCCAATGAATACTTAAAACAAAACCATAGGTGGTTGGAGGATCTATCAGAACAGAATATAACAACTCAAATGTAATATACATCACAGAACAATAGATCATCATATACACATACATTGATACATAACAGAGTATACAAACTGAAACATGTCAAGTGGTATAGCAAACCACAATATACAGACGAGTCAAAGAATTCATATATCAGAGTTACAACAAAAAGGACTACACAAAAAGCTTTAACAAAAAGGAGCAAGCTGAATAGTCCATGCGGAAGCAAAATAGGCTAAGTCCAAAAGCACCTAACCAGAAACATCTCGGTCTGACCCGAGTATAAAATACACGGGTCAGTCTAGCTAAACAAATCAGTTAGATAAACTGAACAACAATAACCTGCAAGGTCACAAAGTATAATAAACATCTCTAAAAGAGATAACACAATCATCTAACAAAAGATGAATCATATCATAACAAGCCTCATATCATCGGCAACACAATAAAAAAAGGATATGAATATCCCAAAACAAGCCAACAAGGCAATAACAAATACCAATGAAGGTAACACAAGTTCCACAAGGTAATCGCTATAGATCGTGCGGCTCGAAAAGACCAACATCGAAAAGCGATACCTAGGGAATATACATATCAATGAAACATCAGAAAATTTGCACGTGCTCGGTACTATATAAACAAGGATCCATACCCGAAGGCTCCAAACCCAAATATCACTCGAGCGGCTCATAAAGACCAATTCTGAAAGCGATACTATAGGGCAACAAACCCGAAGGCACAAACCCGAAGGTACAAACCCAAAGGCAACATACACGAAGGCAACATACCTGAAGGCAACAAACACGAAGGCAACATACCTGAAGGCAACAAACCTGAAGGAGACAGTCCGAAGACACTATCCCAAAGGCAACAAACCGTAGTGGTGAAGGTCTGGAGGCCTGGTACTGGACACCACTAACTGGAAGAATGTGTCATAACTCTCAAAAAGGAATCCGGAAAGTGGTAACATGAGTCCCATAACCACTCGTTTGCACTAAACGGTTTACTATCCGTTAGTTAATTTCACACTCAAAGCAGTACAAAGTTTACCTCATCTCCTTGGTAAACCAGACCAAAGGTCAAAACGATCAATCAAATAGGGCGGGGATTAATCGAAAAGATAAAAGCACGGATTCATGGTCCGTGTTTTACTTAACCACTTAAACTCTTTCCACTCCGCTCGAAGTGCGAAATCGTGTGTGTGTGTGCGTTTTAAATAGAATTTATAAATTAGTGAAACAAGTTTTTAATATGATTTGAAGAGATCATTTACAAAAACCCGTGTATGAAACTAAAGAGAAATTAAAAAGGAATCATCAAAGTCAAGTATGCATAAACAACTAATTGGAATCAACCCGAATTGATGAAAGTTGAAATCACAAACAAATAGGCATACTAGGCAAAATGAAGCAGGTTAGTCGACTGGCCCTCTGCAGTCAGTCGACTGAACCATAACCCGAGAGTTTTTAAACTCTGCAGTCTGTCGACTGACTGTAGCGGGTCAGTCGGCTGGCTGTAGCTGGAAATGTTTTCCAGCCTAGCAAATGGAGGAGCAAACTCTCACCATTTGCAACCGGTCGAGCAATGGACTTAAGGGGCCTTTGCCAATCGATAACCCAGCACCATTGAATCAGTGATTCACCACCAAAAACATGATCAAACATCAAAGTTATGATTTTCAAAGGTTTTTGACTCCAAAACACCAAAAATTGAAATGTTCACCAATTCAATTCAAACTAAAGGCAATTGCACATGAATAAGTGTTAGGAACTCATACCTAACAATCCAACATAGTTGTAAACATAGATGTGAGATAAAAATCTCACCTTTTAAATCAAGAACAAGGATGGAAAGCTCAATTGCAAGGAGAAGACCAACCACTTCACTTCAACTCAACAAGCTTTAATCTAAGATCAAAACAAGTATTTCGTAAGTTAGGTTTAGGAAACATTCTGAAATTGAAGGAGAAAGAGTTGGAGAAGATGAAGAGGAGGCTTTCCAATAGCTTCACTTTTATTTTTGGAGCAAGAATTCAAGTTTGCAAGAAGAACTAGGGCTTGGAATTTCTAATTCCCATTCCTTTCCCCCATTTTCAGTTTCTAGCTTGAGTTTTATGAAATGAAATAAGTGAATGGAAGGAGAGGAGACTGAGCTAGGCTATTAAGCTAAGCTAATGGGCTGAACCCAAACCCAAAACCCAAATAGAAAAAGTAGAAAAACTCGACTTACTCCAAACATATCAAAGCTTAAACTAAAAAAGATCGCAAACGCCATTTTGGACTCAATTGAAGTGGTTTCGAGTCCCAATTCGGCCATTTGCAAAAGGTGACACTTCGGACCTAAATCCAACTAACGATGCTATATTTAAATAAAATATTTAAATATATAATCGTTAAATATGCGGGTTATGACACCTACATGTCCCCGCGGGGGTTGGTGGTGCAGTCGAGAGGCTGGTCGTAAAGGCAGAACACAGTTACCAATGTATGCTACGGTGGGTGTTACCCCACTGGCACGGCCCATTACAGTTGGTATCAGAGCTATGGCTCTAGGCAAAACTTAGCATATATGGTAAATTTATTTACAGAATCTCTTTCGTTCGAGTTGAATCTCTTCCTTTTTGACTCGATTTTCTTTGAATTTTGGAATGTCCCTCGGTTTCGAAATTCATCCTTGCCTCTTTCTATTTATATTCGTTTGATTCTGGAGTATCCCATAATTCCACTGATTGTTTTGTAAAGGGGGTGAAAACTCCTTTACAATTGGCATTGATTCACCGAAAATTTCTGTATCCTCGGTACGATGCTGCTATATCTTGATATGGTGAATTCTATCTCTGGAAATCGAATCTCGATTTGTTTTGGAATTCCGCATCGATTATATCCCTGAAGTCACGGTTGACTTGATTAAGGTCACCACGATTTATAGAAGTATATCCATCTTCTATTTTGTAATTTAATTATTTCATCTTCGATCGAGTCTATCTTCGAATCAGGATTCTATTGATTGGAGTTCCTCTAATTTAAATCTCTATCGTTCCTTTGAAATCCATTCTTGAATCATCCTTTGAAAATCGGGTTATGTTTGAAATTATTTTATATATCGAAATTATTATTTAGATATCTATGATTTTATTCTATATATAAAAGTGAAATGTTATTCTATATATAAAAGTTTTGAATGGATATGAAATTTTGAAAATTTATAAGAAATTGATTTATATAAAAATGATTTATAACTGAAGGGTAAATTTGAAATTCGAGAATTGAATTCCGGTATTTTGAAATTGGTTTTAAGATTTTGGAAAATATATAAAAATAATACGATTTAAAAGTATTTTTCGAATAAGAAATGTTTCAAATGAGTTCAAATGAATTCCAATAATTTTGAAGAAATTTCAAGGAAGTTTTCAAGAAAATAGAAGTCTAGAACTCACTTATGTTGCTGGAAGATAATTTCGGTGATGAGTGCACGCATCATCGACATTGATTTTCGAGTTTCAAAGTGGGGGAGAGGCCACTTTAATAGCTTCGCTATGCGAGTGATTTTGCAAAACCGTTTTTGATTTCGAATTTTGAAGTAATTTGATATTTTCGAAAGATATATGTATATATTTGAAACAATTTAAAGTGAGACCAGTATTCAATCCTCGAGTTTCGGATTTGATTTTGTATAATCCTATCTATTGAAATTGATTTATTGATTTATTGTTGATTTTCAACTCTTAAATTGGAAATTTGATTTCCCTAACTATTTTGAATGTTCGAACACTTCCAAATCAAGGTTAAATTTTCAAAGCTAAGAAATTTTGAAGAGGATAAAATATTTGATTAAGCATATAAGTTTAGTTTTGTACGTTTAAGTTTGAAACCTTTTGTTAAGTAAATGAATATGACTGTTTTGAATTATACTAATATGGAATTTAGTTTTGAATTTTTTTATATAATCGAAGTCTATATAAGTGTGATTTGATATACTATTGATTTGGAAAGTATTCGATTTGAGAATGAAATCCTATATATAATGGGCTTTATATAAGTATGATATTTGAAAGTGATTTGAAAAGGTACTATATGATATATATTTTCGAAGTAAAGATATGGAAAGTGCCTTCTGCTTGATATCCGCTTTGTGGCCACATTGTGGATTCATTCTATCGATATTATTCTCTTTGATTTTTGGTTTTCCGGATGTGATACTCGAGTGTTCCATCGTGGCGTAACCCATGGTTTTTTTTCTCTCGCAACTGCATAGCACAACTGCCTAGCTGAGTCTGGCCTAGGGGTACGGATTATTTCCTAGGGAATCCAGGCGTAACCATTGTGTATCCTGCAATCTGTGTAGGTCGCATTAGTAGCGAAACTGCCTGGCTGAGACGGCCTAGGGGTACGGATTGTTTCCTGAGGGACTCAGGCATAACCATTGTGTATCCTGCATCCTACTAGTCATCATGGCATAAGTCGCAGGGCTGAGAAAGCTTACAGATACGGATTGTTTCCTGGGGGATCCAGGCGTAACCATTGTGTATCTGCGAACCATGGTTGGACAAAGGTTTTGATTTGATTGTTTTGTTTGGATTGTACTTTCCATATCTGTTTTTTTAAAGGTTTTTCAAGTATTTTAACTGGGTGTTGAAAAAGGTCTACTAAGTACTTGAAGAATTCTAGCTTTGCGCCTGATCAACGCATGGCCAAAGTCTGCAAGAACGAGGATAAACCTGTTGAAACATCGAGTTATAAAAGTATTTTTGAAAGGAAAAATTCGTTTCGATATAAAAGTATTATATTATAAAGGTATTTCCAACAAAGAAATTTTGTATTAATATTTGAGATTAAAATTTTAAGGTTTGATTTAATTATTCGAGCCCGATACTATCCCTTTGAACCTACCTTATCTGCTCAGCTTTATTTATTCACCTATATTCTGTTTTTACGAATCTACCCTCCTTTCCTTTTTGAATATAATCTTTAAAATATTGTTTATTTATATACTACATGGTTTAATAGTAAATCGTTAGTGTCATTAATATTGCAGAAGTTATTAATTTAATATAACATATTTAAGAAATGAGTATTAATTTATCCATAATGTTGGAAGTGTCTTAAGATAAATTAGTAAATTTATAAACTATGGATTTAATGTTGTCAATAACTTCCTTGAAAATATAACCAAGGATGTGAATAACTGTTTCCAAATAGTTTTCATATATATTTAAAAAGGTGTTACTTAAAACTTATAAATGGTATTTATAAAGGAAGCAAGAAATTTTACAAATAGGTTTGAAATTTTTTTTAAGTATTAAAGAAAATTTAATTTCAAATGAAGTTTTCAAATGAATATTTCAAGTAAAATTTATATGGTCTTAAATTAATTGTTTATCCTTGTCTTTCAATCTATTTATATTTTTGGTTGTTTTTATTCTCCTACCTTCTTACTTTACGGGGACGAAAAGTTTTGAGTGGGGGAAAGTGTAACGACCCGTAAAATTTTGTTAATTTTTAATGGTTTTATTTAGCGTATTTAATTTGATTTTTGAGAAATTTTAAATAATAATATTTTGAAATAAAATCTTACATTTGGATTACGTATAGTTAAATGTGGCAAATGATAAATTTTCATCAAAAATTAAGAAAGTATATTTTAGGGTGTGATTCTGTTCAATTTAAGTCAGTAATAATTAATGTTCATAAAATAATTTATTTTGGAAAATTCAAGGCACGGCTGTTTTATTTGCCATCATTTCTTTTATTTATTTTCAAACGGTTCATTTTGCCTTTATAACGTGTCCTTCCATATTTATTCTTGCTGTCCAATCAAGCTATTAATTGCTTTGATTGTTTCTAAAACAGTGTGTAGCTGTTACTTTTTCTACCGATTTCAATTGCTTAATAATTTTTTCCAATTCATAGATAGACTTTCCCATTCCTAGCCATTAATAAACTTTGAAATCATCGTCCTTGACTTTCGTTATTCCTCGTTTTATAATAATAATTGAAATTTATAGTCGTTTCAGTATATAACTTTTACACGTTTTATACTTATTTAATTTCAGCAGTCCATTGCCTTTAATTTTTAAACTGTTCCATTTTCTTCCCAGGCAACAGCTCACATTCCATTTCGCTCATAAATCAGTTTCCACTTTTACTCACCTGCTCACCTTTTCTTCTATCTATCCGTTTAATAGTTATATATAAGTTATAATACGTTTCCCTGATTCATCTCCTTTCCTTCTTTTTTTCATTGACATATTAATTCTGGGAAGTGATTAATTTAATAAAAACCATCTTCCCCTCATTTCTTTAAACTTTCAGCTAAATTTAACTTGTGACCGTTGCTATACATTTCATCAAAGAGGTACGTTGCCTTATTTATCTTCGGAATTTAAGGGTGAAAATTTTATTTTTCTAACCTTTCCTACGCTCCCTATTTCCACTTCTTTCATTATGACCGTTCATTATATATATACACTACAGCTGGAAAGTTATAAACGTATAAACTTAGATACTTTTTTATTTATTAAAAATTTAAAGCTTACCTTTAATTGTGACCTTTTGGTTTCCTTGCTTTCAAAAAAAATTGAACCATAGCCATGGTAATAAATTATTATAAATCTTTCAACTTAATCTAAGATGACCGTTGCTACTTGAATCGTTACTTTTCTAATATATTCATTCCTACATTCACTGACCTTTTATTTCTTCATTTTTCCACCGTCTAAAAATAATAAAATAAATGGTTATTCATTTTATTTTATTCAGTAATCAGCGTGACTCTTGCCATTTACACCGCACCATATTTGACTGTTGATTTTCGTTCAGCATTCTTATTTTTAAAAATATACCACAGAGTAGCGTTGCCTTCACAATTTAAAAATTGCTTTAATAGCTCTTGAATAAATGTGTAGCTGTTACTTTGATATTTTTTCGGAATTGTGACTTTTCGCTTTCCTTCCGTTCAAATTTGAAACGTGCTACCATTTATTTGCTTTGATTATTTTCCTGAATCAACGTGAATATTTTGCCTTAAATCCTCCACTAAATCATAGCACGTGATTGTGCTATTTCTTTGGTTACTTTTATTTAGTCGTTTCCATTTACTTCTGTTCGTATTTTCTTTCCTTTTTTATTGCTTCTTCCCAGATTTCTCTTCTTTCCCTCTCTATTGTTCTTCCTCTTCTATATAAACTTGCCTGGCACTACAAATTTCAGCCTCTCCTTCACCTTTTCCAAACTCCGCTCCTCCACCGAACCCACTCTTCCCCTTGCGAAATATCCATCGAAGACGCAACGACCCTCCCCTATTTCCTCTACTGTTCGCATAACCAGGCATAAGTAAGTTAAGTTTATATTTCCAAGTGTTATATATATATATATATATATATATTATATAGTTTAATATTTAGCTATGATATGGATGATTTTATCAATACACGTCCCATGTACGTGCTGTTGATGCATATTCTAGTATTCAAAGTTGGTACGCATAATTGTTTATATGGAGTATAGTTATGATATATTGATAGTGGTATAAAAATATAAGATGCATACATATAGTGGTTTATATAAAGTTTTTGGATTTGAATACATATATATATATATACCAAACGTGGTTTCCATTTTTTTGAAAAGTTTGTTTTATTTCTAGAAGTGTATGCATATTTAATATGTGTGAGTTGTGTTGGATCTAAAAATGGAGTCTGCATATTTGGCAAGTATATTTATATTCATTTTTGTTTTAACATTGAGTCCATATATGTATATTTTACAAACCATATTGTATGATTTATTTTATAAGTTTTGTAAATCCGTTATTATATATATATAGTTTTATAATAAACAGGTTTATAACTTTTATTGAAGGTCAATTTACATCTTATTATGGAAGTTGTATAGGATTTTTGAAGTTTTTTATTTTCCTAAGTTCGTATATGACATAAATTTGTATAAAGTTATAATAATTATAGATATATCTTTATGGCCCTATATATATATATATATATCTATATACTTTGCATACACTTATGTATGGAGTTAGTTTTCTAATATATAAATTTTCATTTCCGTTGGCATGCATGTTTGCATAAAAGTTAAGGGTGTATATGTGTTTTAGTGTAGACCAGTTGCTTTCGCAAAAAAAAATATTAAAGTTATATTAGTTGCTATTTATATATATTATATAAAATTTACATTCTAACTTATACTTTCGGTTTGCACAGGTTACAGTATTATATATATTTATAAAATAAGTTATAATATAAGTTGTACAAGTAATTCGTACGTCCGTTGTCTAAAATTTTATATAAGTCTGTGTATAGGCTTTACTATTTATGTATGGGTAGTTATATATTAGTTTATATATATAGGTAAAGTGTTCAAAATTTATAATTGTATTATGAAGTGGATTTTGTACCATATGTATACAGTAGTTTATAAATGAGATTTGAACAGTGTAATTTGTTGAAGTTTTATATATTAATCTTATTTTAAAATATAAATCTTAATGATATTATATACATTGGTCGTATGGGGTGGTTTGGGGGTTAGATTTGTGAATAGAAATTTTGATCTATGTGTAAAAATTAAAATGGTTTGGAAAAATTATAAGGATTTTTATTTAACATATATGTTTTATTTCAAATGTTAAAACTATTGATTTATGTATGAAAAAAAGGTAAATATATATTTATATGCGATTCGACTTTAAATTTTCCTTTAGGATGCAATTTTGATTTTTATTAAAATAGAAAAAATTTCTGTATATATCATACTGAGTCTGATTCAATTCATAAATTCTTGATACATACCCGAACGGATTTTAGAATAGGAGAATTTCGTTATGGGTTGAAATGATAAACCCAAGCGATTTTCATTTGAATTGAATTTGGGATTACGGGTTGAAATGATATCCACCCGTATATATTTAACTTACGGATTGAAATGATAAATATATGTATCCCTTGTATATAGAATAGAAAATTTTACATTGACGCCGTGGTCTATATGAATGTTTTGAAAATAATTTCTATAGTCTTGACAAGAAATATATGGTTTTAATGAATATTGATTTAAAGTATTATATATAAAGGTTATTTTGTATATAGATTTAATATTAATATAATTTAATTAAGATTGATTTTATAAATATGAAATATGTTTAAGGATTTATTAAATTTGTATTTCTGAAATAGATTTGTGGAATATTTAAAGCTCCGAAATATATTAACTTCGAATTATATTGAAATTTAAATGGTTTATTTTATGGTTCAAATCCGTATTTAAAATAGATAAAATTTGAATTAGTTAAGTCAGAAACTAAATTGAATGGAAATTGATAAATTTTGATTTAATTAAATTTGAACGGGAAGGTCGAGTTGATTTTTGACGCGATTTGTGAAGTTTGAGGAAATAAAAATACTTTACTTCATAAATTATTGGATATATATATACTAATTTGGAAAATATAGATATTTGAAATGTGAATGATATTTTAGTTTTGAAATATAAATAAATTTGAAATAACCACGGTGTTATAGTATATATTTCTACCTTGTAGATAGTTCCTTGGATCCTTAGAGGATGGGTATCCCAAACATCCTCTAAGTTAATTATATTTCAGTTGATATTTCACTTGAGTTGGATTTATAGGTATAAGAATGTTAATCCTAACTCGAGTGTTTTGTGTTTTGCTTTACGCTCG
Source organism: Allium cepa (assembly GCA_030765085.1). Classification (NCBI taxonomy): domain Eukaryota; kingdom Viridiplantae; phylum Streptophyta; class Magnoliopsida; order Asparagales; family Amaryllidaceae; genus Allium; species Allium cepa. Next base: position 444,839,326 of record CM060929.1, read on the forward strand.
GGTCAGACTGAGTGATACAGCATTTGAGACTCACCTTTGAAGTTGGAGCTTTGCTTGAAGATCCAGCTATCTATCCTTTCAGTCATCCGGTCGATTGGTTCAGAGAAGTCATCTGCCTGTACTAGAGACTTCACTACAACTGGGATTTTCTGATGCATTTTATTTCTTACTTTGTTTATATAGTAGCTTCATGAACTACTATTCATTTATTCCGTTGCGTATCATTGTACTACTCTGTATCTGTGATTCTGTGATTGATTTATTTACTGTAGATGTTAAGAATTGCCAAATTTCAATTAACAATCTGATATTTTGAGCAATTCAAGTCCGACATGTGTGGATGCGAATGGTTGAAAATATCAGGTCGTTACAATTTTAATCAATTTAAACCATTTTAATTTAATTTCCATTATAACTTAATTAGTATAATTTAATCTATTTTACCTATTTAAACTAATTAAATTCATTTAATCTATTTGAAATTTATTTAATATAATTTAAATATGTTTAATCTATTTTAAATTTGTTTAATCTATTTAAAAATCTATTTAATACAATTTAATCTATTGTAAATTTATTTAATCTATTTAAAATCTACTTAATATAATTTAAATCAATTTAATCTATAATTAATCTATTTAAACATTTTAAAACCTAATAAAATCTATTAAATCTATTTTTAATCTATCTAAATCATTTTAAATCTAATTAAATCAAATTTAAATCTATTTAAACTGTTTAATCTATTTAAACCATTCAAACTATTTAAAACTATTTGTGATTTTCTGAACTATTTTCTGAAATTTCAGACTGCGTAAAGTTGAAGTATTTGTATTTAAATCCTTGATAATGGTACAACCTAAGTTGGAATTTGGAATTGATACCTTTTGTGAAATGACATATTTGAGTAAATATGAATTTGGAAGAAAATGTGATTTTGAAAGTGAATATGATTGAAATTATATGGTTTTGAAAATACGATATTTTGATAAAAATTATGAACTGACTTTTGAAATGTAAAAGAATCATCCGGTGTGAAATAAGCGTTTGGTGATTAAAGGGACCGGGATATGATATTCTCATACTCTCTGTCAATACCGAAAACCACTTTAACAACAGCGTACAATGTGGAGATTCCAGAAATGAAGTATGATGTTTTGGCGAACGATTCTGTATGATGTATTTACGTGACCCTGACTCCCGTGAGTTAGCTTGATGTGGCTAAAATCAGGAGCTACGCCGGGCCAAGTGAGGTCATTCCTCCGATCGGACACATTTCTTCGATACCATATTATGAGTTTGTGATTGATTTGGTGGCTACCCTTGATTTTGATTTAGAAGTGTGTTCTGAGGTGGGCGGTAGTAGTTGTTATGTGTTACCACCAGTCCGGATACACAAATGGTATATCGACCTTGGCATTGCCTCGAATGCTATGTCGCATGCCCTATCGCGCCTTCTACGAGTTTGTTTTGTACCATACTTATGGAGTGCCATATATGTAAACCTCCAGTTTACGGAGGAGCCTACGGTACTGTACAAACTATGAGAATTTATAAAATGTGTTAAGGGGGATATGGGTAACGCCTTAACGCTATTTTAATACTTTTACTTTATTGTGTACATATTATAATAGCGATTGAACTACATAGTAGACAGTTTAATGGATCCTTAGGAGATGTAAATCCCGAACATCTCTTATGTTGCTGCACTCACGTTAGACACTAGATAGGAGATGTCACCCCATAAACATCTCTGACGCCGTCACTCGCATATTTACCATTGATTTAACTTACATAAGGTCTTTTAGTTCAGACTCGAGTGTTTTTTCTTTATAATTCGCTCGGGTTAGCCTGAGCATTTTAGGGTTGAAGATCTTATTTCTAGAGGATGAAGGCGATGATTGTATTATTACTATTTATTATATCTATTTCACTGCATCATGTTGTTCCATTGCATTTATTTATTTATTCCTGTTGATGTAACTCTGATTCTTTGGTTGTAAATCAAATGTATTTATAAAACAACTTCATGAACTACTATTTAACTATTATATTTTGTCATTCCGCTGCGAGATTCTGTATTTGTTTTATATCTTTCCTTTTTTCTTGTTTACCCCATAACAATCTGTCCTTTTAAGTGGATTGAGTATGACATGTTTGTCTGCTTAAAACGTCCAAAAGGCAGGTTGTTACACATTTCTTCGATACCATTCTATTACTTTTAGATTTGATTGGGTGCACCTTTGATTCGGGAGTGTGTCTCGAGGTGGGCGGTAGTAGCTGCTATGCGTTACCACCAGCCCAAGAGTGCAAAACGGTAAAATCCTACCATGGGCATTGTTTCGTGTGCCTTATCGTGCTCTCTACAAGTTCGGTTTGTATCATACCTATAGAGTTCCCTCTGATAGCCCCCTAGTTTACGGAGGAATTACGGTACTGTATAGACTATGGGAATATATAAAATGTGTTAAGGGGGATGTGGGTATGTGATGGCCCAGACTCGACCTTCGAAAATCGGCACCTGTACTTCACTTGTAGTCGAATGCCGCAGATTCAAACACCGAATCTGGTTCACCATAGCTAATAGCACATTAATCATAACAACACAGCGGAAGAAAAAGAATAGTATCATTGATATACATCAGTGAACTACAACAATGATACAACACGTTGATACAATTGATATCAACATCAGAGATACAAAAATAACAGCGGAAGAAAGTCAATAAAAGATAATATCTTTAGAAGTCCACAAGATAGATACTCCAACAAATAGCGACTCCATCGCCAAAGTTTCAAAGGCTCCAAAAGCTAGATCCACCCCCTATCATGATGTAATGTAGCAAATGCGATCTCCAAATCCAAAAGCTGGATGCTATCGAATCTATTCCTACTATTTGATTATCTGAAAAACCCAATTCTAGACTACCCGTGTGGAAAATTGTAGGCACCTAGATTTTAGGAAGGGTACAATAAACTTTAGGTCAGTCATGAGACTAGTGTGAGCAAACAAAAACATTTTATTTTTTTGAAACAAACAGCAAAAGAAGTAGAAGAAATTCACTATGCGTTTGGAAAATGAAACTGCCATAAGGCCTCTCGCCACACACACAATGCAAGCGCAAACTTGGAGGAGATTTCTCCTTATGACAGTCAAAAATGCTTAATACAAAAAAATCCTTTTGATATTATTATTAGTGCATAGTGGAAAACTTTTGCAAGTAAAATATTAATCTCAGCCAGCATACGTACCATTATAGTATGCCTACTATAGCTACCATTTTAGATGGCAGGTTCTACAACTAAAACCGTACAAGGCTCGTATTGGATGATTGGATTTCCAATAAATGGTCAGGCAAAGGAACTTCCTACACAAAATGGAATGCCTCTGGAGGGACGTCCCCGAGAACCAAACCGGATCTCTACTACACAAGATCGGGTTACCTCTGTAACTAGGTAACTACTGACAAGAGCATGTCATTCCCTGGTCGTTACCAACCTTTATCCAAGGTACCTCTACACCAACAACCACAAAGCAATAAGTTTGCATCAACAACAAAGTAAAGTATCTGGGATCCTTACCATGATACCACTTATAATCCAGAAGGAAATGTGCATACCCTTAGGGGGCGCTACCACCAAATAACATTGTTGTAACGATTCCTGTTTCGACCATTACCGGGTTGTGAGGCTCGATGAAGTCTCGTCCACAAAGCTACGCTTTACACAAAAGTCATGATTCGATCAACAAATGATCAGCAGCACTTCATATGCCACATTACCAAATTGGGAATGTATCACCAGTAACCATCAACTACATAACCTCTGAGCTCATACATCTCAGAGAAGGGTGTTAAGCTAAGAGGATAAATCTCTGCTACCAAACAGAAATGTATTTGATAGAAACCGGATTTACATCTCAAAATGTAATGTCAGACACACATCCATACAAGTCTGTTTCGGGTTCGAACAGAACTGAAGGCACTTCCAAAGAAGCCCTTACAATCCAAGAATTCCTAATCCCGATCAAACTCCCCATAACATATGGAGATCTCCATACCGGCGCGACTCAGTGCAGAGACATTCGACAAGTAATCCTTTTGTTCTCGAAAATACCCATTCTTCACCACTGGTCTTCGAATGTTATCCATATCGTCATATCATTATTCAGAATGGGTTATATGACACAAGGTCCTCTCTCGGCTAAAATGAATAATGAGCGCAATATTTTAAACTATATGGACAATGGGATCTCAGTTAATTCACAACTTATTACCCAAAACCTTTCTTTTAAATGGTTTAAACAAATTACCATTTTCAAACTTTAATCAAAAAGATTCACTTCACAAAGTTCTCCAATCTTTCACAAAGAGTCATTTATATCCCTTCAAAACAATTCCATTTCAATTCCAAATCTTTTATACAAAAGATACCCTTTAAGACCATTTTCAATTTTGGAAATAAAGTTCACTAATCTTTAACCAAGATTCATTAATAACTTTCAAAACAATTTTCATTTCAAACTTGAAATCCTTTCAACACAAATTGGAAATCCTTTCTTTATATGAAAGCTATTATTATTTGAAAATAAACAGTTTTTGTTTTGGGAAAATCCGATTACAATTGCACAAGTTAAATCCCTTCAAGTATAAAACTTGGGTTAAATTCAAATTCCCAAAAACAATACTTTTAAAATGGTTTAAAACATATATAAACACATTTATATCTTGTATAACCTTTTTAAACCATAATTTCCAAACATAGAATTCAATTTCAAATCTTGAATTCAAATTCAAATCAAATTACTTCAATTTCGAAACTTCATCCAGTTATTCGAAATAACCTTTATCTTTGAAATCCCTTTTCGAAAGCTTTTATTTAACCCAATTCCATTTCCAAAACTATTTGGATTCAAAATTCAACTTTTAAAACCATTTCAAAAATCTGTGACTTAACCAATTTCCTCGTGCAATCCATATTTGTGTGTGTAAGGTGTATTCCAAGGGTTTTACACAATAGTGCAACAACATTAATCATCACAGATTTAATCATAACGATATCGATAAGTGGTATAATCTATAACGCTTATCTTCCATTCACAGATTCACAGATAAATAATATAAATTCATTACAGATAAATAAATTACATTCGTCATAGATAAATAAATTACATTAAACACAGCTCAAATCAAAAATAATTCATATCATAAAGCATCACACATCAGGGATATCACACAATTCAACATTCAATTGAATCCAAACATTCATAAGTAAGATTAATTTAATCATCTGATTAATTTAAATTAGATTAATTACATATGATTAACTACTAATCTTGGTTAATTAATATTAATTAACTACAAACCATATTAACTAATTATTCTTTAATCATTTGTTAATTTACCATTAATAATAAATTAATTAACCTTTAATTAATTAATCATCCTTAATTAATCACATTAATTAATCCTTAATTAATTATCATTCCTTAATCAGTTTCATTAATTAACCATTAATTAATTGATTATCCTTTAATTAACTATCCCCAAATTAATTAATATTTAATTAACCTTAATTATTAATCACATAATTAAATTAATTACTTTGATAAATAAATCTTTAAGTAATTACCTAATTAATCTTTTTAATTACATTGGGTCATTATCCTTTTTAAGTAATTATCATTTACTTACTAAGTAATAAATCTTTTAAATCACTTACGATTTTAATAAACTAAAAGACAATCCATTCATCTTTAATTAATTACTTTAATTATCATTAAAAATCTTCATTTAATAAACTTAGTAATTAATTATCATCAATAAATTAATTAACTTAGACTTTAAAGTTAACTAACAATTAAAACATCTTTTCCTAATTAACTTCTTAATATTATTAAGTTTATCTAAAATAAACTTTTAAAAATAAAGGTTATATGTATCTTAACACCTTTTTTAACTTAGTTAATTTTATTTAAAACCTTTAATCAATTCAAAATTTATATAAACATAAATTATTTACAAAAGAAATGGGTTTTAACAAAATTGTTTCCAAATAAAACTTGATTGGTTTTTAAAATTTAAACTATTTTTATATTGAAGACAACAGACCCGAGCTCGACCTATTACCTCCCCGAGCCAAGCCCCGTGCAAAAATTTTGTCATCTCGACTTTGAGCCCCTCACGCAACAAACTCGAGATTTTCTCGAGTACGTCCTTCTTCCCCAATGCTATCTAACAAGACCAAACGCAAAAGCACTCGCGTACACGTGCACGCCTATGCCAACCACCTCCGATCGCCGTTACGACCACCTTCTAATCGCCCACGACTTCACTGAAGGTTCTGAACACCTAGTTCAATGAAATCAATTGTAGATCAAAATCGAGCCTTTTGATTTCCACTAGAACCCATACCAATCAACAAAAATTCATCACCGACGATGACTTTGGCAACTAGAAAATCCGCCACATCGTCAAAAGCCGCATTTCAAACCCAGCATCGTTTCTCCCCCTACGCAATCATACCCGATCCATCATTGATGATGAAATTGCCCCCATTCCAACCTTGACCATAGACAGTATTTTAACCCTAAATCATTACCGGTCAACGACCTCGATCGTCTAAAATTGCTCCGAGCATTTTTCCTACAACCACCCATTCACAACCTTCCTCCAGCCATGATTCCAGTATCAACAAACCATACGATCGCCTGATTTTGACCAAATACTGAATATCGTTTAACTCGAAACCCCTCATCAAATATAAGCTTAAAAATCATAAGTACTCCACCTAAAATCATTATTTTGTAATACGAACACAATTATATAATCAGATTGTAAAACTGAAATACTCGAATTTTCTAATTTATGATGATTTTACTGGAAATAAATATTTTCACAGTATTCACTTAAAAAAAATTCCTGAAATTATTTTTAAAAGTGAAGTCATGATGTTATAAATAATTTCTCTTTACAAATTAAAGCTTAATTTTGTTTAGAAAGAAAGATGTGATATTTTCTTCAATATGTGGTTCTTTACTCTGTTGATATAACATAATTTATATCAGTACAGATACACACCATCATATATATATATTATCAGATATGCAAACATATTTGCAACATATTTCACATCACAGCTTCAGATATTTACCAAACACAATCAAACATAAACAAATTTGAGGATAGTTTGCTCACCTTTTCCCTGAAAGAACAGAGAACAGGAATGTAAAGCCTAGAACTGGTTTTGACTATACTGTTTTACTCTGTATTTGAACTAACATTTGAATTTGTTGAGTTATTGATCTGAACTTGTTGCTTTGCTCCGGATCAAGTCAGGTTGAAGATTTTTGCAACTGTTTGATTTTGAAGATTGGAATATGAATTTGTTTGATTTTTGGTTTGAACTTGCATTTTTTGAATCAGGTTTAAATTTTGAAGAGAGGTTGCTTAAACTCAAATCTGTTTTGCTTTGCTTTCATTTTCCAGGTTTGATTGTTTTAGGTTCATTTGCTTTGAACTGAAGCTCAATTTGTTTTCAGGTTTGTTATATTTTCTGAGTTAATCTGGTTTTGATTTGTATTGTTCTGGTTTGAATCATTTCTTTGTTTGAATTTTCTTTTGGCTTGTAGAAAATGAGAGGATGGTTTTAATCTTTGAACTGAATAAATGAACAACCTAGTTTCTATTTGTTTCTTACATATATATTTATGTAACTCAATTTCAAAAGAAAAGAAATGATTTTGCTTGCCACTTGTCATCATAAATTAACACATGTTTAATTTTCATGATAAAATGCTTACACTTGTTTAAACAAAGAAATTTATGTTTAGCCCCTTTTGTTTTAATTAATTTATAAATTAAGTTTTAAACCTTATCATTTTATAATTTTGTAAATCACATTTTATACATTTTCAAACTATTATTTACACTTGTATTTTCAAAAGATATATTTATATTAAAGCTTTGCATATATACTATATATATATATATATCCAAGTGTATAAAAGAAAAGTAATTTAATTTTTTTATTAAATCTTATTTTATATGTTATACCTTTACAACTTTTAAAGAAAAAGATTTAAGCTTGATTATATTAATTTTTTATAACTTTTTAAATAAACTTAAGAAAAAATGATTTGAAATCAAATTATACTTTTTATCAGTTGATAATAATATTTAAATATAACATTATACTACATAACTTTTTATTTAAACACCTTTTTCCTTTATTAACATTTTTATACAACTTTTTAAAGAAATGATTTAAAATGTAATTATACACAAATTACAAATTATATACATATTTATTAGTTCTCTAAAATATAAAGGTTTTTAACTTCAATTTATAAAATATTTACTTTTGAATTCCAAATCAAAAATCTATGTAAAATCAATTTATTGAATTTTCAAATCAATTCCTTTATTTACAATCTTTTAATATATATTTATTCAAATTGCCAAATTAATCCACAATTAAATTTATAATTAAAATATTATTCAAAATATTTAATTTTGAATTTCCAATTAGAAATTCTATTTTAAAATCGTATTCATATTCATTTATATTAATAATCAAACAACTATCTATTTAATTTGGAAAATACCAAATTAATTCACAACTTAATTTCAAAAATTAAATTAATTACCAATTTAAATTTGATTTAAAAACAAGAATGTTACAGATTCCTCCCTTAAGAAAATTTCGTCCTCGAAATTTGCCAGGGAGACAACAAAGAATAGATAGAAAATGCTTTGCCAGATCAAACTGAAAATCAATCCTACATTTGGCTTACCAAATCAGAATATCATCAATACATATAAAAATGATCTCATACAATATTTAACGAGATATTCGGGTCATCAGGCCTACGAAATATGCAGGGGCATTGGTTAGTCCGAAGGGATAACCAACCGTTCGTAGAGCATATCGAGACCCCAAGGAACAGACAAATAGATTCAATCTTCTATAACTCTCAAACACTAGGTATGGATTCCAAATTCAGGTCGGAATACGCCAAAGTATATACTAGCTTATCCCTCTTTGGACTTTAATCCTCATAGGAAATTACAATAGAAATTTCAACTTTGGTTTTAATCGAAATCGTTTTATCGATACAAATCTTCATATTTTATTAACCAATTTATTTCAAATAAAATTTCTAATTCAATAGAGTTAGAAACGAAAAGCTGATAGAAAACCAATGAAGGGAATATGAAACAAAAACTTATCTATAACGATTCGTAGGTCCACCACCACACTTTGAGCTACTACGAAGCAATCAAAGAATTTGAAATCGGATTAAAGGAGATTGATATGAAAAGTTCTTTCCGTTGTTGTTACAGGATATCGACCATTTGTAGTCGTATTTCCCTATCCCCTATCTCATCCTCTTCTTGCCCTCATACTCACTATCAGTAGATAGTAAGAGAATTTACTGAGGTATACGGGCTGATATCTTAGGGATATACTCATTTTAGGATATTTATAACCCTATCTCTAATGAGTTACCTAATGCGTTATACTCCTGAGCTAAAATTCAACCTTCAGCTGTGATACCAAATGTGATGGCCCAGACTTGACCTTCGAAAATCGGCACCCGTACTTCACTTGTACTCAAATGTCGTAGATTCAAATACCGAATCCGGTTCGCCGGAGCTTATAACACATTAAGTATAACAACACAGCGGAAGAAAAAGAATAATATCATTGTTATGCAACAGTGAATTACAACAATGATACAACACATTGATATAATTGATATTAACATCAAAGATACAAAAACAACAGCGGAAGAAAGTCTTCAAAAGATAATTTCTTCAGAAGTCCACATGATAGACACTCTAACATATAGCGACTCTATCGCCAAAGTTCCAAAGACTCCAAAATCTAGATCCACCCCCTATCATGCTGTAATGTAGCAAATGCGATCTCCAAATCCAAAGACTGGATGTTATCGAATCTACTCCTACTATTTGATTATTTGAAAAACCCGACTCTAGACGGCCCTTGTGGAAAATTGTGGGCATCCAGAGTTTAGGAAGGGAACAATAAACTCCAGGACAGTCATGAGACTGGTGTGAGCAAACAAAAACAGTTTATCTTTCAAAACAAACAACAAAAGAAGTAGAAGAAATTAGCTATGCTTTTGAAAAATGAAACTTCCATAAGGCCTCCCGCCACACACACAATGCAAGCGCAAATTTGGAGGAGATTTCTCCTTATGACAGTTAAAAATGCTTAATATGTGAAAATCCTTTTAATATTATTATTATTGCATAGTGGAAAACTTTTGCAAGTATAATATTAATCTTAGCCAGCATACGTACAATTATAGCATGCCTACTATAGCTACCATACTAGATGGCAGGTTCTACAACTAAAACCGTACAAGGCTCATATTAGATGATTGGATTTCCAAGAAATGGTCAGGCAAAGAAACTTCCTACACAAAATAGAATGCCTCTGGAGGGACGTCTCGAGAACCTAACCGGATCTCTGCTACACAAGGCGGGGTTACCTCTGTAACTAGGTAACCTCCGACACGAGCATGCCATTCCCCGGTCGTTACCAACCTTTATCCGAGTTACCTCTACACCAGCAACCACAAAGCAATAAGTTTGCAGCAACCACAAAGTAAAGTATCTGGGCTCCATATCATGATACCACTTATAATCCAGAAGGAAATGGACATACCCTCAGGGGACGCTACCCTCAAATAACCTTGCTGCAATGATTCTTGTTTCGACCATCACCGGTTGTGAGGCTCGAAGAAGTCTCATCCACAAAGCTATGCTTTACACAAAAGCCATACATCGATCACCAAATGAGTAGCAGCACTTCGTATGCCACATTACCAAATTGGGAATGTATCACTGGTAACCATCAACTACATAACTTCTGAGCTCGTATGTCTCAGAGAAGGGTGTTAAGCTAAGAGGACAAATCTCCTCCACCAAACAGAAATGTATTTGATAGAAACCAGCTTTACATCTCAAAGTGTAATGTCAGACACACATCCATACAAGTCTGTTCCGGGTTCGAACAGAACCGAAGGCACTTCCAAAGAAGCCCTTACAATCCGGGAATTCCCAATCTCGATCGGACTTCCCATCACATATGGAGATCTCTATACCGACGCGACTCGGTGCAGAGACAATCGACGGGTAATCCTTTCATTCTCGAAAATACCCGGTCTTCACCATCGGTCTTAAAATGTTATCCATATCATCGTATCATTATTCGGAATGGGCTATATGACACAAGGTTCTCTCCCGGTAAAACCGAATAATGAACGCAATATTTTAAACTATATGAACAATGGGATCTCAATTAAGTCCCAACTTATTACCCAAAACCTTTTTTTAAATGGTTTAAACAAATTACCATTTTCAAACTTTAATCAAAAAGATTCACTTCACAAAGTTCACTAATCTCTCCCAAAGATTCATTTATATCCCTGCAAAACAATTTCATTTCAATCCCAAATCTTTTATACAAAAGATACCCTTTAAGACCCTTTTCAATTTTGGAAATAAAGTTCACAAATCTTTAAACAAGATTTATTAATACTTTCAAAACAATTTTCATATAAAACTTGAAATCCTTTCAACACAAATTGGAAATCCTTTCTTTATATGAAAGCTATAATTATTTGAAAATAAACAGTTTTCCTTTCGGGAAAATCCGATTACATTTGCACAAGTTAAAGCCCTTCAAGTATAAAACTTGGGCTAAATTCAGATTCCCAAAAACAATACTTTTAAAATGGTTTAAAACCTATATAAACACATTTATATCTTGTATAGCCTTTTTAAACCATAATTTCCAAACATAGAATTCAATTTCAAATCTTGAATTCAAATTCAAATCAAATTACTTCAATTTCAAAACTTTATCCAGTTACTCAAAATAACTTTTATCTTTGAAATCCCTTTTCAAAAGCTTTAGTTTAACCCAATTCCATTTCCAAAAACATTTAGATTCAAAATTCAACTTTTAAAACCATTTCAAAAATCTATGACTTAACCAATTTCCTAGTGCAATCCATATTTGTGTATGTAAGGTGTAGTCCAAGGGTTATACAAAATAGTGCAACCAATTAATCATCACAGATTCAATCATAACGATATCGATAAGTAGTATAATCTATAATGCTTATCTTCCATTCACAGATTCACAAATATATAGTATAAATTCATTGCAGATAAGTAAATTACATTCGTCACAGATAAATAAATTACATTCATCGTAGCTCAAATAAAAAATAATTCATATCATAAAACATCACACATCAGGGATATCACACAATTCAACATTCAATTGAATCCAAACATTCATAAGTAAGACTAATTTAATCATCTGATTAATTTAAATCAGATTAATTACTTATGAATAACTGATAATCCTGGTTAATAAATATTAATCAATTACAAACCATATTAATTAATTATTCTTTAATCATTTATTAATTTACCATTAATAATAAATTAATTAACCTTTAATTAATTAATCATCCTTGAATAATCACATTAATTAATTAGCCCTTAATTCATTATCATTCCTTAGTAACTTTTATTAATTAATTAACTTTAATTAGTTGATTATCCTTTAATTAAATATCCCCAAATTAATTAATATTTACTTAACCTTAATTATTAATCACATAATTAAATTAATTACTTTGATAAATAAATCTTAAGTAATTACCTAATTAATCTTTTTAATTACATTAGGTTATTATCCTTTTTAAGTAATTATCATTTAATTACTAAGTAATAAATCTTTGAAATTACGTAAGATTTTAATAAATTAAAAGATAATCCATTTATCTTTAATTAATTACTTTAATTATCATTAAAAATCTTCATTTAATAAACCTAGTAATTAATTATCATCAATAAATTAATTAACTTAGACTTTAAAGTTAATTAACAATTAAAACATCTTTCCCTAATTAACTTCTTAATATTATTAATGTAATGTCCCGCCTTTTCGCATGCTTTAAATCGACACACATGCCAATCCAAACCATACGGAATGGTGGATTGTTATGGGGTAAATAAGAAAAAGTAGAGAAAGAAAAAAAAACAAAATAGAATCTTGCAGCGAAACGATAAAATATAATAATCAAATTTACAGTTTATAGTGCTATTTTACAAAATATTCGATTATACTTATACAACATATATCAGAGTTACACATACCAATAACAATGCAGCGGAACAATATGAATGTCGTGGAATACTATAATAAATAATAATAATATCTTCGTCTTCGTCCTCCAGAATACGGTCTTCCAAATCCTAAAATGCTCGGACTGACCCGAGCGAATTGAAAAGACAAAACACTCGAGTCAGAACTAAAATATCTTATGTGAGTTAAATCAACAAAAATAAATATGAGTGCAGTAACTTAAGAGATGCACGGGATTCACATCTCTTAAGGATCCGTTAAACTATTTACTATGTAGTAATATTTCGCTATTATAAAGTGTCTATTAGTAAAATAAACTTACTTTAAAATAGCGTTAAGGCTTTACATTTTCCACCTTAACACGTAATAGTGCCAGTAGTCTATACAGTGCCTGCATATCTCCTGATCGAGAGACTACGAGAAGACACTCCATAGGTACGACACAAATAGAAACTCGTAGTAAAGGCTTGCTAGGGTAGGTGACACGGCACAACTAGGCAATGCCAGGGTTGATATACCAATTGCTATCTGAGCTGGTGGTAACGCGTAGCAGCTACTGCCGTCCACCTCGAACAACACCCCTAAAATCAAAAAAACAAAAGTGGCCACCGAATCAAATCCAAATGTCAAAGTATAATATCGAAGGTGTGGGTCCGATCAGAGGAATGACCTCATTGGCTCGAGAATCGCTCATGTTTTAGCCACCTTATGCCAACTCACGAGAGTCGGGTCCACGTATTTACCTCAAAGGAAACGCCGCCACCATCCTACTTCATTCTGGAATCTCCACCGCATACACGGTTGTTAAAGTGGTTTTCGGAGTTGGCAGAGAGTATGACAACTTCCGATCTCGGTCTCTTCAACAAACAAACATTATTATAACACCGCGGTCTTTTTCAAAATAGTTTATACTTTAAAACCAGAATATAATATCCCTTTTCAAACCATATAAATATGATATCATTTTCCTTTATTGAAACCAAATCAATATGATATCCTTTCAAATATATCCTTTTTCTAAAACCATACCACTTTAAAATTTATAATATCTCAAAACCATACATTTGAATTATAACTCTTCAAAATATAATACTTCGAAATCCATAGCTTTAAAACCTTAACTTCCAAAACTTAAATGGTTTGGATATTCAACGCTATATAAAATAAATGGCATGAATTTAAAAATTACTTTATAAAGTAAATAATTTCCACAACTTTAGAATTTAATTCTCTTTAAATTAAGCCTAAATCCGTAAATTTTAAATTCATTTTCAGTTTCAATAAACCACTTCAGTTTCAATAAATTTCAACTTTGAGTATTAAACAATTAGAAACTAAGTTTGGAAATTTCTATTCAACAATTAAATGTCCTATTACTTAGTTTGAAATATTTGCATAATAAATCCATAATCATTTAAATAAAACTCAAATTACCTATAGCTAAATATTTCCTTCAATTTATTTATACTAGAAATATTCATTTAATTCATCTTGAATAAAATTTCACTTATAAATATCATACCTTTTAAAATTTCAAGTTACATCAACTTATGGAGTTTGATTCTTAAATAAGCTCAATTCCAAATAAATTTCCAATTTACCTTCCAATCTTGATTTGATTTAAATCATTAAAACTCTATATATATTCAATATCTTAACATGTACTTAACCATATAATATAAAATAATCAAACTCCATTATTCAACTTATTTATTTTATTTAACAAATTTATACATAGCTTAAATTCAATAATTTAACTATATATGTATATATAAAAATAATAATTAATTAACCGTATCCTATCTAAACCATAGAAATCATTTTCAAAATATTTATATATATAGACCGACGGTGTCTGTATAAAAATTTCTACCATATGGTCAAGTGATGCAGATATTTATCATTTCAATCTGCAATTTAAAAATAAAATTTTACGGTTATATATCATTTCAAACCGCAATCCCGAATGCAATAAAATGCATAATAACTTGCAGTTTTAGATGATATAAATAAACATCCGTTCATCCATCATAAAGTCATACATCCATTCATCAAAATCATCATCAAATTCAAACAATACATCAATATATAACAAATAATAAATAACAGGTATCAACTAGCAGTTTATATTCAACAATAATTTAATTATATGTTTAACTGACAGTTTACATGCAATAAATAAACAAATAACAAATTTAACTGGCAGTTTATATGCAATAAATAAATTTGATACCAAAATTAATTCAAATAAATGCAATTTAACTGAGATGATGGTTAAATCTATGCCAAACAGCTATAAATAAATTTCAAATCACATCATAAATAAATTTAACAAACATAAGAAATTTTAGAAGTTGTGAGTGGGTTAAAACACTCACCTTTGATTTTAGCCCATAAAAGTCCAAACAGAAGCGCAAAACTCAACAATCTCCAAATTCAACTAAATCAATTTCATGTTGTCCGGAATGTAAATTTGAATCCAACAGAAGAAATTGCGCGTGAATCAAAGTTTATATGCAAAAGATATTCATGTTACAAGAAATATTATTAAAATAAAAAATTAGTACGCGTTAAAAATATATATAAAATAAACAAATTTTAATACTTACGTTTTCTCAAGATGAGGCTTCAGGAAAGATTGAAGAACAACTAAAATGAGGACAGTAAGTGTACGAAAAATGAAAAAAAATCATTTTTATAAAAGAATGCTTTTGGATTTGCAAGAATAAGAGCTTTTGAATATGAGGTGTTAGGAAAAACAAAATGTAAAATAAGAAATAAGATGTAGGTTATTTATAATTAGAAAATGAATGCGGAGGGACAAAAATAAATATCACGTTTTATTATTAAAGCTTCAGGCATTAATAATAGATAAGGAAATGTACGTAGGAATGGAAAAGTTTGCAAACGAAAGTAGAATTTTGTACGCATTTAGGTTTTTATCTACACATAATAAAATATTTATACTTACCTTAAAAATGAAAACGTTCAATTTTGTTTTCTCAAAATGATCTTTTATTTCCATTAAAACACACTTTTTGTTTAACAGAAAACGTGCGTTTCTTTTATTAAATCTATTAATTGCAACCAACGGTTCCTTACCTTTTAATTGAAACATTAGAATTACATTAATTGGAGTTACTTACAAAGTTAAATTTTAAAACAAACAACTAAAATGGATTAAAAAAATAGAACAGTTGTTTATTTAAACACGTTTATAAATTTATTGTTTATACACAAGAGTAATAAATAGATTATTTTTCTATTCTTGTAATCAATCTGTAAGTTAAAACACAGTTCAAATAAACATATATTTCTTTCTTTAAAATCAATCTTTCTATTCTTTATTTTAATGAACTTAAACCTACATTCACAGATGAAACATTCATTTTATTTGATGTAAATGTTTTTTTTCATTGAATCAAAACTTTTCTTATATTTTCACAAAACATAAGCTGCTTTTAATTGCACCTATTACAATTAGTATTCTCTATCCTATTAATTGAAAATTTTCAGTTACATTAATTTCAGTTGATTAAGTTTCAAAATGGGCTAAATGAATATAATGAGAAGTAGAACAATTACTTCCTATCAATTGAATATATTAATATTAATTTAATTAATCACCTTTTTATTCAATATTATAAACTAACCAATTCATCCTTTTTAATCACTTGGACTTTTACCATGATTTAATACAAGTTTATATGACAATTCAATGTTGGTTATAACACTTATTACCGTGTTCAGTTTCCCTATAATCAAATCCATATTCTTAACCCATCTAGTTATTCTTCTGATTTTATTTTACGATATAAATATCCATGGTTTATACCATAGTGCATTAACATCTTTATTTTATCTTAATTTCAAATAATATAGTAATTAATTTCATTCACAATAAATTCAATTAATTATAAATTAAATTTCCAAAATTCTATTTAATTAAACGCCTCAATAACTATTCCGTTCATCTTTATTTCAATCGCATAACATTTTATTCCAATTTACTGTATTTGCCAAAAACGTACATTAATTATTATTTATATCCTCCATTAATTATTTTCTTCGTTTTATACTTTAAGTCCATTCAAATAAATCAATAAATCTTGGTTTACAATATTTACCTCAACCAATAGTCATATTATAAATGGAATTGTCGTTATTTTCAAAAATTACTTAAATTAACGTTAATGTAAAAATTTGTTTATATTTGTTGCAATTGATTATGAGTTATAATTTAATATACTTGTTTAAAAGGTTAACTTACAATTTTTGTTACCCTTTAACGTTTATTTCACTCCTAATCTATTATTAACAACCAAATGTTGAAATTTGATTTAGAACAAATTCAATGTATTACATGAATGCGTAAATAATTAAAGTTTTACACTATTGCCTCTTTTTCTTTATTTGTATTAATGGCTATGTTTCAAATGTGAAATCTTATTGATTACACACATAATTTTAAGGTTTTAAAACCAAACCTGAAGTGACCCTCTTCATTATACTCAAATTTGTGTGATTTTGAGTGAGTTATATATATATATATATATATATATATATATATATATATATATATATATGATCGCTTCTTTAAATTCATTCTCCCAAGATCCTGAATTTTACTAATATAAATATATCAGTGTTTAAATCAATTCCTATCATTTATATATGTGAGGATATATAAATGTTTCCTTGCTAATCAGAGTGTTTAAAGTAGCAAAGAATTTTAATTCACACAATATTTTTCATAATTGAAATGTCTTGTGTCACATAGCTTATTTCTACACTTATATCTCTGCACTGTCTCAAGATTGATTAATACTAAATATAGATATTATCATCTTAAAGAGACTCAAGATTGACTAATACATAAATAAAGTATTAGTTCCTCATATTGTCATTTGTACTGTTTTCTAGAGTTTTCTTTTAAATTAATTCTTTTAATGTCTGGTAATCTAGGAGTTTGTTGTATATTGTTTTTATTTTTTTTGAATTTATGCAAAGTACTAAAACAACT
This sequence comes from Allium cepa, assembly GCA_030765085.1. NCBI lineage: Eukaryota > Viridiplantae > Streptophyta > Magnoliopsida > Asparagales > Amaryllidaceae > Allium > Allium cepa. Next base: position 444,857,543 of record CM060929.1, read on the forward strand.
CAAGTTTGGGAATTTATCCCAGGGTGCTTATTACTTATTCAAGCAATGTTTATGTCAGGTAAATATACTAATGTCTTAATTTATAATATTGGTAATAATCTTATGAACATTTTGGTGGTAAGTATATTATAGACCAGGCAGAAGAAAAACTACATGCAAGCAAAATGCTAACTTGTTCTAGCATACCAAGTAAGATTTTGCATATACATGTATACATCAGGTTCAAGCAAATCATTTAAAGAATCAAGCCCAGATGAGACTGTGATGCAGACCTCTAATGGTAATTAAATGATGGCTATTGATATAAACCAAATTGCAGTGAAGTAGTGGTCATGCCTATCATTTAACCCAATTCTTTGATATTGCAGACTCTTAAAATTTAAACAAGACCAAATGCAAACAAACTTGAAGTTGTATTTGATGCAACTGAGTATTGTTTAATATGGTTGAAGTGAATGCTACTAGTACTTTACAACCTTCAATTTATAATACATTGCAACACAAAGAATCAGACATGCAAGAAAGATTTGTAGATTAAAACTTCAAATTTCTCATGGACTTATATCAATTTATAAGTCATAACCAAGTCTCACTGGCTAACCCAGGTCAGACTCAACCTTCACCTAACAGTTCTACTACATGCATTATCAAAAGAAAACCACTGCAGTCTCACTTTCTGAAATTTATCAGATTTGCTAAAGAAAGTATGTCCACTAATTACATGGCATAACTTCCTTCATCACAGTCTACAGAAAACATCTGGATTAGTTACTTAAATCAGTAGCTCAAGACACAATATAATACTTAAGTTTTACAAATTCTTTTCAAATGAACAAAGCTACCATAATACCGAAAGGTTTACATATACTTGAGAAAGTTTGTCTCGCTATCTTTATTAAAATGAACTACTGCATTTTAAAAACTCAAACAGGTCTTCTAATTTCCCAAGCAAGCAAGCTATTCATGCTTCTTTACCTGCAACAACATTTTGAGCTGCCTCAATAGAATGAGACACCCCAAATATTGCAAGGGCAATTAATAGGGTCAGAATAAATTTTGTTATGAGTAAAATCAATATTAAAAATAACTTGTAAAATTCTTTTAAAACTATGCAGAGATCATATAGGGTTTGATGCTTTCCAGTTCCATAATAAGCTTTAGCATATGTATAATTTAAACCTATACATCAAGCATACATTCAAGCAGTCATTCATCCAATTTGTTCAATTGTACATGTACAAAACTCCTATGGATTTAAACTCTTAAATTCCACAGCCTTCATTTCCAATTCCATTTTACATTTTTATATGGTCTAAACTCTTGCCATTGAACACAAAGTGTGCATTGCAAAGGACACAATTCTGTTAACCCTTGCACAGAGGCCTTCAGGACTTGAACAAGTCATGCACATACCCATCATCCACCTGATGATGAATAGATCAAGGCACTACTCCTAAATTATTTTGTAATTTAGAGACCATGTTTATATATTCATTTGAGGAATTTTCCTTTTTAATTCCAGAAATACTTTTGAATTCCTTTCTTCATTTCATACGTCAGCAATTTTGATTTCCTTAAAAATCATATCCAAACCTACCAAACATTCGTACAAAATTTCACAACCCATTTCAAAGTCATTTCTGCTAGGTCACCTTTTTCTAAAACTTGCTAGTACAATGGTTTCTAGAAATTTTTCTTTGCTTACATATACTGAAATTATAAGTAATACCATATTTGTTTTTACTGTGAACATAAGATATGGTTTTTGAGAAAAACCCATAAACATATTGGATCTTGATTTGAACAAATCAGCACATTTTCACAATATTACTTTGTTCATATCAATTTTTAAATGAACTAGACATGAGCATAAACCTCTTTGTTCATACTGCCTAATCCATTTTTATTTAATACCCTATTTCTCAGTAAATTAATCAAATTATTCTCTTATATAAAAAAAAGACTGAGGCATAAACTCAGTTCTGTAATCAGGTTGTATGATTGATTAACAAATTTCAAAACAAAAATAGTCAATACCAAAAAAACAAATCAAAGCAGCAACCAAAATGTCATTCATGATCATCATATATTTATTCAAAGAAATAAAGATTAACAAAAATCATAATATGATCTTCATATAAAATAATTGGCTGCCCTTACTTGGTTCTTAATGCCTTAAATCTCATAAGTGATTATCACTCACCTTTCTCTTCTTTTCCCCGAGAATGCCTAAGCTTGAAAACAGTGTGAGCTCTTTTTTTTTTTAGTGTGTTTCTGTTTTTCCCTCAAAGAAAACCTCTGCTTTCCCTTTTGATTTAAATCATTTTACTAGGGTTTTACTAAAGGAAAAACCCATTTTAACCTTGCATTACTCAAAAAATTATGTGTGTATTGTCATGGCTAAATGTGCCATTTTCTCTTGGTTTCTATTTCTGGTAAAAGCAGTTATCCTACTGCTTTTCCTGTGTGCATGCAATTTGCATGATTCACTTGCATATTATTTTCATGTAACTCATTTTCACTATAAATTTCATTATACCTGAGTTATTTCTTATTCCTAGCTATTATTTCAGCCTATTCATTTACTCTTGATTTATTTCAAAATTGTACTTATGCACAGCTAATATTAAACTGGTTTTCAGGCATTTTAATTACCAAGAGGATTTTATTTTATTTTATTATCCCATGCTTCTCAATATTCACATATATACAAGTCATGTGAATTTTAGAATTTATTTTATACTTAATCATTTTCTTCTCATCACTGTATAAAAATAATTATTCCTTGCATAATTATTTCACTCACTTCTGATATTCATTTTCAAGCTATTTTTATTCTTTGGTTATTTATATAATACATATACATATTTACACATAAAATTATGTAAATACAATGCTCCTCTTTACTCAGCTATTGTTGTCCCCCATTTTTATTTTTCTCTAACTATCATTTTCTCATTTATTTACTTCATTCATTCTTGGCATTTATTTTCCATTTCCTGTTTTTTTTCAAAGTAATTTTTATTCTCAAAAGTTTTGGGTCTTCACATACTCTCCTCCTAAAAGGAATTGTGTCCCACAATTATATATTTGTTCATTAGTATCTTTCAAAGGTATCAGAAATTCATTCATTCAAGATCAGTCAAATACACCCAAGCAATATTTAAAACTATTATAATTTTACACATACCTTTAAGCAGAAAATAGATTAGGATACTTATCCTTCATCCTATCTTCAGCCTCCCATGTGCAGTCATTTCCATTTAAACTCCATTGGATTTTAACTAGTTTAACTATTTTATTTCTCAATTTCTTTTCTTCTCTAGCCACAATACCCACTGGTTCCTTTTTATAAACCAGATTCTCTTGAATTTCAACATGTGCAGGAGATTCAAGAATGGTCTCCTTATCATGCACCCATTTTCTCAATTGTGATACATGGAATACATCATGTATGTTGCTTAGTTCCTCTGGTAACCTTAATTTATAGGCTAAAGTCCCTATTCTTTGAACAATTTCATATGGTCCTATATACCTTGGTGACAGTTTCCCTGTTTTGCCAAATCTCAATAATTTCCTCATTGGTGAAACTTTGACAAACACATAGTCTCCCACCGCAAATTCTACTGGCCTTCTCCTTTTATCTGCATATGCTTTCTGTCTCTCTTGAGCTACTCTCATTCTTTGCCTCACTAATTCAATTCTTGCAGAAGTTTCTTTTATATTGTCTGGTCCAAGCAACACTCTTTCTCCTGCCTCCATCCAACATGCAGGAGATAAACAAGGCTTCCCATACAAAGCCTCAAAGGGAGCCATTCCTATGGTGGACTGATAGCTATTATTATAAGCAAATTCAGCTAAATAAATGTGATCCTCCCAGTTGCCTCCAAAATCAAGTATGCATGCTCTAAGCAAATCTTCTAAAACCTTATTAACAATTTCAGTTTGCCCATCTGTTTGTGGGTGGTAGGCTGTGCTTAGGCTTAATTCTGTTCCCATAGCTTCTTGAAAGCTACTCCAAAACCTTGATGTAAACAAAGTATCTCTATCACTAATGATAGTCTTGGGGATACCATGCAACCTCACAACTTCTTTCACAAATAATTGAGCTAGTTTATGGGCATTTCTGTTTGAATTTATGGGAATGAAGTGTGCTGTTTTTGTAAGTCTATCAACTACTACCCAAATACTATCATTGCCTCTTCTTGTTCTTGGCAGACCATCCGCAAAATCCATTGATATGCTTTCCCATTTCCAAGTAGGCACTTCCAAAGGTTGCAATAGGCCTGAGGGTCTTTGATAATCTGCCTTTACTTGTTGGCATGTCAAGCAATTTGCCACATATTTTGCCACTGCTCCTTTCATCCCTGGCCACCAGTAATTTCTCTTAAGATCATGGTACATTTTTGTACCACCTGGATGTATGGTATATTTTGTTTTGTGATGTTCATTCATAACTTCTTGCTTCAGTTCCTCTACATTTGGTATGCGGAGTTTCCCCTTTTTCCTTAAGTATCCTTTATCATCTACCTCATAGTTTTCCACTGTCATGCCTTGTAATATCATGTTCTTTTTCTCCTTCAAACTTGTATCTTGATCCTGCATTTGTCCTATTTTGTCAACTAGTGTTGACTTTAAAGGAATGAGGCTTAATTTACCATACTCAATCATCTCACTGTGGGCCTTATCCAATACCCCAATTTCTTCCTTTACCTCCACCTCACTAAGGATTGTCAAATCCCTGAACTCAGCCATCATTAGGCTTGCCAATTTTGCTTGGTGTCTACTTAATGCATCTGCCACTTTATTAGCTTTTCCTGGGGTATACAATATATCAAGATCATAGGCAGCTAGGAATTCTACCCACCTATGTTGCCTCATGTTCAAGTCTTTTTGGGAAAACAAATATTTAAGTGACTTATGATCTGTGAACAATTCAAACTAAGCATCCAACAAATAGTGTCTCCATAGCTTCAATGCATATACTACTGCAGCAAGTTCTAAATCATGTGTGGCATACCTTATTTCATTTGGCTTAAGTTGCCTGGATGCATATGCTATGACTCTACCATGTTGCATGAGCACTGCCCCTAGTCCAGATCCACTAGCATCTGTGTAAACTACTAATCCTTCATTTCCCTCTGGTACTTGTAAAACTGGAGCTTCCATCAATGCTTTGTTTAGTGATACAAATGCTTGTTCACACTTTTCTTTCCACACATATGGTTGTTCTTTTCTAGTTAACTTGGTCAGTGGGATGGCTATTCTTGCAAATCTTTTATAAATCTCCTATAATAGTCTGCCATTCCTAAAAATGATCTCACCTCAGTCACTGATTTGGGCCTGCTCCAAGATTGAACTGCCATGACCTTGTTTGGGTCTACCCTAATGCCTTGTTGAGATATAATATGTCCTAAAAACTTTACTTCATTCCGCCAAAATGTGCACTTATTGAATTTTGCTTTTAAATTGTGTGCTCTTAGCCTTGATAAAATCAGATGCAAGTGCCTTGCATGCTCCTCTTCTGATTTTGAGTACACTAATATATCATCAATAAAGACAACTAAAAATTTATCTAGAAAATCTCCAAATGTTCTATTCATTAAATCTACAAAATATGATGGTGCATTTGTCAATCCAAAAGGCATCACCAAAAATTCATACAATCCATACCTTGTATTGAAGGCAGTGTACTTAATACTTTCTTCCTCTACTTTCATCTGATGAAACCCAGAGGCTAAGTCTAGCCTTGAAAAGACCTTTGCTCCATTCAATTGATCAAATAAGTCATCAATTCTGGGGAGTGGGTATTTGTTCTTGGTGGTGACTTTATTTAGTTCCCTATAATCAATACACATTCTTAGTGTACCATCATGCTTTTTTACAAACACCACTGGAGAACCCCAGTTTGAACTGCTAGGCCTTATGAAGCCTTTCTGTTCCAATTCTTCCAGCTTTTCCAATTCTATTAATTCTTTTGGGCTCATTCTAGTAGGCTTCTTGATGATAGGACTCGATCCAGGAATTAACCTTATTTGAAATTCAACTGGTCTATTGTCTGGTACCCCTACTACCTCTCCAAAAACATCTGGATATTCTCTTACCACTTCTATATCTTCCAAAATTAATTCCTTTTCAGTCATACTCCATATTTGATTAAGGCAATTTATTTTAGCTATTTCACTCATGACTAAATTTTTTTTACCATTTTCTGTTTTCAAAGATATTGTGAAGTTTTCTAAATTCAATATTGCTTTGAATTTACTCAACCAATCTACCCCTAAAATAATTCCTATTCCAGGGTATTTCAATACAAACAAATCAGATTTAAACACATTTCCCCCTATGTTTAATTCTACTCCCAAACATTTTAATCCTAGCAAACATGAGCTACCCAGGGGACTTTGAATAAACAAAAGTTTTTCAACTTTGTTGCATGTGAGAACTAATTTATCCACTATGTCTTGTGATACTAGAGAATGTGTGGCTCCAGTGTCATATATAACTGTGATTGGGTAATTTTTAATTAGAAGTATACCTTCCAATTGTCCAGAGCTTCCTGCTGCATTTGCCTTTGCCTTTGTTTCCAATGCTCCTACCTTTGCTCCCTTTTTAAACTCTGGGCAGTTTCTTTTAATATGACCTTCTTTCCTACAGTTATAGCAGATAAATGGTGCCTTCTTAGCTTCTTGACACCTATTACTCATATGTCCTTCTTTGCCACAGTTATAACAAGTAATCTTCTTCTTAGCTACCCCACTAATTGCTCCTTCAACTTTCCTGTTTGCATTCTTTTTATCATAAGGATGTGTCCTATTTTTCCCTTTCTTTTGACTATTTGCCCTCATACTCCTAAACTTTTCTCTGGCATTGTCATGTTGTTCAAAGGAAAGAGTAAGATCTATGACTTGATCAAATGTCCTGTCTTTGTATGGTAACATTGCCCTACTCAAACTAGCATTGAGTCCTTGAATGAATCTTGAATTCTTTGATTCTTCATTTCCTATGAGCATTGTTCCATACTTAGACAAACTTTCAAATTTTTGAGTGTATTCAGTCACACTCATTGATCCTTGCCTCAGCCTTATGAATTCCTCAAGCAATGTTGCCTTAGCTGTTGCTGGAACAAATCTTGCCTCAAGCATCTCCTTGAATTGATCCCATGTTATCTCATTTTCTGGCCTCCCTGTGATGATCACCTCCCACCAATCCAATGCTTCTCCTTTGAGTCTTCTTGAAGCTATCTGCCTCTTTCTTTGATCATTAATTTGCATGTCTGCAAATATTCTTTCTAAAGTTCTCAACCATGTCTGCACTCCCATTACTCCTTCAGTGCCTTCAAAATCCTTGCCTCCTAAGTTTGAAAATGTCTTCAATAGCTTAGTTAATTCCTCATGAGGATTTTCTTCCCTCTGCACTGCTCCCTCCCTTAATGCTCTCACCAAATCTTGCAAATTAACCAATGGTGCAACATTTGAGGGTCCTGCTCCAGTGCTTGGGGGTCTTCCTACCATGATTCACTAATCAATTGCATAGCTAGTTAGTCATAGGTCCTATTTAATTATTTTCTGCAATTTATTTCTATTATGGATATTGATTTCTATCATTATTGTATGTATACATTATATATTATTTCTTTTTGAATTTTTTTTTTATCCATACAAGAAGATTGGATAATATATTTATGCTATGTTTTAACAACATAGCTCTGACACCAACTGAAGTGACCCTCTTCATTATACTCAAATTTGTGTGATTTTGAGTGAGTTCTATATATATATATATATATATATATATATATATATATATATATATATATATATATATGATCACTTCTTTAAATTCATTCTCCCAAGATCCTGAATTTTACTAATATAAATATATCGGTGTTTAAATCAATTCCTATCATTTATATATATGAGGATATATAAATGTTTCCTTGCTAATCAGAGTGTTTAAAGTAGCAAAGAATTTTAATTCACACAATATTTTTCATAATTGAAATGTCATGTGTCACATAGCTTATTTCTACACTTATATCTCTGCACTGTCTCAAGATTGATTAATACTAAATATAGATATTATCACCTTAAAGAGACTCAAGATTGACTAATACATAAATAAAGTATTAGTTCCTCATATTGTCATTTGTACTGTTTTCTAGAGTTTTCATTTAAATTAATTCTTTTAATGTCTGGTAATCTAGGAGTTTGTTGTATATTGTTTTTTTTTTTTTTGAATTTATGCAAAGTACTAAAACAACTCAAGTTTGGGAATTTATCCCAGGGTGCTTATTACTTATTCAAGCAATGTTTATGTCAGGTAAATATACTAATGTCTTAATTTATAATACTGGTAATAATCTTATGAACATTTTGGTGGTAAGTATATTATAGACCAGGCAGAAGAAAAACTACATGCAAGCAAAATGCTAACTTGTTCTAGCATACCAAGTAAGATTTTGCATATACATGTATACATCAGGTTCAAGCAAATCATTTAAAGAATCAAGCCCAGATGAGACTGTGATGCAGACCTCTAATGGTTATTAAATGATGGCTATTGATATAAACCAAATTGCAGTGAAGTAGTGGTCATGCCTATCATTTAACCCAATTCTTTGATATTGCAGACTCTTAAAATTTAAACAAGACCAAATGCAAACAAACTTGAAGCTGTATTTGATGCAACTGAGTATTGTTTAATATGATTGAAGTGAATGCTACTAGTACTTTACAACCTTCAATTTATAATACATTGCAACACAAAGAATCAGACATGCAAGAAAGATTTGTAGATTAAAACTTCAAATTTCTCATGGACTTATATCAATTTATAAGTCATAACCAAGTCTCACTGGCTAACCCAGGTCAGACTCAACCATCACCTAACAGTTCTACTACATGCATTATCAAAAGAAAACCACTGCAGTCTCACTTTCTGAAATTTATCAGATTTGCTAAAGAAAGTATGTCCACATATCTAATTACATGGCATAACTTCCTTCATCACAGTCTACAGAAAACATCTGGATTAGTTACTTAAATCAGTAGCTCAAGACACAATATAATACTTAAGTTTTACAAATTCTTTTCAAATGAACAAAGCTACCATAATACTGAAAGGTTTACATATACTTGAGAAAGTTTGCCTAGCTATCTTTATTACAATGAACTACTGCATTTTAAAAACTCAAATAGGTCTTCTAATTTCCCAAGCAAGCAAGCTATTCATGCTTCTTTACCTGCAATAACATTTTGAGCTGCCTCAATAGAATGAGACACCCCAAATATTGCAAGGGTAATTAATAGGGTCAGAATAAATTCTGGTATGAGTAAAATCAATATTAAAAATAACTTGTAAAATTCTTTTAAAACTGTGCAGAGATCATATAGGGTTTGATGCTTTCCAGTTCCATAATAAGCTTTAGCATATGTATAATTTAAACCTATACATCAAGCATACATTCAAGCAGTCATTCATCCAATTTGTTCAATTGTACATGTACAAAACTCCTATGGATATAAACTCTTAAATCCCACAGCCTTCATTTCCAATTCCATTTTACATTTTTATATGGTCTAAACTCTTGCCATTGAACACAAAGTGTGCATTGCAAAGGACTCAATTCTGTTAACCTTTGCACAGAGGCCTTCAGGACTTGAACAAGTCATGCACATACTCATCATCCACCTGATGATGAATAGATCAAGGCACTACTCCTAAATTATTTTGTAATTTAGAGACCATGTTTATATATTCATTTGAGGAATTTTCCTTTTTAATTCCAGAAATACTTTTGTATTCCTTTCTTTATTTCATAAGTCAGGAATTTTGATTTCCTTAAAAATCATATCCAAACCTACCAAACATTCATACAAAATTTCACAACCCATTTGAAAGTCATTTCTGCTAGGCCACCTTTTTCTAAAACTTGCTAGTACAATGGTTTCTAGAAATTTTTATTTGCTTACATATACTGAAATTATAAGTAATACAATATTTGTTTTTACTGTGAACATAGGATAAGGTTTTTGAGAAAAACCCATAAACATATTGGATCTTGATCTGAACAAATCAGCACATTTTCACAATATTACTTTGTTCATATCAATTTTTAAACGAACTAGACATGAGCATAAACCTCTTTGTTCATACTGCCTAATCCATTTTTATTTAATGCCCTATTTCTCAGTAAATTAATCAAATTATTCTCTTATATAAAAAAAGACTGAGGCATAAAATCAGTTTGTAACCAGATTGTATGATTGATTAACAAATTTCAAAACAAAAATAGTCAATACCAAAAAAACAAACCAAATCAGCAACCAAAATGTCATTCATGATCATCATATATTTATTCAAAGAAATAAAGATTAACAAAAATCATAATATGATCTTCATATAAAATAATTGGCTGCCCTTACTTGGGTCTTAATGCCTTAAATCTCATAAGTGATTATCACTCACCTTTCTCTTCTTTTCCCCGAGAATGTCTAAGCTTGAAAACAGTGTGAGCTCTTTTTTTTTAGTGTGTTTCTGTTTTTCCCTCAGAGAAAACCTCTGCTTTCCCTTTTGATTTAAATCATTTTACTAGGGTTTTACTAAAGGAAAAACCCATTTTAACCTTGCATTACTCAGAAAATTATGTGTTTGTTGTCATGGCTAAATGTGCCATTTTCTCTTGGTTTCTATTTCTGGTAAAAGCAGTTATCCTACTGCTTTTCCTGTGTGCATGCAATTTGCATGATTTACTTGCATATTATTTTCATGTAACTCATTTTCACTATAAATTTCATTATACCTGAGTTATTTCTTATTCCTAGCTATTATTTCAGCCTATTCATTTACTCTTGATTTATTTCAAAATTGTACTTATGCACAGCTAATATTAAACTGGTTTTCAGGCATTTTAATTACCAAGAGGATTTTATTTTATTTTATTATCCCATGCTTCTCAATATTCACATATATACAAGTCATGTGAATTTTAGAATTTATTTTATACTTAATCATTTTCTTCTCATCACTGTATAAAAATAATTATTCCTTGCATAATTATTTCACTCACTTCTGATATTCATTTTCAAGCTATATTTATTCTTTGGTTATTTATATAATACATATACATATTTACACATAAAATTATGTAAATACAATGCTCCTCTTTACTCAGCTATTGTTCTCCCCCATTTTTATTTTTCTCTAACTATCATTTTCTCATTTATTTACTTCATTCATTCTTGGCATTTATTTTCCATTTCCTGTTTTTTTTTAAAAGTAATTTTTATTCTCAAAACTTTTGGGTCTTCACAAAACCTTAGTTTCATTCCTTTTTTTTCCAATTTATTACTTATGAAAAATTTCCCGTTTCTATTTATTTATTACATATCTACCTTCAGCCCTTGCATTAATTCTCATAAACATTACGTTGTTGATATTCAAATTTCGATTTAGTAAACCAATTTGTTACAACTTTACTTACATTAACACTATTTCCCTTGTTTTGGTTATTATTTCATACGTAGATCACAAGTTCACATTTTCTTTATACTATCTTATGAAACAATATACATTTCCTATACTTTATTACATTTATTGGAATTAAATTTCCAAATTTACTAGATACAACAAACTATGACCTTACAGTTATTCCAATTAATTGGGATTGTGCTAAATTAATTATTTATAAACTTACATTAACACAATTGCATTAATTTACATTCGGTTACAAATAAATCAATATATCATTTCACCCATAAATACAATAATTGCATTTGTTCTTATTATATTCCATTTATAGCTAAGTCATAATATTTGAATTTTAATTAAATTGTAACGTTCATTTAAGTTCATTAAATATTAACTTACATTAACACGTTTTCTTAATTTACAATCAAATACTATTAATAATGTTTTATTACATTTATCAATTTAATACTTTCCTTTATTTCTCATATATAATTACATCCGGATATAATCTTTTCATTACTTTCATTCATTAGAATTCTATTCAAATTTCAATTTCTTGCAATAACTCATTTATTATAAATTTGCATTCCAATAAATTAGGTTCCAATAAATAGGATTTATTCAATTCAACCTTTTTAATTAAGTCTATATTAATCAATATAATATTTCATAGGTTAATTCTTAGCATTTACTTCATTACAAATTATAAAAAAAATATTTCTTCATAAATTTAATTCCAAAATCTTATTAATATGACAAATTTAATTAACGAAATTCACGGGTCGTTACAATTAAGTTTATCTAAAATAAACTTTTAAAAATAAAGGTTATACGTATCTTAACACTTTTTTAACTTAGTTAATTTTATTTAAAACCTTTAATCAATTCAAAATTTAGATAAACATAAATCATTTTCAAAAAAATGGGTTTTAACAAAATTGTTTCCAAATAAAACTTGATTGGTTTTTAAAATTTAAACTATTTTGATATTAAAGACAACAGACCCGAGCTCGGCCCATTTCCTGTCCGAGCCAAGCCCCTGTAAAAATTTTGCCATCTCGACTCGAGATTTTCTCGAGTATATCCTTCTTCCCTAATGCTATCAGACAAGACCAAACGCAAAAGCACTCGCGTGCAAGTGCATGCCTATGCCAACCACCTTCGATTGCCCTTACGACCACCTTCTAATCGCCCATGACCTCGTTGAAGGTTCTGAACACCTAGTTCAATGAAATCAATTGCAGATCAAAATTGAGCCTTTTGATTTCCACTGGAACCCATACCAATCAACAAAAATTTATTATCAACGATGATTTTAGCCACCAGAAAATCTGCCACCTCGTCAATAGCTGCGTCTCAAACCCAACATCGTTTCTCCCCTCATGCGATCAAACCCGTCCATCATTGATGATGAAATTGCCTCCATACCAACCTTGACCATAGACAGTCATTCAACCCTAAATCATTACCGAACAACGACCTCGATCATCTAAAATTGCTTCGAGTATTTTTCCTACAACCACTCATCCACAACCTTCCTCCAGCCATGATTTCACTATCAGCAAACCACACGATCGCCTGATTTTGATCAAATATTGATTATCGTTAAACTCGCAATCCCTCATTAAATATAAGCTTAAAAATCATAAGTCCTTCACCTAAAATCATTATTCTGTAATACTAATACAATTATATAATCAGATTGTAAAACTGAAATACTCGAATTTTCTGATTTATGATGATTTTACTGTAAATAATTATTTTCACAGTACTCACTTTAAAAAAAATTCTGAATTTATTTTTAAAAGTGAAGTCATGATGTTATAAACAATTTCTCTTTAGAAATTGAAGCTTAATTTTGTTTAGAAAGAAAGATATGATTTTTTTTCAATATGTGGTTCTTTACTCTGTTGATATAACATAATTTATATCAGTACAGATACACACCATCATATATGTATATACAAATATCTATTATCGTACATTCAAGCATATTTGCAACATATTTCACATCACAGCTTCGGATATTTACCACACACAATCAAACATAAAAAAATATGAGGATAGTTTGCTCGACGTTTACCTGAAAGAACAGAGAACAGGAATGTAAAGCCTAGAACTGGTTTTGATCTACACTGTTTTACTCTGTATTTGATCTGACACTTGAATTTGTTGAATTGTTGACCTAAACTTGTTGTTGCTTTGCTCTGGATCAAGTCAGGTTGAAGATTGTTTCAACTGTTTGATTTTGAAAATTGGAATATGAATTTGTTTGATTTTTGATTTGAACTTGCATTTTTTGAATCAGGTTTAAATTTTGAAGAGAGGTTGCTTAAACTTAAATCTGTTTTTCTTTTCTTTCATTTTCCAGATTTGATTGTTTCAGGTTCATTTTGTTTGAACTGAAGATCAATTTGTTTTCGGTTTTTGCTAAATTTTCTAAGTTAATCTGGTTTTGGTTTGTGTTGTTCTGGTTGAATCATTTCTTTGTTTGAATTTTCTTTTGGCTTGTAGAAAATGAGAGGATGGTTTTAATCTTTGAACTGAATAAATGAACAGCCTAGTTTCTATTTGTTTCTTACATTTATATTTATGTAACTCAATTTCAAAAGAAAAGAAATGATTTTGCTTGTCGCTTGTCATCATAAATCAACACTTGTTTAATTTTCATAATAAAATTCTTACACTTATTTAAACAAATAAATTTATGTTTAGCCCCTTTTGTTTTAATTAATTTATAAATTAAGTTATAAACCTTATCATTTTATAATTTTGTAAATCACATTTTATACATTTTCAAACTATTATTTACACTTATACTTTCAAAAGATTTATTCATATTAAAGCTTTGCATATATACTAAATATATATATATATATATATATTTCCAAGTGTATAAAAGAGAAGTAATTTAAATTTTTTATTAAATCTTATTTTATATGTTGTACCTTTACAACTTTTAAAGAAAAAGATTTAAGGTTGATTATATTAATTTTTATAACTTTTTAAATAACCATAAGAAAAAATGATTTGAAATCAAATTATACTTTTAACACTTGATAATAATATTTAAATATAACATTATACTACATGTCTTCTTATTAAATATATTTTACTTTATTAACATTTTATACAACTTTTTAAAGAAATGATTTAAAATGTAATTATATACAAATTACAAATTATATACATATTTATTAGTTCTCTAAAATATAAAGGTTTTTAACTTCAATTTATAAAGTATTTACTATTGAATTCCAAATCAAAATTCTATTAAAAATCAATTTATTGAATTTTCAAATCAATTCTTTTATTTACAATATTTTTATATATATTTATTCAAATTTCCAAATTAATCCATAATTAAATTTATAATTAAAATATTATTCAAAATATTTATTTCTGAATTTCCAACTAGAAATTCTATTTTAAAATCATATTCATATTCATTTATATTAATAATCAAACAACTATCTATTTAATTTGGAAAAAACCAAATTAATTCACAATTTAATTTCAAAAATTAAATTAATTACCAATTTAAATTTGATTTAAAAACAGGAATGTTTATAGGGTAATGCCTTAACGCTATTTTAATAGTTTACTTTACTATAGACGTTATTTATGTAGTGTATTGTATTATATATATAGATAGTTTGACGGATCCTCAAAGGATGGAATCCCAGCATCCTTTAAGTTGTTTGTATTTCACTAGGCATTTCACTTGAGTTGATTTACTAGTATAAGAATGTTAATCTTGACTCGAGTGTTTTGTGTTTTGCTTTATGCTCGGGTCAGACTGAGTGTCATAGCATTTAAGACTCACCTTTGGAGCTTGGAACTTTGCTTGAAGATCTATCTTCAGCTTTGTTGTTATTTCGGTCTTTTCCAGTTTTATGTTCAGACTTTCCAGTTGCTGTTGTATTTAAGATTACTTTGTATTTGAGATTTCCTTTGTATCTTGTTTAGACTCTGATGTATATATAGTCGCTTCATGAACTACTATTATCTATTCTGCTGCATATTGTAATACTATTCTGTAATGACCTGCCTTTTTGGATGGTTTAAATTGACAATAAACCACACATATCAGACTCAAACTATTTAAAAGGGAAGATTGTTATGGGTAAATAAGAAAAAAACAGAGAAAGAAAGAAAACAAATACAAAATCTCACAACGGAATTACAAAATATAATAATCAAATAAACAGTTCATAAATCTGTTTAAAAATAACATTGATTAAACTTTTATAGTACAAATCAGAGTTACATACAATAAGAATAAATAATAAATAAATGCAGCAGAACAACATGATGCAATGGAATAAATATAATAAATGGTAATAGTACAAAATCTTCATTTTCATCCTCTAGAAAGCAGCCTTCAATAAACTGAAAGCTCCACTTGACCCGAGCGAATTAAAAAGACAAAACACTTGAGTCAAAACTAAAACTTTATAGGTAATTTAAATCAACAGTAAACAAATATGAGTGTCACGGCGTTAGAGATGTTTATGGGGTTGACATCTCCTATCTAGTGCTAACGTGAGTGCAATAACTTAAGAGATGTTCAGGATTACATCTCTTAAGGATCCGTTAAACTATCTGCATACATAATACAATATGCTATTATTATAGTGTCTACAGTAAAGTGAAATATTAAAATAGCGTTAAGGCGTTACTCATATCCCCATTAACACATTTTATATACTCATAGTCTATACAGTACCATAAGCTCCTTCATGAGGTTTACCCAGAGGGCACTCCATAGATATGGTACAAAACAAACGCGTAGAATGAGCGATAGGACATGTGAACATGGCACTCGAGGCAATGCCAGGGTAGATATACCAATTGCACTCCTAGAATGGTGGTAACGCATAGCAGCTACTACCACCCACTTCGGACGCACTCCCATAATCAAATCGAGGGGTGGCCACTAAATCAATCACAAAGTAATAGTATGGTATCGAAGAAATGTGCCCGATCGGAGGTGCGACCACACTTGGCCTGGTATAGCTCCTGTTTTTGTCACATCTAAGTTGACTTACGGGAGTCAGGGTCATGTAAATACCTCATACAGAATCATACACCAAACCATCCTACTTCATTTCTGAAATCTCCACCACGTGCACAGTTATTAAAGTGTTTTTTAGTATTGGCAAAGAGTATGACAATATCCTATCCCAGTCTCTTTAACAACTAGCCACTTATTACACACCGGATGGTTCTTTTACATTTCCTAAAGCCAATTCATAATTGTTATCAAAATATCACATTCTCAAACCATATCACTTTCGAATCATATTCACTTTCAAAAATCACCTTCACTTCCAAAATCATATTCACTTTCAAAAATCACATTCACCTTTGAATTTAAGGAAAAGATAGGTTAATTAAATCATCGTTCACTCAAATATGTCATTTCACAAAAGGTATCAAATCCAAATTCTAACGTAGGTTGTATCATCATCAACGATTTAAATATAAATACTTCAACTTTACATAGTCTGAAATTTTAGAAAATAGTTTAGATAGTCATAAATAGTTTAATTAGTTAACATGTTTTAAATAGATGTAAATTAGAATAGATGTAAATTAGGTTAAATAAGTTTTAGTACATTAAATATATTTAAAAAAGATTAAAATATTTTAGATAGATATAAAATAATTTAAATGGTTTAAAATAGATTAAATAAATTTAAAATTAAAATATTTTAAATACATTTAAAATGGTTAAATGGTTTAAAATAGATTATGTAACGTACGCGATTTTTCGTTGCCGAAAAACCGAATAGTTAGGGTTTTAAGAAAAAGAAAAAGACAGAAGAAGAGAGAAAAAGATAGAAAATAGAGAGAAAAGAAAATAGAACGGAACAGAACAAAAAGGAAACAACAGAACAACATCAGAATCTCACAATCGCAGCGGAACAACATATAATAGATAAATGAATAATCTTTAAACAAAGAACTATATCAGTTATTACATTACATCACATTACATCATATCATATCATCAGAGTGTACAACAACAACAACAAACAGCGGAAAAGAAATACTATATTCTAATAATACGCCATGTCATCCAGCTTGCCTTTAGCAACTCCTGAATTCCATAATATCCTGATAAACCTTAACTCTTGACTGCCCGTGTGGAAATTGGTGGGCACCCAGAGTTTAGGAAGGAAAACAATAAACTCCGAGTCAGTCATGTGACTGGTGTGAGAACTCAAAACAGTTTATTTATCTTTGAAAACAAAATAGAGGAATACTTTAAAAGTCAATTCGAAATGCTTTTAAAAATGAGACTACCATAAGACCTCCCACCACACACACAATGCAAACGCAGACTTGGAGGAGATTTCTCCTTATGATAGTCAAAGATGCTTGATACGCATTAAAAAGAAACATTTGATATTATTATTAGTACATAGTGTAGGAAAAATCATTTCGAAAGTAGAATATAAATCTTAGCCAGCATAGGTACCATTATATTATGCCTACTATAGCTACCTCCTGAGGAAGCAGGTTCTACAACTAAAACCGTACAAGATCGTATTGCTTCTTTGGATTTCCAACGAATGGTCAGGCCAAGTAACTTCCCATTGCCACATTAGAACGCCTCTGGAAGGACGTCCCCGAGAACCAAACCGGATCTCTGCCAACACAAGGCCGGGTTACCCCTAACTGGGTAACTACTGACACGAGTGTGCCATCCCCCGGTCCTTTGGGACCTTTATCCGAGTGCTCGTAATCAACGTCACACCATAATAATAAGTGTTTCAACATGAGTAAGTATCTGGGCTCCATACCATGATACCACCCTTTTCCAGAAGGAAATGCACATACCCTAAAGGGAGCTACCCCTTATAACCTTGCCGCATCTTTCCTGTTTTGACCATTCTGGGGTGCGAGGCTCGACGAAGTCTCGTCCACAAAGCCACGCTTTACAGAAAAGCTGTGCTTTGGGTCAACAAATGATCATAGAAATGATCACAAAGATAAACGATCAAACAAATGATCCTATGACAAATGATCAACACAATGATCATTTTACAGCAACACTCAGCATGTCACATTACCAAATTGGGAATATATCGCCGATAACCTTCAACTACATAACCTCTGAGCTCGTACGTCTCAGAGAAGGGTGTTAAGATAAGAGAATAAATTCTCCTCCACCAACAGAAATATATTTGAAAGAAATCTGCTTTATATCTCAACTTGTAGTCCATACAAGTTTGTTCCGGGCTCGAACAGAATCGAAGGCACTTACAAAGAAGTCCTTACAATCCGGATATCCACAATCCTGATCGGATTCCCCATCACATATGGAGAACTCTATACCGGAGCAACTCGGTGCAGAGTCAATCGACAGGTCATCCTATCGCTCTCGCAAATACCCGGTCTTCAACATCGGTCATCAATGCTATCCTTTACGTCATATCACTATTCGGAATGGGTAATCCGAATAACGAGCGCAATAATTTGAAAATAAGTGTGGCACTCAAATTCAACAAATCACAACAAATACCTTTCAAAGGTAAATATTGATAGTCGGTTATTGAACTATCAATGGATATGCACAACATCACCAGATTCCAAATAATTTTCCAAATTATTTATTTCCCAAAAATATCTTTACTAGATATATAATTTTCACACTTCAAAAATAAATCAATATTTATTTTTAAACAGATTCCCCTTTCTTTTATAAATTCCATAGTGAATTTATATTCTAAAATATCTATGCATATACGATTTCAATTATTCATTTCAATTTATCTTCAAAAAGATAAATTCTCTAGACTTTTCATTTCACATTGGAAAAACATTTCCATGCTTATTTATTTATAAGTAATTCACAAGTCTTTTTATTTTCTATACTTGGAAAATATTCAATATACTTAAATCGAGATTAAGTATATATTTCATTCTTTAAGGAAATCATTCTCTTAAACATATTTATTTGGGCCAAAACGAATGTTACGTAAAACATCGTTACGACAACCCAAAATCACTAGTATAGGGATTCGAAATTAAAAAAGATATATAAATCCCAATACTATACAAAACATTTCCTTTCGAAAATCATTTACTATAACAACAGTGTTATAGTCCACCATTTCCTTCTATTTCTCGAAAATGTCTATTTCAACAATGAATGTTGAAATCTATGGTTTCGAGTCTTAACACATTTTTAAAACATCGTTAGATCGTTTTAATTCTATTTAAAACATCGCATTCAAAACATTTTCTTTAACATATTATTCACTATTCAAGAACGTGAATATACTTCGTTAACAAATTTCATCGTTTCTATTCATTTTATTTTAAAGGATTATTCACCGTCTAAAACGTGAATATAACTCCATAAATAAGTTATAACAATTTATTTATCAAAATAAGTCGTTTGCGAATTTATAAAACAACGTTTATAAATTCCATTTCTATTTATTTTATAACTACTTTCTTTATAAATCACCTTTATTAACCTATTCGATTTATAACTCAATTATATACCAAAGGCTCATATTATAAGTTAAATGCTTATCATTTATTTGTTTGCAAAATCGTTCCTTTAGACTTCATAATTATAAATCTTATAACTTATAAGATTCATTTATTTATCCAAATCTATTCCTTTTAATATCTTTACAAATTTTATAAACCTACTGCTTATAAAATTCCATTTATAACTTCACCGTTTACAATTCTATAAATTTCATTCATTTATCAAATTCATTCACAATTCATTCCAACACTTATAAAACTCGTTTTTATAATTCAAATATTTTTAATTTATAAATATCCATCTTATAAATCTTTTATATAAATCAATTTATATTATTCTTTTAAAACGTCTTTAAACTCCTTTATAATTTCATCATTTTGATTTATAAAATAATCAAATTTCTATAAATCCTATATTTTCAACTTTTTATAATAAATTCGAAAATCCCGATTAAACTATTTTATAAAATCATTAGCCCCATATTTTCAAAAATCAACTTTTAACTGTATTTCTCAAAATCATAATTTTTATAACATTAAAATTATAACGTTTATTTATTTATAGTGGATCAATTCCAAAAATATTTTATAACGTGTGCTTTCAAAAATCATTTTTAAAATCCTTTTAAAATTCCAAAATTTGGTCCAATGGTGCTACACACCAAATGGTCAATCACGACAACAACGATATCATATATCGATATGATAATCAATGAATATCAAAATATCCAAAATCAAATAAATACTGTTGAGGAATCCAGTTGGATCCCTCCAACCTGTTTTCCTGCATCCACAAACATTAGCACAATACGAATTCCGCTCCAGTACGGAATTATCGCGGTATATGGGATTTAAAAATATTATCCGCTTAATAGGCGGCGTAATAGGGTCTCATCCGCTATATAATGGGGGAAATCAACAACTGCAATATATACATATGCCAATATATATATATATATATATATATATATATATATATATATATTGCTATTATATATAATACCAATTTCACTGTTTATGAAATATTCGCGGTATATGTTTTTAATAAATAACATCCGCTTACTAACGGCGCATAAGGTCTATTTTAACAATCAACAGATATCAATCATCATTCAAACATGCATTCAAGTATTCTAAATATAACTATTTAAAATTAAAATCGAAACCGATTCGATTGAGTGAGAAGTTCTCACCTTGATTTCAATTTCGTTTTAGCGATTTATTTCGAATAAAATTAAACGGACGTTTAATTTTACCCGAAATTCTCACTAACTCCAAACGACTCCAATCCATTTCCATAACGTAGTGCTCATCCATAGGATTCCAACGCAACTGGTTTCGCGCGTTTTCGACCTCGTATGAAATAGATATGATTTTTACAAGTTTTACACGAATTTATTTAAACTAAATTTACAACTTTTAATTAATTTTCAAACCTAAACTAATCACAGCCGTGCGATCTCCACCTGCAAATCACGGCCCTCCTTTTTCCTTCTCCCTTCCCTCGTCTCCTACAGGCAACACACGCGCATACAAACCCATCCATGAAAATTAGGGTTCGATTTTGCAACCTCGACGAGCGTTTCATAGTTGATCAGCTACCTCCATATTGAAGTTCATCTCCATATCTACTCTCGGCCACGACCCTAGCGAGCTCGGTCAACACATCATCCTCGAATTTCGTGCGCAACTGCAGGCCTTTGAGCTCCAATTGCCATCAATCCGTAGCGTATTTTCCGATCATAGCCGTTGATCTTCAAGATCTTGGAGTGCTCTACACTTTTGTAGTCGATAATTTCTTGAATTAATGTGTAGCTTGAGAGAAAATTGGAGGAGAAGGTTATGAACTTTCGGCCATTGATTGTTTAGAACGGCGGCTGTAACCCTAGCCTCTTTTGGTTTGCAAATTGTGAAAATAGGGGGCTTATATAGAAAATTCGCGCGACACTATTCATCCCGGATTTTCCGAACTCCAAACGAAGCGTGCCGGTTGGCGTTTCTAAGGTTTACCCCGCGTTTCGAACACAGTGGAACATGTTTCGAAAGCTAATTCGATCATCTGTGCGAGTTATGGCAATAAACGTTCGATTTAAAATTAAACCGATTAAACGATTTTCTAGGCGTTTTAGCTTGCACCGGACAAATGGTAAATCCAATTGACACGAAATTTGAAACCATATAATAATATCACAATACGGATCCGATGAAACTGGTTTCGTCGAAATCCGAGACTTTTTGAAAAATGACTATTTTAACTCGCTAAATTAATATTAAAAACAATTTCGATGCGTTTCGAGCTGCTACGATCAAACGATAACTCCAATTGCTACGAAAATTGAAATCCGATAATAACAAACTATTACGGATCCAATGGAACTAGTTTCGTCCAATTCTGAGACTGTTCAAAAATTGGCTATTTTTAATAGTCGATTAAATATTAAAATATTCAATTTTCACAAATAAACTTTTAATTCGATTTTAAAAGTTCTAAAATATCGTTCTAGCTCCAACATGATAAAATAAAATTTTACAAATCATTTTCAATCATATTTTACCCAATTTTCAATTATTTCTTTATTTCCAACTATTTAATTATCGATTTAATTATTCAATTAAATCCAATTATTCTAAATAAAATTTATTCGACTTATAAATTTCACTTATTAATATTTAAAATTAATTAAATATTCAAATTTAAATTAATAAAAATTCTGGGTCGTTACAGATTAAATAGGTTTATCAAGGATTAATCAGATTTAAAATAGATTAAATTTAAGATAGATTTAAATATAATTAAAATAGATTGAATAGTTACAAATAAATTAAAATAGTTTAATATAGTTTAATAAAGTTTAAATGATTTAAAGCAGATTTGAATAGTTTAAAATAAATTAAAATAGATTAAGATAAATTAAGTAGGTTAATTAGTTTTAAAATGGGTTAAATTAGATTAAAATAAATTAAATGGTTTAAATTGGTTAATTTGGTTTAAAATAGATTAACTTATTTTAATAGTTGAACATCTTTAAATTAGAATTTTAAAAGAACATTTACAATTTATATTGAGCCAATAAAATTGAAATTAACATCAAATTTAACTATTTCTTCCATTTCAACAAATCTGGACCATATCCAGCTTCAAAATCAAAACCTAATATCAAATCTTGAAATATCAAAATTAATTATTCCAATTTTAATAGATTTTCAAAGTTATAATTTCCAACATTTCAATAAGTCAATTTCGATGAATGTCGTTTATACTTCAAATTCAACTTTAAAATTTTCAATTCAAATTCTTTAAATATTTGCTTAAACATAATTCAATTTATATCAGTCAAATTCTATTTCAAATATCATTTAACTGGATTCAAAATTTAAAGATTTGAAATCATCAAATTTAACAAATCTGGTGTCCGTATATAATTTTCTACTCCATGGTCAAGTGATATGGATATCAATCATTTTAATCTGCAATTTAAAATTTTACGGTTCTATATAATTTCAAACAACAATCACGAATTAAATAAAAATCCATAAAATTGTTGAGTCTATCATTTCAACCCATAACGATTTTTCCCTAATCTATAGATCGTTCGAGTATGTATCATTTCAACCCATAAGGAACTTGTAGTGTTATAATAATATAAAAATACAACATCCAGTCATCCAATACCAACAATCAAATATCCATCACAATCATTATCCAAACCAACCAATAAACATCAATAGATAACCGATTATCATTAACAGGTATTAACTTGACAATTAAGTTCAATATTAAATTAAATGATGATTAAATGCAATAAAAGTCAAATTTAACGAGAATGACTATAACATATCAAATGTCAATCAATTAATTTCAAATCACATTATAAATTTAATTTAACTAACATAAGAAAATTTAGCAGTTGTGTGTAGGTTAAAACACTCACCTTTATTTTCAAATCGAT
The DNA here is from genome assembly GCA_030765085.1 of Allium cepa. NCBI lineage: Eukaryota > Viridiplantae > Streptophyta > Magnoliopsida > Asparagales > Amaryllidaceae > Allium > Allium cepa. Next base: position 444,881,479 of record CM060929.1, read on the forward strand.
TTGAAATCCAAAATAAGGCCCAAATTTTAACAGTCTCAGAATTCATCTAAACTAGTGCCAAAATGTTCAGAATTCCGATATGATTCCAACGGAGAAAACCGTGAGTGAATTCGAGCTCGTATGCAAAAGTTATTAACGTTAGATGATTGAAATTTTTTGACTTGGGGTCTTACTTCGAGTTGCCGCCTCAATTACTCGTTGCTTGCTTTGAGTTTTTGCCAAAATGACCTGAGACCCGAGTCATTTGGCTCCTGACCCGAAGTCGCTGCAGGGTTTTCGCCTCTGGAACTTGGAGCACGCCCAGATCTGCCTTGTTTGGCATGGAACTCTCTCTGACCCGAAGTCGCTGATGGATTTTCGCCTCTGGAACTCGAAGTGAACCTCTTCCCGACTCGAAGTAAACCTGGAGAAATATTTATTTATTTATTTTCGAAGTTAGGTTTTGGAATTTAGGAATTAGTGTTAATGATCTGACATTTGAGAAGGAGTAAGAAGTTGTACGTACAGAAATAATAAAATGAAAAACAACTAGGGTTTATGATAGCCTATATATAGGCAGGTTTGGATCGAAACGATAACAATGACCCGAAAAGCCCATTTCGTTCCTGAAACAAAAATGGGTCATCCAATATATCAGGTATTTTTAAAGTCAATGGAACTGTTTTCAAGTCCTAATTCCATCGTATAAAAAAATAGCTTTATAATTTGCTTATTTCAAATTGAATTCAATTAAATGATTTATATGTTTCAATCCCATACAATCAAACGACAAGTCTGATCACTATGAAACTTAAAATCCTATAATAGTTCATCGTTACGGATTTGATGAAACTGATTCTTCGAAATCCGAATCAGTGGATAAAATGGCTATTTTCACATTAATTATATAAATTATTATTAAATTAATTAAATCACATTTTCAATTCAAATTTAATAACTAACAAATTTTGTCATTTTTGATTATTTGGACATTTACAATAATTTAAAACAAATTTACATGTCAATTCAATGTTAATTATTTTACTAGTTACAGCGCTTAATTTCAATTAAAATAAATACAGTGATTATTACTTTAAATTCCAATAAATCCATTTATTCGCCTTTTCATCTTATTATTCAATCAATTGTCATCTCATGGTTATAATTAACATTTTTTGTATCTTATTTGTAACGACCCTAGAATTTAATTTAATTTTAATTTATGACTTGTTTAATTTTTGAATTAAAATTGTAAAATTTATCGATTTAAGAGATGCGAGTTTCTCCGATTCAAATAGAAAATATATTAAGTCAAATTGATTTGAAAATTTGCATATATGTTTATATATGAGAATATATATATGTATATGTTGGATTTGAAAATATAATCTTAAATAAATGGGTCAAAGACTAATTTTAATAATAACAATTAAAATATAAACTAGAAATACAAGACAATAATGTCAAGTTAAGCAAATAAATAAATATATATATATATATATATATATATATATTCCAGTGTACAATATGAAAACAAGACGTAAGAAAATATATATGTTAGTACAAACAAATAAACTAAGTATGTTTTAGCTGGCAAAAGAAGGCAGCAAGTAATGCAGCCTGTAGGTTTGTAAAAGAAAAAGATAAAGTAAAGCAAAAGTATGTACACATAAAAATATAAAACAAAAGAAAAAAATAAGTAAGGTGGAAAAAACATAAGGTACTCAAGCATTTAATGCAACATACTTTATGCATTTAATGCAAACATCTTTAACATGCTTATTGTACCAATAGTATACTGCATACTTCCTTTTTATATGCATCAAACCCTCATTTCAGTTCATTATCACAACTAAGAAAATCTCTTTAGCCACCAAAACAAAATATAAATCTATGTATACAGAATGAAGTCAAGATAATAAAAAGCAAATAAAAAAAAGGGTATGCAGCCCATATCTTCAGTACACAATACAATACTCATCAGCCGAAAGAAAAGGCAAGAGTTCAGCCTCCAAAACAGCTGATCAAAGAAAAAAAAGTGTGCCAGTTAATACCTACCTCCCCAACCCTGTACAATGTCCTCCTGTATATTAATACACATTCATTTTGTGTTATTTTTTTTTATCAAAAAGCCAACAAAGTCGGGAAGCAATATGCAGTTTCAAAAAAATAAAAATAAAATACAAAGTTGTTTCAGTTGCAACCTAGAATCAAATAAATTATCAAAATCTTGAATCATCAACAAACAAGCTTCAATCTGAATGAGCTAAGCAAGTTTCCAGTTTTTCAAGCATTTCTGTTTCAATGGAAATCTAAGCAATTCAAGGTCCCAGTAAAACAAGCTTTCAAAACAGTTCAGTTTCCAACCTCCTCAAACCCCTGCTTCTATGTTTCATCCAGGTGAGCAAATTAACCTTGAACTTGCTATAATATTTTGATGCTATTGTTTGTATGAATGATATAAAGGATGCTGCATGAATATGAACTTCTGTATATGCTTGTACACAAGTAAATGTTTTGTTCCAGGTTTTCTAAACTTTAAAACCCGTTTCAAAGAAAAGAAAAAAATCAAAAGCCTTTCCTCTGATCCTATTCAAGCTTAAAAATATAAATGAAATATGATTGTATAAAAAGGATTTAAGTTTTAAAAAAATAAAATAAATTCATGTGCTTTAAGTTTGAAAATCCTCTAAGTCCAAGAAAATACAGTACCAAATTCTAGTTTAATGATAAAATCAAATACTGTAATTGACTGATGCAATTTATAGAAATTGAATCATCTTGGAAAGTTAGGATTTTTAAACCCAAAATGTTGATTTTTCGATAAGTATATCAGGTGCAACTTATAAAGAAACCAAAAATGCCTTTTCATCGATTCGTGATGATTTAACAAATTTTAGATATTGTGATTCGTTTTGGAGCTTGCTTGATACTCATTGATTACGGGAAAAATATTAGAAAAATTTTCTAATGCAAAAATTAGTGGGTCGAATTGAATTTAGGGTTCACGTTCTAGTTTTATACGATGGAGGAACGCGATGATTTCGTCATTGCCATAGCGTCGAGTTGCAACGGACCGATGGGAGGAGGCTCGTGGATTATCGGAGTAGCTCGGGTTGCAACTTTGTGATTTCTGGTGGTCAGTTTGGGTGGCGCGAGTCGAATTCGCCGTGGACTGTGGGTTTCCATTTGGAACTGGGTTGCTCGATTTCAAATTACATCGCGATTGGCGAATCTGAGGGGTTGTGTGTAGCGACGTAGTGGTCGTCGACTTGCCAAGAATCACGATGGGGACCGGAGGTGGCCAGGGGTTGTGTGCATGTGCACGAGCGTTTAAATGGTGTCAGTGAATTTTGAGTTTGGGGAAGAAAGATGGGTGCCTGTGTTTCGTATGCTTCGGGTTTGTTCCGATGTTTTTTCGAGTTTGGGCTTCAGTTGCGTGTTTAAGGTTTGAACAGGTACAAGTGGTTTGATTTAGGTTGTGGGCTTCAGCCCAATGGGTCCTTGTTTAAAATTAAACAAGTTTTCAAATAAAATTTAGGGTTATCAAAAAAATGAAATATTTTAAATTTAGATAAGTTTAAATTGTTTTTAAACTTATATTTTAAAAGAGTTTATTTTAAATAAAACTTAACAATGAAATTAAAGAGTAATCAAATATTTTTAATCGTTAATAAAGGTTAAGTTAATTTATATTGTCAATGATAGTTAACTAATTAATTATTAATTAAAGTTAATTAATAAATAAAAAGTGGATAACTAATTAAGTAATCAATTAAGGGTTAACGGTTTATTAATTGGTGATTAATTAATTGAGAAATTAGTGATAAATAAATGATTAATTAAGTTTTTAAAAATTAAGGTTATTAATTGATAATAAATTTAGATTAATGAATTGATCTTAAAGATAATTAAGAAGTGATTAATTTGATGTTTTGAAATTAATGATAGAATTAATTAATGTGTCCTTAATGGTTATTCAATTTAAAATCAATAATGATTGATATAAGTGAATTTCTTTAGCAAAGTAATTAAAGATATTTTTATTAAAGGTTATTAACTAAGGTTAATTTAGTTATTAAAGATAAATTGATTCATTAATTAAAGATGATTTGTTAATAATTAAAGGTTAACTAACAAATGAATAAAGGGAAATTTATTTTCAGATAATTTGTAATTAACTTATGTTAATTAACCAGGGTTGATGATTTACTCATAAGTAATACATCTAATTTAGGTTAATCACTTGATTAAGAAATTTTTACTTACGGATGTTTGGATTCCATTGGATAGTTGAATGCTTGATATCCCTGATATTGATGCTTTGTGATATATCCTGATTTGTGTTATGATCTGAAGAGTAATTTATTTATCTGAGATAAATGTAATTATTATCTGTGATATATATATCTGTGTTCTGTGAATAAAAGATAAGCGTTATGGTTTATACCGCTTATCAAATATAAGCGTTATAGTTTATACCGCTTATCAAATATATTTCTGTGTTTTAATCTGTGATGATTGAATAATGTTGCACTATTGTGTTAAACCCCTTGACCACACTTATACACACACAAATATGGATTTCACGAGGAAATCGATTAAGTCACAGATTTTTGAAAATGATTTTCAAATAGACAATTGAGTTCAAATGTTCTGGAAATGAATTGGGATTTAAAGTGAAAAGCAATGGAAATGGAATTTCAAAGATGAAATTTATTTTGAATAACTTGTTGAGTTTGAAATTTAAATATTTTGATTTAAATTTGAATTCAATACTTGAAATTGGATTCTATGATTTGAAACTAGGGTTTAACGATATTATACTAGTTATATATGAGTCAAACCATTTTTAAAGTATTGTTCTTTTGAGAATTTGAATTAACCCAAAGATTACAACTTGTATAAATGAAATAAGGTTTTTCCGAAATAACACTGTTGTTTCTAAATGATAAAAAGCTTTCATAGGAGAAATGAATTTCAAATTGTATTAAAAGGATTTCAAGTTTAAACTGAAATAATCTTCCAAGTTATAGATGAATGTATGGAAACGAATTTTGAAAGAAAATATTTGGGAACGAACTTTGAAAGATATAAGTTAAATTTTAATTTAAAGATTTAATGAATTAAATCCAATTGAATTGGAATTGTTTTGAAATCCAGGAATGAATCTTTGAGAAACTAGGTGAACCTTATGAAATAAATCTTATGCTTAAAAGATTTAAAATGGTAATTTGTTTAAACCATTTGAAAGAAAGTTTTGAATTATTAAGATGTGACTTAATTGAAATCCCATATCCATATGTTTTAAATGTTGCGCTCACTACTCGGTTTAGCCGGGAAAGGACCTTTGTGTCGTATAACCCATTTCGAATATGTGATTCGACGTTATGGATAGCATTTGAAGACCGGTGTTGAAGACCGGGTATTTGCGAGAACGATAGGATAACCTATCGATTGTCTCTGCACTGAGTTGCAACGGTATAGAGACTCCTTAAGTGATGGGAAGTCCGATCGAGATTGTGAATACCCGGATTGCAAGAACTTCTTTGGAAGTGCCTTCGGTTCTGTTCAAACGCAGAATAGACTTTTATGGATTGTATGTTTGACATTACAATTTGAGATATAAAGCAGATCTCTTTCAAATACATTTCTGTTGGTGGCGGAGAATTTATTCTCTTAGCTTAACACCCTTCTCTGAGACGTACGAGCTCAGAGGTTATGTAGTTGAAGGTTATCAGCGATATATTCCCAATTTGGTAACGTGACATGCTGAGTGTTGCTGTGAAATGATCATTGTGTTGATCATTTGCGATAGGATCATTTTTTTGATCGTTTATCTTTGTGATCATTTCTATGATCATTTGTTGACCCAAAGCACAGCTTTTGTATAAAGCATGGCTTTGTGGACGAGACTTCGTCGAGCCTCACACCCCGGAATGGTCAAAACAGGAAAGATGCAGCAAGGTTATGAGGGGTAGCTCCCTTTAAGGTATGTGCATTTCCTTCTAGAAAAGGGTGGTATCATGGTATGGAGCCCAGATACTTACTCATGTTGAAACACTTATTATTTGGTGTGATGTTGATTACGAGCGCTCGGATAAAGGTCCCAAAGGACCGGGGGATGGCATACTCGTGTCAGTAGTTACCCAATTAGGGGTAACCCGGCCTTGTGTTGGCAGAGATCCGGTTAGGTTCTCGTGGACGTCCTTCCAGAGGCGTTCTCATGTGGCAATGGGAAGTTCCTTGGCCTGACCATTCGTTGGAAATCCAAAGAAACAATACGAAACCCTGTACGGTTTTAGCTGTAGAACCTGCCATTTACTTATGGTTGCGCCCCACTGTTTAGATGGTAGCTATAGTAGACATACGATAATGGTCGTATGTTGGCTAAGATTTATATTCTACTTTCGAAATGTTTTCTGCACTTTGCACTTATAGTAATAATATCAAGGAAATTGTGTATCAAGCATGTTTGACTATCATAAGAAGAAATCTCCTCCAATTCTGCGTTTGCATTGTGTGTGTGGCGGGAGGTCTTATGGTAGTTTCATTTCTAAAAGCATTGCGAATTGACTTTAAAATCTTTTGTTGATTGTTTTAAAAGACAACTGTTTTCCTTTTGTTGCTCACACCAGTCCCACGACTGATCCGGAGTTTATTGTTTTCTTTCCTAAACTCTGGGTGCTCATTATTTTCTACACGAGCAGTCTAGAGTTTGGGTTTTTCAGATAGTCAGGTTTAGTAGATTATCTAGAGTTAGTTTAGTCTTTGGATTACACCAGTCTTGCTCAGCTTGGTGCATCGTTATTGGGAGTTCGAGCTATTGCTGGATTGGTTCTTGGAGTTGGAAGTTGCGATTTTGGAAGTTCTCTTTTGAAGACTATCTTAGAGTTATATTGTCAATGTATTATTCTTTTATTCCGCTGAATTATTTACTTAATGTTGTTATAAGCTCCGGCGAATCGGATTTGAACAGTCGAATCTATGACATTCGAATACGATATGAAGTATGGATGTCGATTTTCGAGCGCGAAAAATTCGTTTCGTTACATTATTACACTGATATTTTACAATTACCATCTCAATTTTCATTAACGCAATATTTAATTACATTTAATTGCAATAAATCCATTTATTATAATTAAATTGAAATAAATTGATTAAACTTGATTTCAATCTTTTTATTCAACCAATCATTACTTATGGAAATTGTTAACATCGGTTTACATCTTATTGCATTAATATTCTACAATTACCAACTTAATTCACATAACTCCACTAATTAAATGAATTAATTGCAATTGATTTCCGATTTATTATCAATGAATTAAATATTGAATTTGTAATTAAACCATTGTTATAACTTAGCAATTCAAACACATTTCTATGTTTATTGTTAACAAACAAAACTAATAAATTCACATACAGATAAATTATTCTATTTTAATCATTTCAGTTTATTACATACAATTTCCATGTTAAATACAACATTTGATTTATTTACTCATTTACAGTTTATGCCCAATTATAACTTTACAATCATTCCAATTAATTGAAATTTCATTAATATAGTTATCAGTTGCCTTAAATTAACATTTTTAAATTTTAACTTATTGAAATTGCATTAAAATGGTTATTCATTAACTTACACTAACATTATTACATTTCATTCTAGTTATTAAATTTAACTTTTTAAATTTTTGGTGTCTATGATTCTGTCATTGATTTACTTACTGTATATGCTAAGTTTAGCCAAATATAAATTAACAATCTGTTATTTTGAACAATTCAAGCCTAACATGAGCGGATGATTTTTGTTATACCTAATTTCAGATTTAACTGGAATGACAATTTAAATATATCAAATAGCAATCAATCAACTTCTAATCCCATTATAAATTCAATTTAACTAACATAAGACAATTTAGTAGTTGTGAGTGGGTTAAAACACCCATCTTTGATTTTTCGACAATTTAAAACCCAAATAAATGCCCAAATTTGAACTGTCTCGGAATTCTTCCAAATTAGTGTTATAAGTTTAGAATTCCGATACGATCGAAAGGAGAAAACCGTGCATGAATACGAGCTCGTATGTAAAAGATATGCTAATTAGAAGTTTATACGTTTTAAAATACGAAATAAATAAAATTTACATGTCACCTGAGGGATACCACGTGCAAACCCTAGCATCGCTTCGATGCTTCTCGTAAGCGATTAACTTCCAGCCACCTCCTAAATCAATGTCGCCGCGCTAATATACGACCCATCCACCTAGATTAGACCTCGCCACTGCAAGTGCCACCTCCGGCCGATCCTAAACTGACGACGCCGAAGCCTCCAGCTATTGAAATGGCCGCTGCCCCCGCTTGTCTTTCTGGCCATTTTTTGGTGAAGTTGAGACCCACTGGCGTGAATGAACACTAGATCCACGACATGCTCGACTTCCTCTTCCCAAAGCTGCCTTCCGATCGTCAAGCGGTCGACGATCCACCATTAGATCGCGAAAACCTATTTTCGACGACCGAGGTTCTTCTTCGATTTCTGGTCAAACGATGCATCCAATTGAAAAATGAATTGCTGCAATGGATTATGTTCAACGAGGGTTTTCCAACGATATATAATTCGATATAGTTTTGAGGAGTTTGATTTTCGATTTGAATTTGAAATTGGATTTGGTTTTTTTTGGAATCGAAAATAGGTTTTTGCCATTGGAGAGCGGAGATAGGAATAGATGGACAGATTTGTATGTACATGAATAAGAAATAGAAAGGCTGCTAGGGTTAAAAAAATCTATTTATATAGACAAGGCCCGATAAGAATGAATGAACATGTCGAATTAGTTCATAACGAGAATAACGACCCAAAAAGTCTGTTCTGCTTACGAAACGAAAGTGGGTCATCCCATATATCAAAATCGATGTTTTTGATATTTTAGACTCAATGGAATAGGTTCCAAAGCCTAAATCAAAAGCATGCAGAAGATAGCTTTTAAAGCAGCTTATGTCAATTGAATTCATTAAATTGATTTCTACGCATTTGAAGCCCGCACGATCAAACGACATGTCCGGTCACTACGAAACTTGAAATCCTACAATAATTCACTGTTATGGATCTAATGAAACTGGTTTCATTGAGATCCAAGACAGCAACCAAAACGGCTAATTTCACGTTAATTAAATAAATTATTAGTAAATTAATTTAATCACCTTTCAATTCAAATTTTATAACTAACAATTTTTATCATTTTTGATTACCTAGTAATTTATAATCTTTTAAAATAAATTTCTATGTCAAATCCAATGTTAATATTGTACTGATTATGGTAGTTAATTTCAATTGCAATAAATTCATTAATTATAATTTAAATTCCAATAAATTAATTTATTTTTATTTACATCTTATTATTCAATCAACTATCATCTTATGGATATAATTAACATTAGTTTACATCTTATTACATTAATACTCTACAATTATCATCTTAATTCATGTCAACTGCCATATTTAATTAGATTAATTGCAATTGATTTCCAATTTAATTTCAACGGATTAAATAGTGAAATGATAATTAAACAATTGTTACAACTTACAATTTCAAACACATTTCTATGTTTATTGTTCACAAAACAAAATAATAAATTCACATACTGATAAATCATTCTATATTAACCAAGTTCAAGTAATTACGTACAATTTTACAATTTAAATATAATATTTGATTTAATTCCTTATTTTCGATTCCTAACCAAATTAACTTTACAATTATTCCCATTGATTGAGATTACATTCAAATAGTCATCAATTACCTTAAATTAACATTACTAAATTTCATTCTAGCTATTTTTCTCATTAATAAATCACAAATTTTAATTTCTTCCAATAATTAAACACCAACATCTTATTAAATTTGATATTTTTAATCATCGAAAATTACGAGTCATTACACTCTCCCCCACTCAAAACTTTTCACCCTCAAAAAAGGCGAAGAAGGAATTTAAGGGACTAATATATTTTATTCAAAGTATTAAATTTATAAGCAATTAATTTATATAATTAAGTATTTTAAATAAAATATATCAATTTATAAAAATTAAGTCTTCATATTCAAGTAAATAAAAGTTTGAAAAGATTTCCACTTCCATAAAAAAATTTCTAAGTCATAAATTCACGGAAAATTTCGGCAGAGTCTCCTTTTAACGAAGAGGCCCGAAAGAAATAATAATATCAATAATAATAATATATATATCACATTTCAATAATAAAATATCCCAAACCACAAGAAATAATATAATATCACTATAAAACCATAATCCAAAGACGTACCTATTTATCGGGCAAACAACGCTTTATTTATGAAATCAAAAGCAGTAGTTATTGTTTTCATAAACCTGTCTTCCACTTATATAATCCAAAAGAGTAAGAATTGTATAAAAGAGAAAATCTTTAGTTGTTTCAATTAGCAACAAAACAAATCATCACAACATAACAATAGTCGCATGCAAATAAAACAACATGACCATCATATGTAAATAAGGAATGAATCATACATCCATAGCGACCAGTACAAATGGTTTGTTCCAGTTCAAAAACTTTTAATTATACAAGGGTGATAAACAAACTATCAAGTGTACCCTACGATCAACAGCCTTAGATAATAACTTAATATATTATTTATACATCCTTATACACTTAGAAGTATTCTTTTCCAAACATCGCATAAGCCAAAACAACCAAGAATTTCAAATATTATTTAAGTTTATTCCTATTAATTTCCTTTCTCATTATTTACTGTTCATCTATTTTCATTCACATACCATGATTATTTATTAATTTAACTTCATTACTTACAAAATTCATTTCCCATTCATTCTGACAATGCCATATTTCCATTACTTTACATCCATTTACTTGCACAAGTTATTTCCATTCAATTATTTAAAATAATCAATAAATTCATTATTGAGGGATTACATACATTTCATTTCAGTTGAATTCACATTTATTATAAATTATATATCTGATTTCCATTAAATATTAATATCATTAGTGCATAAATTCATACTTAAGTTCCTTAACATTTTAATGTACATTCATCCTTTATTATATAGTGTCATTGAATATTAAATCCATTTTTAAATCATTTCAACATTCTTAAAATTATAATCATCTACTTAATATAGTATTCATTTTTACTACTCACTTTAATTATAAATAGCTTTAACTATTAAATTAAGTTTATAACCATTTGCTTACAGTATTCACTTTTTTATTAAATTTAATTACTAGTATTTCAAATTATTAACATAAGTTTATAACAATTTTTTCATCAGAATTCTTATTTATAAAATAATTCCATTGAACACTATCATTACTTAAGTTTTACATGTATAATATTCTATTACATATTCTTATTTAACATTACAACTTTTAAACATTTTTGGTAAGTTATATATATGTCTTTTAGAATGTAATTAAATGTTGGTTATCTTATTTATTTTAATTAACAAAATGTTCAATAATTACATCTTCTAAATTTTCATTACTCTTAAATTTTTAAGTGACAGCCTTCAATTTCTTTACATTTCATTAATCACTTAACTCTTAATTTCTTATTTTCATTTTAGAAGTTTCCAATTATTAATATAGTCAAGATTTCATTCATTATAATAATTAAAATTTCTAATTTACAAAAACTTAAGAACTAAATACCGGGTTACATTTTCAAATCATTTTAAAATAATATTGATATTCATATCTTTTATATATCAATCATTTTCAAAGATTAAAATTAAGATTTGTTTATCGACCTAATGTGCAGTAAAACTACTACAGCAGTCTTCCCATTTGAAACTCAAAAATGAACGTCGATGATGTGTGCACTCATTACCGAAATTATTTTCCAGTAACAGAGAGGGGAGTACAGAATTTATTTCCTTAAAAATTATTTTAGAAACATTTCTTCTAGCTCACTTTGAAATATTTATATCTGGAAATACTTCCAAACAATACTAATATTTTATTCCCAAAACTTTATGAAAACCAATTTTAAACCCCGGAAATTAAGTTCTCAAATTCCAATTCATATTTATTCACTACATTTGTAAATCCTATTTTGCAATCAATATCTATAGAATTTCACTTCCAAATAAACAAAAATATCACATTCTGCTATATCATTTATAAAATTATCGTTTTATATACAAAATATATTACTAGGTAAGTTATTTCATTTACCTATTTCAAAACCAATATTGTGTCGGTCTGTCCTATTAAGCGTTTAGAAACCCCGTTGATGCCATAGCATCCTACGTACCGACCAGAATTTATAAATACTAAATAGAACAAATTAACACAATATAAAACATTTTATAACACTAACAAATACACTCTCTCATATATAAACACTCAGACAAACTCATTCTATGGTATTACTACCATATCTCTAATTAGTCAGACCCCACAGCGCTAAGGTTATCGCTAAACCTGGCTTTGATACCAAATATAATGATCCACCTTTTTGGACGGTTCAAATCGACAATAAACCAAAAATGTCAGATTCAAACCATTCAAAAGGGAAGTTTATTATGAGGTAAATAAGAAAAGAAGAGAAAAAATAAAATAAACATAGAACCTCACAGCAGAATGACAAAATATAATAATCAAATAACAGTTCATGAAGCTGTTTTACAAATAATATTGATTACACCTTTACAATATAGATAGATTTACATACAGTAGCAATAAATAAATAGTGTAGTGAAACAACATGATGCAGTGGGATAAATATAACAAATAATTATAGTACAAAATCTTCAACTTCATCCTCTAGAAATAAGGTCTTCAATACATTGAAAAGCGAAGACTAACCCGAGCATAATGAAAAGACAAAACATTTGAGTCAAAACTAAGCGATCTTATGTAAGTTAAATCAACGGTAAATAAATATGGGTGCGATGGCTTCAGAGATGTTTACGGGGTTTGACATGTCTTATCCAGTGTCTAACGTGCGTGCAATAACTTAAAAGATGTTCAGGATTCCATCTCCTAAGGATCCGTTAAACTATTTACATACTGGAACTGTAACGCCCCACCCCGAGACCTACATTAACAAAGAGCATTACTGGGTAATACTGTCTGCTAATGCAGAGAATATGGCTGGATAGGAGCGACATCTATAGCCTTGTCTTAAATATCTATTGAATACGTCGACAATGGCATTTTTTTCCTGATTCAAGTGGATCGACATATCCAATAAATACTTAATACAAAGCCATAGGTGGCTATAGGATCTATCAGAAAAAAATACAATAACTCAAATGTAAAACACATCACAGAATAGCAGATAGTCCCATAGATACACACATACACCGATACATCACAAAGTATACAAAATGATACATCATATATGTGGTATGACGACCACAATATAAACACGAGTCAAAAGAATATACATATCAGAGTAGCAAACCAAAAGGGACTACACAAAAAGCTATAACAAAAAGAGCTAGCAGAATAGTCCATGCAGAAGCAGAATAGGCTAAGTCCAAAAATACCTAACCTGAAACACCTCGGTCTGACCCGAGTATAAAATACACGGGTCAGTCTAGCTAAACGAATCAGTAAAAAGTGATGGTAGAATAATAGAGCATAAGAGCATAGTGACATTCTTCTTAAACAAGAAGAAACCATAAGAAAGCTAACCGTAGTCATATGGAGGATACACAACATGTATGGCATATATAATTACACTAGGTGATAGAATGTGATTGCTTCAATAAGCATAAAACACAAAGGAGACGAAAAATCTCATGAATCACCAAAATGTAGCATGCCTCATATCATTGACAATCATAAATCAAATAAGAATGGTTTAGGGAATAATATAATGTAAACTCCTAAAAGAGTAATTCTCAAACCCGCCATATCAGCAACTCTAAGGAAAACTTAAGCAAAAGCCATCTCAACATAAGCCATAAGAAAAATGTCAACAAAGAGATAAAAATCTCATACAACGCCAAAAGGAAAATCCCATAAATAGCACCAATAGGCAATCTCAATATACATATACGCCAAAAGGTAAATCTCAACACGCCAGTGTAGGCAATGAAAGTCTCAAAAGAACTCCCAAGAGTCCAAAATCCTGAAGTAATCGCGACCGAATGGTTCAAAGGACCTATTCCAAAATGACGACATACAAGGGTAAAAATTATCTCAAAAAGGTTGTGCACATGCTATTTTTGCTGAGTACTGTTTTACATAATAGGTACCTCGCCCAAAGGCAAACGTCAAAAGACAAATACTACGCAATGGAAAACGTCCGAAGACAAATACGCCACAATGGCAAACGTCCGGAGACAAATGCACCACAATGGCAAATGACCCTAAGGTCCAGTACTGGCACGCCAACAGGCAAATGTGTCACAAACTCTCGGAAAGGAACCCGAAAAGTGTTAACGTGTGTCTCATACCACCCATTTGCACTAAACGGTTTACTAACCGCTAGTAAATTTCACACTCAAAGCAGTAAAATGTTCACCTTATATCATCAGTAAACTCGACTCGAAGGTCGAAACGATCAAACGGACAAGTTAGGAATTAACCGAAAGGATAAACGCACGTGTCCCATACTACGCATTTACCCAATCATTTAACTCTTCTTCTCATTCGCTCGACAGTGCAAAAATGTGTACTATTTATAGAAAATAATTTACCTTGAAAATAAGCTTTGAAAACCGATTTCGAAAACCATTTGGAAACCATATTTGAAATTTTCCCTTATTATAAAGAATAAATAGGTTTTATACTTGGAAATAATTTAAAATATTATATAATAATTATTTTTAAATCCCCTAAATTTTCAAAAATCATTTCAAAAAGAATTGGAGAAAACCGTGCTCGAAAACGACCAAAAACAAGCAAAATTCCACTCAGACCGAAATTCAAATTTAAATTCAAATTAAACTCAAATAATTCAAAATTTGAATTTCAAATTCATTAAACTGGACTAACCTATTGGTAGGCATCGTAGCCCTCAAAATACTTCAGAAATATCACAAAAACTGAAGTAAAGGTCAAAAATCGTACGGAAATGAATATAAAAACACTTGGGCAAAATAATACCCAGGTCTAAAATCTTCTCTGGGTTCAACTTTCGGACATAAAACAGGTGGCCGAACGATCTTTGATTCAACTAAAAATTAGTGTACATAAAGTGGAAAAGTTCATCTTTCAAAAAAAAAAGAATCGGTGAATTCCAAAAGAAAATGAAAAAGTTATGCTGTCACAACCATGGACTTAGAACATGTTTGTAACTGTTCAACAAGGATGTGACCAGGCTTAAAAATCCACTCTGGGTTCAACTTCCAGGCATGCAACTGAGGAACAAATTGTATCCAATTGAGCTCAAAATTGATAGGCTTGCAGTTGAAAACTTCATCTTTCAAACAAAAAAATATTCATGCAATTTGGATAAAAAATGAAAAAGTTATGGTGTCTTAAAGTTGCACCAAGACAGTGTTTTCACTGTAAAATCTGGGTAAAAACATAGTCCAGGTCAAAGTTTGGCAGCATATTTCTATAAGCCATCTAAGTCGAAATGACTTGAAATTTGGTATGCATATAATAGAAAACTCTATCTTTCAAAAAAAAAAGAATCACGAAATTTCAGTAAGAAATGAAATAGTTATGTCATCGCAAACATAGACTCAGGCCATGTTTGCAGCAACAAAACACAGTTTCTACAGGCAGAAAAACTGTGTTTTGTTGATTTTGCAACAATGGTTTGAACACTCAAACAAAATATTTTTCTTTCAAAATTTTCAGAAATGAAGTTCAACATGCAAGCTATCAAATGCAAGAAATCCGGCAGCATTTCATTGCCGGAATCAAAAGTTATAGGCATTCAAAGAGGCAACATGGAAAAGATTTCAAACAGAAAATAACAGCAAAAATTTACCGAAAAAGCTAAAAATTTTCTTCTTTTGCAATTTTTTGAGCTTGGCTCAGCTAGATTATGTGAGTATTTCAACTCACCTTGCTGTTGCAATGGAAACACTTGGATTTATGTTGCAAGTTGGAAGCTTTTTGCTATATTGAAGCCTCTAAGAACCTGTAGAACAAAAGAAAAGGACATGCAAGAGGAATTCAACAATAAATTAGAGAACCCATTTTTGAAATTAGGATTTGGCTGAAATTGTAGGGTTTTAGAGTTGATTACCTGAGATTTATTCTCTAGATTGAAAAAGATAGCAATTTGATGGATTTATTAAAGAAATTTGCTTGGATTTCAATTTGATGGAGGTGGGTTTACTGGTTTCTGTTTTAGGATGAAGGAGGAAGAAGAAGTTGAGAAAGAAAAAAAATGAACATACAGACTTTGTTTTCTCATTTTCTCAACCAGGTTAATTCCTAATGGGCCTTGGATCCATTAGTAGAAAGAAATAGAATGGTACATTGGTTAAATAATCAACTCTTAATTAGAAATGTATACATATTTACACTATTTAAATAAACAAATGTCATTTTCTTTCAAACTTCCACACAACAAGGTATGTAATTCTACATACTTATGAAGTAACATTTTTTATACTATATAAAAAGATTAATTTTAATTTTTAAAACATTTATATTATTAAAATCCCTTATTTTACAAAAATACACAATTTTAACAAATAAATGGACAAAACATTATTTTTAACTTCTAAAATTCCATAAAAATATTTTTCTTGCTTAGAAAAATATAACTAACCATTTTAAACTCAAATTTGTTATTGAAACTCATTTCTAAATCAATTTCCACCTTTTTATTTGATTAAACAACCTTTAAAAATCAATTACTTCCTTTAAAAATTATTAAAAGAAGTAATTGGCAATAATTAATAAAATTATTGCATTTTCTCTAAATAAAAACTATTTTTCATTTATTATTAACCCAAACAAATAAAATAAAGTTTCAAACTTTATTTTCTCATTTTATTTCAAAATTCATTGTTTATTCCAAATAAACAATTTAATTTCTCCAATTTTATTTTAATTCACAATATTAAATTATAACTACAATTATTTTAATATTTACAGGTAATCTCCAAAACCAAGGTTGTTACAGTAATGACCAGTAATTTTCGACAATTAAAATTTATTAGTTAAATAAGTTTTGGAGTCTAATGTTGTGAAAAATTAAAAATTTAAGATTTAATAATTAGAAAATAACTAGAACGAAATTTAATAATGTTAATTTACGAAAATTAATAATTATTTTAGTGCAATTTCAATTAATTGAAATAATTGTAAACATAAATTTTTTATAAATTGTAAATAAGGAAATAAACCAAATGTTGTAGTGATTGGTGAAATATTATGTAATTAATTATAATTGGGTAAAATTGGTGTTGTGTAAGCAGTTATAACATATTTGTAGATAATAAACTTATAAATGTGATTAAATTAAGTAAATGTTGACAATTGTTAATTGTTAGTCATTTATTTAATTTGTTGAATTAAACTGAAAATTAATTAGAATTAAATGTAATTAAATATTATATTAATATGAGTTAAGACGATAACTATAAAATATGAATGTAATAGAATGTGTAGTAATGTCAATTATATTCATAAGGCAACAATGGATATAATAATAAGAGTGAAATCAAGATAAATGATCTTATTGGGATTTTAAATTATAGTTAATGAATTTACAATTGAAATTGAACATTGTAATTAGTGCAATATTAAAAATTGAATTGATATGTAAATTTGTTTTAAAGGATTTTAAATTGCTAAGTAACTGAAAATGATAAAAAATTCTTGTTATAAAATATAAAATTAAAAAGTGACAAATTTAATTTAATAATAATTTATTTAATTAACGTGAAAATAGCCATTTTGGCCACTGTCTCGGATTCCGATGAAACAAGTTTCATTGGATCCGTAACGGTGAATTATTCTAAGATTTCAAGTTTCGTAGCGATCGGACTTGTCGTTTGATTGTACGTACTTGAAACGCATAGAATCAATTTAAGGAAATCAATTTGAAATAAGCTGATTTTAAAGCTAACTTCTTTATCAATGAAATTAGAAATTGAAACCTGTTCCATTGAGTTTAAAAATGTCGAAAATATCTATTTTGATATGTTGGATGACCCATTTTCATTCCGGAGGCAGAACGAGCTTTTCGGGTCATTATTGTCATTTCGAACCGATTCAGTATGATGTTTATTCTTATCGGGCCTTGTCCGTATAAATAGATCTTTCTAAAACCTAGCAGCCTTTTTATTTTTCATTTCTATCTGTATTTGTCTATTCCATCTATAAGTCCTTCTCCAATGTCTACAGATCTAAACCCAAATTCAATTTTAAAACCAAATCCAAAAATAAAACTCCTCAAACTATGTCATATTATATACTATTTCAAAGATCTCGACGAGCGTAACCTGGATCTACAATTTTTTTTTGCATTTGAATCACCGTCTGACCAAAAATTAAGGATGAACCTCGGCCGTTCATTTCTAGGGTTTACGATCCAACGGTGGATCGTCGACCATTTGACGATCGGAAGGTGGCGCTGGGAAGGTGTTGTCGAGCAGGTCACATCCATGCAGTTCGTTCATGCTAGAAGTCATTGTTTTTTCCAGAATTAGCCATTCATCATCAACAGTGGCGGTCATGCTGGAGTTGACCGGAGGTTGCCGTGCATGGGGCCTAGGGTTCGGCCAGAGGGGGACAAGGCAGTGGCATTGCCTGATCGTGATGGAGGGGCTTGAGGTCGTCGGCTTTTGCTTGGATATGGTGGCGGCCTATATGGTTTCAAGTCGCATGTGTCCATGCAGGTTTCGAATAGAGCAGAGAGAATGATGGTGACATGGCTATCTTTGATTTTAGGGCAATTCTTTTTGTTAATCTTATTTATATTTCAATTTCAAATCATTCTTATCAGCATAACTTTTGCGTATGAGGTCGGATTCACACGCGGTTTATTCCACTGCAATCGTATCGAAATTTCAAACGTTATGGAACTGGTTTGGACAAATTCTGAGACTATTGAATTTTGAATCTTATTTTGGATTTCAAATCGATTTGAAATGAAAGGTGAGTGTTTTGACCCACTCATAACTACTAAATTACGTTATGTTAGTTAAATTAAATTTATGATGTGTTTAGAAAGATTTGACTTTTATTGAATTTAATAGCCATTTAATTTAATATTGAATTTTAAAATTTCCAAGTAATACCTGTTATTGATAATTAGTAAGTTATTGTTATTTATTGGTTGATTTGGATGATGATGGTGATGGATGGTTGATTGTTGATATTGGATGTCAGGATGTTATAATTCTATATTGTTATAACACTACAAGTTTCGCATGTGTTGAAATGATACATACCCGAACGATCTGATAGATTAGGGAGAAATCGTTATGGGTTGAAATGATAGACTGAAGCGATTTCATGGATTTAAAGTTAAATTTAGGATTGCGAGTTGAAATGATATACCGGTAAATTTTAAAATTATAATGGATTGAAATGATAAAAATCCTATCATTTGACTATAGGATAGAAAATTATATACAAACATCGGATTGGTTAAATTAAATGATTTTAAATACTTAAAATTTAAATTCAGTTAAACGATATTTGAAATAAAATTCGATTTGTATAAACTGAATTATTTTCGAAAGCCAAGTTTTAAATGTTGAAATTGGAGTTGGTTTAATGAATCGTATAAAGAATTAGAAAGGAAATTTCAAGGTTGAATTTTGAATCATAAATGAAATTTATCGAAATTTAGTTATTGAAAATGTATGAATATAACTTTGAAATCTATTTAATTTGAAGTGGTTTAAATTGATAATTCAAACATGGGTTTGAAAATGATATTAATTACATAGTTTAAATGAGAATCTGAATTGAAAGACCAATGTGTTGGAATGGAAGAAATGGCATAATTTTGATATTTGTTTCAAATTAATTATTTTAATACAAACCGTTTAAAGATTTATTATTTTAAAATCTTGATTTTACGATTTTCAAACTGCTAAACTATTTAAATCTATTTTCAACTATTTTAAACTATTTTTCAGTTTAAACTATTTTAATTTATTTTAATCCATTTAACCTAGTTCAACCTATTTTAACCTATTTTAAACTAATTAACATATTTAATCTAATTTAAATCTCTTTAATTTATTTTAAATCTATTTAATCTATTTTAAATCTATTTAATCTATTTTAAATCTATTTAAATTATTCTAAATTAATGCAAACTATGCTAAACTATTTGTAACTATCTAAAATATTTTCTAAATTTCAGACTATATAGAGTGGAAGTGGTTATATTTAAATCCTTGATTTTTAGAGAGAATGGTTAAATGGATGTTATAACTTACGTTGGAACTTGAAACGATATTTTTACTTTGAATTGAGAATCTAACCTATTTGTGAATATGATGTCATAGGTGATATGATTTCAAAAGTATATAATTTTGAAAGTGATATGGTTTGAATTGAATAAGATATTTTGATATCAATTATGAAAGGTTTTGGAAATTTAAAAGAACCATCCAGTGTGAAATATGGTTTTTCTTGTTAAAAAGACCAGAATCGGATATTGTCATACTCTCTGCCAATACCAAACACCACTTTAACAACTGTGTATGGGTGGAGATTCCAGAATGAAGTAGGATGGTGTGGTGAATGATTCTATATGAGGTATTTACGTAGCCCTGACTCTCGTGAGTCAGCTTGATGTGGCTAAAACAAGAGCTATATCGGGCCATGTAAGGTCGGTCCTCCTATCGGGCACATTTCTTCGATGCCATATTTTTACCTTATGATTGATTTGGTAGCCACCCCTAGATTTGATTATGGAAATGTGTTCCAAGGTATGCGGTAGTAGCTGTTATGCATTACCACAAGTTTGGGAGTGGAAATGGTAGAATCCTACCCTCGCATTGCCTCGTGTGCCTTGTCACATGCCTTATCGTGCCTTCTACAACTTTGGTTTGTACCATATCTATAGAGTGCCCTCTGATAGCCTTCCAGATTAGTAAGGAATTACGGTACTGTATAGACTATGAAAATATATAAAAATGTGTTAAGAGGATATGAGTAACGCCTTAACGCTATTTTAATGCTTTACTTTACTGTAGACACTAATATAATAGCGTACTGTAATATGTATGTAGATAGTTTAACGGATCCTTAAGAGATGTAATCTCGAAGATCTCTTGAGTTATTTCACTCACGTTAGACTCTGGATAGGAGATGTCAAACCCCATAAATATCTCTGACGCCGTTACACTCATATTTATTTACTACTGATTTAACTTACATAAGATCTTTTAGTTTTAACTTGAGTGTTTTGTCTTTTCAATTTTCTCGGGTTAGTCTGAGATTTTCAGTGTATCGAAGACTGCTTTTCTGGAGGATAAAGACAGAGATTTGTATACTATATTGTTTATTTTATTTATTCTGCTACATCATGTTGTTCCGCTGCATCATTTATTTATTACTGCTGTACGTACTCTGATTCTCAGTGTAATCAAATTATTTGTAAAACAGCTTCATGAATTGTTTCTTTGATTATTATATTTCATCATTCCGATATGAGATTCTTTGTTTGTTTTTCTTTCTTCCTCTCTGTTTTTTTTCTTATTTATCTCATTACAATCCTCTCTTTTGAATGGTTTGAGTTTGGTATGTGTTGCTTATCGTCGATTTAAACCATCCAAAAAGGTGGGTCATTACATTGGTATCAAAGCTTTGGTTTTGCGATAACCTTATCTTCGTGGGGTCTGACTCATTAAAAATAGGGTAGTAATACCCTAGATGAGTTTTAAGTGTGCTTGTGTGTGTGTGTATGAGAGAATATTTTTTAGTGTTATAATAGTTTTTGTATTGTGTTAATTTGTTCTATTCAGTATTTACAAATTTCGGTCGGTACATAGAACGTTATGGCCTCGATAGGCATTTCTAAACACTTAATACGCAGAAATATTTATTCTGCATTCGGTTTACCAAATCAGAACATCAACAAATATGAGAATCAACTCATTCAATTACGAAATAATTGGGTTATTTAATCTACGGAGTATACATGGGTATTGGTTAGTTCGAAGGAATAACTAACCGCTCGTAGAATATATCAAAACCCAATGAAGCAGACGGAAATGGATTCGACTACGATCTCAGATTCAAGATTTAACTTATTTATAATTTGCTAAGAAATAAAACTAGGTGTATCTCCTATAACAAACAAACTTGAAAATTTAATCGTAAACAAGGAGGTTACCTTATAAAATTTCCTTTTCTTTATCAGCCCTTGAGGTTGAAGAATCACCCCTGACTGCGTATCTCTTTGCTACTAGAGCTTCCTTCCTTACCGGACAGTCGTTGATCCTATGTCCTGGCTTGCGGCAATGATAGCCCCGTAGATTCCTGATCTGGCCTCATAAATGGCTCTCTCAATCCTGGCTTCCAAGGATTCTTACACTTATCCGAGTAGTGGCTTTTCTCCAAGCAGTTGAGACAAGTGACTTCTTTTAACTTTTTCTTTCGGGAATTCTTCTTTTCTTTATCTTTCCTCGATTTCTTTCCACCAAACTTCTTTCTCCTCCAATTCAGATTACTTGTGTTTCCATCCTCCTTTGGAACTTCCTGCTTATCCAGAGTATCATATCTATAACCCATATCAATTAATTCAGAAAAGGATTCCTTTACGTGAGTAGTCATCCTCTTCTGAAATTCCATGTTCATTCCCCGAATAAACTTTTCATTCTTCTTTAACGGTGTATTTACCAATTCTGAACCTAATCGAGATAATTCATTGAATTTGTTCAAGTATTCCTCAAATGATAAGCTTCCTTGCTTCAAATCCACGAACTCCTGGTACATTCTAGAGATACCAGCAGACGGCATATATCGCTGCTCGAACACTCCCTTGAAACGACTCCAAGTGAATTCATCCGCCGGTTCATCTAATGTAATAGTTTCCCACCAAGCTAAAGCCTCTTCCTGGAGTTGCCAAGAAGCTATCAATCGCATCTGATCATCCTCCAACCTTAGTCCCTTGAAAATCCTTTCGCACGATCGAATCCAGGCTTGTGCTTCAATAACTGATTCTTTGCCTGTGAATGGCTTTCCACCAAGTCTAGAAAAGCTTCGATATAAATCAGCCAGATTTGATTGAGATTGAATAGGAATATCTGTCGTTGCAGGGCCTTGACCAGTTGAAGTGGTACTTGCCTGTCCCCAATCTCGTCCTCTTCTTCCACTCATTCTCACTATCTGTGAATAGTAAGAAAACCGATTTAGGCATTCAGACGAAATATCTTAGGTAATAACAACAGATAAAGGGAATAGATTGAGAAATTTGGATTTTTGGTTTCACTGGTTATACTCATTCTAGGGTATACTTCACCCAATCTCTAATGAGCCATCTAATGTGTTACACTCCGTAGCTAAAGTTCTTACTCAACCTTCAGCTCTGATACCAACTTGTGACGACCCGAACTCGATGTCCGACAACAACATCAAATTCGTATCGCCGGAGCTTGCAACTACATTAGATGATAAATAACACAGCGGAAATAAAAGATGATATCACTGATACAACATGAATACAATATCCAATACATCAATTTGATACAATGATGACCATCAACATCAGAGAATACAAAAATACAGCGGAACACGATACAATATGATAAGTCTTCACAGAATCCAATACTGCAACTCTGATCCAAAAGCTCCAAAGACAAAGCTCGATCCACCATCAAGGTTGCACAAAGATAAGCAAGTCCGTCCGTGGACTCCAAAGACTCCAAAATGATCAAATAGAAGGCTGAAGGCTACCAAAACGATATCTACTACCTGACTGTTTGAAAAACCAAACTCTAGACTGCCCGTGTGGAAAATGGTGGGCACCCAGAGTTTAGAAATGGAACAATAAACTCCGGGTCAGTCGTGGGACTGGTATGAGCAAACAAAAACATTTGGTCTTTGAAACAAACAAAAGGTTTTAAGTTTTGAAATCCGCAATGCTTTTTGAAAATGAAACTACCATAAGGCCTCCCGCCACACACATAATGCAAACGCAGAATTGGAGGAGATTTCTCCTTATGATAGTCAAAAATGCTTGATACGAGAAAATTTCTTTGATATTATTACTATAAGTGCAAAGTGCATAAAAACCATTTCGAAAGTATAATATAAATCCTAGCCAGCATAGACATTTCGAACTATGCCTACTATAGCTACCATCCAAACAGTGGGGCGCCACCATAAGTAGATGGCAGGTAATACAACTATAACCGTACAAGGCGCGTATTGGATGAATGGATTTCCAACGAATGGTCAGGCTAAGGAACTTCCTATTGCCACATGGGAACGCCTCTGGCGGGACGCTCCGAGAACCTACCCGGCTCTCTGCTAAACAAGGCCGGCTACCCCCTTCCCGGGGAATAAAACCTCAGATATGCCACCCCCGGTCCTTTGGAACCTTTAACCGAGGATCCTCTACACCAACAACATCACACAGTAACAAATATATACTACAGTGCCCACATGAGTAAGTTTCTGGGCTCCATACCATGATACTACCCTTTACCAGAAGGAATGGTCATACCCTAGGGGAGCTACCCCTGAAACCTTGCCGCATCTTTCCTGTTTCGACCATTACCGGTTTGTGAGGCTCGATGAGGTTTCGTCCACAAAGCTACGCTTTTTCACAAAGCCATGCTTTGATCACAAATGATCAACAAATGATCATTAATCACACAGCAGCACTTAGCATGCCACACTACCAAATTGGGAGTATATCACTGATAACCTTCAACTACATAACCTCTGAGCTCGTACGTCTCAGAGAAGGGTGTTAATCTAAGAGAATAAATTCTCCGCCACCAACAGATATGTATTTTAAAGAAATTGGCTTTATATCTCAAAGTGTAGTGTCAGACACACGACCATACAAGTCTGTTCCGGGCTCGAACAGAACCGAAGGCACTTCCGAAGAAGCCCTTGCAATCCGGGTATCCACAATCCCGATCGGACTTCCCATCACTTAGGAAATCTCTATACCGTAGCTACTCAGTGCAGAGACAATCGATAAGTCATCCTATCGTTCTCGCAAATACCCGGTCTTCACCACCGGTCTTCAAATGCTATCCATAACGACGTATCATTATTCGAAATGGGTTATATGACACAAGGTCCTCTCCCGGCTAAACCGAACAATGAGCGCAATGTTTTCAAAACATATGGATATGGATTTCAGTTAAGTCACAACTTGAAAGTCAAAACTATTTCAAATGGTTTACACAAATTACCATTTCAAATCTTTAACCAAAAAGATTTATTTCACAAAGTTCACCAAGTTTCACAAAGATCCATTTACGGATTTCAAAACAATTTCCATTTCGAGTGGATTAATCCATTTAATCTTTAAATCAAAGATTTAACCCATAGCTTTCAAAAAACCGTTTCCAAAAGTTCATTCATAACTTGGAAAACTGTTTTTTTTTCAATTCAAACTTGAAATTATAATACCAATTTGGAAATTCATTTCTTATATGAAAGCTTTTATCATTTGAAAACAAACAGTTTTCATTTTGGAAAGAAAAATCAATTTCAATTATACAAGTTAAAGTTTCTCAAACTTGGGTTAAATTTAATTCTCTAAACAACACTTTTAAAATTGGTTTAAAAACCCATATAAACTTGTATGACCTTTTACTTCATAAATTCTCAAAATAGAATTTAATTTCAAATTTTGAATTCAATTTTAAATTGCATTATTAAGTTTCAAAACATTATTAAGTTATTTAAAATAACTTTTATTTTAGAAATTCTTTTCCAAAAGCTTTTCATTTTAAAACCCGATCCATCTTCAAAATCATTTAGATTTTAAAAATTCAATTTTACAATCTATTTCAAAAATCTGTGACTTAACCAATTTTCACGTGAAATCCATATTTGTGTGTGTATAGTGTAGTCCAAGGGGTTTTACACAATAGTGCACACATCTTTCATAAGAATATCGATAAGCGGTATAACTCATAACGCTTATCTTCATTCACAGATCCATAGATAGAGTAAATTAATCAATCACAAAGATTTACTAATATGATTCGATGTGGGTTTCGGATAACCAACTAGAATCCGACTCCCTGTCGCATCGAAATCCAAATGTCATTTACGGGTCAAAGGGTTTGCATGTTCATATAACAATATATTCATCATAGATATAACAACTCAGCACAAAGCATTTCAAAGCATCACATCACATATCAAATATGTCAATCCACCATATAGCATTCAATAACAATCAAACATCTACAATTAAGATGAACAAATGGGGTGGTTTTTAAATTTACCAACCACATAATTGCTTTCATTAGTAATCTTTAATCAATGATTAATTATCATTAACTACAATTGATTAAGTTTTTAATCACCTTTATTAATTAAACCATCTCTAAATTAATTATCTAAATTATTTGACCCTTAATTAATTAAATCTAAATTTCTTATTCCTTAACTACTTTAATTAATAAATCTTTAATTATTGATTAATTAATCATTAATCTTTAATTATCTTCCCTTAACTACTTTCACTAAGTAATCACTATTTTAAATTGAATAATTCATTAATTACTTGATCAATGAACTTAAATTACAAATTAATGTACTTTAATTAATAAATCCTCAATTATTAATTAATTTAATTATAACTAATTATCCTTTAATTGATTTTCTTAAGTATTAATGAATTAATCTTAATTACTAATCATTATTTACTTGATTATCATTAACGATATAAATTTACTTACTTTTAAGTTAAAATTTTAAAACATTTGATTTTTTATTGCTAAATCATTTATTAAGTTTCATTTAAAATAACTTGTTACAAATGTAAATTTAAAACTTAATTATTTTTAAAATCCTTCATTTTAAAACTTTTAATTTATACTCTCTGCTAAATAAATAAATCATCACTTATAAGGAGGAATAGTTTCAAGATTCATTAAACAAATTTATTAAAGTTAAAAAAAAACTGGGATGTAAAAATTTCCAGGCAAAACTCGAGTATTCCCCGGGCTAAAACCCAATATACTCGAGTCCCACTTCGAGTTTTATCAAAATTTACCCGAGCGCCCCCCTAAAATTTCGAACTTAAAAATTTTCTAAGTGTTTTACGTTCGCATCAAAATCCACTTCGAGTTGAAACCCGAGCCACCCTTGCTTTTCCCCGAGCTCTTCTTCGAGTCGCCATCCCTCATACTTCCAGTTCGTCCTTATAAAACGTCGTCTTCCCCAAATAATATACCCAGTGCACAACCCAACCCCGTGCACATACACACGAACCGCAACCACATCCAGCCACCGCCGCGATCCTCAGCAAGTCAACGACGATGCCCTGAAGCCTCGCGACCACCCCGACTCGCGAGAAACCCATCAAATCGAAATTGAGCCAAATTCGAACCCAATACCACTTCCTGGAACCCCACGCGTCTTCTGAAAACTCTCCGCCTCGCCGCTACACACCACCAGAACTCACGCCATTCTGGCCGAAGGCACTTCGACCCACCACGAACTCGACCCCCCAGGTGCGATCGCCGATACTTCATCCCTTTCGACGAAATTTCTCCCCAAACTTCGTCGACAACATCAGAGTACAAAACCGTAAAATCACGTCAATCTATCACCCCAGCATTTTATAAAATTCGCGAGTATTTTTCCCCGATTCTACCGCATCCAAGCTATCTTCACCATGAATCACGATTCATGATTCACTGTTAATTACCGAGAATTGACAAAAATTCACATTCCATTAAATTCAAGGGTTCTTCATGAATACCCTTTTTAAAATTCTAAAACGATTACCAAAAATCATGAATTTGAGGTACGAATTCACTCCTATAATTAAAAATCAAAATTCTGACATTCAAATTTTGGGTTTAAAATTTGATCATCTCTGTTATTTCTATTTTTAAAAATAACTACAAAATAAATGTTCATGCAATTATTTTCAAAAATAGCATTTCATAGTTACAATTACTTTTCGTTGAGAAATCAAATCCTGAAAATCATCTAGATAAGATGATTCTGAATTTTCTAACAGGTTTTGAATACCTGTAATAAGAACAGAGCCTAAAGGGGGTGAGCATATCATTATTCTTCAACATACAAATACATGCAAGCATAATTAAAGCATCAATCAAGCACATTTGAGAGCAAATTTCACAGATTACTCAAAAAATATATCGGGTTGTTTTTGCTCACCTGAATCAATGAAGAGCAGAGGACAAATTTGAGATTTTTTTTGAAAACTTTTCTTTGAAACTGGAAGTGTTCTAGGTTTTACTTGATTCTTTTGAATCTGTAGCTTGACTCCCCTTCTTTGCTTTCCACTTTTTTTTTTATTAGTTTGAAGACAGGTCTAAAACCTGTAATCAACAGAGGCACTATTGCCATTAAACCAAAATGCACATAGATTTAACAACTTTTCAACACACATCATTCAATACAACCCAACATCAGGTTGTAAATCAAATCAAGGGAATAGGTTTGCTCACAAATGAATGGAAGTATCAGAGAAGAACAGAAAGAGACTCAGGCTTGAAAATTGGAATGAAGATTTTGCTTTTGATCCTGCAGCCTTGTTAACCTGCTTCAAATCTTCAGATTTGATCTTTGTTTATGTGTTTTCCAGCTTTTTAGTCTTTTTCTTTTGTTTGCCAAAACTGTTTGATTTTGGTTTCAGATTTTTTTTTCCTTCTTTAAAGATGGATTTTCGAATTTGTGCTTTGAAGATGCAACTTGTTTTCTCTGGTTTCTTTATTTCAGGCCTTGAGAAGATCAATGGCCTGATTGTATATATTTTTTTCAAAAGTTAAATGCCATTTGTCCATTTTCTTTATGCATGTTGTACACTTGTAGTTTGTAGGGAAATTTATGTTTAAATCCTTTGACTCGGTTTGTTTTGTAAATTTTTGTTTAATCCTCCATGTAATTGTATTTTTATGTATACATATGTCTTAATTTTAAAAGTTGTTTATGTTTTTATTTGGTTATATCCTCTTTTCATATTTATATTTTACACAAATAAAATTTCTATTGTTTTCCACATTCAACTTAATTTTAGCTCACTATCTTTATATACAACTAATTTATACATTTTATATTCATGCATTTCTTTTATTATTTATTTTCTTTTTGTACAACCTTTAAAAAGTTAAGAGTGATTTAAATATTTTGATTACATATTTACAAAGGATTACTTTTATTTATATAGGTGAATTTTACTTAAAAATAATATTTTGAAAACGAGTACATTATTTATTTTTTATTAATTTCGACTTCCAAATATATCTAATATACTTAAAATTTAGAAACAACCTTTGTTAATTCAAAGCTTTTAATTCTATTTTATTTTTAATACATTTTTATTTTTGAAAACCAATGTTTGTTGATAATTTACTTATTCTTATATTCCAAATCAATTTGTTATTTATCTTTAAATCCATATTTATTTTTAAATCAAATTTTTATTTATAAAATTACTTATTCCTAAATTTAAACCAAACTCTACTTAAAATCTAAAATTTTAAATTCATTCAAGAAATTTCCTAATTAATTCATGAATAAATTCACAATTTATTTTCAAAATTAAATTAATTGCCATATTAATCATAGTTAATTTTCAGGAATGTTAAGATTCCCCCCTTAAAGAAATTTCGTCCCCGAAATTTGCTAGGGAGACGAGAAAGAATAGATGATAGATACAGAAACGATTGATCAGATCAGATCGAAATATTTATTCTGCATTCGGTTTACCAAATCAGAACATCAACAAATATGAGAATCAACTCATTCAATTACGAAATAATTGGGTTATTTAATCTACGGAGTATACATGGGTATTGGTTAGTTCGAAGGAATAACTAACCGCTCGTAGAATATATCAAAACCCAATGAAGCAGACGGAAATGGATTCGACTACGATCTCAGATTCAAGATTTAACTTATTTATAATTTGCTAAGAAATAAAACTAGGTGTATCTCCTATAACAAACAAACTTGAAAATTTAATCGTAAACAAGGAGGTTACCTTATAAAATTTCCTTTTCTTTATCAGCCCTTGAGGTTGAAGAATCACCCCTGACTGCGTATCTCTATGCTACTAGAGCTTCCTTCCTTACCGGACAGTCGTTGATCCTATGTCCTGGCTTGCGGCAATGATAGCCCCGTAGATTCCTGATCTGGCCTCATAAATGGCTCTCTCAATCCTGGCTTCCAAGGATTCTTACACTTATCCGAGTAGTGGCCTTTCTCCAAGCAGTTGAGACAAGTGACTTCTTTTAACTTTTTCTTTCGGGAATTCTTCTTTTCTTTATCTTTCCTCGATTTCTTTCCACCAAACTTCTTTCTCCTCCAATTCAGATTACTTGTGTTTCCATCATCCTTTGGAACTTCCTGCTTATCCAGAGTATCATATCTATAACCCATATCAATTAATTCAGAAAAGGATTCCTTTACGTGAGTAGTCATCCTCTTCTGAAATTCCATGTTCATTCCCCGAATAAACTTTTCATTCTTCTTTAACGGTGTATTTACCAATTCTGAACCTAATCGAGATAATTCATTGAATTTGTTCAAGTATTCCTCAAATGATAAGCTTCCTTGCTTCAAATCCACGAACTCCTGGTACATTCTAGAGATACCAGCAGACGGCATATATCGCTGCTCGAACACTCCCTTGAAACGACTCCAAGTGAATTCATCCGCCGGTTCATCTAATGTAATAGTTTCCCACCAAGCTAAAGCCTCTTCCTGGAGTTGCCAAGAAGCTATCAATCGCATCTGATCATCCTCCAACCTTAGTCCCTTGAAAATCCTTTCGCACGATCGAATCCAGGCTTGTGCTTCAATAACTGATTCTTTGCCTGTGAGTGGCTTTCCACCAAGTCTAGAAAAGCTTCGATATAAATCAGCCAGATTTGATTGAGATTGAATAGGAATATCTGTCGTTGCAGGGCCTTGACCAGTTGAAGTGGTACTTGCCTGTCCTCAATCTCGTCCTCTTCTTCCACTCATTCTCACTATCTATGAATAGTAAGAAAACCGATTTAGGCATTCAGACGAAATATCTTAGGGAATAACAACAGATAAAGGGAATAGATTGAGAAATTTGGATTTTTGGTTTCACTGGTTATACTCATTCTAGGGTATACTTCACCCAATCTCTAATGAGCCATCTAATGTGTTACACTCCGTAGCTAAAGTTCTTACTCAACCTTCAGCTCTGATACCAACTTGTGACGACCCGAACTCGATGTCCGACAAGAACATCAAATTCGTATCGCCGAAGCTTGCAACAACATTAAATGATAAATAACACAGCGGAAATAAAAGATGATATCACTGATACAACATGAATACAATATCCAATACATCAATTTGATACAATGATGACCATCAACATCAGAGAATACAAAAATACAGCGGAACACGATACAATATGATAAGTCTTCACAGAATCCAATACTGCAACTCTGATCCAAAAGCTCCAAAGACAAAGCTCGATCCACCATCAAGGTTGCACAAAGATAAGCAAGTCCGTCCGTGGACTCCAAAGACTCCAAAATGATCAAATAGAAGGCTGAAGGCTACCAAAACGATATCTACTACCTGACTGTTTGAAAAACCAAACTCTAGACTGCCCGTGTGGAAAATGGTGGGCACCCAGAGTTTAGAAATGGAACAATAAACTCCGGGTCAGTCGTGGGACTGGTATGAGCAAACAAAAACATTTGGTCTTTGAAACAAACAAAAGGTTTTAAGTTTTGAAATCCGCAATGCTTTTTGAAAATGAAACTACCATAAGGCCTCCCGCCACACACATAATGCAAACGCAGAATTGGAGGAGATTTCTCCTTATGATAGTCAAAAATGCTTGATACGAGAAAATTTCTTTGATATTATTACTATAAGTGCAAAGTGCATAAAAACCATTTCGAAAGTATAATATAAATCCTAGCCAGCATAGACATTTCGAACTATGCCTACTATAGCTACCATCCAAACAGTGGGGCGCCACCATAAGTAGATGGCAGGTAATACAACTATAACCGTACAAGGCGCGTATTGGATGAATGGATTTCCAACGAATGGTCAGGCTAAGGAACTTCCTATTGCCACATGGGAACGCCTCTGGCGGGACGCTCCGAGAACCTACCCGGCTCTCTGCTAAACAAGGCCGGCTACCCCCTTCCCGGGGAATAAAACCTCAGATATGCCACCCCCGGTCCTTTGGAACCTTTAACCGAGGATCCTCTACACCAACAACATCACACAGTAACAAATATATACTACAGTGCCCACATGAGTAAGTTTCTGGGCTCCATACCATGATACTACCCTTTACCAGAAGGAATGGTCATACCCTAGGGGAGCTACCCCTGAAACCTTGCCGCATCTTTCCTGTTTCGACCATTACCGGTTTGTGAGGCTCGATGAGGTTTCGTCCACAAAGCTACGCTTTTCCACAAAGCCATGCTTTGATCACAAATGATCAACAAATGATCATCAATCACACAGCAGCATTTAGCATGCCACACTACCAAATTGGAAGTATATCGCTGATAACCTTCAACTATATAACCTCTGAGCTCGTACGTCTCAGAGAAGGGTGTTAAGCTAAGAGAATAAATTCTCCGCCACCAACAGATATGTATTTGAAAGAAATCGGCTTTATATCTCAAAGTGTAGTGTCAGACACACGACCATACAAGTCTGTTCCGGGCTCGAACAGAACCGAAGGCACTTCCGAAGAAGCCCTTGCAATCCGGGTATCCACAATCCCGATCGGACTTCCCATCACTTAGGAAATCTCTATACCGTAGCTACTCAGTGCAGAGACAATCGATAAGTCATCCTATCGTTCTCGCAAATACCCGGTCTTCACCACCGGTCTTCAAATGCTATCCATAACGACGTATCATTATTCGAAATGGGTTATATGACACAAGGTCCTCTCCCGGCTAAACCGAACAATGAGCGCAATGTTTTCAAAACATATGGATATGGATTTCAGTTAAGTCACAACTTGAAAGTCAAAACTATTTCAAATGGTTTACACAAATTACCATTTCAAATCTTTAACCAAAAAGATTTATTTCACAAAGTTCACCAAGTTTCACAAAGATCCATTTACGGATTTCAAAACAATTTCCATTTCGAGTGGATTAATCCATTTAATCTTTAAATCAAAGATTTAACCCATAGCTTTCAAAAAACCGTTTCCAAAAGTTCATTCATAACTTGGAAAACTGTTTTTTTTTTCAATTCAAACTTGAAATTATAATACCAATTTGGAAATTCATTTCTTATATGAAAGCTTTTATCATTTGAAAACAAACAGTTTTCATTTTGGAAAGAAAAATCAATTTCAATTATACAAGTTAAAGTTTCTCAAACTTGGGTTAAATTTAATTCTCTAAACAACACTTTTAAAATTGGTTTAAAAACCCATATAAACTTGTATGACCTTTTACTTCATAAATTCTCAAAATAGAATTTAATTTCAAATTTTGAATTCAATTTTAAATTGAATTATTAAGTTTCAAAACTTTATTAAGTTATTCAAAATAACTTTTATTTTAGAAATTCTTTTACAAAAGCTTTTCATTTTAAAACTCGATCCATCTTCAAAATCATTTAGATTTTAAAAATTCAATTTTACAATCTATTTCAAAAATCTGTGACTTAACCAATTTCCACGTGAAATCCATATTTGTGTGTGTATAGTGTAGTCCAAGGGGTTTTACACAATAGTGCACACATCATCATAAGAATATCGATGAGCGGTATAACTCATAACGCTTATCTTCATTCACAGATCCATAGATAAAGTAAATTAATCAATCACAAAGATTTACTAATATGATGCGATGTGGGTTTCGGATAACCAACTAGAATCCGACTCCCCGTCGCTTCGAAATCCAAATGTCATTTACGGGTCAAAGGGTTTGCATGTTCATATAACAATATATTCATCATAGATATAACAACTCGGCACAAAGCATTTCAAAGCATCACATCACATATCAAATATGTCAATCCACCATATAGCATTCAATAACAATCAAACATCTACAATTAAGATGAACAAATGGGGTGGTTTTTAAATTTATCAACCACATAATTGCGTTCATTAGTAATCTTTAATCAATGATTAATTATCATTAACTACAATTGATTAAGTTTTTAATCACATTTATTAATTAAACCATCTCTAAATTAATTATCTAAATTAATTGACCCTTAATTAATTAAATCTAAATTTCTTATTCCTTAACTACTTTAATTAATAAATCTTTAATTATTGATTAATTAATCATTAACCTTTAATTATCTTCCCTTAACTACTTTCACTAAGTAATCACTATTTTAAATTGAATAATTCATTAATTACTTGATCAATGAACTTAAATTACAAATTAATGCACTTTAATTAATAAATCCTCAATTATTAATTAATTTAATTATAACTAATTATCCTTTAATTGATTTTCTTAAGTATTAATGAATTAATCTTAATTACTAATCATTATTTACTTGATTATCATTAACGATATAAATTTACTTACTTTTAAGTTAAAATTTTAGAACATTTGATTTTTTATTGCTAAATCATTTATTAAGTTTCATTTAAAATAACTTGTTACAAATGTAAATTTAAAACTTAATTGTTTTTAAAATCCTTCATTTTAAAACTTTTGATTTATACTCTCTGCTAAATAAATAAATCATCACTTATAAGGAGGAATAGTTTCAAGATTCATTAAACAAATTTATTAAACTTAAAAAAAAACTGGGATGTAAAAATTTCCACGCAAAACTCGAGTATTCCCCGGGCTAAAACCCAATATACTCGAGTCCCACTTCGAGTTTTATCAAAATTTACCCGAGCGCCCCCCTAAAATTTCGAACTTAAAAATTTTCTAAGTGTTTTACGTTCGCATCAAAATCCACTTCGAGTTGAAACCCGAGACACCCTTGCTTTTCCCCGAGCTCTTCTTCGAGTCGCCATCCCTCATACTTCCAGTTCGTCCTTATAAAACGTCGTCTTCCCCAAATAATATACCCAGTGCACAACCCAACCCCGTGCTAATACACACGAACCGCAACCACATCCAGCCACCGCCGCGATCCTCAGCAAGTCAACGACGATGCCCTGAAGCCTCGCGACCACCCCGACTCGCGAGAAACCCATCAAATCGAAATTGAGCCAAATTCGAACCCAATACCACTTCCTGGAACCCCACGCGTCTTCTGAAAACTCTCCGCCTCGCCGCTACACACCACCAGAACTCACGCCATTCTGGCCGAAGGCACTTCGACCCACCACGAACTCGACCCCCCAGGTGCGATCGCCGATACTTCATCCCTTTCGACGAAATTTCTCCCCAAACTTCGTCGACAACATCAGAGTACAAAACCGTAAAATCACGTCAATCTATCACCCCAGCATTTTATAAAATTCGCGAGTATTTTTCCCCGATTCTACCGCATCCAAGCTATCTTCACCATGAATCACGATTCATGATTCACTGTTAATTACCGAGAATTGACAAAAATTCACATTCCATTAAATTCAAGGGTTCTTCATGAATACCCTTTTTAAAATTCTAAAACGATTACCAAAAATCATGAATTTGAGGTACGAATTCACTCCTATAATTAAAAATCAAAATTCTGACATTCAAATTTTGGGTTTAAAATTTGATCATCTCTGTTATTTCTATTTTTAAAAATAACTACAAAATAAATGTTCATGCAATTATTTTCAAAAATAGCATTTCATAGTTACAATTACTTTTCGTTGAGAAATCAAATCCTGAAAATCATCTAGATAAGATGATTCTGAATTTTCTAACAGGTTTTGAATACCTGTAATAAGAACAGAGCCTAAAGGGGGTGAGCATATCATTATTCTTCAACATACACATACATGCAAGCATAACCAAAGCATCACTCAAGCACATTTGATAGCAAATTTCACAGATTACTCAAAAAATATATCGGGTTGTTTTTGCTCACCTGAATCAATGAAGAGCAGAGGACAAATTTGAGATTTTTTTGAAAACTTTTTCTTTGAAACTGGAAGTGTTCCAGGTTTTACTTTATTCTTTTGAATCTGTAGCTTGACTCCCTTTGCTTTCCACTTTTTTTTTTTAGTTTGAAGACAGGTCTAAAACCTGTAATCAACAGAGGCACTATTGCCATTAAACCAAAATGCACATTTTAACAACTTTTCAACACACATCATTCAATACAACCCAACATCAGGTTGTAAATCAAATCAAGGGAATAGGTTTGCTCACAAGTGAATGGAAGTATCAGAGAAGAACAGAAAGAGACTCAGGCTTGAAAATTGGAATGAAGATTTTGCTTATGATCCTGCAGCCTTGTCAACCTGCTTCAAATCTTCAGATTTGATCTTTGTTTATGTGTTTTCCAGTTTTTTAGTCTTGTTCTTTTGTTTGCCAAAACTGTTTGATTTTGGTTTCAGATTTTTTTTTTCTTCTTTGAAGATGGATTTTCGAATTTGTGCTTTGAAGATGCAACTTGTTTTCTCTGGTTTCTTTATTTCAGGCCTTGAGAAGACCAATGGCCTGATTGTATTTTTTTTTTAAAAAGTTAAATGCCATTTGTCCATTTTCTTTATGCATGTTGTACACTTGTTTGTAGGGAAATTTATGTTTAAATCCTTTGACTCAATTTGTTTTGTAAATTTTTGTTTAATCCTCCATGTAATTGTATTTTTATGTATACATATGTCTTAATTTTAAAAGTTGTTTATGTTTTTATTTGGTTATATCCTCTTTTCATATTTATATTTTACACAAATAAAATTTCTATTGTTTTTCACATTCAACTTAATTTTAGCTCACTATCTTTATATACAACTAATTTATACATTTTATATTCATGCATTTCTTTTATTATTTATTTTCTTTTTGTACAACCTTTAAAAAGTTAAGAGTGATTTAAATATTTTGATTACATATTTACAAAGGATTACTTTTATTTATATAGGTGAATTTTACATAAAAATAATATTTTGAAAACGAGTACATTATTTTTTTTTATTAATTTCGACTTCCAAATATATCTAATATACTTAAAATTTAGAAA
Organism: Allium cepa; assembly: GCA_030765085.1. Taxonomy (NCBI): domain Eukaryota; kingdom Viridiplantae; phylum Streptophyta; class Magnoliopsida; order Asparagales; family Amaryllidaceae; genus Allium; species Allium cepa. The sequence continues at coordinate 444,918,658 of CM060929.1, forward strand.
CAACCTTTTTTAATTCAAAGCTTTTAATTCTATTTTATTTTTAATACATTTTTATTTTTGAAAACCAATGTTTGTTGATAATTTACTTATTCTTATATTCCAAATAAATTTGCTATTTATCTTTAAATCCATATTTATTTTTAAATCAAATTTTTATTTTTAAAATTACTTATTCCTAAATTTAAACCAAACTCTACTTAAAATCTAAAATTTTAAATTCATTCAAGAAATTTCCTAATTAATTCATGAATAAATTCACAATTTATTTTCAAAATTAAATTAATTGCCATATTAATCATAGTTAATTTTCAGGAATGTTACATACATACATATATATATATATATATGTATATATATATATATATATACACACACATACATATATATATATAGCTTACCAAAATGTTAAAAGTTGAAATGTTAATAGAAGTATGTAATAGAATATTGAACAAGTAAACTTTAATAATGAAAGTATTCAATGAGATTATTTCTACAAACAAGAATTCTGCTGTTATAAATGTTGTAAACTTAAGTTAATAATTTAAAGTGCTACTACTTAAATGTAATAAAAAGGTGAATACTTTAAGTAAATGATTATGAACTTAAGTTAGAGTTGCAACTATTTGTAATTAAAATAAATAGTAAATGTGAATACTACGTTAATTGAATGATTATAACTTTAGAAAATGTTGAAATGATTTAGAAATGAATTTAATATTCAATATTACTATGTATGGAAGTAAAGAATGTGAAAAAGCAATAACCTATTAATGGTGAATTAAACTGTAAAGAGGCTTACATAATAATAGATAATCTAATAGTTGGAATGGAAATAACTTATGTAAGCAACAAATGTAAAGTAATGAAAAGAGAAAATGGCATTGTATGAATGAATAGGAAATTAATTTGTAAGTAATAAAGTTAAATTAATAAGATAATCATTGTACGAATGAATGAAACTGAAGAACAATAAATGACGTGAAAAGAAAGTAATAAGATTAAACTTAAATATGGAAGTCTTTGTTGTTTGGCTTATGGATGTTTGATGAGGTGATACTTTAAAATGTATAAATAATCTATTAAGTTTTATCTAAGACTGTTGAGTGTATGGTATACTTAGTAGTTTATTTGTCATTTTATACGATTAAAAGTTTCTAAACTCGAACAAACTATTTGTTTTGGTTGTCATGGATGCATGATTGGCTTCTTTTATTGCATATGATGATTGTATGGTTTTGTTTGCAAGTGATTGTTGTTATGTTGTGTTGATAGGTTATTATTAATTGAAACAACTTAATATTTCTCTTTTTCATAATTAATAACTTTTTTGGATTATATAAGTGAAACACAAGTTTATGGAAGCAATAGCTACTACTTTTGGTTTCATAAATAAGCGTTGTTTGCCCGACAAATAGGTACGTTTTCGGATTACTGTTTCATAAATAGGTACGTTTTCCCATGTTTGGGGTATTTTATTTTGAAATATGATATATATATAACACATGTTTAATATTGATATTATTATTTCTCCCGTACCATTCCGTACAAAGGAGACTCTGTCGAAATTTTTCGTAAACATTGGACTTAGAAAATTTTTGTGAAAGTAAAAATATCTTCAAACTTTTATTAACTTGAATATAAAAGGATTTAATTGATTTATAAATTGATATATTTTATTTATATTATTTAATTGTGTAAACCAATTTTTATGAATTGAATACTTTGAATAAGATATATTAATTCCTTAATTTCTTCTTTTCTCTTTTCGAAGACGAAAGTTTTGAGTGCAGGAGAGTGTAACGACCCGTAATTTTCGATAATTAAAATTTATTTATTAAATCGGTTTTGGAATTTAATGATGTGAAAAATTAAAAATTTAAGATTTAATAATTAGAAAATAACTAGAATGAAATTTAATAATATTTAAGGCAATTGATAATTATTTTAGCGCAATTTCAATTAATAGAAATAATTGTAAACATAAAATTTTATTATAAATTGTAAATAAGGAAATAAACCAAATGTTGTATTAATTGGTGATATAATATGCAATTAATTGTAATTGGGTAAAATCAGTGTTGTATAAGTAGTTATAATATTTTTTAGATAATAAACTTATAAATGTGATTAAATTAAGTGAATGGTGACAATTGTTGATAATTACTCATTTATATAATCTGTTGAATTATATTGGAAATCAATTGTAATTAAATGTAATTATTGTAATTAAATATTACGTTAATATGAGTTAAGACAATAACTATAAAATGTGAATGTAATAAAATGTGTTGTAATGTCAATTATATTCATAAAGCAGTAACTGATTTAATAATAAGAGTGAAATCAAGATAAATGAATTTATTGGGATTTTAAATTATAATTAATGAATTTACAGTTGAAACTGAACATTATAATTAGTGTATTATTCAATATTGAATTGATATGGAATTTTTTTTAAAGGATTTTAAATTGCTAAGTAAACAAAAATGATAAAAATTTCTTGTTATTAAATTTGAAATTAAAAAGTGATAAATTTAATTTAATAATAATTTATTTAATTAACGTGAAAATGGCCATTTTGGCCACTATCTCGGATTTCAATGAAACCAGGTTCATCGGATCCGTAATGGAGAACTATAATAGGATTTCAAGTTTTGTAGCGATCGGACTTATCATTTGATCGTACGGACTCGAAATGCATAGAAATCGGTTTAAATGAAATCAATTTGAAATATGCCGATTTTAAAGCTATCTTCTTCATACAATAGAATTAGGACTTGAAACCTATTCCATTGAGTTTAAAAATATCGAAAACATCTATTTTGTTATATTTGATGACCCATTTTCATTTCGGAGGCAGAACGGGCTTTTCGGGTCGTTATTGTCATTTCGAACCGATTCGATACGATGTTTATTCTTATCGGGCCTTGTCCATATAAATAGATCTTTCTAAACCCTAGCAGCCTTTTTATTTCTCATTTCTTTACGTATCTGTCTATTCCATCTATCAGCTCCTTCTTCTTTCCAATGGTTGCAGATCCAAACTCAAATTCAATTTCAAAACCAAATCCAAAAATCAAACTCCTAAACTATGTTATATTATATACTGTTTCAAAGCTCTCGATGAGCGTAACCCAGATCTACAATTCGTTTTTGCATTTGAACCACCGTTTGACCAGAAATTGAGGATGAAGCTCGATCGTTCATTTCTTGGGTTTACGATCCAATGGTGAATTGTCGACCGTTTGACGATCGAAATGTGGCGTTGGGAAGGTGTTGTTGAGGAGGTCACATCCATACGGTTCGTTCATGCTAGAAGTCCAAAATTGGCTATTCATCATCAACGACGGCGGTTATGCTGGAGTTGATCGCAGGTTGCCGCTCGTGGGGCCTAGGGTCGGCCGGAGGAGGGAAAGGCAACGGCGTTGCCTGATCTTGATGGAAGGGCTCGAGGTGGTCGGCGTTTGCTATGGCAGCCTGTAAGGTTTCAAGTCGCGTGTGATCGTGAGGGTTTCGAATAGAGCTGAGTGAAGGATGGTGACATGGTTGTCTTTGATTTGAGGGTAATTCTTTTTTATCTTATTTAAATTTCAATTTCAAATTGTTCTAATCACCATACCTTTTGCACACGAGGTCAGATTCACGCACGGTTTATTCCATTGCGGTCGTATCGAAATTTCAGACATTATGTAACTAGTTTAGACAAATTCTGAGACTGATGAATTTTGGTCCTTATTTTGAATTTCAAATCGATTTGAAATTAAAAGTTAGTGTTTTGACCCGCTCACAACTACTAAATTATCTTATGTTAGTTAAATCGAATTTATGATGTGATTAGAAATTGACTGGTTGATGTTCCGGATATATAAACTATCATTCCAGTAAAATCTGATTTTTATTGAATTTAATCCCCATTTAATTTAATATTGAATTTTAAATTTTCCGTTTAACACTTGTTATTGAAAATCAGTATATGTTGTTATTTATTGGTTAATTTGGATGATGATTGTGATGAATGTTTGATTGTTTATATTGGATGATTGGAAGTTATATTTTTATATTGTTATAACACTGCAAGTTCCCTATCGGTTGAAATGATACACACCCAAACGATCTGATAGATTATGGAGAAATCATTATGGCTTAGAATGACAGACTCGAGCGATTTCACGGATTTAAAGCTAAATTTAGGATAGCCGGTTGAAATGATATATACCCATAAATTTTAAAATTATTACGATTGAATGATAAAAATCCGTATCACTTGACCAAAGGGTAGAAAATTATATATGGACACTGGATTGGTAAAATTAAATGATTTAAATACTTAAAATTTGAATTCAGTTAAACCATATTTGAAATAAAATTTGATTTGTATAAAGTGAATTATTTTCGAAATCAAAGCTTTAAATGTTGAAATTGAAGTTGGTTTAATGAATTGCTTAAAGAATTAGAATGGAAATTTCAAGGTTGAATTTTGAAGCATAAATGAAATTTATCGAAATTTAGTTATTGAAAATGTTTGAATATAACTTTGAAATCTATTTAATCTGAAATGGTTTAAATTGATAATTCAAACATGGAATTGAAATCGATATTGATTAAATGGTTTAATAAGAATCTAAATTGAAAGACCAAATTTAGTTAGTTTATTTGAAAGCGGACATGGTCCAGATGTGTTGGAATGGAAGAAATGGCTTAATTTTGATATTTGTTTCAAATTAATTATTTTAATATAAATTGCTTAAAGATTTATTATTTTAAAATCCTGATTTTAAGATTTTCAAACTATTAAACTATTTAAATCTAATTTCAACTATTTTAAACTATTTTTAATCAATTTAAACTATTTTCATTTATTTTAATCTATTTAACCTAATTCAACCTATTTTAACCTATTTTAAACTATTTAACCTATTTAATCTAATTTAAATCTATTTAATTTATTTCAAAATCTATTTAATTTATTTTAAATCTATTTTAAATCTATTTAAATTATTTTGAATTTATGCAAACCATGCTGACTATTTAAACTATTTATAATTATCTAAAATATTTTCTAAATTTCAGATTGTATAGAGTGGAATGGTTATATTTCAATTCTTGATTTTAAAGTGAATGGTTAAATGGATGTTATAACTTAAATTGGAACTTGAAATGATATTTTGACTTTGAAACGAGAATTTAACCCATTTGTGAACATGATTCCAAAGGTGATATGATTTGAAAGTATGTAATTTGGAAAGTGATATGGTTTGAATTGAATATGATATTTTGATATCAATTATGAAACGGTTTTGGAAATTTAAAAGAACATCCGGTGTGAAATAAGCATTTCGTTGTTAAAGAGATTGGGATCGGATATTGTCATGCTCTCCGCCAATACCGGAAATACTTTAACAACTGTGTATGTGGTGGAGATTCCAGAATGAAGTAGGATGGTTTGACGAACGATTCTGTATGAGGTATTTACATAGCCCTGACTCCCATGAGTCAGCTTGATGTGGCAAAAACAGGAGCTATACTGGGCGAAGTGAGGTCGCTCCTCCTATTGGGCACATTTCTTCGATACCATATTTTTACTTTGTGATTGATTTGGTGGCCACCCCTCGATTTGATTATGAGAGTGTGTTCCGAGTGGGCGGTAGTAGCTGCTATGTGTTGGAAGATAGACATCGTGTGCTTCAAGCTGATCCTATGTTCATTCATGGAAAACCATTTATTATTACTCCTTGGTCTCCTTCAGTTGACACAGCTAAATCTTAGGTGCTTTCGATTCCCTTTTGGGCTCGTTTTACACATATTTCTTCAGTTCTAACCGTTGATTGATTTAGACTAGTTGGCTGGTCTTGTTGGAAAAATGAGATGTTTTGATCTGAATACAATAAATAGGAAAAAAACTAGTATTCCCAAAGCTCTTATAGAAGTGACTCTTAATAAACCATTGCCAACCAAACTTCGTGTTAGACCAGCTGGCAGTCAAGTGGTTGTGGTTGATGTTTTCTATAGTTGGAAGCATGTTATATGCTCATCTTGCCATTCCTTTGGTTATATAGCTGATGTTTATAAGTTTGATTGTCCATCTATGCCAGCTGTGGTTGTTTGCTACTGCCTATTCCTCCTATGGTCCCATTGTCGAAGCCTTCTATTATGAAATGGATTCCCAAAGCTAGAATTCCTTCTACTCTTGATGTTTAAGAGGTTGTTGATGTTCCAGTTGTTTCTTCGGTTATGGTGTCTCCTTCTGATACTAATATTTGGAATTCTGATGAGCAATCTTAGATTCATGTAGCTTCTGAAATGAGATATTCTCCTGAGTGTGACACTTACCATCAGTTTGTGGGTGATCATGAAGGTGAGAGTAGGCGTCTTTACTATCATATTGAGGGTGGGGTCTAATCCTAACCAGGGATGGTGATATTGGCGATGCGAACAAGAATATATTTTGGTATACCGCTAGGGATAGGAATTACATTTACAGTTTGACTCTCTCGACTTTTTTCCTAACGTTGCACTTCTTTTCTCTAGGTATGTTCATGTCATTATTCTTGATTCGTCCAATGATGGTAATACATCCTCTGCTTCTGAGGGGGGCTAGTCTAGGTTGTAAGTAGTTAAGGCATTTTGCCTAACTCCCGTGCTATACTTTTTTGTTTTCTTCTATTTTTTAGCTACTAAGACGCCTTTGTCTCTCACCTGTATTGCATATGTTAGTAGCATTGCCAATATAAAACCAGCTTACCCATGCAAAATAACAGTGATTTATTTTGCCTTCAAATGTAAAACAATTATATATGAAAATGCATATATTAATAATTTCAAATTTAAATCTAAATTAAAATTTCAAATATAGATATAGACTTTAAAATATTTTCTAATTTCAAATTTAAATAAAAATAATATTTTTACAAAATAAAAGAAATTAATTAAAATATATGGAATTAAAATACATGTATAATTTTTTTATTGGAAATATACAAATATATATATATATATATATATATATATATATATATATTTGTATATATACTTATATTGAAACTTCATATATAAATTATCGTTATATATTTAAATATAAATGTATAAAAATACATTCATATATATTTTTAGCCTATGATATGTTTGATAAAATCCATTTTTTTAAATCCTTTATAGTTGTATGTTTTTTTAAATGAATATTTTCTGCAAGGAAATTTAAAAAATCCACTTTAAATAAATTTCGTAATCATTGGTATAATTAATGTACATTAAGACATATGTACATATAATATATATATATTATAAGGTAACATCTTATAATTTAAAATAAATGTATATATACATATATTTATTTATTTAAGTTTTTAAATAATATATATGTTTATATGTATAAAAAAAATATTTTTGGAAAATTACTACATATATATGATTTAACAAAATTTTACATTGAATTCATAATTTCACATGTTAAAAGGTCAACTTTTATTTTAAATTCCCTTTCAAAATTAATATTTAATTTGTATTTTTTTGCTAGCCAAGAGCTATATATGAACACACACAAAAACACACACACATACACATATATATTATTTTTTAATCATGGTATATATATAAATATTCATATACAATTTTGACAACACATATATACAGGGATTCGTGATGTTGAGATCTAATCTAAGCACATATGATTCAAGATAATTATCAAATATGTATAATTGTAAATAAATAAGCTAACTTGACTATAGCCTAATAAGTAGATGTTGATTGCTGAATCGATTTACTCTATTTGAATATGACTTCAAATCCTTCCAGAGAGCGCTATCCATTTGAAAGAACTACGTACAGTTGTCATGATTTTACTTGAATTTTTGTTTTTAATGCTTTAAATAATGGAAGAAGGGACTGCCATTTTTAGCCAGATATGGACGTAGTGGAGGCTTAAAAGGGAGTAACAAATGAGGGGTTAAGGCTATTTATATAACAGGGAAAGAGAGGAGAAGAAAGTGGATCTGGATCTACAAATATCTCTACTAATTCAAACACCTTTTTTGAATCAAATCCAATCCCTACTCCTACACATATGGTTGGCCAAATTTGTCCCATTATGGCCCTCCCAAACACTTCAAGCCCAATCAAATAAAATACATTTAAATCTAATTTAAATGTACATTGATACTATATATCGATAGGTGTATGTACAACTTTTATATCCATACTAATTTTAGTCATAAATCAAATAATATTTCATAATTAGTATCCCATAAATTTTAATTAACTTAATTAATTGATGGAAATTATAATTAAATAAACCAGACGAAAGTCAAAGTATTCAACATTGCAGCTATGTGACTCTTATGCGTGAATTCGGTCAGCGATTAGTATCAAATAATTTGAATATTGACATTCACACATCACTAAGCAGTGGTGTGACATTATGGTCAAATTTATCGCTTATACAGTTATGGTTAAATCAAATTTTACTTAATTAAGCATTACCCGGTAGTGATAATTATTTACTTTAATTCTCTTTGTCAAAAATATATCATAATGGACTTACAAAATTTGGTAATGGTCGGAATTTTGATATAATCCATATTTAAGTTTATAGTCCAAACACAAAATCCTAGGTTCAATAAAAATAATTATTATTAACCAAATTCCTCTAGCCAAAGACTTGGTCTTCGAGTTCACTTTAGTTGACCATGATATTCATATAACCGAGGAGATGAATCCTCTCTTGAATAGTTTTTCACTTCCAATGCTTCCACTCGACCCAACTATAGTTGTTCGATAGACAATATACCACGATATAACTATAATCAAAGAGGATCTTCCATATTAAAGATCGATAGTATTCAAAAGCCAAGAGAACTCTGAAAATTAGTCAAATTGATATTTTCTATTTGATATTAATTATATTAACCAATACAAAACTATCGAGTGAGTTATATCATAGTTATCTATTAACTATCAGTATGTAACCCCTTAATGCCCTCTAGAAGTCATGAGTAAAACACTGCCTAACATTTGGAAATCATTGCGTAATCTAGTGTCAATGGATGCATTGATATCTGGTCTCGATACATCTTGACTAGGAATATTTAAAATGGTATGTTTAATTTTATTCTGATAAATACTCATAGCTACAACCTGTAACGACCTGTAATTTTAACTATTTTAAATTATTAAATAATATAAATTTTGAATTAAAATGGTTAGAAATTAAATTTTGATGATTTATTAATGTAATTTATTGAATATGTACTTAGATAAAAATTTAAATAACAAAATTCGATATGAGAAAAAAATGATTAACTAATTTTAAAAATAAATTATTAATTTTTATAAGTCGAATAAATAATTTTTTTGATATTGGAAATATTTGAATATATATTTCTGGTAGCTATACAAAATTTTCAAAATCGATTTTTTGAATAAAGAAAATAAATAAATAAATATGTACGTATGTAGGTAAACTTCATCATTTCAAATTAATGATAAAATATCTATATGTATATATATATATATAAAAGCTTTATGATATTTAAAAATATATATGTATATGTGTTTATATAAAATAGTGTATAAGTAAATATGTAAATATGTAAAGAGGTATATGGTAAAAATATGTGTTTATAAATGTACGTACTAATATATATATATATATATATATATATATATATATATATATATATATATATATATTAAATGTTTAAGCTTCATAATGGCAATATGTTTACAAAATCAATGCATATGGAAATATATATACATCTATATACACACATGTAAATATGAATATGTATATGGTAAGTATATATACATGTTAGCTATATACATATACAAGGAAGCATCATGGTGGAAAACACCAAATTCAAGCATACCATGAAATCAATTCGAGCACACAAAAATCAAATCAAACCATAATAAATCAAATCAAGCATACAAGATCAAATCAGCCCATATATATATATAATAAAAGATGAAGCACGTGCAAATGCATCAGCCACCCTACAGTGTGTACCTCTAGCCACCCTAGTATGTCACTGTTTCCTTCCAGTCTCTCTATATATAGAGCCAAACTTGTTTAACGTATTACAAAATAAAAAAGGGGAATCTGCCATTAAAAAAAGTTAAGTGGTTAAAGCCTGAAGGAAGAAGACTTAAAGCAAAGCAGCAATTCATCATTTCATCAAACAGTGAGAAAAACATCCTAACTTGGTTTACTGTCATTTCATATACTGGTATAACTATGATTTTTGGATGAAACTGTGATGTATGTTAGATGTATATGTGATTGCTGTGTGAATATGTGCATGTATATGTTTATTCAACATGATCAATCCAACCAAGCCACTGTTCTTCTTTCTCACAAGCTTCCTATATATGTTTTTGGTCTAAAAAAGTTAAGCTTTTAACTTTTAAAATCCATATCTCAACCTTCATTAAGTTTTAAACTTTGAATCCAAAACCAAAGTTGCTTGTTTTTAAATGTAGAAATTTTAAAGTTTGTTTCATTCGATTTTATCAAGTCAAGTGGGAGTAATCAATATATAACAGTGAGTAAGTCAGTTTTGGTTGAGAATCGGCTTTATAATTTAATGTATGGATTATACAGTCATAATCATTGTTGAAAAAATAGATTTTTAAGGGTGATATATGGATTTCTAGTGTTGTGTGCACGAAGAATTTTGGTGATGATCGGAATCGGGTGTTTTGTCAAATTCAGGCGACTCGATCGATTTCGTGTCTCAATGTTTGGTGTGGAGGAGGCTTGGGTGATGGGGAATCGACAAAGAATAGTGCAATGATTTTAGAAGTGTGTGGAGGCTATACGATGTAGAACTAGGGTTCGAGGGTGTTTTTTTGGTCTCTGTTCATAGGTGAACGCGATGAAGAGAAAGAGGAGGGGAGAGATGGGGGTGTGCCCGTAGGGGAAAGGGAAAAGGAGATGATGGAGGACATATGGGCGAAGTTTGGAAGTGAATGGTGGTCGTTGAGGGCGTGGCGAGGCATTTGGGTAGGCATTCCATGTTTTGGGTCGGAGGTTCGATTTTCGAACCAAAGACATGATCGCGTTCCAGGTAGATGAACGAGACGTGGGGACGTGGGCGAACTCGGGAGGATAATCGGCGCAGGTGATGTTGGCCGAAGCAGTACGCATGTACACAGTTGCATGTGCATGTTCGTGATGTGCACATAAATGTGCATATTTTTACCAACATATTTAATCCATTTAAATTAAATAAATGATCATATTGGGCATTTTAACTTTTTTTAACCAAAATCCATATTAATTCTAAATTTTCGCATATCCATCTTCATATAGGGGCAAAACGGTCATTTATGTGCATATATTTCTATGAGAAAAATTGATTGGAAATTTATATATATTTTTGTAGGAAAATGGTCTCAAATAGGAGTGGTTTCATGAAGGAATATGCATGCACAAAGAATATAAAGGAATGGAGATGGAAATAATTCAAAGTGAAGATAATGGAGGACCCCACCTACCCACCTACCTTAATTTACAAGTTAGAGGCTAATGCACATGCTTATGGAAATAATGGCTTCATTTACACTTAAATGATGATTAGTAGGAGCTAATGATTACTTGGCATCCACGCTTTCTCAAGGGTAGTTTGGTCATTCCCCAAATTATGGATTAGGGTTTCATGCTTGTATAAATAACCCCTTATGTTTCATGTAACCTCGTCTCTTACTTAGTCTCTTTTAGGCCCCCTTCTCTTTAGTTTAGTTTAGATCAAATAAAAGAAAGCTCTCTTTCTCTTTTCATGGCTACTTAGCCATTTTTATTTTATGTAATTTTCTTTTCTTTTTATGCAATGTTAATTAGTGTTTCCTCTTACTTACATGTTCATTTCCTTTCATGCTAGTAGTGTAGATTTACTTTTATGCAAGTAGAATAGTCTTCTTTTCATTTGCTTTCATTTTTCTTTCTTTTTTGCTTTCATGTTGTTGCTACATTTGTTAATAAAATGACAAATATGAGAAGCTAAACCCCTTCAATTTAGGGGTAATGAAGCTTTCTAATTAATGTAGCTTCAATATTTTGTCAATTCATGCTCTCTTTTTGTGCTTAATGATGATGATAGAAGTGGTTTTATTTGTTGTTTTTGCTTTGAATTTGATAGTCTATATTGTTGACACCAAATAGGCTATGCTTAAACAATCACTAACACAAATGCCTCTACATCAATATATGATTATGGCATAAGAAGTGATTTGAAATTAAAATTTAACGGTCTATGTTTCTAATCAATAGTTAATAGGTCATACTTAAAATAGATTTCATTCTCATTTTCTTTGTCAAGTTTCATGAAAGTTAGTAAGTGTTTTAAGGGGTGTGTTATAGTTTGATGGCTTATGTTGGCTAATCAATAGCTCAAATACGTCATACTTATAATAAACACATCAATTAAAACACTAATGGCCATAAAAGAGAGATCATGATTTCATGTGTTGAACTACATGATCTAGAGAGTGGATTTATTCTCTAAATTGTCATTTAACTCTCATATTTGCATTTCTTTTCTTTTTGTTAGTTAGTTAATTTTCTAATTTTCTAGCTTAACATTCTCTTCAACTTTGGTTTAATTTGATTGAATAGAATTTTAAAATCATCAATTCCCTGCGGATCGACCCGTATTCGCCACGTGCTACATTCGTACACCGTGCGCTTGCGGTTAATCTTAATTTCTTAATTTTTCGACGGTTTTCTAATTCGATAGAAATTCCGTCGATTAACAAGTTTTTGGCATCGTTGCCGGGGAGTTGCTTTGATTTTAATTTTATACTCTTCGAATTATTTTTCTTTTTATTTTTGTGTGTTTTTATTTGGTGTGTTTGTGTTTGCAGTAAAAAAAAATTGTGTGTATGTTTTGTGATTTTATTTTGAGTGCTTGTTAATTGCCATTGCAATTTGCATTTGCATTTGCATGTGTATATATTAAAAAAAATACATCACAATTTCCAAAAAAAAAGATTTCATTCAATTTGCTTTTCAATTACATATTCAGTTTCCAATTTACATTTGAAAGACTCTGCTCACCACTCTCTGTTAAACATTACTGCTCACTGTTTCCATCACTTGCACATACACTGTTCTTCCCTGATTCATCAACTTGCCACATAACAACCAAATAAACCCACTGCTTCTTCCACTTCACATCCCCTCTGATTATCACATAACTGCCACCAAACCTCTGCAGCACCAACATCCAAACCACCTCCAAAATCATCAGACCACTACCAAGTTTCTCTACTTCCCCTCTGTCTCCCCGCTACTGCAGTTCCAACATTCCAACATCAGTCGATATCCCTGACCATCTACCTGTAATACAACAGTCCATCACATTGCAACCGTATCACTCTAACATACTCTCCTATTCAACCACTAACCTTCCCTCCACAGTTCATACAACCTCATCATTTCAACAACATCACAGCAGTAATTTCAACAAACCTCCCTCACCACAAACCATCCACTTCCACTAACATGAACAACAGTGACATTCTCCTATCATCTTTCTCCCAATAACCACCGTGACCTCCTCCTGCAAGCACCAAACCACATAGCCAAACTGTTCTATCTCCATTTATTGTCAACAATACAAAATTGTGCAGCTTTCCTCCTTAGCCAAAAACAACCTCATCATCTTCACACTTCACTGCCACCATTTCTTCTTTCAACCTGACTGCAAACTTCATCCACTTCAAATCACTTCAGACAACCAGACTTCCACCCACAAGCAAATACAATCACTTCTTCAACTTCATCATACACCTTCACAATGCTGCTGTGCCACCAAGCAAACACCTCTGCCTGCGTTTTTTTTTTCATAGCCATAACAGCAACAGACCTCTGTTCTAAACTTCATCATCCCCAAACAGCCATTAGCACTGCTGCATTCCCAAACTTCAGACTCCTGCCACCAACTCGAAACTGCCTACTCCTACCCAATTCGCCACCTCACCGTTGCCAATTTGACCACAATTACCTCCGACCACCTACTCAAAAACACAAGCTTGTTATCACTGTTGAACACCGCAACATCCACCTCCGTAAAAGATAAACATCACATTTAAGAATACGAGCAACAGTGCAAATTCAAGAACTTAATAATCTGTGGAATTTCCGAATTTGGAACCTTTGGACTGTGCGAATTTGAAAATCAATTTCTGGAAATTGATCGAGGAATTTGGTCGTGATTTTAGTTGATAATTCGTGAAGTTTATTTTGGGGTTGTGCAGTAAATTTGAGGAAATTGTTTAAGTGGGCCGCGGGCCTTTGGGCTAGAATTTTGGGTTTCCCTTTCCTTTGTTTTGTTTTGTTTTGTTGATTTTGATTTGTTTAAGTTTTTTATTTATTTATTTTGTTTAGTTAAGTTTCTATCAAAAAAAAATTCAAAAAACAGAAAATAGAATCTCTTTTGTTAGATTGTCGATTGTTTTCACCATTCAAAAAAAATCAAAGATTTCATTTTGTTTTATTTTCATTTATTTTGTTCTGTTTTGGTCTGTTTACTTTGTTTTAATTTAAAAAAACATTCACTTTTAATGATTTTGTTTTACTTTTGTTTTGTTTACCTTGTTTAAAAAAAACAAAAAAAATTGTACATATCCTTGTTTTATCTTTCAGGTTGCAAAAGCAGAAGGAGAAGGATTGCACTACTAAGCTTGCCAAAAAAATTAACTGCTCTGCTTGCTTAATTTTTTTTTCACTATCTGTTGTTTTTGTTTGTCTTGCATTGTTAGTTGTTTGCATTTGTATAAAAAAACAAAATCCATTCGTAGTTGCATTGTTAATACACATTTATTTTCCACTTTGCATTTCATCGTAGATTTTTTATTAATAATAACGGTTAGACATCGATAACACTTAATTGTATATTAACAATTTGTCTTCTTTGAATAATTTAATTTCTTGGTGTCTAGGCTATGGCAGAGTAATAACTATTTATAAATATTACAGGGATTCGTAAATATTATAGTGGTTGTTCCTCTGAAGGTACTTAAACCTTCGGCTGCATTGCTACGGTGATTCGTGGTGCACCGATAAATCCTGTCCGTTACCTGGATGAGAACTATCTTGTTTATCTAAGACAATGTTTGAGTATACAATTTTGGGTTAACTTAGGATAAATCATTTGTAATTAACCCTTGCATTCATTTAGTTGCATTAGTTCATGCATATTTATAAAAAACAAAAAAAAATTCAAAATCCAAAACTAAAAAAAATTGTAAATATTCCTTTTCCATTGAAATTTTTAAATCCTTTTTCTTTGAAATTTCAAAAATCCAAAAAAATTTAGAAAAAAAAAATTCAAAAAAAAAAATCTTTTCAAAAAAACAAAAAAATTGAAAATGAATAAAAAACAAAAATCAATTTCCCTTTTTAAAAATAAATTTGTAAATATTTTTTCTTTATAAAAAAACAAAACAAAAACATTCTTGAAAATGTCTGAGTTTCCCCAATTACGTGAATTTTACAATAGTTGTGAAAATTAATATAATCCATATGATTCCACTGCAGATTCATATGGATATTTTAACAACAACTATTCTTTAAACAATTCGAATTTTGAACAACAAAGTTTTCAAAATTACGAGCAACCCTAAAATCTTGAAAATAGCATTTTATCTCTACTTGAAATCTCTACACAACAAATCAAGAGATAAATGAGTTATGCAATTCATATTTGTACCATAACTCGAATCAAAGTTTTCAAAATAATCAAAATTTGAATTCACTTCAAAATTC
This sequence comes from Allium cepa, assembly GCA_030765085.1. Taxonomy (NCBI): domain Eukaryota; kingdom Viridiplantae; phylum Streptophyta; class Magnoliopsida; order Asparagales; family Amaryllidaceae; genus Allium; species Allium cepa. The sequence goes on from CM060929.1 coordinate 444,934,418, forward strand.
AAATGATTTCGAGTGTAACCCATCCCAATTCAATTTCGAGCTTCAAAATGAATTTCAAAATCAAGACGAAAATGTGAACAGATTTTCAAATAATTTTGGCAATAGGAATAGTTTCAATAACGATATGATTGAAACCTTTGGTCGTCAACAATTCAAAATGAAAATTTTCAAATTAATAATCATGAATTTGATTTTGTTGACCAAATGGAAAAAGATAACAGGGATTTATTACTTGAAAAATACAAAAAAATTCGTGAAAATCATAATCGAATCTCAACTTGCGAAGAATCAAATAATAATCTACCGTTTATCGAAATTGAAAAATTTTGTTCTCAACAAATCCAAATTGAAAATTCTCAAGTTAATAGCTATAAATTGGATTTTGTTGAGCAAATAAATGAAGTTTACGATGATCACACGGATTTGTTGTTTGAAACATACATGAAACAACGTGAAAAACAAAATCAAATTTCAACGCGTGACGAGTCAAGTGATAATCCATCTTTTACCCAAATCGATGATTTTCAAACAACAACTTTTGAAACTGAAAATGATGATCTTAACGAAGTTGTTGAAAAGACGGTAATTGTGTTGGATTTCAATTCTTTTGAGGGTGAGATACTTGATTTAAATTTCGATCTTCCTTTTTCTGAAAATTTGAATACAACAAATTTAGATTTTGTAATGGATATATGCGATGAAGTTGTTGGTAATCCAATGAAGGAAGATGAATTTAACAAACACGAGTTTTATGGACTTTTCGAAAATGAGTCATTAAATTCTGATGGGGAAGATTTCGATCACCATTTTGACTTTGAAATCAATAATTTGGAAGAAGTTTTCAATGATAAACTTGAATTTCAATTTGGTGAAAATAAATGTGAATTTCAATCAATTGTTTTATCAACCCCAAAAATCATTGAAAACAAAACAACTCATTCAATTTTCAAAAAACGACATTCGTTTTTCCAAATCAACATTCAACTTCCAAATCTTTTACGGTTTGGTTTTTCGTGCTTAAGTTGTGTCTCACACATTTGACGAGACAAATGAATCGGTCTTTAGAAGACCGTTTCATTTACTTTTTGACTGTATACTTTTTCATCTCTTGTAAATAATAATCTTTCATACAAACATTGGATTTTTATTTTATTTTACTCCATCCACTTGGGTTGACTGTGGGGACACAGTCAAAATCAAGTGTGGGGGGAGACTCATCTTCAATTTTTTTATTTTTCATGGTTTATTTTTGCTTTAAAATTTCAAAAAAAAATCACAAAAACAAATTTTCTTTTTGTTTATTTTTAAATGAAACACTAAGATAAATATATGGTTTTGGTTTATGAAATTGAAATTTTTGAAAATTTATTTGTCTTAACAAAAATAAAAATGAAGTTTGATTACAAATAATAATGGTTTAACTAGTATATAGGAAGATTCATATGTGTTAATTATGACGTATATCCTAATTGAAAATCTTTGTTTTAAAAAGTGGTTGATTTGAAGTAAAAGATATAACCTTTTTTTGTCTTCTAAGTTAAATGGTGCTAAGATGATTTGCAAAACTCTCTCTATCTTAAAAATATATTAAAAAATAATAATAATAACATCCAATTATTCACTCTCATTTAAAAGTCCTCACGGTTATGCATGGGTAAATTACTTGGAATATTTGATTATGTGATTTCATACTCATTTAAAAGTCCTCACGATTATGCATGTATGGAACACATGTAAATAAAAAACAAAAAAAACAGACTTAATAAAAACCACCTACGGTCAATAGGTGTATGCACGAAAGTGTGTGCACTCGCTATGCTCTGTACTCCCCTCACATAAGCCCGAAAGGCAGTGCATGGGTTGTATATCTGGCCTCAGTTTACCTGAGCTAGGTGTGTAATTTTTCTTGCAAATAATGAGAGAGCAAGCAATTGAAATCCTAGCACTATTTTTGCTTATTTGATTTGATTTGTTATTGAAAAGAAATGAACATACCACTTTGGTAAACTCTGATAATCAACAAGGATCCATTTCATAGTTACACTATGTTATTAACCAAAACAACGAGTTAAACTATAGTCTATTTATTATGATAACTTGATTTTTGTTGGAAATTTTGATGAGTAAGTAACATAAATTTTCAAGATAATAGCCAAAACCTATATTTAACTTATTCGTGTCGATTTAAAAATAAATCCTTCATTTTGTAAATATTTCAAAAACTTGCATTCATCTCTTTGTAAATAAATCTTGCATTTTGTAAATATTTTCATCCTGCATTTGGATTTTGTGGGTAGTATCCGCTGAAAACCCTCACGAGACAACACTCGTCCTACTGGGGACACCCAGAGGTTTAACGGCTTGTTGCATACGCTCAATGCAATCGTGCTCCCTACGAAAACGGATTTATCTTACTTTTTCTTTATTCGAGGACGAATAAAAAGATAAGTGTGGGGGTATTTGATGTGCACATAAATGTGCATATTTTTACCAACATATTTAATCTATTTAAATTAAATAAATGATCATATTGGGTATTTTAACTTGTTTTAACCAAAATCCATATTAATTCTAAATTTTCACATATCCATCTTTATATATGGGCAAAACGGCCATTTATGTGCATATATTTCTTTGAGAAAAATTGATTGGAAATTTATATATATTTTTGAAGGAAAATGGTCTCAAATAGGAGTGGTTTCATGAAGGAATGTGCATGCACAAAGAATATAAAGGAATGAAGATGGAAATAATTCAAAGTGAAGATAACGGAGGACCTCACCTACCCACCTACCTTAATTTACAAGTTAGAGGCTAATGCACATGCTTATGGAAATAATGGCTTCATGTACACTTAAATGATGATTAGTAGGAGCTAATGATTACTTGGCCTCCACACTTTCTCAAGGGTAGTTTGGTCATTCCCCAAATTATGGATTAGGGTTTCATGCTTGTATAAATAACCCCTTATGTTTCATGTAACCTCCTCTCTTACTTAGTCTCTTTTAGTCCCCCTTCTCTTTAGTTTAGTTTAGATCAAATAAAAGAAAGCTCTCTTTAACTTTTCATGGCTACTTAGCCATTTTTATTTTATGTAATTTTCTTTTCTTTTTATGCAATGTTAATTAGTGTTTCCTCTTACTTACATGTTCATTTCCTTTCATGCTAGTAGTGTAGATTTACTTTTACGCAAGTAGAATAGTCTTCTTTTCATTTGCTTTCATTTTTCTTTCTTTTTTGCTTTCATGTTGTTGATACATTTGTTAATAAAATGACAAATATGAGAAGTTAAACCCCTTCAATTTAGGGGTAATGAAGCTTTCTAATTAATGTAGCTTCAACATTTTGTCAATTCATGCTCTCTTTTTGTGCTTAATGATGATGATAGAAGTGGTTTTATTTGTTGTTTTTGCTTTGAATTTGATAGTCTATATTGTTGACACCAAATAGGCTATGCTTAAAAAATCACTAACACAAATGCCTCTTCATCAATATATGATTATGGCATAAGAAAGTGATTTGAAATTAAAATTTGATGGTCTATGTTTCTAATCAATAGTTAATAGGCCATACTTAAAATAGATTTCATTCTCATTTTCTTTGTCAAGTTTCATGAAAGTTAGTAAGTGTTTTAAGGGGTGTGTTATAGTTTGATAACTTATGTTGGCTAATCAATAGCTCAAATATGTCATACTTATAATAAACACATCAATTAAAACACTAATGACCATAAAAGAGAGATCATGATTTCATATGTTGAACTACATGATCTAGAGAGTGGATTTATTCTCTAAATTATCATTTAACTCTCATATTTGCATTTCTTTTCTTTTTGTTAGTTAGTTAATTTTCTAATTTTCTATCTTAACATTCTCTTTAACTTTGGTTTAATTTGATTGAATAGAATTTTAAAATCATCAATTCCCTGCGGATCGACCCGTATTCGCCACGTGCTACATTCGTACACCTAGTGCTTGCAGTTAATTTTAATTTCTAAATTATTCGATGGTTTTCTAATTCGATAGAAATTCCGTCGATTAACAGTTCGTGTATAGTTTTTCTACAATTTTAATTAAGTGAAGGAGTTGGAAGTGAGGGCTGGAGAGAAGAAGAAGTGATTGTTGGTTTGGGTTAGCTTGGGTTGATGGGCCGGGTCTTGTTTGTTTTGGGTTGGTATGCTAAAAGGGCAAATGGAACTAATTTATATATTTAATAACCTAAATTTTTAAAATTTTATTTCTGTTTCATTTTAAACCCAAGCAACATAAGAATTTTACAATGGGGTCCTAACGTTATGTATTTTTATCTGAACTAATGACTTCGGTATTTTATGCAATGTAAAATTAAATGATTTAAATAATTGAAGTGAACGAATAAGGAATTTTTTATTGATTAATTAATAATTTTTAAATGGATTGTTTAATTTTAATAAACTTTAAATAAATAATCTTATTTAATTTCTTTGGTTAATAGGAAATTTGGTTTAGAAGAACAACTCGACTCGGTAAATTGTAACCAACTCAATTCTGGATTGTGAACTGATTCAATATAAATTATTGACTGGAATAAATGACCTATGCTTTGACTTTTGTTTCTATTGGATATTGATTTCAATTATATATTGTCTGTGCCATTAGGTAGTCAAACAAATTAAAGTAGTTGGTGTTACCTGGTAGCATGGCCCGGCCTGTATGCATGGTTTGACCATGGTGGTTCGGCCACTCACGACTCGGTTTTGAAGAAGGAATCATCGTTCGACCAATTCAAGGCCAGGTGTGTTTGAACAGGAGGTGGTTTGGTCTGCATGTTATAAGAGGGATCATGTGGCAAAAGCGGCCCGGCCGTGGACCGTTCGGCCCGGACGCGTCGTTCGGCATGCAAATGTCGTTCGGCCTAAGACCATCGCTCGGCATCCTTCATTCCTACGCCATCGCACGGAAAGTGTTGTTGGGAACTCAGTACATATGCTGCCCGGTAAAGCATTGCTGGCAATGTTGTTCGATAATCACCGTTTGGCCAGTGAAGTTAAAGGTGATACGGTTCGGTCTGGATGCTCGTGGAAGGATGGCTCGGCATGGGTGGTTCGGACGAGGAAGCATGGACACATGTCGCTCGACTTAGATGGTCGGCGCATTTTGCTCGGTGTGGAAGGTTCGGCATACATCGCTCGATGCATCTAGAGAATTTGGTATGTTGTCAGGCCTACAACAAAGTGACACGATCGACATGACTTCGCTTCGAGTCAACCCGCAATTTGCCTTGGGTCTCCTGAGGGTTTACTTCGAGTCACTTGATAATCGGCCAGACATGATGGGATGGCATTCCTCGACCGACATTTCTCGATCGCCCTGTCTCGTTCGGCATGCCAGGCTTGGTGTGCAGAAGTCACCTACTATGGACCGAGATACCTTGTTCCTAGGCCCGTAAAAAAAGTCTAGGCTATCTTTGACTATAACTAGAGGGGTAGGGGCGCAGTGAAAAGGGACCTTTTTTCATGAATTCTGGGGAGCCCCTGCCATTTTCAAGACTCGTCTCTTTTCTGTTAGAATTTGTATTTAAGTTGTTGATGTACGGATTGTATCTGTATTCAAATTATTTGAAAATGCAATAAAGATTAAACTCAAAGTGGACGTAGGCAGTTATGCCGAACCACTATAAATCTGGTGTTCTAGTTCTTGCAATTAATTTTACATACATTCCTCTATTTTAGTTTTCTATCTTCATTAATCTCTCTACACAAATCTCTCTATAGGTGTTAGTGACCAATTTGGGTGCTAACATTTTGGTGCTTTCACTGAGAATCGCATTCTCAGGTTATTAGGATCTACTTTGTAGCTACTGAATTGAAGAAATCCCCAAAGGAGATCCAAGTCATTCATAGGAAGTCCGTTGATTCTACTCAGAGTTCCTACCAATAACTCTACAATGGAAAGACCTCGTACCAGACTAGCCTCACACAATGCAGATGTCAACGAGACTGCTAGTGTCCAATAAGTAGGACCCAGCAATCAACAAGTTAATCCAGACGCAGGGACTCTCACCGCCCAAGACCAAATGGAAGTTGTCACTAGAACAGAGTTCAATGAGCTGATGAGAGAACTCATGGAAAACAGGAGAGAACTTAATGAACAGATTCAAGCTAACATCAACCTCATGACTCATCTTACTCAACAACAACATCAGAATGCTGGAGAAAGCTTCACTTCTTACTCTTCATCCGACAGCTCTGCTTCGTCCGATGAACCTCCCAGGCGTAGACGCCATCGAACTGAAACAGCACAGATAGGTGTTGCTGATCGATCAACCAGGGATGGTTCAGGTTTCCTACCTGGAGCTGGCCCCTCACTTACACCAAGAAAATCACGCCCAAGCTGGAACAGGAAACTTAGGATCTGGAGCACGAGTGGAAGCTGGACGACCGGCTTACTAAGGTCCTAATGAAGTTGGCCCCTAGGATACACATTTGGTAGAGCACCAATAGAAGAAACACCAACCAGAGCGGCCTCGTAGAACAAATTCCAACCTGCCATCTTCCATACAAAACCCAGACCTATTGGTTATGGTCAGACAGATGATGAGAGAAAATCAAGGCTTAACTAATGATGATTGGGGGATATCCAGGAGTCATACTCTATTCACATATACTATTCTACAGGCTGCGTACCCCAGGAAGTTTAACATGCCAATCATTCCTGTTATCCCGCTTTTTGGAAAAGCCGTGATACCGAAAGATCAATCGAAGACAAAGGACAGTTCGTCTCAGAGATTGGTCATACTTCGTTTCACAATGGATATCGTTGAATTTTGCCCGAGTCCAGATTGAGCTACAATTGATAGGACATGACAAGAAAGATCATAGAAGTCATCATCTCAAATTTCAAGTCAATCCGAGTTCATACGCTCAAGTTATGATCGATTCAACTTGAAGGGAGAAGCACTGGTTTCACATCCATCGTTGTAGGTGTCTTCGAAACCATCATCGAACACCGTTCGAACCGATCACCTTCGTATCGATCAACTTCGAATCCATCGGAGTGTCTCGGATTCGACTCCATCAACTTCGAATCCATCGAGTTCGTATCGATGGACCTCGTATCCATGGAGAAGTTACAAAGCTCGTATCCATCAGAGAAACGCAAGTACGTATCCATCAAGCATCGGTCGTTCGACTCCATCAATGAAGCCCTGTTCGAACCCATCAATGAAGCTTCGTTCGAATCCACCAAGTCAACTATCCATGATGACGTGTCATCCATCGGTTTGAATGCGCCGAGATACATGGAGTCGAAGCGGTCAACTCGGAGTGAAGACCAGATCGATTTGAGGTTTGCGCTCCACGTCATCACGAAGGCGCGTGCCACCATCGATTCGAAACCATCGATTCAAAGGGATGGTTTCGAACCAGATAGCCACACGAGGAATCCCATCTTGTATCCATCATATCTCTCAATCTACTGATCCAAATTCCATGAAATTTTCATAGAAGCTTGCATACATGTTGAAGGATGTCCTCACCAAATTTCACCTCGATTGGATGAATTTCTGATCGATTCGAATGGAGTTCGAATCGATGCCAAAGTGGGCCCAAATTTCCTGAGGCCGGGCGTGTGGGCCCCCTCACGTGCCAGAAGTGGTCTTCCGAGTTTTCAGCGAAATATCAGCATCCTACCCCTATAAATAGAGCCCCAGGGCCAACAGAAATGGGATCTTCTTCGATCTTTCGACTCTGAAGTGCCTAGACTCTGCTGGATCGAGATCTCCATCATCCTACATCATAACTTTGCTGTTGATTTCGAATTTCCAGTTGTAACTAGCTGTTGATTGCTGTAACAACTTGTAAACATTGAAAGATAATCAATAAAACTGCAAAAAACTTCACAGTGGACGTAGGCAACACGCCGAACCACTATAAATCGCTTGTCTACGCATTTACTTTACTGTTGATTGGAGTTTTTGTTAGATAATATTTGCCTTGAATTTACATTCTTCATTATTATCTCTTCAACGACTCCCGAAGAGTGTCAGACTCTGCCGGATCGAGATCTCCATCATCCTACATCATAACTTTGCTGTTGATTTCGAATTTCCATTTGTAACTTGTTGTTAATTGCTGTAACAACTTGTAAACATTGAAAGAGAATCAATAAAACTATAAAAAAAACTTCACAGTGGACGTAGGCAACACGCCGAACCACTATAAATCGCTTGTCTACGCATTTACTTTACTATTGATTGGAGTTTTTGTTAGATAATATTTGCCTTGAATTTGCATTCTTCATTATTATCTCTTCAACGACTCCCGAAGAGTGTTGTGACCAATTTTGGTGCAAACACTTTGGTGCTTTCACTGAGAAAACCCAGATTTTCTCCTGCTCTTTGGATCTATCATCGATATCGGATTGAACAAATCTAAGAGAGAGATCCAGATCATCAAATCCAAGTTCCTTCCCTTCTATTCAGATTTGCATAAAGTCTAGGAAAGGAATCTAACTTTCAAGATGGTTAATACAAGAACCACCTCTAACGCTATCAATCAAGAAGGACAGGATAGACAGAATCCTGCTCCACTACCTCCCTCTAATCAAGATGCTACTGGACACTCGGAACCGTCGGGTCCGGTTACCCGACAAGAGTTACAGTTACTACTCTAAGAGCTGACCCAGAGTCGGCAACAACTAGCAGAACAGCTACGTGCTAATGCCGAGCTGATCAACAAGCTGGATCGCCAGAAGCGAAAGAGATCCACGAGAGACCATGCTTCTCACTCCTCCAGCGAAAGTTCTTTATCTTCTGATTATCATAATCGATCCCCACAACCCCGGCTAGATGGGAGTCATATGCCAGCCGCTGGAGATCAACCGACACTGACCGTTGGACAACTGAGAGTTGGTCCATCAGCCAGTTTCCAAACCGGACTCTCCTCCCGAGGAGGTGCCGTCCCTCACCACACCACGGAATACCGCACTACTAACGTTGCGGCTGAACCAAGGGTCGACGCCCAAGATCAGTCAGACCTGGGCCGCCGTCATAGCGGACGTACTCCTAAACCATACGTCCCAGAAGACTATGGGCCAAGAAGGAAAGACTTGGACCGTCGACAACGTCCAGTCCAACCCCAAAGTATGGAACGTAATCATACTTCGGCGCAAGCCGCACAGAACGCGCAAATGCCAGATCTTTCAACTATGATACGCCGGATGATCCGTGAGAGCCAGGGATTCACGAATGACGATTGGGGAGTTTCCCAAAGTCACACTCCTTTTATGGACGATATCCTTACGGCTGAACCCCCACGGCGATTCAGAATGCCAACTCTACCCATGTACGAAGGAAACTCCGACCCCAACCAACACATTCTGAAATATGAATGGTCGATGACCGCTGCTAGAGCTGACGATGCAGTGAAGTGTCGTAGTTTCCCCATATCCTTGGGGGGCATCGCTACCATGTGGTTCACTTGACTGCCACCTCGATCCATCTCTTCATTCGACCAGTTGGCCACAAAATTCGTTGAACAATTCGGCATGCACGTCGCAAGGCCCAAAGATGTCAACACTCTATCTAGTGTCACTCAATCTCCTGGAGAGACGCTCAGACATTATTTAGAGAGATTCCATACTGCATGTGCGAAGATCAGTAATCCAAACAATAACTCCATCCTTATGGCGTTGACTAAGGGGATCGACCCCGATTCTGAGTTTGGCAACTGGTTAGCTGGAAAACCACCTGCATCGTTGGACCGTTTCCATGCCAAGGCGGCTCAATTATTGAGAAGAGAAGACGCAAAACAATCTAGGAAGCAAACTGATGCAGGACCAATTACGGAAGGGATCCAAAGCGATGTTACAATGAAACAATCCGGTGAGAGCTCCGAAAAAGTTCAGTTGAACGTTAAAAACAAACAAGCTCGGCGAAGAGAGAGCGTGAATCAAACTAAAAAACGAGATCAAAATCATGGCCCACAGCGCAAGAGTCCAATGTTTGACAGTTACAACCCTCTGAATACATCACTAGAGGACTTGTACTTACAAACCTGTAATACAATTCGGTACCAAAAACCTGCACCAAGACCCTCGTCAGAGAGACAAATCCAGACGGGAAAGTTTTGCAGGTTCCATGAAAGCTACGGGCACAATACGAACGAGTGTCATCACTTACAAGATCTCGTTGAAAAACTGATCAGAGAAAGGAAGCTGGAACAGTTTGTGCGGACACCGCAGCCCAGACAAGCGGGCCCATCAAATCAAAACAATGAACCCAATCGACCGAGACAGGAGGACTCGACTTGTCCCCGTGGAAGATTGGTGATAAACGCCATCAGTGGCGGACCAACTTTCTCAAGAGCCTGGAACGACGAAGATCCTTGTCACTGTCACACATGACAGGCTCTGTTCAATCTATGAATACTATGCAATTTCCTTTACATTCTGAAATTTGAACTTGTAATAAGGCACTGACTTTGCCGTATTTTCTTATTTCAGCAATAAATTACTATCTCTTCAAACTAGAGCTGTGATTCATCGAATGCAACGTTCAACAATCACAACACACGAAGAGCTAAATTCCATCAAACAATGGAATTTATTCAAATAGCGAGTGATTGTGATACGACCGGCCACTCACTAAGTGAAACCCCAGCTCGGGGGCAAGCCATCACATCAAAGGCTGAACTGGACCAACACACGACAGTCCTACAACTAACTCCAAGTTCCTAGAGTGCGAATTGGAGTACAAACATCAAACAACTCGTTCTCGGAGTGCGAACGGACTCCAACTTCCCAGAGCATGAATTGAAGTATAAACATTCAATAACTCGTTCCCAGAGCGCGAACGGACTCCAACTTCCCAAAGCGCGAATTGGAGTATAAACATTCAATAACTCGTTCCCAGAGCGCGAACGGACTCCAACTTCCCAGAGCGCGAATTGGAGTATAAACATTCAATAACTCATTCTCAGAGCGCGAACGAACTCCAACTTTCCAGAGCGCGAATTGGAGTATAAACATTCAATAATTCATTCCCAGAGCGCGAACGGACTCCAACTTCCCAGAGCGCGAATTGGAGTATAAACATTCAATAACTCGTTCCCAGAGCGCGAACGGACTCCAACTTCCCAGAGCGCGAATTGGAGTATAAACATTCAATAACTCGTTCCCAGAGCACGAACGGACTCCAACTTCCCAGAGTGTGAATTGGAGTATAAACATTCAATAACTCGTTCCCAGAGCGCGAACGGACTCCAACTTCCTAGAGTGTGAATTGGAGTATAAACATTCAACAACTCGTTCCCAGAGCGCGAACGGATTCCAACTTCCCGGAGTGTGAATTGGAGTATAAACATTCAGCAACTCGTTCCCGGAGTGCGAACAGACTCCAAATTCCCAGAGTGTGAATTGGATTATAAACATCCAATGAATCGTTCCCGGAGTGCGAACGGACTCCAAATTCCCAGAGTACAAATTGGAGTGTAAACATCAAATCCATCGTTCCCGGAGTGTGAACGAATTCCTAAAGAGCCCAAATAGGTGTGAATGACCATCTATCGGCCAACTCCAACTTCCCAGAGCGTGAATGGAGTGCAAACATAAATTACAGGTTCCCGGAGCGCGAACCCAAACATACATGCTATGTCCAAATTCCCAGAGTGCGAATTGTAGCACAAATACTACGTCAAAGTTCCCGGAGTGCGAACCGAAGTGTCAATACTAACTCCACGTTCCCAGAATGTGAAGTGGAGTATAAACATCAATTCCAGGTTCCCGGAGCGCGAACCGTGTTACAAACATCGATAACTCTCAAATTTCCGGAGTGCGAACCGGGCTATCAATCTCAAATTATCCTAAGTCTCCAGAGCGTGGACATGTGCTTAAGATTTGCAATAAGTGCGATCAACCATCGAGATGCAAATGTTGTTCCCCGAGACTAGGGGCAAAAAAGCTAAGTGTTAATCACTAACCAAAGTGATACAATGCCTGAAGTTCAACTTATTCATCGATCACAACTTGTGACCAAGATTTTCAGACTTAGCAAATAAAATGAACTCTACTTGACGGTAAAAACACCAAGAGTACACCGGACTGAAAAAAAAACACTACAAACACATAAGCACAAAAGAAATGAGAGTTGAAACAAAGAAATTGAATTTTATTTCAACTAACTAGAGACAAGGACTTACATGCAAATGAGTTCTTCCAAAAAAGAATTCCTACTTGCAAGGGCCGAACCTGCGTCTATACACGGCCTACTAACGGAAAACAAACACAAGTTCATATTTATCAAAAAAATCCGCTTAAACGGCCCATCTACTTCTTCTTTTTGAATCTCCTTATCAGCGGTTCGTCTTCGGACTCGCTAGAGACAGAGATCCTTCGTTTGGAGTGCTTCCTCTCCGGTGGCTGCTCTTCGGCTGGGGGCATAATGTCAATGTCCTCCTTAGAGTTCGAATCTACATGAAGGCTTTCCACCGGAGGAGTAGGAGGGACTGAACCCGCAGTGGAAGATGGGATAGTGCCACCTGATGATATTATCCTTAAAGGTGCAGGGATATGCGCCGCCGTACTGCCATCAATACTACCACCTCGCCCCGCAGCTTCTAATTCTGCATTAATCTCGGCTAAAATCTCTTCATCACGAATCGCTTGGGCCTGGCTGGGGGCATCTGTAGCCTGCATTGAAGAGCTAGAGGTTGGCGGGAGGTTACTAACGATGAACGACAAGTATGTGGAGAAGCCACCCTGCTCGCCGAGCAGCTCGCTCACCATTTGTTCATCAAGAGACAGTGCGCTCCCCTGCGCCGCCTCAGTAGACACTGCTATTACGACGGTAGTCTCGGTGGTGATGGCCTTCTCCCCTTTACTCGATTCTTGAGTCGCAGCAATCGGCGCAACTCCAGTTACTAAGCAAAGACAAGAAGAAGTTATTAGTAACTGCTTCAAAACAAACTCCCTATTTGGAATACACTTGAGATAAGTTCGGAGTACCTTCCTCAGTTTGGCTTGCGGACGGCTGAGCGGCCTCAGAAGTATGCTCCTGAATAGGAGATATCCGTGGCTGTTCTGGGTCGTAGGCTGGAACGGATTGTGAATCAACCACAGATACAGGCTCTAACGAAGGCGGAGCAGTAAATTCAAGAATAGTAGCGTGATGCTCGACACCCGATCCTTCCCCAATCTCCCGGTGCTGGCCACCAATCATCTCCTTCTCATGAGAAATTATGGCATCATGAAGGATCTTCTTTTCGTCTTCGGTCAGCAACCGGTTCTCAAGCTTGAACTGGTCGATTGATGCGTCTGGGTGTGCTTCTCCTTCCTCCTCAACCAATCGGACCCAAGCGTTATGAAGATGCACCGGATAATCCTGAAGTCAGGCCAAATTTCTGTGCCTCAGCACATTGGCATTGTAAGTAACGAGGAGATCTTCGATGTCGGCCTCCAGCCTGGCCACTGCCCTTTGAACCTTCTCCTCAACCTCCCTCGACAGACTGAACTTTAGCCACTGCCGCATCTCTCTCAGTCCGAAGCACTACGGCTTGTTCGCATGCTTCTTGGGCCGCGTTGTGCGCGTCGTCTCTATCTTTAGTGATCTCGGCAAATTTGGCTTTGAGTGCATTAAGTTCCTTCAAGGCCGCGTCCCGCTCGGCGGTCACGATGGTGTTTCGATGGCCCATGTCCTCCACCGTAGCGTAATGCTCACGCTTCATCCTTTCCATCGCCGCATGGGCCTCGTCCGCCTTCTTCGTAGCATCCGTCTCTGACTTTCGAGGTGACTCAGCTTCATCGGTTAGCACTTGTATGATACGATCCCAGTGAGCTAGATCGGTTTGGAGTTTCTCGATGATGGCCGCTCGCTCAAAGGCCAACGCTGATGCTTTATCAGCCGCTTTCGCCCATGCTTTGTACTGGGCATAAAAGTCGTGCACGTAGTCATGTACTAACTGCTCGGCTTCCTCCGGGATCCTTTTTAAGTGTGGAGGAAAGATATAGTTATCAAAGCAGATGTTTGAAAAATCTTTCTTTAGCTGTGCAAGCTTGATTGCTCCTTCCCCTGAAATTTCCACGGGGGGCTTTCTGTAACAGCAGCAGTTACTGTTTCGCTTCTAGAGTGGCGGGATTCATGCCTAGAAGATTGAGAAGCCGACTTGTAGTGTGAAGATTCAGAGGGACGAGAGACATAAGCAGGAGGTTGTATGGGATCTCTGGGAGGAGGAGGAGTACGCGATCGAGAACGACGCTTATAGCCTCTATCTTTATCATATCTTTCTTGACCAGAATACCCCGAGCGTCCCTGGTCGTAATCTCTGTCCCCTTCTCGTCTGCGTGACTCATGGTATGAAGACTTGCGAGCATATCGGAGACTCCCTAACATTGAACCTCATCCAGACATAATATCTGCAGAGCAAAATAAAGTAGGATTAATCACCTTTCGAAACAGGTAGTTTACAGTCAAAGGTTATGCAGTGTTGTGAAATATGTATGAATGTGCAACCCCCCGACCAACCGGATGTGTCTGCCACACCAGTGGGAAAAGACTCGCTTAAAACTAAAGTTTCTGAAAGTTCTTCCAATCCGGCATCACGCTGTAGGGACACATCGTCCGGAATTGGAATATCGGCGAGCCCTTCATAAAGATTTTCAGTTCTCGAAGGAGACATCTTCGAAATTCTAACTCCGGGAGCGGATCGGGCCGTGACAACTGATTTCCATCTCCCCTTCTTAGTTGGCTTAACAACGGCTGCCTTGCCTTTTCTCTGCTCTGCGACATCCTGAACTACATCTGTAGGCTCGGTCAACGGTTCATCATCAGTATGGGTTCTTTCAGAATCATCCTCCTCGGCTATAATAACTTTGGGCTTCTTGTGCTGGACTCGTTTTTTCGAGACGGTCCTTAGTGCCCCGTCAAACTTTATGCTCTGCCCCCGTTCGATCAACCCATAAGTCCGGAGATTCCTATCCGTCAAAAGCGACTCGATGTCCCTATCTTCGCTCGGGACTCCCCGGAGTACTCGTACTATCTCCTTAAAGTGTTCACCATCGGGTCGCTGAATTATGGCTGAAAAAGAAAATAAATGTGAGTTCGACTACAAATGCATCATCTCTATCGACTACTCGAAAAGATAGCAATACTTACGTCTGAATAACCATCGCCGGGTAAACCTTGGAGGACATCTGACATAAAACCATTCCGTTCTGTAATAACTCAGCCTGGTCCAGGACCCAGTAACCACTTGACAATTCCTCACTGCTTCCAAAAACGTGAAGGAGGGGTAATCACCTCGGGTTTTGAAATTGAATAGATATCTGATCTCGGTCGGGATCGGTGGTCTATGAAGGTACTCCATGAAGACGATGAACAAGCTGTTCACGGAGGCATATCCGTTCGGGTGTAATTGAGATGGGGCGATCCTCAAAAAAGACAGTACTTCTCTTATGTACTCATTGAACGGAGGAAGCGTCCCGGCTGCACACACGTGGCGATTGAATGCTGTATATCCTTCCGGCGGATTGTGTGGTCTATCATTCGGTCCCGGTAATAACACGTCGTCCAGTGACAGGCCGTGCCTTAAACATATCCTCCCCAACATATCTTCAGAAATGTTGGATTGAACGGAGTCCGATGGGTTGGCAATAAAAGACGCATTGGGAAACTCGTCCGGGGCTGGACCGATGATCTCAGGTTCAATATCCGGAACCTCTAGTCTCGAAGTGACTGTACTTTGAATCTCCTGCTGCTGCGAACTTGAAGGTTCCATGACTAGCTAACTCATGAGAAACCATTGTTAGACGACAAAGGACCCGTGCATTCCCCAGTGTAAATTGTATGAATGTATGTTGTACAGTGCCATGCATTACTTGAATAAATGTCGCAGAGTTAAAGGAAATATGCAAACGTCAAAGCTACGGAGTCCAGTTATAATGACCGTCATCACTAAACCGTTTATATGATGGAAATTGATTCGGTTAGGAGTTGTTATGGTTCCATCGACGAGCTTCGGAAGGTGGTCGAGTATGCAGTTTAATATTCAAGTCCAAATATGCAAGAATGAAGCTCGTCGGGATTATGCTAAGAAAATGTCAAACTTTGGTATCCATCATAGAGGGTTTCGAACCGATCATAGGAAGCTCATTCGAACCCATCATAATACCACTTCGAATTGATACAGAGGGGCGCGCTTCGAATCGATGATCAAGTGCCGAGTTCGAATCGATCAATGAAGGATGACTTCGAATCGATCCTTGGTTAACTGGTTCGCACCGATCGGGAAAACCTCAACTTAACATTGATCACGTTCGAATCGATACCTTTCGTATCGGTCATGAAGATGTAATTCGTATCGATGTAAAGTTGAGGACTTCGAATCGACTAATAGATATTTCTCGAATCGATCGTTTCGAATCGATGCGACCTATCACAATAGCCAATCGGTGCGAACTGCCTCCCTCCAAAGGGCATCCCAGGGATCGATGCGAAATCTAAGGAAAAATGATGCCGCCATCATCGATTCGAACAAGAGTCCCCAGATGGTTTCAAAGCTCCCCCAAACCAGATCTGGTTTTACCAATCACCAGAGTGGCCAATCGATGAAGAAGTGGTAGGTCTGAAATAGCTTTGCCGTTTAGATTCGAGGTTAATTACCTAATTTGAGTGTGGGATTCGAGGAATTAAGGATGTGAATCTTGATTGGTTCGAAGACGTGGCACAGTTCCTCTCTGAAGCTTCGAGTCGATGCAAAACACGATAAAGACAAGGCGGCTGTAAAAAGTGAAAAAGTGAAAAAGGGCAAACCCCCTGCTATTTATATGGAGCCTTGAAAGCAACCGAGACGTTTCGCATCCCAGTTAACTCGACCGGTCACAACCGGTCAATTAACGGATCGGTTCGAAATCTGCCTTCGAATCCATGCGCTTGAAGCCTCATCGATACGAAACACACAGCAGAGCATCGAGTCGCATCGATGCGAAACAAACAGTGGGCACATCGATTCGAAACCCCTGTTCACGTCAACAAATCCACAACTCCATCCACAACCTACTGATACGAACATTGAACTCGTATCCATCATTTCCTATCGATATGAACGACGATTTCATATCCATCATTTCCTATCGTTACGAACGACGATTTCGTATCCATCCTTTCTCATCGGTGCGAATGGGTGATTCGCACTCATCCAAGCCATCGATACGAATGTAAATTTCGTACCCGTCATAGCATGAGCGTACTTCATCCATACGAATGTTGATCTCGAATCCATCGATTCTCATACCCATCGGTTCGAAATATTACATTCGCGCAACACAAATTCAATTCCTTCAACCTTCTATATCGGTTCAGGAGAGGATCGATACGAAGGGACTTTTCAAAACAACCATCAAGCGTTGTCTCAACTCAAATTTCCAAATCGGTTCAGGAGAGAATCGATACGAAATTCAATAGCAAACAAAACTGACAACGACTCGTGGACGCACGACGTTAACAAGGTTCAGACTAACATATGTGCATATATGTCAGACTAACATTCGATTTTAAACATTTACAGGGATCGAATACTCATCTTGTTACGAACACAACAGCCAACAGCTAAGCGCTATTATACAGCAATTAATCATATCAATGCAAGGTTACAACAATACAGGGTACGAATCTCAACAAAAGAAAGCAATGATTGTTCAAAGAGAAATTGCGCCTCTTCAAAGCACGTCATGTTTCCACAAGACGTACTTTGGGGGGCAAATGTTATCCCGCTTTTTGGCAAAGTCGTGATACCGAAAGATCGAACGAAGACAAAGGACAGTTCGTCTCAGAGATTTGTCATACTTCGTTTCACCATGGATATCGCTGAATTTTACCCGAGTCCAGATTGAGCTACAATTGATAGGACATGACAAGAAAGATCGTAGAAGTCATCATCTCAAATTTCAAGTCAATCCGAGTTCATACGCTCAAGTTATGATTGATTCAACTTGAAGGGAGAAGCACTAGTTTCGCATCCATCGTTGTAGGTGTCTTTGAAACCATCACCGAACACCGTTCGAACCGATCACCTTCGTATCGATCAACTTCGAATCCATCGGAGTGTCTCGGATTCGACTCCATCAACTTCGAATCCATCGAGTTCGTATCGATGGACCTCGTATCCATGGAGAAGTTACAAAGCTCGTATCCATCAGAGAAACGCAAGTACGTATCCATCAAGCATCGGTCATTCGACTCCATCAATGAAGCCCTGTTCGAACCCATCAATGAAGCTTCGTTCGAATCCACCAAGTCAACTATCCATGATGACGTGTCATCCATCGGTTCGAATGCGCCGAGATACATGGAGTCGAAGCGGTCAACTCGGAGTGAAGACCGGATTGATTCGAGGTTTGCGCTCCACGTCATCACGAAGGCGCGTGCCACCATCGATTCGAAACCATCGATCCAAAGGGATGGTTTCGAACCAGACAACCACACGAGGAATCCCATCTCGTATCCATCATATCTCTTAATTTATTGATCCAAATGCCACGAAATTTTCACAGAAGCTTGCATACATGTTGAAGGATGTCCACACCAAATTTCACCTCGATTGGATGAATTTCTGATCGATTCAAATGGAGTTCGAATCAATGCCAAAGTGGGCCCAAATTTCCTAAGGCCGGGCATGTGGGCCCCCTCACGTGCCAGAAGTGGTCTTCCGAGTTTTCAGCGAAATATCAGCATCCTACGCCTATAAATAGAGCCCAAGGGCCAACAGAAATGGGATCTTCTTCGATCTTTCGACTCTGAAGCGCCCAGACTCTGCCAGATTGAGATCTCCATCATCCTACATCATAACTTTGCTGTTGATTTCGAATTTCCAGTTGTAACTTGCTGTTGATTGCTGTAACAACATGTAAACATTGAAAGAGAATCAATAAAACTGCAAAAAACTTCACAGTGCACGTAGGCAACACGCTGAACCACTATAAATCGCTTGTCTACGCATTTACTTTATTGTTGATTGGAGTTTTTGTTAGATAATATTTGCCTTGAATTTGCATTCTTCATTATTATCTCTTCAGCGACTCCCGAAGAGTGTTGTGATCAATTTTGGTGCAAACAATTCCGGTCTACGAAGGGAAGACTGATCCCGACAGCATGTGATGAGATATAAATGGATGATGGATTCAGCTAGACTAAATGATGCAACTAAGTGTAGATGCTTCCCAATAAATTTATCTGGAATCGCTAAAATGTGGTTCACCCGACTTCCTCCATGGTCTATCTCCAACATTGATGAATTAGCAACGAAATTTATGGAACAGTTCAGGATTCATGCCACTCATCCCAAGGACGTGATGTCCTTGTTCAGTGTGATTCAGGCTCTAGGGGAGTCGTTAAAGGAGTATTTACAAAGATTTCACGTTGCGGCTACTGAAGTTAGCAACCCAAATGACCATGGCATTCTGATGGCTGTGATGCGAGGAGTAGATCCGGATTTGGAGTTTGGCGATTGGCGATTGGCTGGCAGGAAAGCCTTCGACTACACTAGAACGTTTTTATTCAAAGGTGCATCAATTCATAAAAAGAGAAGAAGTCAGGTGGATGAGGCGAGACAATGTTCTAGGGCCTAACAAGGAGACTGTGAGAGCAACATTGCTATAAAACAATTTGGTGATAACCCGAGGAAGGTCCAGGTCAATGTCCAGAACAAGCTAGAGCAATCTAAAGGATCAAAAGGAGGAAATCCCAAAAAGAAAAGGGAAGCAGGAAAGTGGAAACCACGGATCCCAACTTATAACGAATACACTGCTCTAAATACATCTCTTGAAAACATCTACCTATCAACTTGCAATACTTTTCAATATCGAAAGCCATGCCCAAAAGAGTCCACTGAAAAACAAAAGCGGACTGGGAAGTATTGTCGCTTCCATGAGACTTACGGGCATAATACTGAGGATTATAGGCACCTCCACGATGCTATAGAAAAGCTGATTCAACAGAATAAGTTACAAGAGTTTGTCAAGAACCGGCAGGAAGGTAGACAAGGAATATTAGACCCTTATCGCGGGCAAGCTCCATGCCATCCTGAGGAACCTACTCGAATTATAGGTAGACTAGTGATAAACATGATAGTCGGTGGGCCTCACCCTACAGACAAGAATTGGTTTGAGCGGTATGCTAATTCCCTAAGGCATGTAGATTTTGACAGTTTTTTAAACAAGGAGGATAGAATCCCAACTAAGCAGCAGCGAATGATGACCGATGATATAGTGTTTAGGAGCAGAGATGCTGATCAAGTGGAGGCGCCTATCCGTTGATCCGATGGTCATCTCGGCCACTATTGGGCTAGGTTTGTGAGGATAATACTGATTGACTGCGGAAGTTCTGTTAACATTATCTTCAAAAAATCATATGACCAGATGAAGATGGATACAAAGGATCTAAAACCATCTAAAGCCCGTGTTCATGGTTTTAATGGTGCAGCTATTGATGCAATGGGTTTTGTTGAATTACCAGTTGAACTTGGAGAAGGCGTACGTAGAATGGTGAGGATCCTATAGTTTGTCGTTTTGGATGTCGAATCTCTGTATAATGTGTTTCTGGGTCGACCGGCCCTGGCAAAGTTTAGGGCAGCTTTGGCCCCGTGCTATTTAACCTTGAAATTTCCGACCGATAAAGGAGTTGGTGTTGTGCATGGCGATCAGGCGACTGGTCATGCGTGCTATGTGGCTAAGCTGAAAGACGCTCAGCAAAGAGAGAAAGAAAATGTTGTGGACAGCTCCATCCGCATCCGAGTCACTAAAGATTGACAAGTAATGCCCGATCCTTGGCTCAGGCAACACAATCGAATCTATAGAGACATAGATCCAAGAGACGACGATGAGGAACCCAGGGAGGCAAAAGCAGTGCCGGATGAACTGAAGATTGACACTCCAGTCAGTCATGATGAACCATCATGAGTACTTAAGATTGGATCACAACTCAGCCCCTCGATGACCGAGGATCTCACTGATTTCCTCCAAGCGAATCTGGATGTTTTCGCTTGGACACATTTCGATATGTGTGGGATTTCTCCTGCCATTATGAGTCATATGTTGAACATAGACCCGAGGTACGTACCAGTAAAGAAAAAAGGAGAGGCATGGACCCGGAGAGGTCCACGGCTCTCAAAGAGGGGTGGACAAACTAGAAGCCAATGAGTTCATCCACGACGCCTTCTACCCTGAATGGGTGTCTAACCCCGTGCTAGTGAGAAAAGAAAATGGAAAATGGAGAACCTGCGTAGATTACTTAGATATAAACAAAGTATGCCCTAAGGATAGTTTCCCTTTATCCAGAATTGACCAGCTGGTCGACTCAATGGCAGGACACGAGTTATTGCCATTTATGGATGCGTACTCGAGGCAACTAGACCAACAACACACTAGTTTTGTCATAGACGTTGGGCTGTATTGTTATGTAGGGATGCCTTTCGGATTGAAAAATACAGGAGCAACTTATCAGTGTCTAGTGAATTGGATGTTTAAAGACCAGATTAGTAGAACAATGGAAGTCTATGTGGATGACATGCTCATGAAGTCATTTTAGTCAAACGACCACATTTGGAACTTGGCGGAAATGTAGATATACTCAGATATTATGGAATGAAAATCAATCCTCTAAAATGTTCCTTTAGCATTGCGTCAGGGAAGTTTTTGGGTTTCATTATTAATGCATGAGGAATTAAAGCTAACGCAGAAAAGATTCAGGTTATTCGAGACATACAAGTGCCCAGAACTGTAAAGCAAGTACAAAGCCTGAACGGAAAAGTAGCCGCACTGAGTCGATTCATATCTAGAGTGACAAATAAGTGTATTCCCTTCTTCGATGTAATAAAGAAAGGAAAGAGAAATTTCGAATGGATTCCCAACTGTGAGGATGCATTTCGACCTCTAGTAAGGCATTTGGAAAGTCCCCCGGTGTTGTCGAAGCCGGTATACCATGAAGTGTTGTATGTATACTTGGCTGTATCTCAACAAGACATCAGTACGGCTTTGGTTCATGAGGAGGACTGAGTTCAAAAGCCAGTGTACTATGTCAGTAAACATTTAACAGGGGTAGAAAGAAATTATCCTAAAATTGAGAAGCTAGCTACTGCTTGGTGATTACATCACGCAAGCTACGTCCGTACTTTCAGGCACACTTGATCAGTGTTTATACCGATCAACCCTTGCGACGGGTACTCCAACGACCAGAAACTTTTGGAAGGATGTTAAAATGGAATATTGAGTTCAGTCAGTTCGATATTACATACTTGCCATGAAAGGTCATACAAGGGCAAGCGCTACCAGACTTCATTGCAGAATTCACCGTATCAGACGAACCAAATAGTCATGATGTCATTCCCCCCATTCGATGGAAAATGTACACCGATGGGGCATCCAACAACCGTTGTTCTGGGGCTGGTGTAATTCTTATAACTCCCGAAAACCGATTAATTTTTTATACAATCCCAGCTATAAATAATGAAGCGGAGTATGAAGCATTGATTGCTGGCTTAAAGCTTATCAGGGAACTTAGAGTGAAATCGGTTGAAATCTGTTGTGCCTCACAATTGGTGGTGTAGCAAGTGCGGGGAGATTATCAAGCAAAGGGGCAGAGGCTTGCTCCGTATCTTGCCCGGGTTCATGAACTATTGGCGGACCTTGAATATTATGACATTTCGCATGTCCACGTGAGCAAAACAGAGAAGCCAATTTATTGGCGAAATTCGCAAGTACTGGCGATGCACAACAAATGGGATTGGTTCCCATCGAAATCTTACATGCTTCGAGTATATATGAGATGGAGGTAGATTTCGTGTTAGAAACAGAAATCGAGAAGGAGTCATGGATAACCCCATTCAAGCAATACCTGCTACACAGGACCTTGCCCGAAAGAAAGAGCGAAAGACGACAAGTCATTCGCAAAGCTTCGCGATATGTAATGCAGGATGGAATAATATATCGAAAGGGATTCTCGGTCCCCTTACTCCGGTGCACTGCCCACGGTGAGATAAAACGAGTCTTGATGGAAGTTCATGAAGGAGAATGTGGTGACTATACTAGGAGACAGACACTAGCAAAAAAGATCCTCCGCTATGGATACTATTGGCCAACTGTAAATCGAGATGTTGCGGACTACGTAAGATGTAACAAGTGTCAAAAGTATGCAAAAATCCTAAGAGCTCCGCCAACGGAACTCACACAAATGGTTAGTCCTTGGCCGTTTGCAATATGGGGAATCGATATAATCGGTTCCTTGCCTGTCTTCAAAGGTGGTGCAAAGTACGCAATAGTTGCGATCGATTATCTTACTAAGTGGGCGGAGGCAGAGCCCTTAGCTTCAATCACCACAATTCGTTGTACGAAACATCATATGTCATTTTGGACTCCCGCGAACTATCATTACAGACAATGGAACTCAGTTCGAAAGTAGGGAGTTCAAAGAATTTTGTCAAAAGTATGGCATTGAGAAAAGGTTTACAGTATTTACTCATCCAAAAGCCAAAGAACAAGTAGAAGCCATGAACAAAATAATCAAATCCATATTGAAAAAACGTATGGAAAAGGCTAGAGGCAAGTGGGTGGACGAGCTTCCAACAGCACTTTGGGCTTACAAAACCACCCACAAGTCCGCGACTAGCCACACTCCATTCACATTGACATATGGCATGGAAGCCGTTATACCCATGGAATTTGAAGTTCCTTCACATCGGGTAACTCATTATGACCCTAAGATGAATCGGGATCTCTTACTGGAATCACTGGACTTTGTTGATGAAAAATGTGAAGAGGCTGATTTAAGGGCGGCCGCATATAGGCACCGAGTCGCTCGATCTTATAATGAGAAGGTCCGACTGGAAAATCTTTGGTGTGCGCGATCTCATTTTGAAACGAGTTTTCCCGGCATATAGGCACCCAGCACACGAATTTGTTGCAGGCAGTATATCCGGCTGAGGGCAGGTGGGGACGATCTTGTCTCGATGGAACCAGTACATCGTCAAAAGGAATTCCATGGATTCAGCATAGTTGGCAAAAAGCAATTTCACTGATTCTTGAAGCTTGAGTATCAGCCGGATTGTCTAGGATTTTGCTTCATCTATGGCATCAGGAGCCAAGTCAATAGTCGCAGTCATTGAACTTGGGATATTCTGTGCAGGAGTTATCGATGGATTCGAAGTTCCCACTACTTCCTGTTGAGAACTTGGCTTGGTTTTATCTAAGACTGTGGCAGAGCTTGACTTTCTAGACATCTTCAATGAGCGTCGAATTTGGATAAACACCTGTTTGAACTATACTTGAAAGACAATCAATATTAGACATAACGATAAAAGTACTCCCCCATGTGGTGTGTGGACTAGTGCATTTGTTCGAGTATAAGTGTAAAAAAATTAAAAGTCCAAAAGCTGATAAATTAAGGTTAAGCATTGAACTGTCATCTTCGAAGACTGTCATTGCTGACCGTCTCCCAGAGCTTGCCCTATGACGGTTTTGATCTTGAACTAGGACATTAACATTATATGTTGAAGGCTATAATTTCTTTTATCGAGTTGAATTCAGGCTTGTAGTTGTTGAAATTGGGGAGTTATTAGTCTGAATCAGTTCGATATGCTTGTATGCCTAAGTTTGTCATTCTTCATTGTTTTGTGGTAAGGCATGGAAATATGTAGTTTTGACATGTGTTGTGCTTAGTGGAGATAGTCATGATTATTAATGCCGACCTTAGGACCTAAAGCCAAACGACTCCCTAAACCGACACCAAAGAATCACTCACTTTCCTCTCCAACGCTCTCTCTTCACCGAACGGCTTACAGAGGTCATATCGAACCACACTCGCTCGGTATATCGAACCCACCTTGTGATCTCCAACCGGACCATAACACTACCCTCAAGTGGTTAAACCACTCTCTCCCTCACACCGAATGATACTAGGCCACAATACCTGGCCGTAGAAACCGCCCATACTGACCGACCCACTCCTTCTCCTCCATCTCACTTCCTCGAGTAACCTAAACACTCTCCTTGTTGCCCACTGAACGACACTCTCACTCATACGCTGCACCCAACCTACCGAGTAGTAGCCTTCCATAGAACCTAAAAACTCAACATTAACATTCAACCAACACCTCCAAAACACACTAACTCCTACCGACCCACTATTACTTCCTCCTCCCTCGCTTGATGGCCCAACAAGAGCCGGCGTCCTAGGAATCACCGGCTCCAACCTAAGACATGTTCTACCCGTGGATTCATCTTCAACACCTACACGACTCCTGCCATTCGTATTCTGAAGAAAACTCGCGAAATCTAATTTCGTACAAAACCGCTAGCTCGAGAAAGTCAATCGAATGGGAAGTTCATTACTAAGAGAGCGAGTCGAGGCTTGGGGAATTGAGAGATTTGAGACCGAAGTTCATTTCGATTTGTTGTCAGGGGGAGTTGCGGAGACGGTGCTTTGGGTTTAGGATGAGAGAGGAAGGTTGAGTGGTAGCTGAAGTTTGGGGGAAGGTAGTTTAAAAGGTCCCGTGGTGTTGAAGTGAAAGTGTAAAGAAGAAAAGGAGAAGTGTTAGCTTTTATATGAGGAAGGGGAGGTCAACAGGTGTTAACCAGTGGCTCGGTCAAAGTGTCTCACTAGTTAGGTGAATAATCATACTGCTCGGCAATGGATATGCCAAACTAGTGATTTGGCGTGTTTACGTCGACCGGCCCACACCGAAGATAATAGCACAATGGAGAATCAGATCCCACTTGATAAGGGAAGAAAAGTGGAAAGCCTAGATTGGTTCAAAGCACATCAAAATGACTCTCATGATATGCTTTGGGGGAAAATGTTACCTACTTGCATGGCCTGGCCTATATACATGGTTCGGCCATGGTGGTTCGGCCACTCACCGCTCGTTTTTGAAGAAGGAATCATCGTTCGACCAATTCAAGGCCTGGTGTGTTTGGACAAGAGGTGGCTCGGTTACATGTTATAAGAGGGATCAGGTGGAAAAAGCGGCCCGGCCGTGGACCGTTCAGCCTGGATGCGTCGTTTGGCAAGCAAGTGCCGTTCGGCCTAAGACCATCGCTCGTCATCCTTCATTCGAAAGCCATCGCTCCGAAAGTGTTGTTGGGAACTCAGTACATATGTCGCCAGGCAAAGCCTCGCTAGGCAATGTCATTCGGCAATCAGCGTTCGACCAGCGAAGTTATAGGTGATGCGGTTCGGTCTGGATGCTCAGGGAAGGATGGCTCGGCATGGGTGGTTCCGTCAAGGAAGCACGGACACATGTCGCTCGGCTTAGATGGTCGGCGCATGTCGCTCGGTGCGGAAGGTTCGGCATACGTCGCTCGGTGCATTCTAAAGAAGTTGGTAGGTTGTCAGGCCTACAACAAAATGAGGCGATTGGCATGACTTCGCTTTGAGTCAACCCACTATTTGCTTCGGGTCTCCTGAGGGTTTACTTCGAGCCACTAGATAATCGACCAGACATGATTGGTCGGCATTTCTCGATCGACATTTCTTGATCGACCTGTCTCTTTGGCATGCCTGGCTCGGTGCGCAAAAGTCACCTACTATGGTCCTAGATACCTTGTTCCTGGGCCCGTAAAGGAAGTCTATCCAATCTTCGCCTATAAATAGAGGGGTAGAGGCGCAGTGAAAAGGGACCTTTTTTCGTGAACTCTGGGGAGACTCTGCCATTTCCAAGACTCATCACTTTTCTGTTAGAACTTGTATTCAAGTTGTTGGCATACGGATTGTATCTATATTTAATTATTTGAAAAAGAAATAAAGATTAAACTCAAAGTGGACGTAGGTAGTTACGCCGAACCATTATAAATCTGGTGTTCTAGTTTTTGCAATTAATTTTACATACATTCCTCTATTTTAATTTTCTATCTTCATTAATCTCTCCACAAAAATCTCCCTTTGGGTGTTAGTGACCAATTTTGGTGCTAACATGTTTGAAAGTAAATCGACTCTTGCTGATCACTATTCTGAATTTCAGAATATGTGATGATTACAAGCGAATTAATTTCGATGGACAGGTCATGATAAAGTAAACATATGGAATGAATTTCTATATCTGAATATTGGTACCCTGATTGTAGAATTGTTCATTTAAAACAACTTAGCCTTTATTAATTTATCATTTTGGATTCGATGAGACAGGGACCCGTCGTGTTTAGGTATGACGTTGTCTTATGAGATACCTTTGTTTCAAAGGATTTTACAAACAACAATAATTCAAATTGAGTGTGTTTTCTCATGCTAGTTTTCTAGACTGGCTCGGTGTTATTTTAATATAATGCTCGGGTCGGACCGAGTATTACAGATTCAGGTTAAAGTGCTTTGAGCTCTGGAGACGAGCTTGAGGATTTGAGATGTATATCACGTACTTAATTATATTCCGCTGTATTTGTTGACTGTATAATCAGCACTGGCGAGGACAAGTTATTATAACTGTCCAGATTGATTTATTGATTATTGTACTCTAATGTTGTATGTATAAAAACCAGTTATTATATATTATATTTTATTTCCCTACAACAAAGTAACACCGGGTCAAGCTGGAAACCAGCGTAAGTAAATCCCATCTAACATAAAATACTAAGAAATAAAAATTATTTAAAACCCGGGGTAACTTGTACCTTACTACGAGTTCTTAACTTGCCATAGTCAATTACACATCTTTCAATCGTATCTAAGCATTTTTACTCAAATTAAATAACCAAGTTTACATCATTTATTCCATTCCAGCCTATTTATTCCAAGATCAAATCCATAAGAATTATTGTCGATTACTAATCGAAGTGGTTTCGGGTATTTACTGATTCTCGACCCCGGTCTCTTCGAATCCAGTGTCATTCTTCAAGTCAAATTGTTTAAGTTTAAACAACTAAAATTATATTCGGGATATCATATCCATACAATAGTTCATCTTAGATAAATAATCCATATTATCATTGTTCAACCAAAGTATCTCATACCACAAAAGCATCACAAATCTCATATCAGAGATATCAATAATCTAAGGCACCCAATATCGTTTAATCATTCATAAGCAAGGTTAATTAGTCACACAATTTCTAATTAATTTAAATAAAATTTAAATTAATTACTTCAATCGCCTTTAAAACATGCTTACCTATCATTAATTACAAATCAATTAATCAATCATCCTTTTATTATCATCTTTAATTACATTAAGTAATTAGCCTTTAATTAATTATACAAATTAATTAACCTTCAACCATCCACATTGAATACCCCTTTAATTTCTCTCATAAGGTAATTAACAATAATCTATTACATTGATCCTTAATTAACTCTAATTAATTACTCTATAATCACTTATATTGATTTATTATCCTTTAGTTAATCACATTAATTAACTAACCCTTAATTTAATTTCCTTAATTAATCTATACTTTAATTAATTACACTAAGTAATTAATCCTCAATTACTTCCATTAATTAATTATCACTAAATAAATCACATTTAGTAATTACTCATTAATTACCCTCCTTAATTAATGACATTAAGGAATTATCCTTTAATTACTTTCATTAAGTGATTATCATTAATTAATTTCATTAAGTGATTAACCTTTAATTAATCACATTAATTAATTCCTTAATTAATTATCCTTAAATTAACTTCCTTAATTAATTAACCTTTAATTAATCACTTAAATTAATTAATCACCTTAATTAATTATCCTTAAATTAAATTCCTTAATAAATTAACCTTTAATTAATCACTTAAATTAATTAACAACCTTGATTAATTATCCTTAAATTAATTAACCTTGGCTTACTTCTCTTAATTAATTAACCTTTAATTAGTAATCAATTGACTAATTAATAAATCTTAATCACCCAAACCTTAATTAATTTTAAGATAATTCATTTATCTTAATCACTTTCTCAATCATCATTAGAATTTAATAAACTTGGGATTAATTATCATTAACTTGTAAATTTACAAAAATCCTTAAGTTTAATGATAAAACACTTCATCTTCTTTAATCATTACAATATTAATTACGTTTTAAATAAACTTAAGTTTTAACTTAATCTAAGTTAAAAATAAGTTAAATGTCTTTTAACTAAATCTCCAATTACCCGAGTAAAACCCGAGTACTTCTACTCCCAAACCCGAGTCCAAACCCAAAATTCCCAAGCTCAAGCTTCAATATCCCGAACAAAACTTCGAGCCAACCCAACTTTTCCATGCAAACCCTTCTTCCTCGAGTAAATCCCCAAACCCACTCAAGACCAACCCGAGAAAACACCCTATTCTCCCATGCCTATATCAACACAGCCATCAATGTGCACGTGTGCACGTGCACGCCATACCCACGCCCTCCGATCAACTCACCGGCC
This sequence comes from Allium cepa, assembly GCA_030765085.1. Lineage (NCBI taxonomy): Eukaryota > Viridiplantae > Streptophyta > Magnoliopsida > Asparagales > Amaryllidaceae > Allium > Allium cepa. Next base: position 444,963,776 of record CM060929.1, read on the forward strand.
ATCCTCCAAGTCGACGACGACCTCGACAAATAATACGACCACCCAGAACAACAGAAACGACAGCCAAACAAAATCGAGCTCGATGATCCAAAATATGGAACGAACCATCATCCACAAAAGGCCTCGACTTCGAGGATTCCGATCATCGGAGTCCTCACCGCCCTGCCCATAGCCTTGCTGACGATCCATACTCCGTTACCCCCATGATCCGTCTCCTCCAATGCCTTGTCGATGGCGCGGCAACCCAAAATCCAACTTCGACCAAACACCCAGCTAAAACCCTACTTCGATGAACAGCCCCCGCCACAGTGATCAATAAAACCACCCACTATTTTTACCAAGGCCGTCCACCTCTTTGCCACCTCCGGCAGTGATCCTGACCCTCAAAGCTACACCGATCACCAGAAATCACTCGAAACCCAAATCTCGTTCAACATACATTATCTCACAATTTAAAAGCCTAAAAATCTTGATACTTTTTCTAAAATCAAAGTTTGTGAAGATAAATCAGATTATAAACATGGATCCACAAATTGTTCAAGTCAAAATTTTGATATTTTTAAGTTTATTGTAATATTTACATCCTCATTAAATCTATATTCAATTCCTTCTTAAAAATATTTTAAAAACCTTAATCTTGTTGTTACTAACATAATTTATTTTAACATTTAAGTCTAAAGATATTTAGGGAAATAAAATTGGAAACTTATCAGGTTTGAAGCCTGAAGCTGGAACAGAGCAAACATATATGGTTCACAGATATGCACATCAAATATTAACAAACATATACACATATAATCATATCTAAACAACATGCAAAGCATACTACCCAACCAAAATTTCAAGTATTATCACTTGCAAATGATTTTCAAACAACATATTTTTTTTATAGAAAAAGTTTACTCACCAATTATCAGAGAAGACTGGGAAGTTTTTGAAATCAGGAAACTTGATCTTTGGAAAACTGGAATTGCTTTTTGAAACTGGAAATTTGTTTTACTTCTTGATTTTGATTTTCTTACTGATCTGATCCTTGCTTAGCTTCAGGTTTGAATTTAGAAGGATATTGTTTTGAATTTCCTTTGATTTTGTTCTCTGGTTTTTTTAGGATTTTGGTTTCTCTTTGTATCTTTGTTTTGATTTAGAAAATGAACTGATAAAAGAAATGAAAGAGAGGGATGGAGAGGATTATATAATATATTCTATCTTTTATTAATTATTTTTAAAAATAAAAAGAAATTAAGGACACTTGTTAAAATCAATTTACACTTGTCATTAGATATATTTTTAGGATTACATTTGTAGTTATGTGTACATAATTCTTACATTTGTAATTTTGTGTATTAATATGTTTTTTATGTATATTTATATTATATTTTAAGTTTAGTTTTATATTTATTCATGTCTTTATTTAAATTTTTTTATTAATCTATATATATTCAAATTATAGTTATTTTATTTGCTTAGGAAAAAGAATAAATTTTAGATTATAAAAGAAGATTATTACATTATTTATTTGCCTAAAATTCTAGAATATCACATTCCTCCCCCTTAGAATCTTTTCGTCCTCGAAAAGGAGAAAAACCAGAATTTTATTAAAATGATTATTATCAGCTTATATTGCTCTTTGACCATTTCAACAATAAACCCTTCATTTAAGAATTTTAAAAACACTTCAAAATCTATATAATATTACTAAAACAGTTTCATAAAAATACTTTTATAACTCGATGTGTACATAAAATACTTTCATAAAAATCTATATAATATTACCATCCTTGTTCTCACAGAAATTCGGTCATACGTTGATTAGGCATAGGACTGAAAATCTCAAAGTACTTGATAAACCCATTTTCAACATCAAGTGAAAATACTTGGAAAGATATTTTTTTGAAAATATAGATAACATTTTTTAAAATATAGGAAACATCTTTGGTGAGAATGCTCTAGAAATCATCACCCCCTCCATAGTCGCAGTTAACCCGATGGTTACGTTGCCATCCCGGCAAAATCCATAGATAACTGTAGGCACTCCGTGCCCCTCGATTACGCCATGGAACCCGCCACAGATCGCAGTTACATCCCGGGTTACGTTGCCATCACGGCAAAAGTCCATGTAACTGTAGGCATTAGCGCCTTCAATTTTCGCTGCCAAATGAAACTTCACCACTCCCACATAGGTCGTAGACGACATCAGTCAAGTCCCAATATAGCCTTAGGCTCTCACGGCCTCTCGACTTTCGCTATGTCACCATAGGTCACAGTCTAGCAATGTCACGTTGCCATCATGGCAAAATCAAACGTAGACTATTGGCTCTCACGACACACATGACTTCCGCTATGGTCCATAGTAGATCGCAATAATATCGAGTTACACTTTCATCACAGCATAACCCAAATGTCTCTGTAGGCATCAGCGCCCTTGACTTTCACTGTCCGCTATACATAATCCTCAAGAACTTCAGTTTGTCCGAACTTCCTTCCAGGATTCAATTTAGAGCCTCCCCCTTAAGGCTCAAGGCAGACCCACCCCATAGATCTCATAATGAAGTTCATTCCAATGGGAGCGCCTTTTTCCCTAGAGCCAATCTCAATACACTTTATACTACACACTTATAGTATCTTTCAAATCATACCCTTTATGATTTACATCAAAATCTCCTTTACACAAAATCGATATCTCAAATCGGTAGTTCCAAACTTGGCTTTCCAAACTCCCAAAATTTGATTTTCCCAAAAAAATCAAAAGCCTTTCCAACATCCATAGGTTTTGAAACCTTTTCCAAATCTTTCTCAAAAACCATCTATATATATATAATCTTGAAAAAACTTTGGATCACTTCATACTTGTATAAATTTCCTCTTTATACTTCAAATACTTTCAAAAACCTTTCTTCGGGATATAGATTCAACAAGGGGGGTTTATCATATATAACAAAGATATATAACTATGTTTATTCCATATCAAATATTCAAATTTGATTACTCTTTTATAAAGTTATTAACCATATTACTTTTCAATAAAATGAGTTCTAATCATAGAAATATCCAACTCCCATTTTATTTCATCATTCATTTTTCAAAATATACCATCCCATTTCAAAAATCAATTTACATTTTTTATCTATAAATTTCCAATACCAATTTCATTCAGACCCGTACAATGTATGCATATCATCCGTATGCAATATCAAATCTGATCGCTCACTCGATCACACAATTTCACTTACGAACTAGTATCGTCTACTCGACTTCCTAGTGCGGACTCAGATCTGGTTTCTCGATCAGAAACCGTCATTCTCCTTGCATAATCATAACTATGATAGAGAATTTCAAAAACCAATTAAAAATCCATATCCAGGTTCGCCGTCAAAACTCGAGTGAAAAATCCCAACTCGGATCGATATAACTACCTCGAAATTCTATGCTCGAATCTGTATCAAACCACCATGTTGATAGAATAATATATGTACATCCAACGTATTTATCTCCATTGATTATTAGCTAAATCAATTCTCTTTTCTATTCACATTCATTTATGATTCTATTCACTTATTCACATTTGCTTCAAATTCCATTTGGATTATCACTTCAACTCTTATCTCAATTGGTATTTACTCATAAAGAGTTTGCACTCTAACCAGCTTGTATTAAGAAAATAGCTTGAAAATTTTTAAAATAGAAAAGTAGTCGTAAAATAGTTATTTGTTGCAAATAGTAGTAAAATAGTAAAGTAATTATAAAATAGTCATAAAATAGTCAAATACTTATAAAATAGTTAGATACTTGCGAAATTGTAGTAAAATAGTAATTAGTTTCCAAAATAATTGTAAAATATGTATAAGATAGTTTTGGGTTTTAAAAAGAAAAGTTGTATAGTAAATAGCTAGGAAAAATAGATTTAAAATAGTTTATATTAAAACAATTTATTTAAAAAATAGTTCAGAGCCAAACTATTCAATTCTCAATTTCCAATCCCAATCAATTTCCAATTTCCACTTCCATTTAAATTGAATCCAATTTCAATCCAATATGAATTAATCTCAATTCCCTATTCCAAATTCAAATCAACTCCCATTTGAATTTCAACTTCAATTTCACTTTAAAATAATTCAATTCAAATTTTCCATTTGAATTTTATGTTTATCCATCTTCAATCACAATTCCAATTAATTCAAATCAAATTCAATTTGAACTAATTCTATTCAAATCTCAACTTAAAACCATCTCGAATTTCATAAATTCGAGTTAAATTCTTAAATATTAATTTAATCCTTTAAATCAGATCGATCTTTATTTTAAATTAACAACTTAAAATTTTTAAACTAGTTAATTTTGAGTCCAAATTTCAAAATTCCATATTCAATTACCATTACTTAACTTATTTCAAAGTTCAAAAACAATTAAATCTTCAAAATCCAGTTTATTACCTAATTCTATCTTCAAAACCCATTCTTAAACAAATTTAGTTTGCAAGTTCATTTTTTAACCTTTTGAATCTTAAGTTCAAAGTGATTCCCTTTTCATAAGTTCAAATCTTAACTCTATTTTATTTCAATAATGGATGTATATTACCTCAATTTCTTAGTTTAATTAAAATAATCCAATTCACATTTTCATGGATTATTAATAACAACAGGATGATATCAACATAAGTCGAAATAAATAAATATCCAAATTATTTAAAACATTCATCAGTAGCATCTAATTCCCATTCCCAGATCTCAAACCCATTTTGAGATCACACATACTTCCAATTCAAACAACCATTTAACTTCCTAAGTTAAATCTCAATTTCATCTTGAAATTTCCAATTCAGGTTGTTCGTTCTAAACTTATTTTTAACTTCCCTTAAGTTAAATTCAATTTATCTAATCCAGACAACTTTACCCAGTTTGAATTCCCATTTCAAATTTAAACTTCACATTAACTGTCTTCCCACTTATAAGTTCCAAAAACTTATCACTTTGGGTTTTCATATCACATTCCAAGGAAAAATTTAAACTCAACACTTAGAGTTTATTTCAAATCATCTTTGATATTATTTATATCCCTCATTTTGCATATTCATTTCCTTTGCATACCAAGTTATATCTTTAAATTTTAAACCACCCTTGGTTTTAATTCAAAACAAATTTCTTTAAAATTTTCAAACAACTCTTGTTTGAAATAGGACCCTTTCATTCAAATACATTGTAAATAATACTATTTATTATTTCTTCTAGCACTTTGAAACAAATTCCAAATTTTCTGGACTTAGATTTTAAAACTTCACAATTTAAATTATCTGCAATTCCAATTTATAAGTCATACTCACCTAAATGTTTACTTCCTTAAAACATTTCATATTTGCTTAATCATTAACAAACATTTCATTATTAAACACAACAACAATTTATGATAATAACAGAGATTATCATATCTGGAAACCAATCCATTATTATCTTATTCTGAAAACACTTCTATAAATTCATGATTTAATTTCAGTTTGGATCTATTTCAAATTATCTTATTTATATAGTTCATATTATCCAATTTCCCATTTGATTGTACTTCAATTACCACTTCATTCTTATTATTTTACTTAATTCCAATGATTTAACAACCAATTACCTTAATATTAGAAAAACTATTTTCTTTATGTATATCAAAATATAAACTTATATAAAAATCATTTTAAAACCATTTCTAAAATCATTATATAAGAAAATAACAAGTACACTATTATATATACTACTCTCAACTCATTCTAGGGTACCATTGACCCTATCCTTAATGATTAAACCCACAAGAGCCAAGGTTCTCGCTTAACCTTCAGCTCTGATACCAAATGTAACGACCCAAAATTTTCGACCTCAAAATTCGACATTCATACATTCACTTAGAAGTGCTGATCAATCGAACGTCAAAAATCCCAGATTGTTAGGTTAAGAAGAAAAGAGGTAGAAGAAGAAACAAAAGACAAAAATTAGATTCTCACATTCGCAGCGGATCAAAATATAATATCAAATAATAGCAGTTATACAAAGAAAAATTGTATCTGTTAATTTACATCAATACATCAGAGTTACAACCATTACACAAAATTGGGCAGTTAAAATTAACATATCCCAGAAATACAAACAATAATATACACAACGGAAACTCCATACATTTCTGCCATCCAGTTTGCCTCCTGAGCTCCAGAACGTTCGAACCTGAAAATCAGTTATACTCGGTCTGACCCGAGCATTACAACAAAGTAACACCCGAGTCAGGCTGGAAACCAGCATGAGTAAATCCTATCTAACATAAAATACTAAAAAATAAAAATTATATAAAACCCGGGGTAACTCGTACCTTAGTACGAGTTCTTGAATTGCCACAGTCAATTACACATCTTTCATTCATATCTAAGCATTTTTACTCATATTAAATGACCAAGTTTACATCATTTATTCCATTCTAGCCTATTTATTCCAAGGTCAAATCCATAAAGAATTATTGTAGATTACTAATCGAAGTGGTTTCGGGTATTTACTGATACCCAACCCAGTCTCTTCGAATCCAATGTCATTCTTCAAGTCAAATTGTTTAAGTTTAAACAATTACAATTTATATTCGCGATATCATATCCACACAATAGTTCATCTTAGATAAATAACCCATATTCTCACAGTTCAACCAAAGTATCTCATATCACAAAAGCATCACAAATCTCATATCAGAGATATCAATAATCTAAGGCACCCAATATCATTTAATCATTCATAAGCAAGATTAATTAGTCACATAGTTTCTAATTAATTCAAAAAAAAAAATTAATTACTTCAATCACCTTTAAATCCTCCTTACCTATCATTAATTACAAATCAATTAATCAATCATCCTTTAATTATCATCATTAATTACATTAAGTAATTAGCATTTAATTAATTATACAAATTAATTAACCTTCAACCATCCACATTGAATAACCCTTTAATTTCTCTCATAAGGTAATTAACAATAATTTATTACATTGATCCTTAACTAATTACTCTAATTAATTACTCTATAATCACTTATATTGATTTATTATCCTTTAGTTAATCACATTGATTAACCAACCCTTAATTTAATTTCCTTAATTAATCTATACTTTAATTAATTACACTAAGTAATTAATCCTCAATTACTTCCATTAATTAATTATCATTAAATAAATCACATTTAGTAATTACCCATTAATTACCCTCCTTAATTAATGACATTAAGGAATTATCCTTTAATTACTTTCATTAAGTGATTATCATTAATTAATTTCATTAATTGATTAACCCTTAATTAATCACATTAATTAATTCCTTAATTAATTATCCTTAAATTAACTTCCTTACTTAATTAACCTTTAATTAATCACTTAAATTAATTAATCGCCTTGATTAATTATCCTTAAATTAACTTCCTTAATTAATTAACCTTTAATTAATCACTTAAATTAATTAATCACCTTGATTAATTATCCTTAGATTAATTAACCTTGGTTTACATCTCTTAACTAATTAACTTTAGTTAATAATCAATCAATTAATAAATAAATCTTAATCACCCAAACCTTAATTAATTTTAAGATAATTCATTTATCTTAATCACTTTCTCGATCATCATCATAATTTAATAAACTTGGGATTAATTATCATTAACTTGTAAATTTACGAAAATCCTTAAGTTTAAGATAAAACACTTCATCTTCTTTAATCATTACAATATTAATTAAATTTTAAATAAACTTAAGTTTTAACTAAATCTAAGTTAAAAAAATAAGTTAAATATCTTTTAACTAAATCTCCAATATCTTACCAAAGTAAAATCTGCGTTCTTCTACGCCCAAACCTGAGTCCAAACCTAAAATTCCCAAGCTCAAGCTTCAATACCCCTAACAAAACTTCGAGCCAACCAAACTATTCCATGCGAACCCTTCTTTCTCGAGTAAATCCTCAAACCCACTCGAGACCAACCCGAGAAAACACCCTCTTCTCCCATGCCCAGATCAACATAGCCATCAACGTGCACATGTGTACGTGCACGCCGTACCCACGCCCTCCGATCAACTCATCGACCATCCTCCAAGTCGACGACGACCTCGACAAATAATACGACCACCCATAACAACAAAAATGACAGAAAAACAAAATCAAGCTCGATGATCCAAAATCTGGAGCGAATCATCATCTAGAAAAGGCCTCGACTTCGACGATTCCGACCATCAGAGTCCTCGCAGCCCTACCCATAGCCCTGCCGACGACCCATACTCCGTCACCCCCACGACTGGTCTCCTTCAATGCCTTGTCGGCGGCGCGGCAACCCAAAATCTAACTTCGACCAAACATCCAGATCTAACCCTACTTCGACGAATAGCCGCCGCCACAAAGATCAATAAACCACCTGCCATTTTTACCAAGGTCGTCCACCTCTTCTCCACCTCCAGCAGTGGTCCCGACCCCTCCAAGCTACACCGATCGCCAGAAATCACTCGAAGCCCAAACCCCGTTCAATATACATTATCTCACGATTTAAAAGCCTAAAAATATTGATTCTTTTTTTAAAAATCGTAGTTTGTGAAGATAAATCGGATTATAAGCATGGATCCACAAATTCTTCAAGTCAAAATTTTGATATTTTTAAGTTTTACTGTAATATTTACATCCTACTTAAATCTGTATTCCTACTTAAAAATATTTTTAAAACCTTAATTTTGCTATTACTAACATAATTTGTTTTAACATTTTAGTCTAAAGATATTTAGGGAAAGAGAAATTGGAAACTTATCAAGTTTGAAGCCTGAAGCTGGAACAGAGCATACATATATGGTTCACATATATGCACAGCAAATATTAACATACATATACACATATAATTATATCTGAACAATATGCAAAGCATAGTACCCAACCAAAATTTCAAGTATTATCACTTGCAAATGATTTTCAAACAACATATTCTTTTTATAGAAAAAGTTTACTCACCAATTATCAGAGAAGACTGGGAAGTTTTTGAAATCAGGAAACTTGATCTTTGGAAAACTGGAATTGCCTTTTGAAACTGGAAATTTTTTTTTGCTTCTTGATTTTAATTTGCTTACTGATCTAATCCTTGCTTAGCTTCAGGTTTGAATTTAGAAGGAGAATTTTTTGAATTTCCTTTGATTTTATTCTCTGGTTTGTTTCAGGATTTTGGTTTCTCTTTGTTTCTTTGTTTTGATTTAGAAAATGAACTGATAAAAGAAATGAAAGAGAGGGATGGAGAGGATTATATAATATATTCTATCTTTTATTAATTATTTTTAAAAATAAAAAGAAATTAAGGACACTTGTTAAAATCAATTTTACACTGGTCATTAGATATATTTTTAGGCTTACATTTGTAGTTATGTGTACATTTTTCTTACATTTGTAATTTCATGTATTAATATGTTTTTAATATATTTATATTTTATTTTAAGTTTAGTTTTATATTTATTCATGTATTTATTAAAAAAAAATATTAATCTATATATATATATATATATATTCAAATTATTACTTATTTTGTTTGCTTAGGAAAAAGAATAAATTTTAGATTATAAAAGAAGATTATTACATTATTTATTTTCCTAAAATTCTGAAATATCACACTTATTTCACATCGAATGGTTCTTTTACATTTCAATAAGGTCAATTTACAATTTATATCAAAATATCATATTCGATTTCAAATCATATCTCTTTTGAAATCATATTTACTTTCAAAATCACATTCACTTCAAAAATCATATACGTCATTTCACTGAGAGTTATCAATTCCAAATTCCAACTTAGGTTATATCGTCATCAAGGATCTAAATATAAATACTTCAGCTTTACATAGTGTGAAATTTTAGAAAATAGTTTAGGTTGTCATATATAGTTTGAATCGTTTTAAAAAAAATTAAGATAGATTAAAATAGTTTAAAATAGAAAGATAGTTTTAATAGATTTAAATTTGATTTAATTTGATTTTTAAAATGATATAAAGATATTTAAAATAGATTAAATAGATTTACTTAAAAATGTTTTAAATAGATTAATTTTAGATTAAATATATTTAAATTATATTAAGTAGATTTTTTTAAAAATAATTAAAATAGATTAAATAAATTTAACTTAAATTAAATAGATTTAAAATAGATTAATGGATTAAATAGGTTATAATAGATTAACTAAATCAAAATAGTTTTATATTGAATAAAGTAGTTTAAATTAATTTAAAATAGATTTCAAAATGATATCCAACATTCTAATATCTCAATTCTGATAAATTCATTTATATTTGACACCTCAACTTTAAAAATTCAAATTTTAAATCCTTTGAACCATTCATTAAATTAATTCCTATTTCAACATTTACACTTGGATTAGTGAAAATAATTCAGTTTATATAAATCAATTTCTATTTCAAAATACCAGTTAACTGAATTCAAAATTCCAAAGATTCAAAAATCATTTAATTTAACCAATCTGGTATCCGTGTATTATTTTCTACCCTAGGGTCAAGTGATACAGATATTTATCATTCAATCCGCAATTCAAAATTTTACAGTTATATATCATTTTAGACCGCAATCTCGAATTAATTAAAATCCATAAAATCACTCGATTCTATCATTTCAACGCATAACGATTTTTCCCTAATCTATAGATCATTTGGGTATGTATCATTTCAACCCATAGGGAACTTGCAGTTTTATAACAGTATAAAATACACATCCAGTCATCCAATATCAACAATCAAACATCCATCATAGCTATCATCCAAATTAACTAATAACCATTAATAGATAACTGATTATCATTAACAGATATTCAATTGACAATTTAAATTCAGTATTAAATTAAATGATGATTAAATGCAATTGAAGTTAAATTTAACCAGAATGACAATTTAAACATACCAAACAACACTGAAAAAATTTCTAATCACATTATAAATTTAATTTAACTAACATAAGATAATCTATTAGTTGTGAGGGGGTCAAGATACTCATCTTTGAATTTAAATCGATTTGAAATTCAAATAAAGGCCCAAAATTTAATAGTCTCTAAATTTGTCCATACTAGCTTCAAAATGTCCGAAATTTCGATAGATTCGCAACGGAACAAACCGTGCGTGGAACGGACCCCATATGAAAATTTTATGTAATTTAGAACATTTGAATAATATAAATTTAAAACAAATAAATATAAAAGAAATGCCACATCAACTTGAGCAAAAGAACCTAGCCAACCATCGTGCTCGACATGCTGCAGCACTGCTACGAACTTGATCAAATTGCCGCCTCCACTATCAGGTGAACCTCGATCAAGCAAAGTCGATGGCGAACTCTCCTCTGGCCGAGCTCCAGGGTCTACGCGTGCCTCCACCTTAGCCAGAAATGGCCTCGATCGTCGTTGATGTGATGGTCAAAACTGACGATTCCAGTCACCTATGATTCCAACGAACTATATAGATCGAGGCCTCTCGATGTTCTCTATAAGCCCGTGTCTCCTGATCGTCGCAAGGAGGGCGATCCACCGTCAAACCTAATAAACTCACATGAACGGTCATGGATATATGGCCAATTTCCGATCAAACCATGATCCAAATCGGAAAACGAATCAAGGATTTGGGTTGCACTCGTCAAGAGCTTCATATCGGTATAAAATTCGATATAGTTTTAGGAGTATGAATTTTCGATTTTATTTTGGTTTGCAATAGAATTAGGAATTGGCTTTGGTTTGTCTACCATTAGAAAGAGAGAAGTAGGTGGAATTGTTCATACTGTAAATGAGAATATGAGAAACAAATAGGGTTATAATGGGCTATTTATAGATATAGTCGACATAGAAAAGAATGGACCGGATCGATTTGAAAGTTGAACGATGAACGACCCGAAAAGCCCATTTCGCTCTAGAAACGAAAATGGGTAATCCCATACATCAAAATAGATTTTTTCGATATTTTTAAACTCAATAGTATAGGTTTCAAGTCCAAATTCCATCGTATGAAGAAGTTAGCTTAAAATCAGCCTATTTCAAATTGATTTCAATTGAATTTACTTAAATCGATTTCTAGGCGTTTCAAGTTTGTACGATTAAATGATAAGTCTGATCGCTACAAAAACATAAAACCATACAATAATTCACCGTTACGGATCCGATGAAACTGATTTCGTCAAAATCCGAGACAGTGGCCAAAATGGCAAATTTTACATCAAGTAAATAAATAAATATTAAATTAATGAATCGCTTCTTATATTCAAATAATTAACTAACCATTTTTATCATTTTTGATTTCATAGATATGTACAATAGTTTAAAACAAATTTACGTATAAAATTCAGTGTTAAATATTTCACAAATTACAGTGTTCAATTTCAGCTGTAATAAATCTAATTAATTATGATTTATTTCCAATAAATTGATTTAGTTTGATTTCAATCTTTATATTCAATCAATTATTACTCTAATAACATAGTTAATATTTGTTTATCTTTTATTTCATTAATATTCTCCAATTTCCATCTTTTATTTGGATTAGCTACTATATCTCCATTATGTTGAATTTTTATCAATTTTATTGTAATTTAAAATCTCAATCAATTACTTTGTCTTTGTTTCACTCTTTTTGTTTCATAAATTATTGCCTTGTAAATAGATTAACATTTCTATACCTTTTATTACATTCACACTTTACAGTTATTGTCTTAACTCGCTTTAATGTAACATTTATTTTACATTTAATTGCAATTGATTAAATATATTTGTAACATCCCGCCTTTTTGTACGTTTAAGCAGACACACGTGCCGACTCAAACCATATAGAAGGGCGCATTATTATTAGGGTGAATAAGAAAAACAGGGAAAGAAAAAAACAAAACATAATCTCGTAGCGGAATGACAAAATATAATAATCAAATAACAGATGAAGTTGTTTATGAAATATATCTATACAACACCGATCAGAGTTACACATACCAGAGAATAATAAATAATGCAGCGGAATACATGATGCAGTGAATTAGATATAGTAAATAATAGTAGCACAAATCTTCGTCATCGTCCTCCAGAAATAAAGTATTCAAATCTTGAAATGCTCAAGCCGACCCGAGCGAATTGAAAAGACAAAACACTCGAGTTAGAACTAAAAGATCTTATGTAAGTTAAATCAATGGAATAAATATGAGTGGAACGGCGTCAGAGATGTGTATGGGGTTTGACATCTCCTATCCAGTGTCTAATGTGAATGCAGTAACTTAAGAGATGTTCGGGATTCACATCTCCTAAGGATCAGTTAAACTATCTATACGCTATTATAATATGTTTACAGTAAAATAAAGGTAGTAAAATAGCATTAAGGCGTTACCCATAGCCCCCTTAACACATTTTATATATTCTCATAGTCTATACAGTACTGTAACTTCCCCCGTTAATTGGAGGGCTATCAGAGGGCACTCCATAGGTATGGTATAAAATAAACACGTAGAAAGCGCGCTATGGCATGTGAATACGGAACACGATAAAATGCCATGGTAGATATACCATTTGCGTATCAGGACTGGTGGTAATGCATAACAGCTACTACCTCACACCTCGGAACACACTTCCAAATCAAAAATCGAAGGGTGGCCACCAAAACAAATCACAAATCAGAATATAATATCAAAGAAGTATGCCCGATCGGAGGAATGACCTCACTTGGCCTGGCGTGGCTCTTGATTTTAGTCACATCTAAGCTGACTTACGGGAGTCAGGGTCACGTCATACCTCATACAGGAATCGTTCACCAAACCATCCTACTTCGTTTCTGGAATCTCCACCACGTACACAGTTGTTAAAGTGGTTCTCGGTATTGGCAGAGAGTATGACAATATCTGATCCCGGTCTCTTTAACAACTAATCGCTTATTACAAACCGGATGGTTCTTTTACATTTCAAAATTCAATTCACAATTGATATCACAAATATCATGTTCTCGAAACCATAATACTTTCGAAATCGTATTTACTTTCAAATCATATTCACTTTGAAATCATAGTTTGAAATTATATTTCCTTTCAAAAATTCATAATTTCTTCCATGGTCATATTTCCAAAATAGGGAAAAACCTTACTTCAAAATCATCGTTTTCAATTTATTCTCTTTTAAAACAAAGCATTGATTTTAAGCACTTCCTTTTTACTTAGTCTAGAAATTTAAAAATAGTCTAAATAACTAAAAATAGTTAAAATAGTTTAATTAAAGGTTAAAATTACTTTTAAACTGATTTAAGATAGTTAAATGGATTTAAATTAGATTAAGTATAATTAAAGTAGATTAAACAGCTTTAAAATAGATTAATTATATTTAAATAAATTAAAATGGTTTAAAACAGATTAAAATAATTTTACATAGTTAATATTAGTTAAATAATTTAATAAACTTGAAAAGTCTGAAAAATTAGAAATTTTAAAATAGTATATTCTTTTAAAATAGTTTATATTAAAATATAAGTTTGGAATTTATATCCAATTAAACTATTCATTTCATTTCAACACATTTAGACCAATTTCAATTTCCAAATCAACAAACTAAATTTCCTTTTTCAACATAAACTTGATTTTCTAATAATACTTCAACTTATATAAATCAAATTTTATTCAAAGTATCATTTACTTCCATTCAAAAATTAAGGATTTTAAAATCATTTAATTTAACCAATTCGGTGTCCGTATATAATTCTCTGCCCTAGGGTCAAGTGATATGGATATCCATCATTTCAATCCGCAATGTAAAATTTTACGGTTATATATCATTTCAAACCGCAATCCCGAATAAATATAAAAATTCATAAAATCGCTCATGTCTATCATTTCAACCCATAACGATTTTCAAATATTAATAATTAAAGGAACTTGCAAAGTGATAACAGTATATGTGTGTGTGAATATATTTATATATAAAAATTAACATAACATCCAATCATCCAATATCAACAATCAACATCCATCATAATTATCGTCCAAATCAACCAAATAATCAGCAATTAACTAATTTACAATAAGAGGTATCCAAGTGGCAAGTTAATTTCAAAAATAAATTAAATAACAATTTAATTTGAAAGGATACAAATTAACAAGGATGGCAATTTAAATATATCAGAAAGTCATAAATAATTTCCCAATCACATCATAAATTAACTTAACAAATACAAGAAATTTTAGAAGTTATGAGTGGGTTAAAAACTCACCTTTGAATTTAAATTGATTTAAAGTCAATTTAAATCCAAAATTCAAACATTTTCAAAATCAGTCCAAACCAGCGTCAAAAGGTCTGAAATTTCAATACGATCCTAGGGGAGAAAACAGCGCATGAGTTAGACCTTGTATGTAACAGTTATATCGATTAGAGGAGGTTAAAAATCAAAAAATAAATTAAAAATAAATAAAACATGCTATTATCGTTTGCCTGCCACGTTAATGCCTTCTACCAGGCTCGCACGCACGCGAATGCACAGACGCGATCGATCGAAACCCTATGGTCGCCTCTATCATGTCACCAAGCAGCCTCACGCGCGCCGCCCTAGCCACCGTGCCCACGCTTGGGCCGCCTCCACCAAGTCTCCGGCCTCATGCGTCGTCGGTCGGTGTTAAAAACCCATAGTCGTTGCTGATTCTTATGACCCTAATTGAATTAATTTGACCGATCCAACTGTTGATCGACAGAATGAATGATACCGACGGCCTCCACTCTACCCTCTCTCCGCAACGGTATCGTCGATTTGACGATCCATCGAAGTCCATCACGACGAAACGAACGGCCGTGACTAAATCGACCAATTTCGACCATCTAGAAACCCAGATCCAAAAACGAACAGTATAATTGACTTGCGCTCGTCGAGAGCTTCAAATTGATATATAATTTGATAGGTATTGAGGAGTTTGAATTTTTTAGTTGAATTTTGAATTGAAATTGAATTGAAAATTTTAATTTTTGTCTGCTATTGGGAGGAGGAGGAGCAATTGGAATTGTACGTACAGAAATAAGGAATAAGAAATGAACTAGGGTTTATAATGACATATATATAGGCAGAACAAAGTAGAAATGAATGGGCTCGATTGGTTAAACGATAATCGACCCGAAAGCCTGTTTTGACTCCGGAACGA
This sequence comes from Allium cepa, assembly GCA_030765085.1. Lineage (NCBI taxonomy): Eukaryota > Viridiplantae > Streptophyta > Magnoliopsida > Asparagales > Amaryllidaceae > Allium > Allium cepa. Next base: position 444,979,935 of record CM060929.1, read on the forward strand.
AAATGGTTAACCCATATATAAAAATAGATGTTTTTGATAATTTTAAAATCAATGGAACAGGTTTCAAGTCCAAATTCCATCATATGAAGAAGTTACGTTAAAATCAGCTTATTTCAAATTGATTTCAATTAAATTGATTTGGGCATTTCGAGTCCGTACGATCAAATGACAAGTTTGATCGCTATGAAACTTTAAATCCTACAATAATTCACCATTACGGATCCGATGAAACTACTTTCGTCGAAATTCGAGTCAGTGGACGAAATGGCCATTTTCCAGGTTAATTAAATAAATTAAATAATTGATTAATTAAATCACTTTCATTCAAATTCTAAAATTTATAATTTTTATCATTTTGGATTACTCTAGTAATTTATAGTCCTTTATAACAAATTCAATATCAATTTAAAGTTAATTTATTCAGCAATTACAGTATCAAATTTCAATTTCAGTAAATTCATTAATTATCAATTAAAATTCCAATAAATCTATTTATTTGATTTCTCAATCTTGTTATTAAATCAATTATTAACTTATCATCTTAGATGTAATATTAACATTGGTTTGTATCCTAATACATTAATAATTTTCCAATTCATCAAAATTTCAGTTAACATAGTATTTAATTTCATTTACCTACCATAAATCTAATTATTATAGACATAGTTCCAATTAATTCTATTTAATTCCAATAAATTTGATATGATTCAATCCCAATCTTTTTATTAAGTCCATTATCACCCTGTAACACAGTTAACCCTTGTTTCACATTTCACTACATTAATATATTCACATTTCCATCTCTCCTTTGTGTTAACCATTATTTTCAATTATATTGAATTTGTCAAAGATATACATTTATTATAATTAAAATCTCAGTAATTTATTTAACTTGGTTTCATACTTTTAATTTATCTTATGAATAAAATATACATTTCCATTCATTTTATTACATTCAGACTTTACAATTACTGTCATAACTCACATTAGTGAACATTTATTTACATTTAAATATAATTGATTTCCAATTAATTTTATAGACTAATTAAATAGGCAACTTATAAAATTGTTACCATAACCTTTAATTTCACTTATGAATCCATTATTATTTATAATCAAATGTTATAATCATTTTCCCAACACAAATTCTGTACACTTATCATTAATTATGTGGTAGTTCATTGATCAATTCAATACTTACATTTGTTTTCATATACACACTTATAGCCAAGTATAACATTTGTATTATTTCATGTATTGGTATTTTATTCACATTAGTAAGTCCATTATCAATAGCCAAATGTTACAATTACATAACTAACACTGGTTTACTTCAATTTCTATTAATCATATATTATCTCATTAATTGATTCAACATTCACACTTGTTTTCTTATATTCAAATTTATAATAAGTATAACAATTTGCATTAGCTCATTATTGGAGTTTCATTTCAATTGTTAATAATTAGTTTTAAATACCATTGTTACATTTCATTTTAGCATTCATTTCATTATTAAATTACAAAGTTTTTATTTCTTTCCATATTAAATTAAAAAAGCTTATTAATTTAACAATTTAAATAGTCAAAAATTTACGGGTCGTTGCAATATTGGTAACAAAAAACAATTGTCACCATTACTACATTTAATAACATTTGTAAGTTTATTATTTACAAACAGTTGTTATAACTACTACTACCCCACTACTATTATCAATTAAAATTAATTACATCTTATTTCATTAATTAATCAACATTTGAATTATCAACTGCTTGTTTAATCCAATTATCCATTAATACATACATTACTATAATTTATTTACAACCTATACCAATTATAACTCTTTAATCCTTTTAATTAATTAGAATTACATTTAGAGCGATTATCAATTACCTTAAATTAATACTACTTCATTTTATTCCAGTTATACTCTTATTATTTAATCATAAATTTTTATTTCTTCCTACATTAAATTACAAATCCTTATGAAATTAACAGTTTTTAATTATTGAAAATTACGCGACGTTACAATGATGATCTCGTTCGTTTGATTTCGGTGATTGGATTGTACTTTCCACATCTCTTTTAAAAGTTTTTCAAGTATTTTCACTGCGTGTTGAAACTGATTTACTAAGTACTTAGAGATTTCTTGTCTTGCGTCTGATCAATGTATTACTAGATTTTGTAAGAACGAGGATAAACTGTTGAATCATAGAGTTATCAAAAGTATTTTTGATATAAAAGAATTTTGTTATAAAAGAATTTTTTTAAAACATTTAAGAATTGAATATAAAACCATTTGAATTATCTATTGGTGAAATTGAAAAACAATTAGAATAAATACGTAGTTGTATATAGGCCATTCTAATTGCATTTACCGTTTTAATTCAGATTTGAATACACGATTTTATGGAAATTCACATCTTTCTGATTTAGGCTTGTTCGCTCGATTCTCGACGACGAACACTTATATGGATTTTTGATATGAATCTGAAGTTCTCTATCATATTTATTACTATGTAAGGAGAATGGAAGTTTCTAATCAAAAAATCGGATTAGATTTCGTACTAGAGTAGTCGAGTTACCAATACTCGTTCAGAAAATAAAGTTGTGTATTCGAGCACGAAATCAAAATTGTTATACGTATGACTGTCACATGTATATCGTACGAATTTTAATAAAATGATTGTATGTTATGATTGCTAGCTATGATTTCTTCTTGCTTAGGATTGTTATGCTGTTTGGTTGCATGTAGTTTAACATCATCCTTATCAGTTGCATTACATTCATGTATCGCACATAGTTTTGCATTTAGCTTTCATTATATATGTGAATTAATTGCTTGTGTGTGTTAAACAAGTCAAATGAATTGGAAAAAAAATTAACGTGAATGAAATAGATAAGAATTAATTGGTTAGATATTATTCGTTCGATGATTTTTTTGTTGCAAATCCTTGTTATAACTGTTTGGTTGCTATGATTGTTATGTTGCTTGTGGTAGGAATAGATAATATATCATGTTTTGTCATGTTTAACTCTCTTTTGGGTTATGAAAGTAAAATTCAGGTACACTGAAGAAAGATTAAATTGAGAATTTTGTTTTAATAAGTTTTTTTCCCAACAAATAGGTATGTATTTATATTATTGGTTGGTTGGTGATTTTCTAACCTTGATATAGGGAGCTACTTGGCTTTTATTTTCTTTTGATTGGTTGGACATGTAGAGGCAGTTTGTAGTTTTTCGACCCAACCACGCAAAGAAGAAGCTGTCGAAATTTTCTATAAATACAGATGTTAGAAAAAATTTGAGACTTTAAAATTTATAACTTGGTCACAACAAAGTCATTATCAGGGTGGCATAACGGAAGCGTAGTAAAAGTTTTGCAAATAAGAATCTTATATTTTATAAGTTGGTTATTTTGGTAAAATATATCATATGTTAAATTCCTTACTTCATCCTTTTTTAGGACAAAAAATTTTGAGTCGGGGAGATTGTAACAATCCATAATTTTAACTAATTTAGATTATTAAATTCAATATAATTTTTGAATTAAAACGGTTATAAATAAAATTTAATGTTTTGTTAATGTAATTTATTAGATATAAACTTAGATAAAGTTTTAAATAACAAAATTCGATATGAAAAAAAATGATTAACAAATTTTAAATATTGAAATATTAATTTTTAGAAGTCGAACAAATCAATTTTCTGATATTGGAAATGCCTGAATATATATATTTCTGATAGCTATACAAAATTTTCAAAAGCAAATTTCTGAGTAAGGAAAATATATGTATGTATGTATGTAGGTAGGTAGGTAAATTTCACCATTTCAAATAAATGATAAAATATCTATATGTATATATATACACGAGATGTTCAAAAATATATATGTATATGTATATGTATATATGTGTTTATATAAAATAGTGTATAGTTAAATATGTAAACATGTAAAGAGGTATATGGTAAAAATATGTATTTGTAAATGTACATACCTATGTGTGTGTGTGTGCGCGCGCGTATGTGTGTACGTGTGTGCGCGCACGCGGGCACGCGCGTATGTGTGTAAACATATGTATTACATGTTTAAGCTTCATAATGACAATATGTTTATAAAAATAGTGCATATGGAAATATATATACATCTATATATACACATGTAAATATGATAAAATAAATATGTATATGATAAATATATATACATGTAAGCTACATACATATATACAGAAGCGCCATGATGGCAAACATCAAATTCAAGCATACCATGAAATCAAATCGAGCACACAAAAATCAAATCAAACCATAATAAATCAAATCAATAATATACGATCAAATCATCCCACATAATATATATGTATATATATATAATAAAAGATAGAGCCTGTACAAATGCATCAGCTACCCTATAGTGTGTACCTCCAGCCACCCTAATATGTCACTGTTTCCTTCCATTCTCTTTCTATATATATAGAGCCAAACTTGTTTCACGTATTATAAAAGAAAAAGAGAATTCACCGTTAAAACAAAAAAAATAAGTTAAGTGGTTAAAGCCTAAAGGAAGAAGACTTAAAGTAACGCAGCATTTCATCATTTCTTTAAACGGTGAGTAAAACATCGTAACTTCGTTTACTCATTTGATATACTAATATAACTGTAACGACCCAGAAAGTTCAATGATTTTAAATAATGTTATTAACTAAATTTTTCTTGAAATTAAATAATAAAATTTTGCAATGGAAATTTGATATTTGGTATGTGTCCATTTAAACATAGCAAATGGTAGATTTTCATTAGAAAATATATAAGTTTATTTTGTTGTTTAATTTTTTTAAATTTAAATCAGTTAAAATTGATGGAAATAAAATATTTTTTATTCTGAATATTTTTACATAGTAAAATTTTAAATTATTTTCTGAGTAAGACATCATATTTTATTTTGCCAAATTTGGACTGCTCTATCTTCGTTTATCTTATTTTCGGCATTTTAGCAGTAGTTTTGGCAGCGCATATCGACTTTTGATAGGATGGTTGTATCATTCATATCTATATACCATTCTATTTATCTCGTCGTGTTGATCTCCATAGTATATTCATTTGTGCATTTCAGTGTCCGGTACGTAGCGAAATCGGAAAAACAATTTTTCGTATCGGTTTTGTACTTAAGACTGTTTGGTTTCCTTTCTCCTTTTACTTACCTACCGGCTGAAACCAATAGCCATTTGTATTTAATATTTCTAGAATTCAACTTGCATGAACTTTGGGTTGTCCCTAATTCAATATTTTCTCTGGTGCGCACTCATCCTCTTCTTTGTTCGTTTTGTTCTATTTATATAAACAAATGTAAAGTTATACATTTTGCTTTGTCTGCTCATACATTTCTCAACGAAGCTGCCACTTTCATTTCGAACCGTCATTCGTCTTCTTCCCATCCATTCCTTTCTTCTCTCCTCAGCCTTATCACCCACCCCACCACTGAAGCCTATCACCACAACACGACCCCCTCCATTCCCTCCACCACTGACCCAATCTCCTGACCGTCGTTGCTCTAGTTCGTGTAACGACCCGAAAATTTCCGTCGGTTAAATTTCGTCATTTTTAATAAGATTAGATAATTTAACTTTAGAAAGAAGTAAAGATTTATAATCTATAATGAAGCATTGTTGAAAAGGAAATGAAACCATAGGAATTTAAGCTAAGTATTATCGGTTGATATAAAATGACGAATAAAATTGAAATGATGTCAATGGTTATACTAGGCTAAGAAGAGAATATAGGAAAACAAAGGGTAAGTTGTGAATTTATTTAATGGATTAATAATATTAGATAGTACATTGAATTAAATCAATGTCCTGTAGAGGTTGGAGTATGGTTAGTAATAAAAGCTTTTAAAGGAAAACCTTTAATTTATAAATGAAAATTAATGCATTAAATTAGGTGTAACTGAATGCATGTAAATAATTTTGTAAGAATTAGTTAATAAACAATTTATTTGCGCATACCCGATTTAATTGAAATAACAGAAAAGACAAGAACTTGATTTGCCTAGGTATATATATATTGATAAACTATAACTAAATAGAAAGCTTGGAAGTAAATAGGATATAAGAAGACAAGGGCAACTAGTAAATTAATAAATGAATTCATAATAATAAGTAGTAATTAATGCATATATATTTAACATTTGTGATAATTTCAAAATTTTACCCATTCATCTAATTTATTTAATTAAAATCTAAATCTATGGCAACATTGTTGTTATTGATGGTTGTAAGTAAATTGAATGTAAAAGGGTAACAATTATCTAGGTTAACCATTTATTGAGTATATTAGGTTAAGAATGGCAATCGATTGAAATAAATCTAAATTAATTATTTTGTTTTGTTAATGTGTTCTAGTTAATAAAGGGGAATTTATAAGAAATGAAGCATGCACTAATGAAATGTATTATAATTCAAATGTTATTTATACCCATAAAATGTCTATTTACTGAATAGTAAGATTTTTAAATCAATAAACGAATTTATTAAGGTTCCAATTAATAATTTATAACATTTAATGTTGACTCAATTACAATTAATTGATTTAGATTGTGCAGTAGCATAGATTTGGTTTGTGATTGAAGAGGGTTAACTTTATAAGACGAAATTTATGCTAATTCTTTTTATAATAGGACCCTTGGTTGGTTTAAACTATAGAAAGCAGGATTTATAAAATTTAATTAGAGTATCAAATTCAACAATTGCATTTATTGCATAATAAAATGGAATTTAACGGTTAAATATTACGTTGTTGAAATTAAAATGGACTTTGAGGATAATAATGTGAAATCATGAACCAATGTTAGTGGAATCCTTATTTTGGATAAAAGGTGAGGATATAAAAGTTGAAAATCTAATAAATGGGTTTTTGAGAATTTAATTTTTAATTCCTAAATATAAGGAAGTGGAGAAATTAACACTGCAATTAATAGACTTATCAACTTTTAATTCACATCTAAACTTGTTAAATCATTGAAATTGATTAAGAAATATATAAGCGATAAAATTTGGTAAATTTTAGGATTTGAATATAAAATTTGATTTTATAATTTATTGTAATTTATTTAATTAATATAGAAATAGCCATTTTGGCCACGGACTCGGATTTCAACGAAACCAGTTTTATCGGATTCGTATCGATGAATTATTGTAGGGTTTCAAGTTTCGTAACGATCGGACCTATCGTTTGATCGTACGGACGCGAAATGCCTTGAAATCGATTTAATTAAAAATCAATTTGAAATCAATTTGGAAATTTTGTTTTCGGCATAACTTCTTCATACGATCGAATTTGGACGCGAAACTTTTTCCATCGCGTTCAGAATATTTTAAAATACCTATTTGGATATATGGGTTTAATAAATTTCGTTCCGGGGTCAGAACGGGCTTTTTGGGCCAACTACCGTTTAGCACGTTCGTAAATTCGTACCCACCTAGCCTACTACAGTTTGTCTATAATTAGACAATTATAAACCCTAGCCTCCATCTTCTATCATTTGTCTGTACGTTCTTTTCTTCAGCTCCTTCTCCTCCTCAAATGGATGCAAACCTAGATCTATTTCAATTAAAAAAATTCAAATGAATTTCAAAATCTCCAGAAAAAAATTCCAAAAAAATATATGTCAATGCTCTCAACAAGCGTAATTCAATGGTGAAATTCGTTTGTCGATCCGAGTTGCTATTCTTCCAGAATTTAGGATATTAGTCTCGGCCGTCCATAGAGCAAGGCTTCGATTGACGGTAGATCTGCAACGAGGGTTCGATCAGAAAGTCTAGGTGCGTAGAGGAGGCTGAGGGCTTCCAATCCGTACGGCTACATCTGGCAATTGGCGTCTCGATCTGCCAGGAATCAATGATGAAGAGGCCGATCTCGAGCTCGGCCTGTAGCAGGAAAGGCGTGCGCGACCTCAAGGTGGGGTCGGCCTGGGGAGCACACCTCATTCCCCTCCTCTGATCATGGCCAGGATGAGTGTCGATGGCGAGCGGTGGCTTTTGGTTGCGGCGGCTTCAATACTGGGGGCGATGTTTTCTGCACGGCTAGGGTTTCTGGGATGTAACGAACGCGATTAGTGATGACGTGGCTTTGACTATGGGTTTGTTTTATTTAGTTTTAATTTTCGTTTTCAATCGTTTTATCGCCATAATTTTCTCATACGTTATCCGTTTCACACGAGTTTTTTTTTTAGGATCGAAATTAAATTCCAAATCTTTTGACGCTGGTTTGGACAGATTTGGAGACCGTCGAAATTTTTGATTTAAGGATTTAAATTCAATTTAAATTCAAAAGGTGAGTGTTTTAACCCACTCACAACTTCTAAAATATTTTATGTTTGTTAAATTGATTTTTAGATATGAGTAGAAATTTATTTATGACTATTTGGCATGTTTTATTCATTATCTCTATTAAATTGCATTTATTTAATTTAACTGTTAATTTATTTTATTTATTGCATAAATTTGACAGTTAGAATTTATTTATTTGCATAGTAACTGTCAGTTATAGTTATGTTAAATTTTTATTTCATATCAACTGACAGTTAAATTTGAATTTATTTTTGCATATAAACTGCTAGTAACAGTTATTAAATTTATTATTGAATATAAACTGTTAGTTAATACATGTTATTTATTACCTGTATAATTTATATGCTCCATATTGATGTTGTTTAAATTGGATGATGATTGTAATAAATAATTGATGATTGATATTTGGATGAATGGATGTTGTATTTTATATCGTATAAATTGCAAGTTATCGTGCATTTCATTCATTCGGGATTGCGGTTTGAAATGATATACAACCGCATTTTTAATTTAAAATTGCGGATTGAAATGATAAACATCCGTATCACTTGACCATAGGGTAGAAAATTTTATACAGGCACCGCGGTATATATATATAATATATTTTGAAATGTTTTGGTTTTGTAAAGCTATATATATATGGTTTATGGATATTGATTTGGTTATTTATATATATATAGAAATTTTCAGGTTTTAAGCTTTGTATAAATTTGATTTGAAGTATAAAATAAAGTTTGATTTTCGAGATCAAATACGATTAAGAATTTATTTAAAATTTAATCTCTGGAGTTTTAATGACTTAAAAGAGGACAAGGTTGGAAGATGAATATTAAGTTAAATTGAAATTAAATGAAAAGTTAGAATTTTAAAAGGATATGATTTTATAACTTGATTTTGTGTAGAGTGATTTAAATGAATATCATGTTGATTTAAATGAATATATAATAAACTAAAAGATTTTCCAGTCATGTGAAGTTAAAGGTTTCTTAAAATTATGTTGAATTCATTAAGTAAAGATTTCAAGTTAAAAAATAAAATAAATAAGTAATTGAATTTAATATATATGGATTTGTCAAATGAGTTGTTTTTGAAATGGTGAAATATTTAAAGCTTTGAAACATAAGAATTGAAATGGTATTTGGAAGTTTAAGTCGATATTTGAAATTGACTTATGAAATCTAAGAAGCTATTTGGTTTATAAAGGAAATTTAATATTTAACCATTTAAGAAATGGAAACTTGTTTCAAAGTTATGATTTTCAAGGTAGTATAATTTGAAAATATTATATTCAAGAGTTTTGATTTCAAAATATTTTACTTTGAAAATCCTATGATTTTGGAAAAGAATATATTGGAAAATAAAGATAATATCATATTGTTTTGTGTTTTAAAAGGAAATGATATCATATTTATATGGTTTTGAAATGGATATTTTATTCTGGTTTTAAAGTATAAACTATTTTGAAAGGACCGCGGTGTTATAATAACGTTTGGTTGTTGAAGAGACCGAGATCGGAAGTTGTCATACTCTCTGCCAACTCCGAAAACCACTTTAACAACCGTGTACGCGGTGGAGATTCCAGAATGAAGTAGGTTGGTGGCGATGTTTCCTGTAAGGTAAATACGTGGACCCAACTTCCGTGAGTTGGCATAAGGTGGCTAAAACAGGAGCGATTGACGGGTTAATAAGGTAGCACCTTTGATCGGACACATCCCTTCGATATTATACTTTGACTTTTGGATTGATTCGATGGCCACTTTTGATTTCTTTGATTTGGGGATGTGGCTCGAGGTGGGCGGTAGCTGCGGCTATGCGTTACCACCGACCCGGAAGCGTAATTGGTATATCTACCCTGGCATTTCCTAGTTGTGCCGTGTCACCTACCCTAGCGCGCCTTATACGATTTTGGCTTTGTACCATACCTATGGAGTGCCCTCTGACGAGGCCCAGTACGGGGGAGATTACGGTACTGTATAGACTATGGGAATATATAAATGTGTTAAGGTGGAAAATGTAAAGCCTTAACGCTATTTTAAAGTAAGTTTATTTTACAATTAGACACTATTATAATAGCGCAATATACTACATAGTAAATAGTTTAACGGATCCTTAGGAGATGTAAATCCCGAGCATCTCTTGAGTTACTCTACTCATATTTATTTCTGTTAATTTAACTCACATAAGATCTTTTAGTTCTGACTCGAGTGTTTTTTCTTTTCAAATTCGCTCGGGTCAGTCCGAGCGTTTCAGGATCGAAGACTTTAGCTCTAGAGGACGAAGATAGAGATTTCTATTATTAATATTAATTATATTCCACTACACTCATATTGTTCTGCTGCTTTGTCGTATGGTATGTGTACTATGATATGTATTGTATAAATAAAATCAAAGGTTTTGTAAAACAGCTTCATGAACTGTATATTTGATTATTATATTTTATCCTTCCGCTGTGAGATTCTGTTTAGTTTTTTTCTTTCTCTGTTTTTCTTACTTATCCCATAACAATCCGCCCTTACGTATGGTTTGAATTGGCACGTGTGTCCGTTTAAATCGTGCGAAAAGGCGGGATGTTACAGTTCGCCTACCACAACTCCAACTCGATTAACCCAAGCATTGCTGACCTAATCACACCTGCAATCTCGTCGAAATCCCGCATCACCATCATTCGTTGAAGCCTCCATCACCCTTGCTACCGCCTGAACCACACCCCTCTGCCTTTTTTTCTCTCTCCCTTCACACATGAACCTTCAGTTCACCATAGCTATCCTCCCCTTCTTTCCAGGCCATCACCTTACTCTCCATGTTCCAGAACACCGAGCTACTTCATCAACTCCTCTGCCTTGGCACGAGCAACTCGCTGACCTATGTCGTTCCCTTCGCCTTGTCCACTGTCATAACATTGTTCAACGAGCTATCATTGAGTTCAAAGCACTTATCAAGTTAAGTTATATATAAATATTGTTTATTTATATGATCTGTTGTTATAATATCTAAGTTTATATAAGTTATCGGTTTGAGTTTATATATAGGTTTATACATATATTCTGTAGTTTTACCTATGTAGATAAAAATGTGTTTATGATTATGGGTATGTTTAATAATGAATATATATACATTGTTTATGTTAGTATTATGGGAAGTATACATATATAAAATATGTTTGTAGTATTTTTAAAAGGATTTTATGATTTTAAAATATATATATATAGATATTATATTTAATATTTATTTGAAACATTTTGTAAACTATGGGCTTTAATGAATATTGATTTTTACAAGAATATAATATGAAAATTTTATTTTAAATATGTGTTCTAACGGAATATTGATTTTTAAGAAAATATAATGTATATTTGTTTCTATTGAATTATTGATCCTGCTTGTCGCTGTCTGTATCACATCATATTATCTCATGTCTCGCCATCCCGTTGTCGATCCGTGCTTATCCCTATCCATCTACACCTTGTTATCATTGTTTCCATTGCTACGAAAGGTGAGCAATCACTCACGATTAACATTCTTATATTTAGTAAATTTAATTCACACGAAATGACGATTGAAATATACTGTTATGTTTGAATTGTTAAGTTATTTAATTGTTAAATATCATATGCCATTATTCGAACTTGTTTACTTATGACATCTGACACCATAACCTGTTGTATATATTATATTTAAGTTGTTAATGATGATATATGCCTGCTATTGATATGTATGCCGGTTTATAGTATTATTTTGTTGTTCTCACTCTACAAGTTACCTGTTGGTTTAGAAATTCCCTATGGGTTGAAATGGTACATATCCAAATGACCTTAAAGATTAGGGGAAAATCGTTATGGGCTGAAATGATAAACCCAAACAATTTTCATTGATTTTGAATTTTGGGATTGCGGTTCAAATGATATATACCCGTAGATATTTAAATTATGGATTGAAATGATAAATATCTGTGTCACATGACCATAGGATAAAATTATATACGAACACCATTGGTCTGTACTTTGAAAATGATTTCCAAAGTTTGAAAGAAAATATATGGGTTTTAACAAATATTGAATTTAAAATATAATATATAAATGTTATTTTTATGTATGTAAAATTAGATTTTTCAAAATTTTATGTTTTGGAAATTTTAAATTTACAAGCAAGTTTTTGAAAATATAAATTTAAAAAAAATTCTAATAATTTTATTATTTTAAAAATATATAAAATAAAATTTAATTTAATTAATATATATATATTATGTTTAATTAGTTATCAAAAATTATATTTTAAAAATAGATGTGGTAATAAATTTAATAAATTAAGGTTGGAAAGATAAATTGAAATTGATTTGAAATTGTATTTGTTCAAGAATTGTATTTAAATAAAAAGAAATTGATTTGAAACTTATTGAATTTGAGATTTTAAAGATATAGTTTTATAATTCAATTTTGGTTAAAGGTGATTAAATGAATATTTTAAATTTTAAATTATTTTAAATTTAATATTTAGTTTGATTTAAATGTGTAATCGGAGATTTTAATTTAAATATTATTTAAAAGTGATTAAGTGAATAATTTTAGAATTAAATATAATTGAAGTCAGATATTTAACTTTTGATTTTATTTAAATTTGTAATTTGAGATTTTATTTAAATGTTATTATAAATGATTAAAGGAATATTTCAAATTTAAATAAAATTAAAGTTGAATTTTGAAATATAAATGAAATTTATCGAATTGAGTTATTGTAAATGTTTGAAAATTTAAATTTGAAGCCAATTGAATTTGAAATGGTATTTCAAACCTGGCTTCGAAATTGATATAAATTAAAATAGATTAATGGAATTTGAATTGAACCTTTAACTTTTTTAACTGAAATCATTGAATTGAGATTGATTTAAATTGAATTTTGGAACCGAAGTTAATTTGAATTGATTTGAGATGGAGGAAACAATTCTAATTTGAACTATTTGATATAAACTATTTTAGTATATAAACTCTTTTTAATATATAAATTATTTTTAATTTATAACTTATTTTTAAATACATTGTAACGTCCCGTAAATTTTCGACTTTCGAAAATTCAACATCGATACTCACTTTATCGACTGCCGAGAAATCGAAGGCCGGAAACCCGAAATGTTATGGTTTAAGAAAAGGAAAGAGGTAGAAGAAGAGATAAGAAGATAGAAAAGATAGAAAGAAAAGAAAATAGAAAATTGAACGGAACAGCAGAAAAACAGAACAACATCAGAATCTCACAATCGCAGCGGAACAACATATAATAAATAAATGAATAGTCTTTAAACAAAGAACTATATCAGTTATTACATTACATCACATTTCATTACATCATATCATCAGAGTGTACAACAACAACAACAACAAACAGCGGAAAAGAAATACTATATACTAGTAATACGCCATGCCCTCCATCTTGCCTCCAGCAACTCCTGAATATCCAGAATATCCTGATAAACCTTAACTCTTGACTGCCCGTGTGGAAATTGGTGGGCACCCAGAGTTTAGGAAGGAAAACAATAAACTCCGAGTCAGTCATGTGACTGGTGTGGGAACTAAAACAGTTTATTTTTCTTTAAAAATCAAAAATAGAGGAATATTTTTAAAATCAATTCGCAATGCTTTTAAAAATGGGACTACCATAAGACCTCCCGCCACACGCACAATGCAAACGCAGACTTGGAGGAGATTTCTTCTTATGTTAGTCAAAGATGCTTAATATGCATTTAAAAGGAACATTTGATATTATTATTAGTGCATAGTGTAGAAAACAATTTCAAAAGTAGAATATAAATCTTAGCAAGCATAGGTACCATTATAGTATGCTTACTATAGCTACCATATTAGATGGCAGGTTCTACAACTAAAACCGTACAAGTCTCGTATTGTTTCTTTGGATTTCCAACGAATGGTCAGGCCAAGGAACTTCCCATTGCCACATGAGAATGCCTCTGGATGGACATCCCCGAGAACCAAACCGGATCTCTACCAACATAAGGCCGGGTTACCCCTAACTGAGTAACAACTGACCGAATATGCCATCCCTCGGTCCTTTGGGACCTTTCACCGAACGCTCGTAATCAATTCACACAATCATAAGGTGTTTTCAACATGAGTAAGTATCTGGGCTCCATACCATGATACCACCCTTTTCCAGAAGGAAATGCACATATCCTAAAGGGCGCTACCCCTCATAACCTTGCCGCATCTTTCCTGTTTTGACCATTCCGGGGTGTGAGGCTCGACGAAGTCACGTCCACAAAAACATACTTTATACAAAAGCCATGCTTTGGGTCAACAAATGATCATAGAAATGATCACCAGGATAGACGATCAAATAAATGATCCTATCACAAATAATCAACACAATGATCATTTACAGCAACACTCAGCATGTCACATTACCAAATTGGGAATATATCGCTGATAACCTTCAACTACATAACCTCTGAGCTCGTACGTCTCAGAGAAGGGTGTTAAGCTAAAAGAATAAATTCTCCGCCACCAACAGAAATATATTTGAAAGAAATCTGCTTTATATCTCAATTTGTAACGTCATACATACAATCCATACAAGTCTGTTCCGGGCTCGAACAAAACCGAAGGCACTTACAAAGAAGTCCCTGCAATCCGGATATCCACAATCCTGATCGAATTTCCCATCACATATGGAGAACTCAATACCGTAGCTACTCGGTGCAGAGTCAATCGACAGGTCATCCTATCGCTCTCGCAAATACCGGGTCTTCAACACCGATCTTCAATGCTATCCATTACGTCGTATCACTACTCGGAATGGGTAATCCGAATAACGAGCGCAATAATTTAAAAAAACAAGTGTGGCATTCAAATTCAGCAAATCACAACAAATACCTTTCAAAGGTAAATATTGATAGTCGGTTATTGAACTATCAATGGATATGCACACATCACCAGGTTCCAAATAATTTTCCCAAATTATTTATTTCCCAAAAATATCTTTACAAGATATATAATTTCAATATGTCAAAAATAAATCAATATTTATTTTTAAACAAATTCCCCTTTCTTTCATAAATTCCATAGTGAATTTTCATTCCAAAATATCCATGCATATACGATTTCAATTATTCATTTCAATATTCCTTTTCAATTTATCTTCAAAAAGATAAATTCTCAAAATATTCACTTTATATTGGAAAACATTTCCATACTTACTTATTAAGTAATTCACAAATCCATTTATTTTCAACACTTGGAAAATATTCAATATACTTAAATCGAGATTAAGTATATATTTCATTCTTTAAGGAAATCGTTCTCTTAAATATATTTATTTGAGCCAAAACGAATGTTACGTAAAACATCGTTACGACAACCCAAAATCACTAGTATAGGGATTCAAAATTAAAATAGATATATAAATCCCAATACTATACAAAACATTTCCTTTCGAAAATCATTTACTATAACAACAGTGTTATAGTCCACCATTTCCTTCTATTTCTCGAAAACGTTTATTTCAACAATAAATGTTGAAATCTATGGTTTCGAATCTCAACCCAATTAAAACATCGTTAACTTGTTTTAATTCTATTTAAAACATCATATTCAAAACAATTTCTTTAACATATTATTCACTATTCAAAAACGTGAATATACTTGTTAACAAATTTCATCCTTTTATTCATTTTATTTTAAAGGATTATTCACTATCTAAAACGTGAATATAACTTCATAAATAAGTTATAATAATTTACTTATCAAAATAAGTCTTTCCGAATTTATAGAACAACGTTTATAAATTCCCTTTCTATTTATTTTATAACTACTTCCTTTTATAAATTCCTTTATTAACCTATCTCAATTCATATCTCAATGATATACTAAAGATTCATATTATAAGTGAAATACTTATAATTTATTTGTTTGCAAAAATCGTTCCTTTGAACTTTATAATTATAAATCTTATAACTTATAAGACTCAATTATTTATCCAAATCTATCCTTTCAATAACTTTATAAATTTTATAAACCTACTGTTTATAAAATTCCATTTATAACTTCACCGTTTATAATTCTATAAATTTCATTCATTTGTGAAATTCATTCACAATTCATTCTAACACTTATAAAAACACGTTTTATAATTCAAATATTTTCATTTATAAATTATCAATTTATAAATCCTTTATAAAATCAATTTATACTATTATTTTAAAACATCTTTAATCTCCTTTATAATTTCATCATTTTGATTTATAAAATAATCAAATTTATAAATCCTATATTTAAACTTTTTATAATAAATTCAAAAATCCCGATTAAACTCTTTTATAAAATCATTAATCCCATATTTTCAAAAATCAACCTTTAACTATATTTCTCAAAAATATAATTTTTATAACATTAAAAATTATAACGTTTATTTATTTAAAATGAATCAATTCCAAACATATAGTATATTTTCAAAAATCACTTTAAAAAATATTTTAAAATTCCAAAGTTTGGTCCAATGATGCTACATACCAAATAGCCAATCACGACAACAACGATATCATATATCGATATGATAATCCATCAAATATCAAAATATCTGAATTCAAAAATAAAAACTGTTGAGGAATCCAGTTGGATCCCTCCAACCTGTTTTCCTGCATCCACAAACATTAGCACAATACCAATTCCGCTCCAGTACGGAATTATCGCGGTATATGGGATTTAAAATATTATCCGCTTAATAGACGGCGCAACAGTGTCTCATCCGCTAAAAAAATGCGGGAAATCAATAACTCCAATATATACATATGCCAATATATATATATATATATATATATATATATATTGCTATTATATATAATACCAATTTCACTGTTTATGAAATATTCGCGGTATATGTTTTTAATAAATAACATCCGCTTACTAACGGCGCATAATGTCTATTTTAACAATCAATAGATATCAATCATCATTCAAACATGCATTCAAATATTTTAAATCTAACTATTTAAAATAAAATCGAAACTGATTCGATTGAGTGAGAAGTTCTCATCTTGATTTCAATTTCGTTTTAGCGATTTATTTCGAATAAAATTAAACGGACGTTTAATTTTACCCGAAATTTTCACTAACTCCAAACGACTCCAATCCAATTCCATCGCGTAGTGCTCGTCCATACGATTCCAACGCAACTGGTTTCGCGCGTTTTTGACCTCGTATGAAAAAGTTATGAATTTTCTAAGTTACACGAATTTTTATAACAAATTTACAACTAAATTTATAAAATTTTAAACTTAAATTATTAACAGCCGTAGGATTTCCATCCCTTTGCATCAGACCGCACGTTGCATCCCCCTTCTCCCTCTCGTTCCGTCTACAGACAATATCATACGCATATGAACCCATGAGCTCCAAACTAGGTTTTGAATTTACAACCTCCATGCTTGATTAAAACTCGATCAGGGAGCTCCATATTGTAGCCTTCGACGAGAGCTTCATTCGGCCTCAATCCTAGCAAGCTCGGCCACCCCTACACGCGCGCGAACCGAGAACACACGGCCACGAACGCACCCTCCTAGCTCCCCCTACGTCGCGCCATACCCCATCATCACCGTATAGATCTAAAGATCACGCTTCGCTCTTCAACTTTGATGTTGAAAGTTTTTGAAATCATTGAGTGGATTGGGAGAGATTGAGGGGAGAAAATTGGAGATTTCTGGCCGTAGATAATAGGGGTGGCGGCTGCGTTTGACCTAGGGTTTAGTTTTTTTTTTTTTTAGAGAGAGAGGTGGTCTATTTATAGAAGAACGAACGACACTATTCATTCCGGAATTTCCGGACTCCGATTTACGCGCCGTAACCAGCATTTCTAGGGTTTAACCCGCGTTCCGGACACAATGGAATAGGTTTCGAAAGCTAATTCGGACATCTGTGCGAGTTATGGCAATAAACGTTCAATTTGAATTAAACCGATTTAAACGATTTTCTAGGCGTTTTAATTTATACCGGACAAACGGTAAATCCAATTGACACGAAATTTGAAACCTTACAATAATATCACATTACGGATCCGATGAAACTGGTTTCGTTGAAATCCGAGACTTTTTAAAAAATGGCTATTTTAACACGCCAAATTAATATTAAAAATAATTCGATGCGTTTCGAGCTGCCACGATCAAATGATAACTCCGATTGCTACGAAAATTGAAATCCGGTAATAACTAACTATTACGGATCCAATGAAACTGGTCTCGTCCAATTCTGAGACTGTTCAAAAATTGACTATTTTCACTAGTCGATTTAAATATTAAAATATTCAATTTTCACAAATAAACTTTTAATTCGATTTTAAAAGTTTTAAAATATCATTCTAACTTCAATATGATAAAATAAAATTTTACAAATCATTTTCAATCATATTTAACTCAATTTTCAATTATTTCCATAATTTAACATATTAAATTATCGATTTAATTATTCAATTAAATCCTATTATTCAAAATAAAATTTATTCGACTTATAAATTTCACTTATTAATATTTAAAATTAATTAAATATTCAATTTTTAATTACTAAAAATCCTGGGTCGTTACATACATAAACTATTTTTAATTTATAAACTATTTTTAATTTATAACTGTTTCGATATATAAACTATTTTCAATATTTGAACCATTTAAGTTGGAATTGTTATGATTTAGATTTAATGGATTTAAATGCAAATAATTGATATGATGGTTAACCTATTTTTGGTGGTTAAGGTTTTGGAAATACATATGATTTTAAAGTGAATATCGATTTCGAAAGTGATATGATTTTGAAATGGATATGATATTTTGATGTGAAGTATAAACTGTTCAAAACTATAAAATGACCACAGTGTGAAACAAATGTTTAGTTGTTAAAGAGACCGAGATCGGATATTGTCGTACTCTCTGCCAATATCGAAAACCACTTTAACAACTATGTACGTGGTGAAGATTCCAGAACGATGTAGGATGGTTTGGAGAACGATTCTGTGTGAGGTATTCAAGTAGCCCTGACTCCCGTGAGTCAGCTTGAAGTGGCAAAAATAGGAGCTATATAGCCAAGTGAGGTCGCACCTCCAATCGAGCATGCTTCTTTGATCCCATTCTATTACTTGTGATTTGATTGGGTGCACCTTTGATTTGGGAGTGCGTCTCGAGATGGACGGTAGCAGCTGCTATACGTTATAACTAGTCCGAGAGTGGAAATGGTAGAATCCTACCCTAGCATTGCCTCGCGTGCCTTGTTACATGCCTTATCGCGGCTTCTACGAGTTTGTTTTGTACCATACCTATAGAGTACCATCTGAGCAAACCACCGGTTTGGTGGGGCTTACGGTACTGTATAGACAACGAGAACATATAAAATGTGTGGAAGGGGATATGGGTAATGCCTTAACGCTATTTTAATAGTTTACTTTACTATAGACATTATATATGTAGCGTATTGTACTTTGTATGTAGATAGTCTAACAAATCCTTAAAGGATGAGAATCCCAAACATCTTTTGAGTTACTTCGTATTTCACTTGACATTTCACTTGAGTTAAATTTACTGGTATAAGAATGTTAATCCTGACTCAAGTGCTTTGTGTTTTGTTTTATGCTTAGGTCAGACTGAGTGTCACAGCATCTGAGACTAACCTTTGGAGTTTGGAGCTTTGCTTGAAGATCTGTTTCTACCTATTCAGCTTTCTAGTTACTTCAGTTTATTCCAATGGTTTTGTTCTGACTTGTCATTTACATTTGTATCAGTAACTTCTCTGTATCAAATATCTGTTGTATTTTACTTTAAACTCTGATGTTTATATAGTAGCTTTATGAACTACTATTTATCTATTTCCGCTGCTTATTGTCAAATTACTGTGAGTCCATGATTCGATGATTGATTTATTTATTGTATATGTTGAGTTTTGCTAAATAAATTAACAATCTGTTGGTTTAAGCAATTCAAGTTTGACATGTGTTGATGATTGTCGATTTGATGGTTTGGAATGCCAGGTCGTTACAAGTGGTATCAGAGTGAGGTTTAGGCAAAACTTAGCATACGGAGTAGAAAATCATTAGAAATAGGGTAGTTGTAACTACCCACCTTTATGGATAGTTTAAATCGACAATAAACCTCACATGTCAAACTCAAACCATTCAAAAGGGAGGATTGTTATAGAGTAAATAAGAAAAAGGAGGGAAAGAACGAAAAACAAAAACAGAATCTCGCAACAGAATGACAAAATATAATAATCAAATAAACAGTTCATGAAGCTATTTACAAATAACGTTTGAATATACTTTTACAGTATAGATCAGAGTACATACAGTAGTAATAAATAAATAATGCAGCGGAACAACATGATGCAGTGCAAATAATATAATAAATAGTAATAGTACAAAGTCTTCATCTTCGTCCTCCAAAAAGAAGTCTACGATACACTGAAAAGTTCAGACTGACCCGAGCGAATTGAAAAGATAAAACGCTCGAGTCAGAACAAAAGGATTTTATGTAAGTTAAATCGCAGTAAATAAATATGAGTGTAACAGCGTTAGAGATGTTTACATAGTTTGACATCTCCTACCTAGTGTCTAACGTGAGTGCAATAACTTAAGAGATATTTGAGATTCCATCTCTTAATAATACATTAAACTATCTGCATACATAGTACAATACGCTATTATAATACTGTCTATGGCAAAGTATTAATATAGCGTTAAGGCGTTACCCGCATCTCCCTTAACACATTTTATATATTTCCATAGTCTATACAATACCATAATTCCTCCATAAACTGGAGCGCTATCAGAGGGCACTCCATAGGTATGGTATAAACCATACTCGTAGAAGGCACGATACGGCATGTGAACACGGCACTTGAGGCAATGCTTGGGTAGGATTCTACCATTTGCACTCCCGGACTGGTGGTAATGCATAACAGATACTACCGCCCACCTCGGAACACATCCCATAATCAAATCGAGGGGTGGCCGTCAAATCAATCATAAAGTAATAGTATGGTATTGAACAAATATGCCCGATCGGAGGTGTGACCTCACTTGGTCCGGTATAGCTCCTGTTTTAGTCACATCTACGTTGACTCATGGGAGTTCGGGTTACGTAAATACCTCAAACAGAATCGTTCGCCAAACCATCCTACTTCATTCTAGAATCTCCACTATGTACAAAGTTGTTGAAGTGGTTTTCGGTATTGACAAAAAGTATGACAACATCCAATCCCGATCTCTTTAATAACCAAAAGCTTCCTTTACATTTCAAAAGTAAATTCAAAATTAATATTAAAATATCTAATTTTCATATCGGAATCATCACCTAATTAACAATATAAAATATATGTATATAATAAAACATTATATCTAAGCATGGATAATTATATTTTGGTCAGAAATATATCTTACTTCCAAGCATTGAAGTACACATTAAAATGATGAAGTACGATCCTTGAAAAAATTTCCTTATCCAAAAAGATGCTAGTCCTTAAATCGCTGATCACCAACTATCGAATAGCAGTTGAATTGCTTTGATTTGAGCTTACGGAACTAGAGAGATGGAAGGAGGACTTCGGCCATAAATGTATAGAGATGGAGGCTCCAAAATATCAATATCAAATTAAGGTGGAGATGCTCCTAAAGTCCAATCCTGGTCCGAACGGAACCGAAGGCACTATTCCTACTACATCTATTTTGGAATCACCCTCAGGATTAGCAACGATTATCCCTTGCACTTCACTGCTTTATCTTTGACTTCAAGCTCTTGTCTTCATTTCGAAAACGTATTCGTTGGATCGAATTGGTTTTCGGATAACAAATTCGATCCTGATATCTTCGAAACAACGTTCGATATTCCCGGTAAACTCAACCCCGGTTCTTTAGGAAATACATAGACGAAGATAAGATCGGAGATCGCCTCCTAACCATTAGTGGACGGATTTCCTTATCGATGTCCTAGGAGAACAAAATGATTTTACACATACAGTATAGCACCTCGAACGGTAACTGTACCATATAAATCCTATATTTCTCCTTGATGTTTTCAAAGTTATATATAGGTCCAGATTTGATAAACGGTTATTTAACTATCAAATAAAACAACCAATTTAATAAAATACTTCACTTTCCACTGAAAACTCCAAATATCTTTTTAACTTAATAAATTCAATCACTTTATCCAAAATATATACTTATCTTATCGAGTTAGGTAAATTCAGCAAAGCTATTCTTTCAAAGATATTTGGAAAAAATTTAAATAATTTGGAAAGTACCACTGTGGTATCAAACCGTGTATTACAGCTCAATGGTTACGTCTCTATCCTAGAGAAATCCAAGACTTAACTGTAGGCACTCACTGCCTCCAATTTACGCCATGTGAGTATATAAATACTTCCCAAAAACTCTATTTAAAAATTCTCATAATAATACTTATGAAATTTCTATAATAATTCTCCAAGTAAAACATTAGACAAAAACTACTTTGTTTAATAAAGTTATTATTTAAAACATAAATATTTAATAATTATTCTTTAGAATAATAATGCTGATTAAATCTTTAATAATAATTAACTACTATAACTAACTTAATAAATAATACTTTAACAAATTTTGAACAACTAAATAATAAATTTTTTGAAACATACTCATAACACTTCTAAAATTTCCTAATTAATACTTTAAAATATTCCCTTTTAAAATAACTTAACTTCTCAAAAAAATACATTTTCAACTCTAATATAGCCAGCCTGAGCATTTATAAATCCTTCTTGATTTATCTCCAGTTTAATTTACGTTCCAATCCCGTAAAATTCCTTTCTCGCACTTCTAAAAATAAAACTGCTAATTATTTTTAAAACGATTTACCCACTTTTCGATTTACCCACTCCAATATAGCCAGTCTGACCATTTATAAATCCTTCTCGATTTTTCTATTTTCTTACATTTCTAAAAATAAAACTACTAAAATTCCCTTTCTCACTTTACTATAAAAAAATTAATTTAAAATTCCTTTTTATTTTCCTCTAAAAGAAATTCAATATCACATTTTTGATATTTTAAAATGCCAAAAATAAATCCAGCAATACTATAGCATCCAATAAATTCAATTTACAATATAATCTATCATAGGTTATCCAAATAAATCATATTACTGAATATGAAAATAATTGCAACAATTTTAAGGAATCCAGTTGGATCCTTCCAACTTGTTCCCCTGCATCCACAGATGTTAGCACAACATAAAAATACCAATCCCACTTCGAAGGGGATATCACGGTATATAGGGTCATCCGCTATTATGCTCGGCGCATAGGGTCACATCCGCTATTTTGCCGGGCGTATAGGTTCTCATCCGCTTTATATATGCGAGCATATCAATCACTACAATATATATACTACTATATATAATATCACATTCAACTGATAATATTTATCAATTCAACAATCAATCAATAATTAATTTTAACTATTTAAAATTAACCAGTGATCCAAATTTGAATGAGATTAATCGCTTTTACCGTTCTTTTTTCGAATTTGCTGATCGATCCAATTTTGACTCTATTACATAGATTTCCAGATATGAACCATCTTGACTTGTTTTAAACGATTTTTGGACCCGGTATAATTTTAATTTGGATTAATGAACGTCGAGATAAATAAATCGATAGTTAACTTAAATTTTATAAATTAACTTTATATATATAATTAACTAACTAAATTACTCTAAAAAAAATACCTCCCTCTAATCCAAGCATTGACAACATCGACCTCGACAACAGCTTGCTCTGAATTGAAAGGCTGCTGAACCCCCACTTTCTTTGCATCCATCTTCTTCACCTTCCAAATACCATGCCTTTAACCCGCCTCCTTCCCACACTCGCGACCTGACACGACTACCCACAGCCCAGAACGTGTCGCGTCCCCAAACACTCTGCCTTCGAAGCCCACGCCATCGAGAAACCCAAGCCCTAGTCGAAATCCCTCTATTCAACTTTACAAAGGATCATCAAAACTGCTGCCACACCCAACCACGATTGGTCGCGAATCCTTCCCTATGCCGATCGACTCGATCGTCAAGTATAAAAATCTCTTTTTCTTAAAACAAATGAATCTCGTTCGTTGTTTGAATCAAAAAAATAAAGGAGGAGGGAGTGTGATTTCTAACTGTCTGATAAATGAAATGATATTTCGTTCCCTTCCCTTAATATCTTGTTCGACCATTCTTCCTTTATTGTATTTTTTATTTTCAAACTGTTGAGCTTGGCTGTATTTAAAAAAACAAAAAATGGAGGTACGTGATGAGATGGTTGCATGTAGGGGGCTGTGTATAGTGATTTGAGGTGAAAGAAAACAACTGATGTGAAAACGTTTGTCTAGTCAATATAAAAATATATTATTTAAATTTTAAATCGTCTCAAAGTCGTAACTTAAAATCACGACCTCCTATCGAGGCATGCCACCGGACATTTATAATGTTAGACCACTATTTTCAACACAATGGAAAAGGTTTCGAGTCCTAATTCGATTGTATGTGGAAGATAGCTTTTTGGATCCAATTATAATATTGAATTTTCGATATAAATTTCAGTGCGTTTATATTCTGTGTGACTAAATGATAAATCCAAATGCTACGAAATTTGAAATCCGATAATAATACACTATTGCGGATCCGATGGAAACTAGTGTCGTCGAATTTCGAGACAGTGCCTCACAAGGCTATTTTTAAATGTCAATTTAAACGACATATTTTCAAAACTGAACAAATCACTTTAAAATTCACTTTTAAAACTTCTATTACCATCAGTCTTATTTATAATAATGCATATTTCATAAACCTTTAAATTATGTTTAACAAGCTTAAAACTCCAAATTCAGTAATTCAACCAGTTCCCAATTATCTAATTCAATAATTCAATTATCAAATAAATAGTTATATTTGAAATTCAAGTTAAAAATTAATTTTTAAATATTTAAAATCAATTAAATATCCCAATTTCAAATATCCAAAATTTCGAGTCGTTACCTTCCTCCTACCTTATAAGAATTTCATCCCTGAAATTGCTAGGTAAGAAGAATGTTCCAAACCCAATAACTAATTTCCAAAACAACATAGTTTCAAACAACTTCTCAAAAAAAAATTGTCGAAGACACATTATCACTCTTACTAACTTTCCAAACTCATCCATAGATCACAACTAATATTATTCCCTTAATAATTCAAACTATAATTTAAAACCAAATTTTAAATTATCAAAATTTTCTTCAAAATTTTTTCTAACTCTCTAAATTTTTGAAAAATTTCGCCAGCATCTCCTTTGCGCGGCTAGATCCAAAAAACAACAAAAATGCCTCAATGGCCTCAAATCATCAAAAGAAAACAAAAGCCAAGTGGCTCATCAGAAACCATCAATTTCATACAATAATTTAAATACATACCTTTTTGTTGGGCAATCAAATTTTACTTCTGAAATCAAAGACACCAACTGTGACGCCCCACCTCTATACCCTCGCTAGCCAAGAACACTACGAGGTAATGCCATCAACTAGCATGGAGAATAAGGCTGTTGAGGAGCGACCATCCGTGTAATTGCTTTATGCGAGTATCGATATGCCAGATACAATATAACCTTGCATTTCAAGAGGGAATCCGACATACCGATGCAAACTCAAAGCTACTATAAAGTGGCTATAATATCTTCGGAAACAAATATAGAAATAAGCATAACATAAATCAGTCACAAAAGTTCATATCTCAAAGGCGGAAACAGATATGAATACTACACATGAAAGTGTATATCAGAGTAGTGGTCAAACAAGATCCACAATATCACAAAAGAATAGTTACAAGTGCAACACAAAAGAATAAGTATACATCAATGGGTCTATATCTCAAATGTATACAACCAAAAACTACTAATCTAAGTAGTTAGCCAAAAGTCGGGATAATTATCCCAGATGAGAAGTCAAGCAGAAGCACCTGTAACATCTTGGTCTGACCCGAGTATTATCTAATAAGAAAATAATAAACGGATCAGTCTAACTATAAATATCAGTTAAATGATACAGAATAAGAGATATGACAAAAACTTAAGATGACCATAAAGCCATACTATGATAAGTATGTACTTGAAAATCAACCAGAAATTACTCAATATCACAAGAATCTTCTCAAAGATCAAAAGAATGTCATACTCTTTAGTTTTATTCACCAAGTCACAAATATTGACATCATATCGATGCCAATCATAAAAGTTGGTGGAACACAAATTCTAGAATTCATCAAAAGAAATCCAGAAATCACAAAAAGGGGGAGGCCTATCACAAAACGGGAGCTTGAAAACTCACCAACACGTGTATCACAAACGGGACGCTATCCCATGGTCGCTAACCATAGAGTCGGTGCAACGACGTAGTACAATATCGGTACGCCCGAGGAACCTGAAACTCGAATAATTCGGAACAACGACGTAGTACAACAGTACGCCCGATGATCCTGATAAGCTGGTGCAACAACGTAGTACAAAGGTACGTCTGATGGACCGAACTTCATGAAAGAACATGGGTCGCTAGCCCACAAAAATTGAGTCGAAACTCCAAATAATACATAGGTCGTTAGCCAATAAAAGAAATGAGATGAAACTCAATAAAACGAGGTACCATCCCTTACGTGGACAAAAAAACATAGCATATCGCTAGTCTGAATCACAAAATGATCATCATCGATCATCAAGAAGTGTCAATTACACTAAGCTAGTAAATATATGAGCTTAGCTTCATGTCCCATAACCACTAGCTTAACTTAAATATTTATGAACAAACTGTAAGTCTCCACTCGAAAATTGTTACAAGAAATTCAATCGAATAAGTCCAAGAATTAACCGACGAAGTAAATGCAAGCGTTTCATACCACTTGTTTTACTAAGCCGTTTAATTAGATTTCTCATACGAGTGAGGTAAAGGTTTGTATATACTAGTAGATTGGAAAGCGGTTTTATAAACAAGCTTGATATGTAAAATAGAGTTGAAATCGTTTTGATAAAAGAGTTTTGATATTTGCTACTAGTATGGAAACCTTTATATTTTTAAAGTGACAAAGCACAAAAATGATTGTAGAAACAATCAATCACTAAAATTCACATACGAAGACGTGAATTAATTCCAAAGAAATCAATATCAAATCCATCAAAATGGATATTTCCAAAAATCTCATATTAGAAGTCATCAAAGTCGAATAATTGGTAGCATCATCTAGGAATCAAAACGAATCGATAAAATTGGAAATATAAACAAAATAGGCAAAAATAGGCATAATAGGCAATTAGGAGCAGGTCAGTCGACTGGCTCAATGAGTTCAGTCGACTGACTGCAGGAAACAGAGACCTCCTGTCTCTATTATCTGCCTTTGGTACGCCAATTGGCTACAGCCAGTCGACAGGATTCAAAGTCCAGTCGACTAACTGGAACCTAGGCAGTTTTTTCTTCCTATGCAAATGACGTGCAAACCCAACCAATTCACGACCGATCGAGCAATGGCGCTAGGGATTTATGCCAATCGGCAACCCGACCCTGTAGGCTCTTCGATGCATCACCAAGAACATGTTCAAACATCCATAAAAGGATTTTCATAGGTTTTTCTTCCAAAGCACCAAAAGTTGGAATATACACCAAATCAATCCAAACCAAAAGCAAATGCACATGAATAAGTGTTAGGAACTCATATCCAACATCAAAGATAGATATAGAAATAGATGCGAGATAAAAAACTCACCTTTAAACCCAAAACTATGAAGAAGAAGCTATAGAGCAATGGCAAGGACAATCACTCTTCAATTCCAACCTAAAGAGCTTGAATCTAAGCCTAAAAGAGAAACAATTCCTAAATTAGGTTTAGGAATTTCTGAAATTGATAAGAGAATGAGTTGGAGAAGAAGAAGAGGAGGCTTACCAAAGCTTCTTCTATAAATTTGGAGCTAGAACTTGATTTGCAAATGGAAACTAGGGCTTGGAGTTTTAATTTCTCATTCCCCTCTCCATTGTTGCTAAAGCTTGAGTATTAGGAAATAGAAATGAAGTAATGAAGAGAAGAGGGGTGAAGCTTAGGTCTAATGGGCTAAAACAAAAACCAAAGCCCTAAGTGAAAAAGTAGCAAAATTCCACTAACTCCAAACATATCAAAGCTTATACTAAAAAAGATCGCAAATGTCATTTTGAACTCAATGGGGGTGGTCTCGAGTCCTAATTTGACCGTTTGCAAAAAGTAGCCTTTCGGACAATAGTCCGACTAACGATGAATTATTTTAAATAAAATATTTAAATATTCAATCGTAAAATATGCGGGGTTGTTACAGACTCCCCTCCTTAAAGAAATTGCATCCTCTCAATCTTAAGAAATAAATGAATCAAAAAGTAACAACCATAAATGCATATCAACACAAAAGAAGAAATTTGAAATAAAAAGTTCACCTCAAAGAGCACGAGAAAGTAAGTCCGGATGTGTTCGCTCGATGAATTCTCTAGATTCCCAAGAGCAATCCTTAGGATTTAAGGACCATTGAACTTTCACAAGTGGGACATCTTTATTTCGAAGGCGTTTGACCTCCGAAGCAGTAATACGAATAGGAAGTTGCTCATAAGTTAAATTAGGCGAAACTTTAATTTCTTCCACAACACCAGGCTAAAGAATAGAATCGGAATCTCGAAGGCATTTCCGTAATTGAGAAATGTGAAACACGTCATGAATAGCAGAAAACTGAGCCGATAATAAAAGCGGTAAGCCACGGAACCAATACGTTCGGTGATGGGAAATGGACCAATGTAACGAGGTACTAGCTTTCCCGATCGACTGAAACGCACAACACCCTTCATAGGTGAAACATGAATAAACACAAAATCTCCCGTAGAAAATTCTAGTTTCCTTATTCGGTTATCGGCATAGGATTTCTGTCTACTTTGGGCTTCTTTCATCCTATGACGAATAAGATCAATCTTTTCTGTGGAATCATGAATAAAATCTGGACCTAAAACCAGTTTCTCACTGGCCTCAAGCCAACAAGAAGGAGATCGGCATGGTCTTCCATAGAATGCCTCAAAAGGTGCCATACCAATACTAGATTGGAAGCTATTATTATAGGAAAACTCAACAAGAGAAATATGATCTTCCCAACTTCCACCAAAATCAAGAACACATGCACGAAGAAGATCTTCAAGAGTTTGATTCAAACGCTCGGTTTGTCCATCGGACTGAGGATGATAAGCGGTGCTAAAATTAAGCTTCATTCCCAAAGCTTCTTGAAGACTCTTCCAAACTCCACTAGTAAACGATGGATCACGATCACTAACAATAGAAGTAGGAACTCCATGCAATTTTACAATTTCTTTAATAAAAAGTTTAGCCAAAAGTGGAACGGTCCGGTTAGACTGAACGGGGATAAAATGGGCGGATTTAGTAAGTCTATCAACTATCACCCATAAGCCACCATGACTCGAACGAGAACGCGAAAGGCCGTTAATAAAATCCATGGAAATTTGATCCCACTTCCAAATTGGAATTTCTAAAGGTTGCAATAACCCACCGGGCCTTTGATGCTCGGCCTTGACAAGTTGGCAAGTCATGCAACACTTAAAAAAGTTAGCAATATCATATTTCATTCCCTCCCAACAATAAAGTCGCTTCATATCCGCGTACCTTTTACTACTACTGGGATGAATGGTAAATTTAGAACGATGAGAATCTTCTAAAATGTATTTACGAAGATCGCTAATATTTGGTACGATAAGTCTACCAAATTTTCGAATGCCGCCACGAGAATCAGTATCAAAGTCTTTCAAACTTTCAATATCAATTTTATCCCTAAAATTTTGGGCAAGAAGAGCCAATTCAGGATCTAGCTTTTGAGCTTCAAGAATGCGGTCTAAAAGAGAAGGATGAGCCTCAAGGCTACATAAAACAAGAGATGAACATAAATCGGAAACACTGTGTCGAATTTCACAAGTGCATAAAACCTCGAGATCATTCCATTCGGATATCATCATAGAAACAACCGCTTGTTGCTTGCGACTAAGTGCATCGGCAACTCGATTTCCCTTTCCGGGAGTATAAAGAATATCAAGATCATAAGGTGCAATGAATTCGAGCCAACGCTGCTGACGCAAATTAAGTTCCTTTTGAGAGAATAAATATTTCAAAGACTTATGATCGGTGTAGAGAATAAATTTTTCTCCCAATAGATAATGACGCCAAATTCAAAGGGCGAAAACGATAGCCGCAAGTTCTAAATCATGAGTGGAATATCTAGTCTCAGCAGGCTTCAATTGCCTAGAAGCATAAGCAATAACACGTTCTCTTTGCATAAGAACGGCACCCAAACCAACGCGACTAGCATCGGTATAAACAACGAAATCTTGATTCCCCTCGGGAATAACAAGAATAGGAGCATCGGAAAGGAGTTCTTTTAATTTCTGAAAAGAAGCTTCACATTTTCCGACCAAATGTATTTAACTCCCTTCTTCGTCAAACTTGTAAGAGGCACGGAAATTTTTGAAAAGTCTTCTATAAAACGACGGTAATAGCCCGCCAATCCAAGGAAGCTACGGATTTCCGTCACACTCTCCGGTCTTTTCCAATTTTGAATCGCTTCAATCTTTGAAGGATCCACTGATATTCTGGATTCGGAAATAATATGACCGAGAAACTTCACACGAGATTGCCAAAAGTGGCATTTAGAAAATTTTGCTTTTAATTGATAAGGTCAATGAAATAAGCCGGAGCATTCGTCAAACCAAATGGCATAACAAGCCATTCATATGATCCATAACGAGTACGGAACGATGTCAAAGGAATGCTATCATCTGCAATACGAAGCTGATGAAAACCGGTTGCTAAGTCTAATTGTGAGAAGACTCTAGCACCACTAAGTTGATCGAATAGATCATCAATCCGAGGTAAAGGATATTTATACTTGATAGTAAGATCATTAAGCTTGCGGTAGTCAACGCAAAGCCTAAGTGTACCATCGGATTTCTTCATGAAAATAGCCGAAGCTCCCCAAGGCGAGGAACTAGAGAGAATAAATTGCTTCGTCTCCAATTCGGATAATTGTTTACGCATCTCCTCACTTTCTTTATTGGACATACGATAAGGAGGACGAGTGATAGGTTGAGCTCCAGGGATGAGATAAATTTTGAACTCAATTGCTCGCTTAGGTGGTAATCCTAAAATGGGCTCAAATATGTCGGAAAATTCACGAACAACGTGAATAAGAAAAATAATATCTTCCTCATCATCATTATCGTCATCATGAGGATTTAAAGAGTATAAAGATGCAACCAAACAGGAATCCGAATCTTTAAGATCAATAGAAATCTGCTTAACAGATTGAGGATGTCGAAGATCAATAGTCCGCTCAGGACATTGGATAAGAGCTTCATAACGGTTAAGCCAATCCATTCCCAAAATCATTCCAAAGCCTAAGTAACGCATAACATGCAAATCAGCTAGGAAAGGAAAATCACACAAGATAATCTCAACATCTTTTTAAAGTAAACTAATTGTTGCGGATCCACCAACCGGATTCACAATTCTCAAAGAAGTCATTAAAGCAACTACACTTAAATAAAAAGTATCAACAAGTTCCTTTGATATAAAGGAATGGGACGCACCCGTATCAAAAAGAACTCGAATAGGTTGATCACGAAATATAATAATTCCATCAAGGATAGAATGAGAAATACCTTGACACAAGAAGTGTTGCTATGGGCTTGTGCAACATTTAACTTTCCCTCCTTCCTGCCTTGAAGTTTGGGACATGAAGATAAAAGATGACCCAAACTTTTGCAATAGCGACAAAAGAGAGGTTTCGGACATCTATTGGCATGATGGTCTTTAGAACCACAATTGTAGCATTGCCCACTACTAGGGGCAGAAGTCTTTGCCACCGGAGTTGCTTGCTTCCCTTTCTTATTGGGATAAGGACCTTTGAATTTAATAGGCCTTTTCTTGTTGTTGTTGAATTTTGGTTTGGCACTCACAACTTCAACATCACTTTCTTTATCTGCCTCTTCCAGTCGAAGAGCGATATCAATGAGTTGATCAAAAGAAACTTCTAACTTTAGAAGTAATGGCTTCTTGAGATTTTTGTTCAAGCCATAGACAAATCTTTGGTTCTTCTTCAATGGGGTGTTTATATATTCGACCCCGTATTTAGAAAGTGACTCGAATGATGCGACATGGTCTGCCACGGAAGATTCACCTTGAACAAGGTCTATGAAACGACGAGCCAATGTCACCTTCTTAGCTTCTGGCTCAAATTTTAACTCGAATCATTCCTGGAATTTCTCCCAAGTAAGATCCGCTTCAGTAATTTCAGAAATAAGAAGCTTATACCAATCTAATGCTCTTTCTTGGAGCATACATGAAGCCACTTGGACACGATGAAGATCAATTAGATTCATGCGAGTAAAGATGCGATCGCATGTTTTGAGCCAAGCTTGGACTTGAATGACGCTTTCGGAACCCCTAAATGGCTTCCCACCCAAGTTGGTATAGTCACTGCACAAACGTGCAAATCCGGACTTAGGGTGAGTAGGCTCTGGATTGGGTCTGGTAGCTTGAGCATTCTTTACAAGATCAAGAAGTTGTTGTGCAGACATAAATACTCCATCCTGGGGAGTAGCATTAGATCGACCGGCGCTGGGACGGCCAGGTCTAACCATTTCTCTTCTTTAAGAAAGAAAGAAAGAAGGAAAAGATTATTCACAAAATAATTATCAAACAATCGTGATTAATAAAACAAGGCGTCACAAAGAAAATAGGATAGAACGGTTCGAAGACCCGAATAAAATCCTAAGGCACGACTCCTAAGATGGACTTAGAATGATGATCCTTGTTAAATTATTATACATTATTCCGAAGTTTGGCTCTGATACCAAGCCATGACGCCCCACCTCTATACCCTCGCTAGCCAAGAACACTATGGGGTAATGTCATCAACTAGCGTGGAGAATAGGCTGTTGAGGAGCGACCATTCGTGTAATTTCTTTATGCGAGTATCGATATGCCAGATAAAAATATAACCTTGCATTTCAAGAGGGAATCCGACATACCGATGCAAACTCAAAGCTACTATACAGTGGCTATAATATCTTCGGAAAAAAATACAGAAATAAGCATAACATAAATCAGTCACAGAAGTTCATATCTCAAAGGTGGAAATAGATATGAATATTTCACATGAAAGTGTATATCAGAGTAGTGGTCAAACAAGATCACAATATCACAAAAGAATAGTTACAAGTGCAACACAAAATAATTAGCATACATCAATGAGTCTATATCTCAAATGTATACAACCAAAAACTACTAATCTAAGTAGTTAGCCAAAAGTCAGGATAATAATCCCAGATGAAAAGTCAAGCAGAAGCACCTGTAACATATCGGCCTGACCCGAGTATTATTTAATAAGAAACCAATAAACGGATCAGTCTAACTATAAATATCAGATAAAAAGATATAAAAATAAGAGATATGACAAAAATGTAAGATAACCATAAAGCCATACTATGATAAGTATGTAATTGAAAATCAACCAGAGATTACTCAATATAACAAGAATCTTCTCAAAGATCAAAAGAATGTCATACTCTTTAGTTTTATTCACCAAGTCATAAATATTGACATCATATCGATGCCAATCATAAAAATTGGTGGAACACAAATTCTAGAAATCATCAAAAGAAATCCAGAAGTCACAAAAAGGGGGAGGCCTATCAAAAAACGGGAGCTTGAGAACTCACCAACACGTGTATCACAAACGGGACGCTATCCCATGGTCGCTAATCATAGAGCCGGTGCAACGACGTAGTACAATATCGGTACGCCCAAGGAACATGAAACTCGAATAATTCGGAACAATGACGTAGTACAACGGTACGCCCGATGATCCTGACAAGCTAGTGCAACAACGTAGTATGAAGGTACGTCCGATGGACCGAACTTCATAAAAGAACATGGGTCGCTGGCCCACAAAAATTGAGTCGAAACTCCAAATAATACATAGGTCGTTAGCCAATAAAAGAAATGAGATGAAACTCAATAAAACGAGGTACCGTCCCTTACGTGGACAAAAAAACATAGCATATCGCTAGTCTGAATCACAAAATGATCATCATCGATCATCAAGAAGTGTCAATTACACTAAGCTAGTAAATATATGAGCTTAGCTTCATGTCCCATAACCACTAGCTTAACTTAAATATTTATGAACAAACTGTAAGTCTCCACTCGAAAATTGTTACAAGAAATTCAATCGAATAAGTCCAAGAATTAACCGACGAAGTAAATGCAAGCGTTTCATACCACTTGTTTTACTAAGTCGTTTAATTAGATTTCTCATACGAGTGAGGTAAAGGTTTGTATATACTAGTAGATTGGAAAGCGGTTTTATAAACAAGCTTGATATGTAAAATAGAGTTGAAATCGTTTTGATAAAAGAGTTTTGATATTTACTACTAGTATGGAAACCTTTATATTTTTAAAGTGACAAAGCACAAAAATGATTGTAGAAACAATCAATCACTAAAATTCACATACGAAGACGTGAATTAATTCCAAAGAAATCAATATCAAATCCATCAAAATGGATATTTCCAAAAATCCCATATTAGAAGTCATCAAAGTCGAATAATTGGTAGCATCATCTAGGAATCAAAACGAATCGATAAAAAATGGAAATATAAACAAAATAGGCAAAAATAGGCATAATAGGCAATTAGGAGCAGGTCAGTCGACTGGCTCAATGAGTTCAGTCGACTGACTGCAGGAAACAGAGACCTCCTGTCTCTATTATCTGCCTTTGGTACGCCAATTGGCTACAGCCAGTCGACAGGATTCAAAGTCCAGTCGACTAACTGGAACCTAGGCAGTTTTTTCTTCCTATGCAAATGACGTGCAAACCCAACCAATTCACGACCGATCGAGCAATGGCGCTAGGGATTTATGCCAATCGGCAACCCGACCCTGTAGGCTCTTCGATGCATCACCAAGAACATGTTCAAACATCCATAAAAGGATTTTCATAGGTTTTTCTTCCAAAGCACCAAAAGTTGGAATATATACCAAATCAATCCAAACCAAAAGCAAATGCACATGAATAAGTGTTAGGAACTCATATCCAACATCAAAGATAGATATAGAAATAGATGCGAGATAAAAACTCACCTTTAAACCCAAAACTATGAAGAAGAAGCTATAGAGCAATGGCAAGGACAATTACTCTTCAATTCCAACCTAAAGAGCTTGAATCTAAGCCTAAAAGAGAAACAATTCCTAAATTAGGTTTAGGAATTTCTGAAATTGATAAGAGAATGAGTTGGAGAAGAAGAGAGGAGGCTTACCAAAGCTTCTTCTATAAATTTGGAGCTAGAACTTGATTTGCAAATGGAAACTAGGGCTTGGAGTTTTAATTTCTCATTCCTCTCTCCATTGTTGCTAAAGCTTAAGTATTAGGAAATAGAAATGAAGTAATGAAGAGAAGAGGGGTGAAGCTTGGGTCTAATGGGCTGAAACAAAAACCAAAGCCCTAAGTGAGAAAGTAGCAAAATTCCACTAACTCCAAACATATCAAAGTTTATACTCAAAAGATCGCAAATGTCATTTTGAACTCAATGGGGGTGATCTCGAGCCCTAATTTGACCGTTTGCAAAAAGTAGCCTTTCGGACAATAGTCCGACTAATGATGAATTATTTTAAATAAAATATTTAAATATTCGATCGTAAAATATGCGGATTGTTACACCAATTTAGCTTTTACTTTAATTACCTGCATCTCACTTACCAATAGTATTCAATCATTTAGTTCCAAAATTATTTTATTCATTCCTTTTTAACATTTTCAATATTCATTTCACCCACCCCATACGATGTACATATGTCATCTGTACGCGGTATCAAATTTGATCGCTCGCTCGATCACACAAATTTCATTTCCGAACTAGTATTGTTCACACGACTCTCTAGTGCGGACTCAGATCTGGTCTCTTGATCAAAAAACGTCATTCTCCTTGCATAGTCATATACTATGATAGAGAACTCCAGAATCAATCAAAAATCCATATCCGGGGTTCGCCGTCGAAAATCGAGTGAAAAATCCCAACTCGGATCGATATAACTATCTCGAAATCCTATGCTCGAATCTGGATCATATCGTCATGCGAATTAAATAATATATGTACATATTACATATTTATCTCAATTGATTATTAGCTATGTCAATTTCTTTTTATTCATATTTATTTTGATTTCCATTCACTTAGCCACAATTATCCTTTACGCAACTCTATTTAATCATCATTCAAATATTAACTTAGTATATTTCTCAGTACCAACTTCACTTTAAAATTCACCATTAACCTTTTTAAGTCCATTATAAATATTTGATACAACTTCTTATATTTATTTCCACTTCATCTCTTTGGTTTATAACCATTTTTACTCAAACTAAATTTCCAGTTTCCATTTGAATTTAATTTGTCTTCCAAATCTTTAAACGTTGAATTTTATCAACCATCTCTAAAACCCTATTTGATCCACTAATTATTTTAAATTAGTTCCATCTACTAATTCATTTCAAATTTCAATAATTTTATTTCCAAACTTTATTTTATTTAGTCCACTCGAATTAATTCTTCAATTTCACTTTATTCAATATAATCCAAATTAAATATCATTCCAATATTCAATTTAAATCCATTTACTTACAAGTCAAATCAATTTGTTCATCCACTAGTTTGTTTCCAACTTAATGAATTCTATTCCAATAACTTATTCCATCTAGCCTACTAGGCTTATCTCTCAAAATTCACTTTATTTTTAAACTTAAGTTAAATTTAATTCCATTCCAATCATCAAATTTCAAAATCTATTAAGTTATCAATCTTACTAATATTCTATTCACCAATTCACTTCATTTAATACTTTTCTAATTTATTTCACTATCACACTTACCTTTATTTAGCACTTCTTAAGTTAAATTTTTTTCTAACAAATTTCAAATTCTTATAAGTTTTTAAACTTATTTATATTCCATAAAACATTTTAGACCAAATTCCATGGTTTTAAACATTTACTTAAGCATTTCAAAATCAAAAATCATATACATCCCAAAATCCCTTGGTATAACAAATTATTCCTTGAATTTCAAAATCAAATCAGTTTACTAAACCAAAACATCAATTCGAAACATCCAGGTAGCAATTCCTCTCTTGGAAACTTGAAAATGAACACCAATGATGTCGTGACCATCGTCGAAATTAATTTCCAGCGACCGAAGTGAGTTTAGTGCTTTTATACCTTTAAAAACCGTTTTTACTCCAAATATCAATAGATTTCGTTTCCAGATTAAAAATATTTCCAAATAATACCACTTTTATTTTTTTCAAGACTTTGGGAAAACATTTCAAAATCAAAAGGAATTAAATCCCCAAAATTCCAAATTTCAAATCCTTTTAAATCTATATTTAAATATTCCTCTGGAATTCTATTTCAAATTATAAATCACACTTATAAATTCATATTTACAAATTTTGAATTATTTCTCTTAACTTTTGGTTATAATTCTAACTTTTATTCAATTACCACAACACACCAACGATAATAGTTTAATAGTATCATTTTCTAACAACCAAACAAACCATATCTAATTATAATAATTTACGAAAATTATTCCTTTTATGTATAAAAATAATTTAGGTAAAATTATTTTATTTACCCCATTTTAAAACAATACTATGTCAAATTGCTCTATCCAAGTGTTTAGAGATCCATATCAATAACGTTAATTACTCATATTGACCAGAATCCATAAACCACTCAACAAACTAATCAACACAATATAAAAAGATTTTATATTCACTAACAAATACGCGCTCATATCTACTAATACACTCAAACTCATTCTAGGGTGCTACTGACCCTATCTCTAATGAGTAATCCCCACCAGAACCAAGTTTATCGCTTAACCTTTAGCTCTGATACCAAGTGTCATGAATCGGATTTTCGACCTCTAAAAATCGACATAATACGTCCACTGTATTACATGCCGAACAATCGAACGTCGGAAAAACCAGATCGTTAGGAAAGAAGAAAGAGGTAGAAGAAGAAAATAGAATTAACAACACAGAATCTTACAATCGCAGCGGAACAATATATGATAGAAAACAGCTCGTCTTTATACAAAAGAACTATAACTTGTTATTTATATATTATATCATCATAGTACAACACCATTAATAGCACAATACTGGATAGTTATGATGCTTGCCCTCATAAAAACTGAGTATACGGCATGCCATACACAGCGGAATATAAATCAGATACGTGATATACGTCTTCGTCATCCAGTTCATCTCCTGATCTCCATAGCATCCTATCCTGTATTTGAAATACTCGGTTGACCCGAGCATTATAATAAAATAACACCCGAGTCAGTCTGGAAAACTAGCATGAGAAAAAAACACTCAATTTGAATTATTAGAGTTCAAAATCCTTTGAAAATCAAAGGTATCTCGTAAGACCACGCCATACATAAACACGATGGATTTTTATCTTATGATAACCAAAACATTTCATATCAAAATTATCTGATATTATAGTGTCTAAGTACAAATACTTATTCAAATGGATGAAATGCTTGCATCTCACATTTCAGCACAATTGGGCACAATCAAAACCGTATGGTGCTTATTGGAGAATGAATTCCAACTGAATGATTAGACACTGAGTTACCACCTGTCACAGTACATGTCTAGAAACACTGTACCGAGATCGAACCTATCGGTCCCTGCCAATACAATACTGGACTATCCCTGACCTGGATAGACCGAATATGTTATCACCCTAGGTGTTCCCACCCTTTCTGAGCTCCTTTCACACGTAGTGACAATATTCAAGGGTATCTAGAAAGGTGATAGACATGCCCTACTTGAGTGCTACCCATTTAGCCTTGCTGCGTCTTCCCTGTTTTTCAGTCATTCCTGGTTGATGAGGCTAAAGGCGACGACTACCTTTTTGGAAATATTCACTTAGAATGCTCATTGTCCTCCAAACATAATGTACTGATAGCAATCATCCATACAAGTCCGTTCCTGATTCGAAGGGAACCGAAGGCACTATTCCTACTACATCCATTTCGTAATCACCCTCAAGATTAGTAGTGATTAAACCTTTCATTTCACTACTCCATCTTTGACTCCAAGCTCTTATCTTCATTTCAAAAATGTACTCGTTGGATTGAAGTGGTTTTCGGATAACAAATCCGATCCCGGTCTCTTCGAAACAACGTTCGATATTCCCAGTAAACTCAATCCCGGTTATTTAGGAATACATAGACAAAGATAAGATCGGAGATCGCCTCCTAATCGTTAGTGGATGGATTTCCTTATCAACGTCCTAGGAGAACAAAACGAGTTTACACGTATAGTATAGCACCTAGAATGATAACTGTACCATATAAATCCCATATTTCTCCTAGATACTTCCGAAGTTATATTTAGGTCCAAATTTGTTAGTCGGTTATTTAACTATCAAATTAAAAAACCAATTCGACTAAATACTTCACTTTCCACTGAACTCCAAATCTCTTTTTAATTTAATTTTAATAAATTAAATCTCTTTATCCAAAATATATACTTATCTTATAGAGTTAGGTAAATTCACCAAAGCTATTATTTCAATGATATTTGGAAAATCTTTAAAATAATTCGAAAATTACTACTACGTTATCAAGCCATGGATTATAGCTCAATGGTTACGTCTCTATCCCAGAGAAATCCAAGATTTAACTACAGGCATTCACTGCCTCCGATTTACGCCACGCGAGTATACCAATACTTTTCGAAAACTCTACTAAAAAAATTTCAAAATAATATTTATGAAATTTCTATAATAATTCTCCAAGTAAAACTTTAGACAAAAACTACTTTTTAAATAAAGCTGCTATTTAAAACATAAATATTTAATAATCATTCTTTAGAATAATAATGCTGATTATACCTTTAATCATAATTAACTACTATAACTAACTTAATATAACTTTAACAATTTTTGAACAACTAAATAATAAATTTTATGAAACATTTTCATAACACTTTTAAAATTTCCTAATTAATATTTTAAAATCTACCCTTTTAAATAACTTAACTTCTCAGAAAATACATTTTCAACTCCAATATAGCTAGTCTGATCATTTATATATCCTTCTCGATTTATCTCCAGTCTAATTTACATTCCAGTCCCGTAAATTTCCTTTCCTACATTTCTAAAAATAAAACTACTATTTATATTTAAAATAATTTACCCATCTCCTTATAAATTCCCATCATGAAATTATAATTTCAAATTATCCACTGATACATGCTTCACTTTATTTATAAACCCAGTTTATAAATCCATAGTCTCATTTTCTTTCATAACCGTTTTAAAATACTCAAGTCGATTTTAAATCGATTTTCTGAGTTAAGTTCCATTTTAAAATTTATTTCTTAGCTAACCCATACTAATTCCAAAATCCACTAATTTCAGATACACTTCCTTTTTATGATTTAAAATCTTATTTAATCTGGAACATCAACTTCATATTTATTTTCAAAATTCCCCTTTTATTTTTCCCAATCTATTTAAATCTTAAACTTATAAATGCATTCTCTTAAACTTCAAATAATATCGCCTAAGTTCTTATTTTAAAAACCCCTTTCATCCACATTAATTCAAAAATCTCTATTTTTCCATATTCTAGAATTGTTAAATAGGATTAAATCAAACTATTTTTTTTCCAAATTCATTACTTCTAAATTTATCCAACTTTACTATAAAAAAAATTAATTTGAAATTTCCTTTTTATTTTCCTCTAAAAGAAATTCAATATCGTATTTTTTATATGATAAAATGCCAAAAATAACTCCAGCAATACCATAGCCTCCAATAAATTCAATTTCCAATATAATATATCACAGATTATCCAAATAAATCATATCACTGAATATGACAATAATTTCAACAATTTTAAGGAATCCAGTTGGATCCCTCCAACCTGCTCCCCTACATGTTAGCACAATATAAAAATAGTAATCCCACTTCGAGGGTGATATCGCGGTATATAGGGACATCCGCTATTATGCGGGGCGCATAAGGTCTCGTCTGCTATATATATGCGGGAATATCAATCACTCCAATATAAATACTACTATATATAATATCACATTCAACTGATAATATTTATCAATTCAACAATCAATCAATAATTAATTTTAACTATTTAAATTAACCAGTGATCCAAATTTAAGTGACATTAACTCACCTTTATCGTTTTTTTTCTTCTAAATTTGCTGATCGATCCAATTCTGACTCTATTGCATAGATTTCCAGATACGAACAATCTTGACTTGTTTTAAACGATTTTTGGACCTTGTATAATTTTAATTTGGATTAATGAACGTCGAGATAAATAAATCAATAGTTAACTTAAATTTTATAAATTAACTTTATATATATAATTAACTAACCTAATTACTCAAAAAAAACCAGTACCTCCCTTTAACCCAAACACTGACAACATCGACCTCAACAACAGCTTGCTCTGAACTGAAAGGCTGATGAATCCCCACTTGCTTCGCTCCCATCTTCCTCACCTTCCACATACCACGCCTTCGACCTTCCCCCTTTCCACACTCGCAACCTGACATGGCTACCCACGGCCTAGAAAGTGTCGCGTCCCCAAACACTCTGCCTCCGAAGCCCTCGCCATCTAGAAACCTAAGCCCTAGTCGAAATCCCTCCATTCAACTTTACTGACGATCTTCAAAACCGTTGCCGCACCCAACCATGATTGGTCGCAAATCCTCCCATTGCCGATCGACTCGATCGCGACGTATAAAATCTCTTTTTTCATAAAATAAACGAATGAATCTTGTTTGATTTTGTTTGAATCGAAAAATGAAGAAGGAGGGAGCGCGATATCTAATTGTCTGATAAATGAAATGATATTTGT
This sequence comes from Allium cepa, assembly GCA_030765085.1. Classification (NCBI taxonomy): domain Eukaryota; kingdom Viridiplantae; phylum Streptophyta; class Magnoliopsida; order Asparagales; family Amaryllidaceae; genus Allium; species Allium cepa. Next base: position 445,022,324 of record CM060929.1, read on the forward strand.
TCCCTTCCCTTAATATCTTGTTCGACCATTCTTCCTTTATTGTTTTTTTTATTTCCAAATTATTGATCTCGGCTATTTAAAAAAAAATGGAGGGATGTAATGAGATGGTTGCATGTAGGGGGCTATGTACAGTAATGTTTGGTTGGTCAATATAAAAATATATTATTTAAATTTTAAATCGTATCAAAGTCGTAACTTAAAATCTCAACCTCCTATCGAGATGTGTCGCTAGGCATTTATAATGTTATACCCCTATTTCGAATGTAATGGAAAAGGTTTTGAGTCTTAATTCGATCGTATGGAGAAGGTATCTTTTTGGACCCAATTATAATATTGAATTTTCGATATAAATTTCAGTGCGTTTGTATTCGATGCGATCAAACGATAACTCCATATGCTACGATATTTGAACTCCAATAATAATACATTATTACGGGTCCAATGAAACTGATTTCGTCAAATCCCAAGAGTGGCCTTGGAAGGCTATTTTTAAATGTCAATTTAAATGATATATTTTTAAAACTAAACAAATCACTTTTAAATTAACTTTTAAAACTTTTATTGCCTTCAGTATTATTAATACATATTTTATAAACCTTTATTTTTAACAAGCTTAAAACTCCAGATCCGGTAATTCAACCAATTCCCAATTATCTAAATTAATAATTAAATTATCAAATAAATAGTTATATTTGAAATTCAAGTTAAAAATTAAATTTTATATATTTTAAATAAAGTAAATATACCAATTTCAAATATCCAAAATTCTGGGTCGTTACAAACGTTATGCAATTAAGTCTAATAAAACACTTATTGGCATCATATATCAATTAATATGTTTATAACTGTTATAAACATATTTAGTAATATTTATTCATCAAATCAAAATAAAATTTTATAATTAATATTTCAACAATATTAATTAACATAATTAATTTATAACAAATATAAATTAATTAAATCGTTTGGTCAAAGGAGAATTCATTGTTTCCATTATGCGACACATTTAGTGCAAATTTGAATTGCTTTATGATATTAATTGTAACAACCCTGAAAATTTGTGATTTATTTTAAATGTTATTTTGATTATTTTATTTGAAAACTTTATTATATTTATTAAAATGGATAAATTTTGTTATTTTAAATATAAGTTTTGAATTTTTTGTGAATTATAATTCCAAACCTGAATAAATATGATATTTCCAGAAAATGTATTTTTGGTCAAATTGGTCAAACTTTGACTTTTAAATTTAAAATTTAAATATTTGAATTCTTAAATTTTATCTTTCATTATGAAAATAAATTAAATTTCAAGAATTCTGCTTTTCATTTCGTTGAAATTCGATTTATATTGTGAAAGTTATGATTTTTACAATATTGCATGTAAATTGATTTATTTAATAAAATTATCTATTCTAATTTATATAAATAATATTTTTATTTGTCATATTATGTTCTAATATGTTTTATATGACATGTTAGGTATATATTTTATTTTAAAATATTTTAAAGTAATGTTATAATTTTTCCAAAGCTTAGTGTATTTATTTTCAAAATTTTAAAGCCTAGTTTCTATTTTAAGCTATTTTCTTAATTTAATTATATTTATTTAAAATTTTTTTTTTATTCATTATATTTTCGTGTTTTTATCATTATTTATATGTATTTTTTGTATATTTAAAATTGCAAAAAGAATTTGAAAATATGAAGAGTTTTGACCTTTAATATGCATGCCTTTTCACATTCACTTTTGCCTTTTCAATACCAATCACCACATGCATTCAATTGCTGACCTTATCCTCTTTCCTTCATCTGATCTCCCTCATATTTTTCACGTAAAAAACTTTCTCAACCCCAAAAATTTCGGCCCCCGTCTCCTGAAGAAAATTTTGGTAAATTTCTATTCTTCTTTTGCACTTTTTATACTTGTTTTGTTTGATTTTGCACTTGCCTTCACCTTCATGTAGTTCGGCCTGCCAACTCCAGCACCTTGGCCATCTCCACCACCACCTACTCCAGCCATCATTCTCTCCTTCTCACTGACCATCCATGGCCGAAGCCCTATAGGATGATGATCCACCAAAAATTGATGAAAACTCCACCTTAAAACTTCATAGCCGAGCATTCCCTTGTTGCCACCACTTCAACCACCACTTTGGCCGACCCATCCACCACCACCACCAGCCACAACCTGAGCATAGGACCCTGCCACACCTGTACATGAACTCACTAGATCAGACCATGCCCAATCCATGCTTGGCCGAAGCCATTTAGGCCTTGAAATCCATGTTGTTGCTTGTAGTTGTGTGTTGATGCACACATATGCCTTCATCTCCTTCATATATTATTATGGCCAACCTATATGACCTCAACCTACCTTAACCTGATCCAAAATCATCCTATTACAGTTGCTTTTCCAGTCCATAGTTGAAGCACAAGTGGTTGAATGCAAGTGCAAAAAGCTCTAGCTTTGAATTGTGTAGTTATTCCTAGCATTGTTTTGTAATATTTTGGTTTGTGATCCATATTGTACTTTGTTTTGTTTGAAATTTGACAAGGCAATTAGCTTTGGCTCTCCCACATTTGAATCATAGTCGTGCTTTCGTGCCTTTGTGGATCTTAGTTTGTGTGTTTGGTTGTTATCTCCAGCTTGTAGAGGTGAGTATTTCTCACCAGACATTCCGTACTTTATAAGTAGTAAATTGACACCCTGTGAATCTGTAGATATTATTATTATGTTATAACTGCTTATGCTGTGATCATACGATGTTCACCATATTTATACACCTATCATATCATCTGTTACTGTTATATAATGTTATTCTGTTTATTTATATCAGTTTATCACACTGCAAGTTCCATGTAGATAGAATCGCTATGAGTTGAAATGATACATACCCGAACGGACTTTAGAATAAGGAAAAAATCGTTATGGGCTGAAATGATAGGCCTGAACGATTTTTAATTATTTTCATTTAATTATGATTGCGGGTTTGGAATGATAGAACCCGGGTTTTCTTTGTAAATTACGGATTGAAATGATATATTATCCGTATTACCTTACCTAGGCTAGAAAATGGTATACAGACCCGTGGTTAAAATATATTTTTCTAAAATATTTTAGAAATGAAAATATTATAATATTTTGATTTAAAAATTAATTAAAAATGATTTTTGTAAAGTATTATTGACTTTTCTAAAAATTTATAAGTGAAATAAATTAATGGTAAAGTTAGAAATTTGAAATATAAGTTATATTGGAAATTTTGATTTGGTGATAAATGGAATTTAAATTAAGTAGGAAGATATGATAAATAGATTTAAATTAAAATTAAAATGAATTTAAATGATTTTCGAATAAATCAAGATGTGAAATATATGAATGTTTAAGTTAAATTTTGAAATATAGCTTAATTTGGAAATTTATGAAATTTGTTTAAAAATGAATTTTAAGTTAAGTAAATAAAATGAAAAATAAGTTATATTTGGAAATTTAAACTTAAGTGTTAAGTTAAAATTTTAATTATAAAGAATTGAAATTGAATGTTGAAATATATAAGTAAATTATTATTAAATTGATTTTTGAATGAAAATTTAACTTTATAAAATCATAAATATAAGGGTATTTAAATGATTGTTTTAAAAGTGAAAATATATGATTTTATAAGTTTAATATGATTTAAATAAAATTTAATTATTTGTGAAATTATATTGAATATTTAGAATTTAATTAACAGCATTTTGAAATGTTATTATTTCTAATGTAAAGGATATTACCGCATTTGTAAATGCTGTAGTTGATAGAAACGAACTAAATGGCTAAATTGAATTAAGGGCTATTATAGCACTTTGTAAGTGCTGTAGTTGCTGAAATTAACTAAGGCTTTATTTGAACTAAAGTAACCCTATTACAGCATTTTTAAATGCTGTCTTTTGTTAAATTGAATTGTTTTAAAAGTAACTTTCCGTAGCATTTTCTAAATGCTGCAAAAGTTGAATTTTTATTGTTTTAATAAATTTAAGTGAATAAATAAACTTTGACAGATTTAAATTTTAGAAATTTAATAAATTAATTATTAAATATAATAACATCATTTTAATAATTAAAAATGAAGTAATTTGTTTTGAAATATAAACTATTTGAAATGTGTGTTGAAATGGTATTTTAAATAAAATGAACGTGGTTTTTAAAAGATGTGATATTTTTATATTTTGAAATGGATTTTTGAATGATATTGAATTTTGAAATGATATTTGATTTTGAAGTATAAATTACTATTTTGAAATTTTAACCACGAGATGTATTTAATTTATTGTTTAACTGATCCTTAAAGAATGGGTGATCCCAAGAATCCTTTAAGTTATTGTACCTTACTACTACAGTTCACTTGAGTTGGTTTACATTATATAAGTATATATGTCCTGACTCGAGTGTTTTGTGTTTTACTTTACGCTCGGGTCCGCCTGAGTATTTACAGCTTAGCTTTGGATTTCTTTTTTGGAGCTATGAATCGCTGGAGATTCTGCTTGTCAGTTATCGGTTCCCTTTCAGTTTTAGTTGTTCTATTTCAGCTCTGGTATTTATAAACTGCATTGTATTTGAGATTTCTATTTTATATGTTTTTCAGACTGATATTATGTATTATGTTTTGAGAGTTTGTTATAGTAGCTTCATATACTACTATGGTATTTTAACTTCCGCTGTGAGTTATTCTGATATTTCTGTGTCTGTGATTCTGTGATTGTATTTCATTTGCTCCAAATTTATTTACAATGTGGTATTTTGAGCAATTCAAGTCCGACATGTGTGGATGGGAATGGTTGAAAATATCGGGTTGTTACATTAATTTAACGAATATGAAATTATTTGTAGAGGAAAAATAAAATAAAATACAATCTACATTTCTATTTATAAATTGAATTGAATTCATATTGAGTGGTGATAGCCTGATGGCCTTGGTTATTATTAGTAGATGGTTGATGTTTGAATTGTCTGATCGATGATTGACTAAAATGGACGAGGTATCGATTGAATTAGATGTTGAAATCTAATTATATTAGATGAATGGAACTGACAATGTGTTAGTTAAGTAGAATAAAGCATCGTTTTGCCTAAAATGATATTTGGTTATTCTCGAATATTTTTGACTTCTGGATTCGAGAACATAATATGTTTATTTGTAGTAACTGTATAATTAGAATTGAAGTGGATAACAATAATATTTTTGTACTTCGGACAATACCGTTCTGCTAAAAGTATGTCACAATCCAATAGCTCTGATACCAAGTTGTGATGACCCCACAATTATTCCTATATTACTAAAAAAAAATTACAAGTAATGTTGTCTAATAATACAAAGAATAGGGTTGTTTAAAAGCGATCAAATGTGAGTATATCTTTACAGTAACATTAACACGTCTTTACTATCTTTTTTAGGATCTAAACTAAAAATTTAACGTGTACAGTACTAAAGTAATAAACACACCGATTAAAAATATTCAGAACGGTGTATAATATAAATAAATCAGAAACAATATCAAAGTTACACATATCACAGTGGAATAATATACATCATATACATCATAAAGTGTGAGCCTATAAAATATCAGTACTAAAACCACAATATATACATCATCCAAAATATAGACCAGCACATTTACTACAAAATACTATGTCTGACATGTCAATATATACAAAGTAAACTCAAATATCTAAATGTCTCCTACAAGCTAGCACAATATCCACAGTCAATGAGTCCTAGTACCTATAGAGTCTCGGCCTGACCCGAGTATTATAAAATAATAAATGGGTCAGGCTATATCTAAATGAAAGGGTAAGATACCAATAACATGAATATATGACTTAACAGTAAAATAAGTCATAATAATACATGCCGGCACAAATAATCAAAATGAGGTATATCAATCCAAATCATCATTTCATAAATACATATCAAGTCTCCAATTGACTACCATTATTATCTCTACTGCTAATAATGAGAACTCCATGAATAGAAATTCAACCGCATCTTTTTGAAATACTAAAAATAACCTTCATATAAACTAAAATTTTGCTAAGACGGCTCCTATAGGATGTACGGGGATGGCTCATAAATTCACCACGATAACACGCAAATGAAATTGTCTAAATGACGACGGCTCATATATAACATAATTAAAATGGGCACTGACAGCTTATACACGAACTAAAGAAATTCATCACAACAGCTCACAATTTATGTATACTGTAACAACCCAATATTTTTGAAATTAATTTTTATTGAATTTATTTCACTTTGAAATTGTTTTAGAAATTATTTTATTTAAATTTTTGTTTTAAAATATTTTTAAAGTGAAGTAGAAATTTTCTAGAGTTAATGGTGTTTTTTTGTAATTTTCATGCCCTGTTTTCAATTTTAAAAAAAATTAGTTTTTTCCTATTTTTCTCCAATTTAATTATTTATTTCATTTTAGAAATGATAAATAAATTATTTTATTTCAAATTTTTGCTTTATAATATTTTAAAATGAAGTGGATATTTTTCCAAGGCTAATGATGATTTATTTATAATTTTTGAACACTGTTTTGAATTTTTATGCAATTACTTCAATTCTTTTTATTTTTTCTTTAAATTTAATTATTTATGTTCATTTTATTTCACTTTTTTCGGTTTTAAAATGTATTTACTGAAATTATTTTGTTTTATTTGTTTCAAAAAGAAATGGTAAATTGAAGCGACAAGACTCTTTCTTTTCCTATGGCTTTTCATTTCTAGACTTTTCAATTTCATAACTCTTCATTTAATTTTCTTTTGGCCATGTAAATTTTTTGGTAAGCCGTGGGTTTCATTTTCATTTCACGCACAAAAACATCTTCCTCATTTTTTTCATTCACGGCTAGAGAATTTCATTGGTAATGGCTTCATCTTTTTATTTATTTTCTTCTTATTTTCTAAGTATTTTGCCTTGTTTTCTCATGTGCATTTCTCAGCCTCTCCTCCATAGCCACGGCCACCACCTCCTACACCTCTTCCCTGTCATCATCACCAGCTACCCTTTTTGTCTTGACCAAAGCCGAGCCCACCATGGTGCAAAAACTCCACAAAAATGTAACATAAGCCATGAAACATACTAGTTTGACCACCACTTGCCTCATCTCCTTCAACTACCACCACGGCCACCACCATAGCCGCAACCACTTCACTGACCTGACCACCACACACCCATCCAGCCACTGACCAGTCATGGTGCACCCCAGGCCGAGCCCAATCATCCATGGCCGAGCCCTTTTGTTGAATCAAAACTCCACTATATTGCATAACCCCTTCACATTCCTATGTTGTAACCACCTCCATCACTTCTAGCTTGTAGCCGTGTGTAACGTCCCGCCTTTTCGCACGCTTCAAATCGACACACATGCCGATTTAAACCATACGGAAGGGCGGATTGTTATGGGGTAAATAAGAAAAACAGAGAAGAAATGAACAAAATAGAATCTCACAGCGGAAGAATAAAATATAATAATAAATATACAGTTTATAAAACTGTTTACAAACATTTATATTATACATATCAGAGTTACACATACCAATAACAATGCAGCGGAACAGTGTGTAGTGCACTAGTATAAATAATAATAGTAATACTACAAATCTTCGTCTTCGTCCTCCAGAGCTAAAACTTCAAATCCTGAAACTCTCGGACTGACCCGAGCGAATTTGAAAAGACAAAAACACTCGAGTCAGAACTAAAAGATCTTATGTAAGTTAAATTAACAAAATAAATATGAGTGCAGTAACTCAAGATATGCTCGAGATTTACATCTCCTAAGGATCCGTTAAACTATTTACTATGTAGTATACTGCGCTATTATAATAGTGTCTAATTATAAAATAAACATACTTTTAAATAGCATTAAGGCTTTACATTTTCCACCTTAACACGTAATAGTCCCAGTAGTCCATCCAATATCATAGTCCCTCCTGATCGGGAAGCCACCAGAGGATACCACACGGGCTACGGGAGAAATCCAAACTCGTACAAGGCTCGGTATGATAGGTGACACGGCACAACTAGGCAATGCCAGGGTAGATATACCAATTACGCTTCCGGACCGATGGAAACGCGCAGCGCGCCGCTGCCGCCCACCTCGGACAAACTCCCCAAAATCAAAGTAAAAGTGGCCACTGAATCAATCCAAAGTCAAAGTATAATATCGAAGAGGAGTGTCCGATCAGAGGAATGACCTCATTAACCCGTCGATCGCTCCTGTTTTAGCCACCTTATGCCAACTCACGGGAGTTGGGTCCACGTATTTACCTTACAGGAAACGTCGCCACCAACCTACTTCATTCTGGAATCTCCACCGCGTACACGGTTAGTCAAAGTGGTTTTCGATATCGACAGAGAGTATGTCCATATCCGATCCCGGTCTCTTTGCCAACCCATCGTTATTATAACACCGCGGTCATTTAAAAATAGTTTATACTTAAAAACCAGAATAAAAATTTCCATTTCAAAAACTATGAATACGATATCATTTTAAAACCCAAAATAATATGATATCATTTTATCCAAATATAATTCTTTTCCAAAAATCATACTGCTTTAAAATTTATAATATCTGGAACCAACCATTTGAATTATACTTTCATAGCATAATATTTCGAATTTCATAATTTTAAAACCATAACTTCTAAAACTTGAATGGTTTGGATATTCAACGGTATATAAAATAAATGGCTTAACTTTAAGGTTACTTTGTAAAGAAAAATAATTTCCATGGCTTTACAAATATATTTCTTTATTTAAAGTCTAAACCACAAATTTAAATATCACTTTCAAGTTGCAAAACCACTTCAATTTCTATATATATATATATCCATTTGGAGTATTAATATTTCAAAACTAATGTTGGAATTTATTCTTTCAACAGATTAAATGTTCTATTATTTAGTCTTGAATATTCACATAAAATCCATAAATAAAACTCCAATTTCTAGCAATTAAATAATTTCTTCAATTTAATTATACTAGAATATTCATTTTAAATTTATCTTGAAAAAAAATCCAGTTATAAATATCATACCTTTAAAAATTTCCAACTTAAACAAAAAAATATTAATTATCAAATTCCATTTTCTCAAATTTTCCATTTAATTTAACAGATTTATATATAGCTTAAATTCAAAAAAAAATTACTTCATATGTATATATAGAAGAATAATATTTATAAAATATCAAAATCAAAAATTCTTATGGACCGTATCCCATCCAAACCATAGAAATCACTTTAAAAATATTTTATATATAGACCACGGTGTCTGTATATAATTTTCTATCCTATGGTCAAGTGATACGGATATTTATTATTTCATTCCGCAATTTAAAAATAAAATGCGGTTGTATATCATTTCAAACCACAATCCCAAATGAAATGAAAATGCATGATGACTTGCAGTTTATACAATATAATTATAGCATTCATTCATCCAAATATCAATCATCAATCATCAATTGCAATCATCATCTAATTTTAAACAGTCATCGATACAAAGCATATGAATTATACATGAATCAATAACAGATATTAACTAACAGTTTATATTCCATAATAAATTTAATGACTGTAATCTAGCAGTTTATATGCAAAAATAAATTCTAACTGTCAAATTTTATGCAATAAATAAAATAAATTAACAGTTAAATTAAATAGTGCGATTCAACAGATATGATGAATAAAACATGCCAAACAGTCATAAATAAATCTCTACTCATATCTAAAATAAATTTAACAAACATAAAAAATTTTAGAAGTTGTGAGTGGGTTAAAACACTCACCTTTTGAATTTAAATCGAATCTAAATCCAATTTAAACCCAAAAATTTGACGGTCTCCAAATCTGTCCAAACCAGCATCAAAAGATCTGGAATTTAATTACGATCCTAACAAAAGAAATTTCGTGTGAATCGGAGGTCGTTTGTGGAAGTTACTCGATTAAACGATTTGAAAACAAATTAAATTAAAATAAAACTAACCACAACACCAGATGCCACGTCAGCATCACTTTTCTTCCACAACAGAGAATCGAACGCATGCTATAGGAAACCCAACCCGTTCGTTCACTCAGGCAACCCTAGCCGCCACAAATTTCTTCCAAACGCAAAAACATCCGAGCCACCGCGCCTCGATCCACGTCGCCCCCCATGTTGCTTGCCTCCGGCCGACCCTATGGGCCCCACGCGCACGCCCAAAGGCCCTTCCAGCGAAACCGCCTCCGTCACTTTTCATCGCCAATTCCTCCAAATCCAAGCACCTCTGACATGGAGTAGCCGTATGGATTGAAAGCCCTAGTCGCCCTCTATGCAGCAGCACACTCCGATCGAACCCTTACTAGAGATCCACCGTTAAATCTCGACAATAAACATGGACGGCCGAGACAAAAAACCTAATTTCAGGTCAAACCACAAACCAAATCGAGAAAAGAATCACACCAGCAGATTACATACATCGAGAACTATGACATATATTTTTCTCGAATTTTTCTGGAGATTTTGAAATTTCATTTGAAATTTTGAATTGAAATAGATCTAGGTTTGCATCCATTTGAGGAGAAGGAGTTGAAGAAAAGAACGTACAGACAAATGATAGAAGATGGAGGCTAGGGTTTTATAATCGTCTATTTATAAGTGGGTTGGATTAGAGTAGATAGACCGGATAGATAAACGTGCGGAACAAACTATGGCCCAAAAAGCCCGTTCTAACCCCGGAACGAAATTTATTAAACCCATATATCCAAATAGGTATTTTAAAATATTCTGAACGCGATGGAAAAAGTTTCACGTCCAAATTTGATCGTATGAAGAAGTTATGCTGAAAAAAAATTCCAAATTGATTTCAAATTGATTTTTAATTAAATCGATTTCAAGGCGTTTCGCGTCCGTACGATCAAACGACAGATCCGATCGATACGAAACTTGAAACCCTATAAAAATTCACTGATACGGATCCGATGAAACTGGTTTCGTCGAAATCCGAGTCTGTGGCCAAAATGGCTATTTTTATATTAATTAAATAAAATTAAATTAAATCAATTAAATCAAATTTTATATTTCAATTATAGAGTTGACAATTTATCACCTTAATATTTCTTCATCATTAGCAATTCTTTAACAAAGTTTTATTATCAATTTAGAGAAGATAAATTTATCAATTGCAGTGTCCCATCTTCAATTCCATTTATATTCAGTTATAAATTAAGTTCCCAAAATCCCTATTAAATTAAATAATCAAGGCTTATCCCTTCTATAAATTTTTAATTAAGTAGATGGATTCCATGTCGGGTTCAAAGTCTATATTTTTAATATCCTTAAATTTTAGTTAAATCTCTATAAACGAAATATTTAAACGTTAATTTCATTTCTTTTGCAAAACTTTAAATTAAACTAAAAAATATCACTTTCTATACTTAAATCTATACTCCCGTTGATTTATTAAATTTACACTTATTATGCATACTTTTAGCAACTCATATATACTTTGCATCTATTCCCCAAATTTCACATTCTATTGTTGCATAAATTTGCATTGATTACTATTTATTATTATTGCTTTACTGATAAATTAGATATTTGCATTGGTTTTGCTTATGCTAAATTAATTTCCCATAATAAATAAGGTTTCAAAACAATCAATAACATTTCCTTAGCCCAAACCCCGTTTACCAATTATTTTCCTTCAATAATTCATGTTGCTATAAATACATACATTTACACTTTATAGTTATTCTAGTATACCTATTCCAACACTCTTAACCCTTATCTTTACGTTCACCATCTTGTAATATTAATTATATTTATTACAATTCAATGTTGGCATTTATTACTATTAATTTATACCATGTTTATTGCCCTTATTTCAATTTCTTCCTTTTTCAGTTGCTACTCTACTATTCACAGTTTCTTTTGTATACTCCTTTCCTATATAATCCAATATACACAAATTCCAATTAAATCCAATTATTACCTTTAAATAAAACATAACATTCGAATACCTCTTATTAAATTGGAATGTTTCATTTTAGTTTATAAATGATCCACTTGTATCAACATAAATTTTTATTTTCAAATTTATTCCCATTTACGGTTAATCAATGTTATTTTACATTAACCAATTTTAATATTCACCTTTAATTTCACATCTTCAACGTATATCTAGGAAAAATCTTTCCACCGCTTAATTTACTGAATCTTATGCAGTCTTACTATAAATAAGTTTTAAATTACCAATACTGTACATTCAATTACTATCCAAAGTATTTATTCATAAATCAATTCGATATATACGTTTGTTTCCTTCTATTTGATTTATACCTAGTATACATTTTCCTAAATCCTGTTTCATTACCTTCATTAAATGGTTATCGCATTGAGATCAAATTTATTAGCTTATATCGCATTATTACCATTAATTAAAATTGGCTTACAAATTTTTTTTATTCAATACTCTAAATAAATAACATATTATTCCATAATTACTCTTGTTTTCACATATTCCATTCAAAATTAAACCACAATAATTACATTATTTTATTGAATTGGAAATCTCATTTTAAATTGTTAGCTTTTAATAAGAACAAATGGCAACACCAAATTCCTAACATTCATTTTATTAAAAATTATGGAAAATATGACAAATTTAGTTAACGAAATTTTCGGGTCGTTACACCGTGCCTACCTATGTCAATACCCGAGCCAAAACATGTCCAAACCTAACAATATTTCATCCCTAAGCTGTGCAAAGGAATAAAGAAAGCAAGGCAAAAGTTTTTGCATTCAAATCACTTTTCATTTCGAAGTTATTTCATTTCAAATTGGTATTGTATTTATAAATTGTTTTGATTTTGTTTTGAGTTGTAACACAAGAGTTGAAGCATTGGATCTCACTCTCCACTCAAATCCATACTCTTGTCTTTGTGCTCTCGATTACGTTGTGTCAGTTGTATTGCAATCTCTAGCATTTAGAGGTGAGTAAATCTCATACGACATTTTTTATACTTATGCAATTGTGAAGCGACAACATTTGAATGTGTAGAATTATAAATGATGCTATAACTGCCTATGATTATTTATGTATGACGTTAAACCTTTAAATTACATATCATATCACATGTTACTATTGTACATTGTTAAACTGTTCATTTATATCTGTTTATCACACTGCAAGTTCCCTGTAGATTAGAAATCACTATGGGTTGAAATGATACATACCCGAACGGACTTTAGAATAGGAAAAAATCGTTATGGGCTGAAATGATAGGCCTGAACGGTTTTTAATTATTTATTTTGACTTGGGACTGTGGGTTTGAAATGATAGAACCCGGATTTTTATTTGTAAACTGCGGATTGAAATGATATATATCTGTATCATTTGACCTAGGTTAGAAAACTATATACAGGCCCGTGGTTATTTTTATAAAATTTTCTGGAATTTTTAAGTAATTTTAAAGTGTGTGTGTATATATATATATATATATATATATATATATATATGAAAATTTGATTTAAATTGGATTTCAAAATATTAAGTATAGAAATTTGGAATTTTCTTTAAGTTAAAAATGTTGGAAAAACGAATAGTTACATTAAATTTTGAAAATATAACTTAAGTGGAAAATTTGGAATTTTGTTAAATAAAAATTTAGTTATATAAATAAAAACGAAAATTAAATTTTATTTGAAAAAAATGGAGAAAATTTAAGTGTTAAGTTGTTTATTTAAAAATGTGGAGAATTGGAAACTTTTACACTTGAATTTATTAAGTAATTTGTTGAAATAGGATTTTTTGACAATGTTTAAAGGGTTTAAAATGAAGTTTATTAATTGCTGAAAATACACTAAAATCTGGAAATCATTTTTAATAGCATTAAGAAGTGCTATGTTTGTGGAAATGAACTAAAAGGCTAATAAAAGAGCTGTTACAGCAGTTCTGTAAATGATGTAGTGGTCTGTTGTCTTCGCAGAAATGAATTAAAATCCTTGTTTTGAAACCTGAGCTATTACAGCATTTCTGGAAATGCTGTCTTTGCTGTTTTGGACTAAAATTTAACTAAAACTGAGTTTTAACAGCAATTTTTAAGTGCTGTCTTTGCTGAATTAAAATGTTTTCAAGTGTAGCTTATAACAGCTTTTTCTAAATGCTGTGAAAGGCTGAAATTTTTAATAATTATGGGTTTTGACTTAGTAAACGAGCTCAGAATGACTTGAAACTTTGAAATTTGAATACTTAACTTGAAAGAATAATAACTTCACTTTTAAATGGTTTAAATGAATTAAGTAAATTGGAATATAAACTACTTAAAGGCGATTTGAATTGAAATTAAATGAATGTTATCTTTGAACTTTAAAAGAGTATTAAATTGGATATTTGGATTTGAATTCAAATATTGATTTGAAAAGGAAGTTTTGAAAGGATATGATATTTTGAAATATTGAAATGGTTTGGAAATGATTTAATCTTTATTTTGATAAAGATTGGGTTTTGAAATGATATTTTATTTTGAAGTACAAAGTAAAAAAATTAAAGTTATAACCACGGGTTATAATAACGATTGGTTGGCAAAGAGACCGAGATCGGAAATGGACGTACTCTCTGTCGATACCGAAAACCACTTTGACAATTGTGTATGCGGTGGGGATTCCAGAATGAAGTAGGATGGTGGCGACGTTCTTGTGGTATGTTATGTTGACCCAACTCCCGTGAGTTAGCATAAGGTGGCTAAAACAGGAAAAGTTTTGGGCCAAAAGGGGTAGCTTCTCTGGTCGGACGTATTTCTTCGATACCATTCTATTACTTGTGATTGTTTGGTGGCCACCCTCCGATTTGGAAATGTGTTCCGAGGTGGGCGTATGTGGCTACTGCATTACCACCAACCCTGGTATCGTAATTGGTATATCTACCCAGGCATTGCCTTGTGTGCCGTGTCACCTACCCTATCAAGCCTTTACTACGAGTTTGGTTTTCTCCCGTAGCCCATACATATCTTCTCGTAGTCTCCCGATCAGGAGATATGCAGATATTGGATGGACTACTTGGACTATTACGTGTTAAGGTGGAAAATGTAAATCTTTAACGCTATTTAAAAGTATGTTTATTTTACTGTTAGACATTATTATAATAGCGCAATATACTACATAGTAAATAGTTTAACGGATCCTTAGAGGATGGGCGGTCCCAATCATCTTCTAAGTTATTTGTACCTTTACTACAGTTCACTTGAGTTGGTTTACATTGGATAAGTATGTTTGTCCTAACTCGAGTGTTTGTGTTTTATTTACGCTCGGGTCAGCCTAAGTTATTCACAGATTTGGATTTCCACTCTTTGGAGGTCTGGAATCGCTGGAGATTATCAGCTTATCTAGTTTTATCTATTTCAGCTCTGTTGTCAACTTTGTATTAGAGGACTTCTTTGTATTTGGGATTTTATGTCGTATCTGTTTACAGACTGATGTTTTGTATTTGGTTTTGAGATTTTGTGATAGTAGCTTCATGAACTACTATGGTATTTTATTTTCCGCTGTGAGATATTCTGATGTTCTGTGTTTGTGGTTCTGTGATTTGATTTTATTTGCTTTGAATTTTTATTACAATCTGTTATTTTGTACTATTCAAGTCCGGCATGTGTGGATTATTGTCGATTTGAATGGTGGAAAATAACCAGTCGTTACATATACATTATTGTGATACATAATTCATCATAACATCACGAACTAAAGAAATTGTTATACGCTGTCAACTTATATATTGGATAGTAAAGCAAATTCTTTGTCAGTGAAAGATATGAGCACATGGCGTTAAACATAAATTGTGATACATAATTCATCACAATATCACGAACTAAATAGACTACATTGGAAGATTTCGGCTTCAACTTCTTTTTAATCTTCTAGACTCATCATCGTGACATTATTATTTTGTGGAATCCATTGTATCATATGAAGGATAATAGTTTATTGAAAATATCTGAAATCAAGTATGACAAAAAACAGATGATTTGAGGATAGAGGATTTGATATTACACGCGACAAGCCAACATCATGCAAATGAATTACCGACGATACATACATACATATATATGTATGTATGTATGTGTATATATATAGACATACACACACACAATTTTACTATTAATAAAGAGAATTCAATCAACATGATTTACACGGTGTCTTTTTGAAGTTCCAAAATTATCCTCATTTGTTAATGGAATATCATCACCCTTTTCACCTACACACCAATGGAATTTTACTATCAATTTGTCATCGATATTACCGATAAAACAACTTGAAATATGTTGTGACTACAAAAATATTTGCACTTAAAACGCACTTCCATCCAAAGTAAACATCTTTGGATATTAGATGCATGTACATGCGTTGTATATTGGTTTCATTAGTGATGATTATTTCTTCAGAGATTTTGGTATAGGTATTTGGTATCCTTTTGGCTCTAAAGAATTTTGGACAATTATCACCATATTTTCGATTAATATCAAACTATTATAATATTAATGTTCACACGTCACTTAGCAGGCGGTGTGACATTTTGACCAAACTTATCGCTTACTTTGCTTTCGATAAAATCCAACTTTACTTTGTTAAGCGTTAACCGATTATAGCTATTATTTACCCCAATTCTCTTCATCAAACTATATCATTTTGGCCTTACAGAACTTGGTAATGGTCAAAATTCCAACATCATCCGCTTCAAATTTATAGCTCAAACACAAAGTTCTAGGTTCAATAATAACAAATATTATTAACCAAAATGCTCTAGCTAGAGACTTTGACTTTGAGCTGACTTCAGTTGACCGCGACATATAACTAAGAAGACAAATCCTCTCTTGAATAGTGATTCACTTTCAATACTTCCACTCAACCCAATATAATCACTCGATGAATGTCGTGCTATGATTTGACTATAATCAAAGTGGAGCTTTCATATTAAAGACGACAAGTATTCTCAAGTCGAGAGAACTACGTAAATCAGTCACATCGATATTTTCTATTTGACTTTAGTTATATTAACCAATAGAAAACTATCGAGTGAGTCATTCCATAGTTATCCAATAACTATCAATACGTAACTCCTTGTTGTCACCAGTAGTCATGAGTAATACACTGTCCAACATTTGAAGAGCATTATGTGCTCTAGTCTCAAAGAATACACTAACATCCAATCTTGATGCATCTTGACTACGAACATTTAAAATGACGTGCTTATAATATTATGATACAATACTCATGGTTACAACTATTTGTAATCGCTATCACAAATAGACCATTTATGGATTTTATACTAGATATACTTTAAATTAATAATTAATATAACACATTTTATAAAGTATATAATAAAAGTAAAAACACCTTTTATTTGAAAAAGATAGGTTAGAGTTAGATATATATATATATATATATATATATTACAAATTACATAATTGTTCCTAGAGCATACCCCTACTCTACCACGAACTACTGTACGTTGGAGAAAACAAAGCGGTTACCGCCACTTGTTGGTGATTAATAATATAGATAAGTATCCTCATCTCTCTCCAACTATCACACTCAATGAAAGTCGTAGCTGTTGATCCCCATCAGTCACGATGGAAAATAATAATGCCCAATCCGTAGTTATAAGCCTCGGGCATGGGTAATGCCATATCTTACATAACCCTGATCTGCACGTCTTTGATATCCTGACGACTGGATATCAAAGTTGTACCTAATGCTTAAACCACATAGAAGTCACACCGAGAACGACCACCTAGTCGCTTCCTACATAAATCATTTGTATCTCGATCCACGACTTACATCTCGATCGCACTTCCCACCATTTCCTGACCACCGTACATTGTAGTACATGCCATCGAAGCTTTGACCTTGAGGATGCATGCTCCTATGTCGAAGACTCCACAACGTTGCTTCATAGTCACACCGAACTCAACGAGTCTCACTTGAAACTTGAAGTTCCGCCCGAACGCCAAAATCTCTATGGACCCCTAGATCACGAATCTGCAGCTGATTAGTTGACTGATGTATTTGGGTCAGTCGACCGACCTACTAGCTAAACAAATCGATTGGTCGACGTCTACTAGTCGATTGGTTGAGCTTGGCTAATCAAATGTTTGAGGCCAAAACTGGTTTGTTTTCTTTAGGTCAACAAACCCTAAACATTTTATTTCGATCAATTGACCGATGCCCCCGGCCAGTCGATTTTTCCTATAGAATTGCAAGTTTGAACCTGGATGAGGTAAATTCTCCAAGGAAATTTATCTCTCAATTCAAACTTCACCCGATCGTCGTTCCGACTTCCCTTGCCAAGATGTCGTGCCTCATGGCATTGCAACCTTGCGCCCATCTACCACATCTCGTGCTCGATTTCATACCACAGATGATCCACATAGGACGAATAACATTATAAGGCAATTCGTTGAACCATCCTAAAACTCAAATGCTTCGCAAACCATACAGGTGTAAGATGCTCAACCATCCATATGGTATAACCATAAACCAACAACAATCATTCCCAAATAATATCAATAAGCAATGTTATCATTCCTTGATTTCATTCAAGTTTACTCACTTAATTAATTTCAATGGTTTAAGTTCATCTTTTTAATTCAATATTCTTTCAGTCTATTCAATGCACTTTCAGTCAAACAATCCAATACTAATCATTCAACAAGGGGCAAAGCACTCATGGCTAGGCCCCAACCCAAAATAATAATTAACAAGTATAAAAGTATAATGGAAATTACATCAAGTGGAGAATCATTTTCACTCACCCAAGCTAGTAAAATTCCCCCAAATTAGCTTGAAATCAACTCTTGAAATACTTATTTCAAAAATTTCGAAAAACACTCTTCACTTCTATCGAATTCTAGTTTATGATTATTGTAGAGGACACTCCCACTTAAATTTAGAGTATTTTTAGAGAAGAAATAGAGAAATTATGGAGAGAAGAAGATGAGCTAGGGCTTGGAAGGAAAGAGGAGGAAGAAGGTAAATGGATGAAATGAGAGAACAATGATCTATTTTCAAAAATTAGATCTTTATAGATACTTTCTATTTTTATTTACAACTTTGTCATGATCCACCCTTTTCTTCTATTCTATGATTGTTTGAAGTTTTATATGTTTTTTAAACGTACTCTACATTCCGAGCACAATGAAACTACTTTTGAGTCCTAATTCCCTTGTCTTAAAAGAATTCATCTTTTAAACCCAAATACCATTTTTATCCTTTTTTGTTCATCAAAACGATTTCTCTAAAAACCCGGCTCGTTACAAGACCCTTCACCATGGATGTTTATTTCTTGAGATGCTCGCTTTAACAAATAAAATAATAGCCTCATCCCTTCCACCGGCATTTGTTGAGTCGTTATTATTTTTTAGTTTACTTCAACGGTGACTCTTTCTTTCTCTCTAATTCCTCCCTAGATACAATGTACGATGGTGCCACAGTGCGAGGTTCGCTGCTTTCACTAAGCTCCATGATGCTAACTCCATCATAGCCTTTACCTCTCCTTGTTTACTTTTGAAGGTTTTTTTTGAACCCATCGATTTGAACTTATAGAGAATCTAAATCAAATCCAAATATCTAGAGAGATCTAGCCTGAAATCCATAATTCTTAGTGAAAGTATCGAAAAATGTTAGCTAAAAGATTGGTCCAACACCCCTTAGACGCTAAGAAGAACCAACGATCCAAAATGTGATCATTGATTTCATTTTTTATGTGGATTTTAGCCTTTGATTCGTTCATATTGAGTTCAGGATCTAAGATCAAAATATATCAAAATTAAATATAGATAAAACCAAAAAGAAAATATACAGCATGTTTCAAATGGATCGACCATGCCTACATCAGCTTTAATAATATGTTGTTATTTTTCACCATTTCTTGAGAGATTATAACAATCAAACTTGAGTTTTAAAACCGGTAGTTTCCCCTTAATGAAAATTTAGTCCGCTTGTTGTATCGATCATATATTTATAGATGTAGAAAAAAATATTTAGAGCCTTAACTCACTCGGCTTACCTTCAAAGATCAACCAAGGAAGATACAATCAAGATCCATGAAAAGGGGTAAGAAAATGTTTACATTGACTCGGCCCATAGTAACAAGTTTCATCGACCGGCACGATCGATGAACTTGTACTTATTTTCCCACTTTTCTCCAAAATGTTGCTTCGTCTCTTGTAATCCATTGTATCTTCATGCCTTAGCTTCAAACCGTAATCAAAGTCAAATTTCATCGCTTGCTTGTCGAAATTCATCCAACCCATGTGTATCAGTCAGTGATACTTGATCAATTTCTTGAACCTTTTCTTTTGCACTTGATCATTCATGGGTTTTGCTTCCATTCAGGCATCATTCTAAGATCCAGTATCATTGAATTTTAAAAGTGTAAAAACACTGATAAGAGTTACCACATAAGAGAATCTGCTAAACATATCACCTACCCAATTTTCAAAAACTCGGACAAGTGATTCTACCGGGTTACAATCGTTTTTTTCAGGGTCCAAAACCCCCGAAAACTACCCTGCTGCCCCTACTGTAGATAGAGTAGCATTGAAGCAACCAAAAATATATCATTTAATATGATAATATGTAAAGAGTATTCTGAAATATGAACCATGTATGTTTGCTTGGTTTTTCTTTATTTGCATACTCCGGAAGTTCATTAGCATACATATCAAACACACAAAAGGAAAAAACTACTGCTTTTACAAGGAGAGCAGCAGATATGCATAATCTATGGTACAAAAACTTTGCTATATTATTGTTGATGTATTTTGGAGCCGAAGACTTTACTCATCCTGTAGAAACTCCCATGTGAAAGAGTAACCTGTTTTGAAAATATAAAAGAAACCGATTATATAACCGATTAAACTAAAAAATTATATACGGCATACCCATACACCCCAAAAAGAAGAATAATAATATAATGAAGGTTCTGTTTTGTTTTGTTTTTTTTTTTTTTTTTGGTTTGGGGGGGGGGGGGGGGAGGGGGGGTGTGGGGATAACAAGATCGTTATAACATGGATATAGCTGGTTCAAAAACATATTTGCCATTTTTAAACATTTAAGAGTGTTAATTTGCTCCTTGCCTAAACGCAAAACTAATCAAACAATATGTTTTAAGGTATCGTTTTTCTTTTGATATTCCAGCAATCATAAATCACAAGTAGTTCCAGAGAACTCAGATATGCAAAGAGCATAGAACACTTGCCTTAATTCATTATCTCTGGAAGATAAGTATGATCTCACATCCATTACATTTACACCTCTGCATCTAAGTTCCCCATACAGATATATTTGAGCTGCAACATAGAGAGATGAAATAAGCTCAAAGTTTATGATAACAAAAGAAATTGTATCAGGGACTTACTTCTATATAGTCATCCATTCCATACTTAGAACCCTCACGTCCAAGTCCAGATTGTTTGACGCCACCAAATGGTGCCACCTGAAACAAGCAAAAAGGTCTTACCTTTTGTTAGAAAAGAGAGGGAGGGAGGGAGGGAGGGAGATAAGGATTGACCTCTGTAGAAATTAGGCCTTCATTAACACCAACTAGACCGTATTCAAGAGCTTCAGACACTCGCCAAGATCGAGGTATGCTTTTTGTGAAAATATAAGCTGCTAGTCCTGCATAGATAAACACATCACTTTTAACTACCTAACCTGGTTCTCAGTTGCACCAAATTATTGTGCTATAGGACTTGATATTCTGTTATGTATATTATCCAAACATGATGTTATGGACGTAGGTGACATTTCCTAGTAATTTTTTGATAAGACTTTTTGGCAAATAACAACTTTGTAGTTCCCTAAGATTGTTTTTTTTAACCTTACAGTGCTATGTACAATAGCTTTCGCTTCTGTAGAACATGATAACATGAGAAACTGGATTATAGCAATCAAATTTTTGGCATGTAAGGTGGTGCATCTATAATTTGTTCGGTTTAGTAGAATAATCCCCATTGGGAGATTAATATCAAAGTGATATACTTTAATACAAATGGAAATTTGACACATATCCCTTTATTAAAACCAATATTCATGCAGGTGTGATGCAGTGTATATAGAAAAGAACCATCTCTTTTTTTTTTCTTTCATAGGGAACTTTTGGTATAAAAAAAATGTGAAATTGATAGCAATGTAATTTCGGTGTTTCTTGGGTTTGAATGTAAGACCTCTAGAGCCAGACTGGAGCAGTCATTTATCACGAGTGTTTTTGTAATTTCAAAATGAAGGTATTCTAATTATATATAGACAAAAATATTTTTAAAAAAAAATCAAATCAAATCCCTTCCATTATTGTTCTCTTTTCTAGGCCCTATTTTTTACTGCAAATACATGCTGAATGTAAATACTTTTACTGACTAGTATTCCTTGTGGAAACATCAAATATTTACACTACAAATATTTGAGATTCCAAGCGAGAAACAATTTTGAATGTATTTGTTTGTCACATTTATTTAGTAGTGTTGCACAACAAACACTGGAACTGCAAACGTTGCATTGCGCTGACAGCAGTTTTTCAAACTTCGAACGGTAGAATGAGTACAATTCAACATTTGACACTCATAAAATATTCAGAAAACTTTAGATTCAATAATGGTTGCAGAAGAATTACAGCATCCATTTCAATATCTTTTTAACAAATGAATAAAGAACAACTTTGGAAAGGGGGTGGGGTTTTTTTTTTGGGATTGTGGAGGGGGGGGGGGGGTGGCGGTTGGTGTGGTTGGGGGATTGTGACCTACATATTATTTGAGAAAAGAAAGTGAGTCTATTTTTGAAAAACAAACATGTGCCAAAGTATCCCTACCAAATCTTCACATTGCTAATTTATATTGTGATAAATAATTAATAGAATGTATGTTGAAGTTTAACCATCGTCCAATTATAAATTCCATCTGTTTGGTGTAAGAAGCACCACACATGAAGGGTGTTTTAGATCACATTTGAGCATTAATCTCTTAAACCCATCACATGATCAATTAGTTTTTGTAATAACAAGTGATTTCAACTAAAGTGTTAAATCCATCAGACAAGATACAGAAATCATAGAGAATGCAATACAATGTTGAGTAAAATCGAGTGAGTTTAAGAAAATTAGTACCTGCATTGGTGTCATTAGCCATCCTTATAGCATCTTTTTCAGTTTTAAAAGGTAAAAGAGGAGCAACAGGCCCAAATACTTCTTCCCTGTAACCAAAGACAAATTTGGCACAACTATACTTGTGGAACAAATTTAGATTGACAGGTCTTGAGAAGAACTCCTATAATTAAAACGGTTACCTTTATAACAAATATAGCATCCTTTTAATCTCTTACAGATTTTACTCGGAATATTTTTTTGAAGCATCACTATTTTGTTAAATAAGATATAATTATTATTGTACGTCATGCACCACAAATTTGACAACTTTCGGTTATACCCAATACCGTACACAAATCAATGGAAACTGTTGAGTTGGAACTATTTGTGCTCGTTCATAGTCTAATGTCCAAGCTTGAAGGAGTATGGCAGGTGTTTTAATGTTTTAGAAGTTTATTTAAAAGTAAAGTATGCTTACTTTGATACAAGCATATCATTATTAGCATTGCTTATTACAGTAGGCTCATAATACGTCATGCCGAGACTGTGTCTCTTTCCTCCAAGAACAATATTAGCTCCCTAACAAGATAAGCAAGCATGATTAGTAACATAGTAAAATACTCTTGCTTATTGCCGTAAGGTTATCAGTTACGTATGAACTTTGCTAGTTGGAAAATTTAGGATATTCAACAACCACAGCATAAACCTATTATGATTTCAGTTGGGTAATAAACATTTTGACTGATTCTCGATAAAAACAGGTTAGTATTTTGATACCTTCGAAGTTGCATCCTTGACCAGCTTCTCAACCTACAAATATAGTCAAAATTACTAAATAAGAGCAAAGCACGTATAAGGATGAGACTCATTATCGGTAAATAGGAAGTTACTTAACAGTAAGTTGACCACGTATAAGGATGAGACTCATTATCGGTAATTAGAAAATTACTTAACAGTAAGTTGACTACTATCAGGTTCAAGCAATAAGAATATACCTTTTGTACAGCAGCTTCATTAATTAGTGGACCCTGTAAATGAAACCATAAAAGCCCATAATTAAGCAAATAGAATTCGAAAACAAGTTCCATTATTGAAGAAGGTTGTATAATATTCACCTGAACTGTGCCCTCAGCAAGACCATTGCCAACTTTCAAACTTTCAACAGCTTTTGCAAAGGCATTCACAAATTTTTCATAGATGCCTAGCAGTAAGTAGACAAGAAGTTATTTCATTTCAATACATGAGCATCAAATACACAGGCTTGACTCGAGTAAGCTTGACAAATCGCCTAATATAATATGCATCATGAAGAAATTATCCTAAAAATGGATGTATACAAAAATTGGTTCAAAAGCACGGGAAAAGAAACAAGACTCGGTATTTTGTGGGCAGCATAGTACATTGAGCATCGAGCATTTGGCTACATATGTTATAGCCTACCTATTCCAAGAAGCATCTACTGGTTAGCAATGCAAGTACAATTTACCGAACTTATGAAATTTTATCTTATATATTATAACGTAATCAGGATTTACATGTAATTGAAGAATTAAAATATAAGTATGAACTAAAACAGTTACCTTCTTGCACCAATATTCTGTTAGCGCACACGCATGTTTGCCCACTATTGCGGAATTTTGCAGCAAGCTGAACAAATGAAAGACTAGATGTAAATAAGATTCCTGAATAAACAGTAATTAAGTCGGATTAACCCATATCAGCATTCATGTAAAAGATACCCATAGGAATATATAGGCTTCATACATATTCTATATTATTTTTAGATGATCTAGAATGATATTATTTCAAATTTTCTGAAATATGTAAATTGCAGTATACCATAAACAGTAAGACTGTTATCGAGCTTAAAAGATTGTTATAGTAGCTAAGACCAAACCCAAAAAAACATACTTCTAGGTTCGTATGGTCAAGTAAATCACCCAAGGAAGCAAACACATTTTCATACTTATTTAATAAGTTCACCAAGCAATTATTCATTGATTTTTTAAGAGAACAATTTTATAGATCATGGGTTGTTGACAGTAGAACTATAGAAGTTGTATACAAGATAAAACAACTATTTTGTGATCATGTCAGAGAAGACAATTTGTAAGCATTAAAGGACACCATTGTTTTTCTCCTTTTCTACTACGAAACATTAGTTTCGTTAAATTTACTGCATTCAAATTTATGGCTGTCTAGTATTTCCAACATCTCGTCTAATCAATTTTTATTTTTTTAGTTTAAGTACAAGATAAGATCTCCTAGGTATATGTTATTTGCTGATGATATTTTGTTAATTGACGAAAGTAGGATGGGTTGATAGACAACTGAAGTTGTGGAAGCAGACTTTAGAATCAAAGGATTTTAGCTTAGCAGAACTAAAACAGAGTATATAAAATGCGAGTTCAGCGGTATCAGGTCATAAGATGGAGATCTCACTCTGGCCGGACAAAAGGAGTGCCCAAGAAGGAATCTTTCCGATATTTAGTATCAATGTTGCAGTATGATGGTGAAATTGATAAAAATATTAGTTTTAGAATTCGAACGGGATGGGAGAAATGCGACTAGCGTCTGACATTCTCTGTAACAGGAAAGTTTCACAAATGCTTAAAGAAAAGTTCTACAGAACGGCAATCAGACATGCAACGTTGTATGGTGCAGAATGTTGGTCTACTAAAAAACAAAACACGCCCAGAAGATAAGTGTAACAAAATTGCGTATATTGCGATGGAGTTGTGGTCCAAGACGAAACCGAATTAGAAATGTTGATAGACGTGTCAAACTTGGAGTAGCGCCAATTGAAGAGAAGCTTGTCCAACACCGTTTAAGATGGTTTGAACATCTCCAACGGAGGCTTTCCGAGGCACCTGTACGAGTTAGAATTATAGGCCGCATCGAATGCTCAAAGAGAGATAGAGATCGACCAAAGCTGACATGGAAGGAAGTAGTAAAAAGAGACTTGAAGGATTGGAATATATCTGAAGAGCTGGTGTTGGACAAAAACGTGTGGAAGTTAACAATCAACGTACCAGAACCATAAGCTACAAGTATTTTGCTTATGGTCGATTTAGGGGCAGTGTTATAAGTTTTAGATCATAGGACTAGTGAATAGGAACCTAAGACGTAGTGTTTGGTCTTCGGTCCCTATTACTATTCATACCATTATTACTATTATTATTATTATTATCATGGTTTTTTCCAATTTCTTTGTATATTTTGATTTTATTTTATTTTAGTTATTTGTTGTTGTTGTTATCATTATTATTATTATTATTATTATTATTATTTGTTCAATTATTTTACTTTATTTTATTATTATTATCATGGTTTTATTATTGTTTTTATTATTGTTGTTGTTGTTAATTTTATTGTTATTGTTACTTTTAAATTAACTTTGTCATTTAGTTTTGTGTTTCAGCTCTATCCGACTCCAACTTGTTTGAGAATAATGGCTTGGTTGTTGTAGTTTCAGTACAGAATTGAAAAACCTTATTTTTTTCAAATAAAGATAAAATGTGCTCTGATATTTGAATAAATCAACAAAGCGGTAAACAAAGACAAATTTTTTTGCTTACGGATCCTTTCACAGCTGTATCCAAGTCTGCATCATCAAAAACAATACAAGGTGCATTTCCACCAAGTTCCAAGGATATCTGTAAATGGGTTAAAATATATAAATGCCAACTATGCAAAAGAAAACTTAGGTATCTATGACTTCTAGGAAAGTAATCTAATGAAAGCATATTTGAGTCAGTGCAGGCATGACATTCAAAGTAGTACACATTTAATATTTGTTGTTGTTGTTGTTTGAATTCAAAAAATTAAAAATAAAATATAAAAAATCCTGAACTCATCAATTTTCATATGAACAGGATAGAAAAGTTTCCAAAACCTCTTTATTTAATTATTACTGTTACTGTTACTATTATTTTTGAAACCCATGAACCAGTTAAGTTAACCTGGGGGAGCCTGAATTCTATCTGTCTTATACTTATTTCAAAGATGAGATCTTCTATTTCATGAACATGGAAAACGGTAGTTTAAACGTCTTGTTAAATGTGTAGTCATAAAAGAAATTCCAAACCATTAATGCTTAAATTACCAATTGTGATATAGATCATACTAATGTTAGATGTATTTGACCCACCTTTTTAACTGTATTTGCTGAACCAGCCATTAATTTCTTTCCAACCGCAGTTGAACCAGTAAAGGTTATTTTCCTCACCTGAAGATAGTATCAGAGCACATTGCACATTATGTGGGGTGAGTTATGATGATTGTTGCATGTTAGAAGGAAAGGATCAAACAGATAACCTGTGTGCTCTCAATTAGAACATCTCCAATTTCAGGAGCATTGCCCATTACCACATTCAAGGCACCCTGAAAGATATGAAGAAGAAGATTGGAGAGGCAATGGAATAGGGCTGTTATAGTCCGTATAATTTCAACTTACATGCTTTTTTGCACTTACTGCTATTATTCTCATTTTGATGTACATAACTTATCACATTCGAATTCATGTCCAAACCAGAATAATTTTCTGTATCTTCATTCCACTTTTTTTTTTTTCGTTTTCTTTTTTGTTTGCTAAATATCAACGAACTACTACAATGCTAGCCAACATATTCACATTTTTAGATGAAATGGCTAGAGTAGAGTAGAGTAGAGTAGAGTAGAGTAGAGATAAAAAAAATTACTGAAGGTATCCCAGCTTGAATGGAAAGTTGGGCCACAGCTAATGCGGTCAGTGGTGTATATTCTGATGGCTTAACAACGACAGTGCAGCCACAAGCCAAGGCAGGGCCCACCTAGATAAGATTACAAACAGGCAAATATTGTTAGTTATAACAACATGCAAGATTTTGTTGAGAACTTCCACATGTACGAAAAAAGAAGTTATTTCCTCAAGAATGGCAAACCTTGCGTGCAATCATAGCCAGTGGAAAGTTCCATGGGGTAATTGCTCCAACAACTCCAACAGGCTGTAAATTTGTGATGCACGTATAAATTAGTTTAAGAAGAGATAATATTACTATAATCAAGTTTAATAAAAAGTTGAATACAGTTGACACTCAATCACCAACATCATTTGACCCTTGAATTATTATTTAATACTGTAAATTGATATTATATGGTTCCCTGTTAAGTTTGCTCTTCAGTTTAACACAAAGTTGAATAATACAAGAAATCTCATAAATCTCACCGACAGTGTATTTTAGCATACTAACCTATTATCATTAACAAGCAACCATTGCAATATGCAGAAGGTTTTCGATACACAGCATTAATGGTTCATCGTATGAAGAATTTAAGCTAGCCATAGAATAATAACTCATGTATATTACTTAAGGGGGTGATAAATGCAATTGTCTTTACAACTCATACTACTCTTTCATAAATAATATTACAAAGCAAAAGGGAGCTTGAGTGGTACAAGATATTGAAATGCAAGCATACTTATCACTCGCCTTTAATCAATTATACGCATCACTTCTCTCTTTCCTTTTTTGAAAAATTTGGTGAATCAAATGCATGTCTAAGTTGCAGTGACAAAATTACCATGAACTAACAAAGAGTACTTTCTATGGAGCATTTTTCGAAAAAAATTGCAGATTAAATGAATCATGAAGATACTTTAAATGAGTAATGAAGAAACTATAATTAGTAATGGAGAAAAATTATATAAAAAGTGATTGAAATGTTGCCTGTTTCAATACAAAGAGTTTACGATCAGCTAGTGTAGATGGAATGATGTCACCATATACACGTTTTGCTTCTTCAGCAAAAAATTCAATAAAGCTAGCACCATAGGTAACCTGTAAAAAAATACTTCCTTTCAGTCATCAGCTGATAAAAGCAATACCAGTATGTCATTAAAAATTTTAATATGAGTGTTATCATATTTCAATCATGTACCTCGCCTAGAGCTTCCTTTAGGGGCTTTCCCTGTTCTAAAGTTATAAGTAATGCAAGATCCTCCTTATGGGAAATGATTAAATCATACCTATGCAAGAGGGGGGAAATTGTAAATACTTCAGCAGTAATACATGAGAAACATGTTCCATTGATTCTACAATTTTCATCGTGATTTTGAAGAAATCTATCATATAATGAATTAAGTTTAAATCTCTTTGATGGATACATCTTTCTACCAGATGCACTGCATGTGCATTATGTTAAACGATTCATATACTAAATTTGTCATGACATTTTAATCCACTTTCATATATTTTGAAAATATCCATGTTGTGTGTGCATTGTGTTTATATTCATCCATTTTGAAATTTAACATATGTTGTGTATGTATCTAATTATGTATATGTATGTGGGTAGGTAGAATCCATAGTCCCCTCCTTACGTGTCCCACTCTGTCTTTTTGTGTAACAAATTTCAAAACTAAACTAAATTTTGTTGATAATTTACTAGTTATCGATATCAACTACACAAAAATTTGGATCATTTTGAAACATTTAACTACCTCAAAATTACATTTCAAAATGACAGTTAATGCATACACAATGGCTCATTTTGAATTGCAATTTTAAATGAGTTCGAAGTTTCGATACGATCGAAATTTTTGTGTAGTTGATCTCGATTACTAGTAAATAATATCTGCAATATTTTGTGGAGTTTCAAAATTATTTTACACCAAAGGTTGGATGAAGGCTACAAGTAGGGTATGTAAGGAGGGGATCATACTCTGTGTGTGTGTACTGAACATTGAATTTAGTTAACTAAAGGTTGGACTTGATGTGAATAATAATTTCTCTCATACTTGAGTAATATTCTCCCTCTTACATCATGATCAAATGAGGTTACGGACCTCTCTTCACACACGCACACACACAACATACACAACAGACACACGCACACATATTCTGGGTAAGAATCTATTACGCCTCATTCTGTACCCCTAAAATTTTAAGTGCTACACTATTAGAAATTGAATGAAGTTTTGGAAATGTTCAATCCATAGTATGAACATCATGTCAACAAAAAATGAGATCCTTTTAAAATTTCTAATGAGTTCAAAATGTTAAGTAAATATCAACCATTAAAATATATTTTTTAGCCATCGACTTGAAATACCATCTTAAATATGTTAGGATTATTTAAATTTCAAAATTTCGTGGAAATGATCTTGAGGCATGTAAGAACATATCTATAATTTTTGTTCCAAAAAAATCATAAAGGTGTAGATGAGGTGTAATGGAACTCTTTTATACACACATGTGTGTGTGTTTGTTCATTGTTTTAGTTTCTCACTTAACTAGTATTTCCCTTTTATGTTCTTAAAATATAGGGATTCTAGCATAAGGAATAATCTAGATAAGGGACAAGTAAAAATAACCTCACATACTTTCGGAAACCTGGAATATTTTTGGCAATAAACGCATCAATAATTTGCATGATCAAATAAACGGTATAAACCAAAGGCGTTATTTGGTATAAATACTTGAATTCAAATAATTATAGCAATGAGAGAAAATTTTAGAAAGTAAACTTACTGTATATAATAGATGAAACAATGATTGTCAGGTATGATTTTAACATGTAGTAATCTATTCGAACAGCCATGTAATTCATACTATAAAAAATTTGAATATAAACATCTTCTAATCTTCCACATGGTATCAAAGCTCTTCTTCTGGTTCATGTTTTCCTCCTCTTATTTTCTACCTCTAGAACGTCGAACCAAATTATCCCACTTCAACAGAGTTCAAATTATCACAATTAATACAACTGCTTAAGCAATCCTTAAACTCACAACTAGGGTTGTGCGACAGATTAAATCCAATGTATTTAGGCAACAATCAATCTGATCTAATTATAGTTGGATCCTGAAACCTTTAAATATGATCTGATATGATCCAAAAATTATTGGATTGAGTTTGATTGGGTATTTGTCATTATTCTGCAAATTTTTCAAAATGATACAATTAGGAATTTTCTTACAAAAATCACTAATTAAATGTCAGATTTTATTTTACCAGAGACATCAGTTAGCATTTTTTGCACAAGCATTTATTCTTGCACCAAAAAATCATTGTTTATTTTTCATTATGTAACTAGATTTTTGGGTTAATATCATTATTATAAATGGTTGTTCTTCTAAAAAAGATTGAGGTAGTTTAGTCAGCGGGTAATTGTTAATTAAAGGGATAAATTGATCATCTTATTGTCAACGAGAGAAAATGAATTGAAGCATAGAATATAATTATATCATGCAATTGTTTTTTTTTTAACCTCTAATTTAATCAAACTAGATGGAAATAGGACACTAGTTTATTCTGTCAGCATCTAAGAAAATCAAATAAGAGTCAACACCTGTTAGATAGAAAGGTTAACGACCCCCAGGTAGCAGGGTGAAGACCCGAAAGACATTACATTAATCAATTGGAAAATTACGTTCAAAAAAATTAAACCGCGTATAACCTAAACATTTAAATTTCATAAAATCTATTATGGCTCCATCATTATACAACTGGTACAATCAAAGCAAGGTTTAAACCTTGTATACTTGTCAGGTCGTTTTATATATGCTTTGAACCCAGATTTGAATTTCAGGTTTCAAGTTTCGTTTCAATCGCTAAAAAATTTAATAGCACGGTGCTGTGTTGAAATTTTCAAAAATTATGTTTCAATCTGACGCAAATTATTTTATTTTAGGTACCTAATCCGTATAAATTCATTAAAAAAATATTACAAATAAAATGTACACGATGTTTTTATAGAATTTTTAGAAGATATAATCAGATAAGTCGTGTGTTTTTATTTTGAGGTTTTTTATGTATGTTTAGTTAATTTAGTTTGAGGTATGTTTGCTGAGATGCATTTCTTTTAAGTTCTAACGATAGATTGAGCACAGGTTCCAAAAATGATGTATCGTGTGATATAGTTTTTTTTTTTTCTTGCTTTTCTTTTCGTATGATACTCTCTTTTTCTAATTATAGATATTACAAAGTGTATCGTGTGATATACTCTCTTTTTCTTCCTCGTTTCATACAATTGGTTCTTCCTTACAATGCCATTCAAAACGATTTACGGCACCGCACTTGTATTCCATCGATTTATAGATCCCACTAGTACTCACCCCCTATAACCACTCCCCATCCATCGATTCCCACTTTCTTCTAACATAACCACTCTCCATCTAGTTAAAAAAAAATTACTCACCCCATAGGGTGCGGCATACTTCACGGCGACCTATTTGTAGCCAATTGGGGTTGTGAAGTTTTATCTTGATAGACATTTAAAGTACAACTGGGTTTTAAATATAAAACAACAGGATGTGGTGGTAAATTTAGATGAAATAGAAGATTGTGTTGAAGTTTTTCAAACCAAAATTTCGTTGAGATTTTTGTTTATTGCTCAAGAGAAGAAATGGTGGGGAAAAAAATTGGGTGTAATGACGATTTAGAGAGAAATAGATATCATCTGAGATGGAATAAATAATGGAGGATAGTTTAGGAAAAAGAATCATTTATTAAGGCACTTTTTGCTATTAACCTCCCCTTATTATATAATAATTTAATTGAAAAGAGCGTCCTCTTAACAATATGGGTGTCTCCGTAGACGAGTGTATATAATAACCATGAAATTCATATATAAAAATGACGATAAAAACATAATTTAAACTATCTTCTATAGAAACGTCCTCCGTAAAATATCAACAAAACAAACACTAAATCTGATATAATTTCAGCCATAAAATATTAGGGGATTTGAGCCATGATTCTTATTGTCACCTCCTTAACTTGTTATCCTATTGCTGAAGACTATTCCACCCTAGAACTAATGCAACAAGTTATCAAACCAGTAGAATCATATCCGCGTGGAGTTAGGAAGGGAACTGTTTATTGGCATTCCAAAACATGCACAAAACTTTTTCCCCGGATTTCTTCATTTGTGACATGCAAAAGTGAAGTGCATATAACATTCCATGTAATAAACCAAAAGTGGTGTGGGTGATATTGTTGGTCCTTGAGCAAGAAACCAAATCGGTGTGTTTAGAATTGAAAAGCGGATTTCAAATTGATTATACAAAATAATGTAAAATATTTAGGAATAGCAAGTTAACCTGTTGCTGGTTCACCTAACGGAAAAAACAAACTTTCATTATGAATATATAATAATAATAAAAAGCTATATAACCCCAAAGTAAGCACTGTGAACAGAACAATCCAACTATATGAAAAGAGTATAGGTATATACCATCTCCTAAGGCACTTGCTTCTTTTGTTTGCAGTAAGTTTGCTCCATGCTGGAAAAAGAGAACTATAATAAATTCAAATGTATCATAGTGATGACACAACTAAGTTTGAAACTTACTGTTTTTTTACTTATGTTACTGAACATGTAGGTATATTGCAACAAAATAGTTATTACATTTCATTCACCCATGCATCTTGAATCGCAAATATCAATTGTAATACAGTGTCTATTGTCTGTAGACTAATTCCAAAATAAAGTTAAATCATACTATGAAGTACAATGTAATTGATAACAACAGCACAATATTGCTGCAACTTAGTAACATTTGAAATGAGCACAAATTGTTTGTCACTATTTAGTCCATGTATAGACTTTTTAATAGAAGCTTCTTGGAACTCTCGCTACTACCTCTGCCTAAAACATACCTAAGTTACTTTATTAATGCTACAATCATACAGCTAAATTGTTCCATTATTAATGCTACAACCATACAGCTAAATGTAGAATATGCTGACGATATTGCATCTGAGGTTTCATTCCTTCCCATCTTTGGTACATTTGCAATAACGTCCCCAGTAGCTGGATTTATCACCTGCCAGACAACAAAAATGTTTTTCAAATGGTTCAAGCATTAAGGAAAGAAATATTGAAGACTCTACAGTGTCCTGTGGATGAGAGTAGTCTCTTTTAGAACTAACCCTCATTTGAAATAACAATAAGGATCCAAAGGCCGTGTCTGAGACCACACTTGAACCAACAACTAATTGAAAAACATATGTCCAGACATATTTTACAACAAGTTTACACGATACTGAAGTTCGCAAACTCACATTTTTATATGATAACACACCTACATGGTTTAATTATACATACAGAAAATCATAGTAGAGACTTATCAACTCGGCCAACAGGAAAGTTTACCTTAGCATAGTGATGCAAAATGAAATTCTCTGAAGTTTAAGAACCAAGAGAGAATATAGATTTTATCTTTAAGATGTCCCCTTGAATCTCTCCGAAATTATCTACATGGATCTCTCGACGAATATCTCAAACCAATTTTCACATACTTATTTTGATATTTAAGTAACGATAATAATATATTTACAATCTAAAAGTATGTTTTTTTTACTTTGAATAATACTTCCAAAAACAAAATAAAATTTTCGTAAAAGTTTCAGACTTTCTTTTTAAAATTCAAATATTTTCATATAATCTAAAAGAAATGTTCAAATTTTATTAGAATATTACTTCTATTATTTTGATTAAAAAAATCAGATTTGTTGCTATTTTCCCCTAAAAACAATAAAAGAATACTGTTATATTAATTTTTATGATAAAATTAAAACATAATGAAAATAACTCGTCCAAAATAAACTTGAATTTTTATAAGCCTTTGAGAATGGTATTCCTTCACATTTTAATGCAGTATACCGACTTAGGGAAAAGTCTATTGGCCGATTTCACCAGTAATGGTACTCATATTGCAATAATAACATCACACATACCTAGTCACTGATGTTTGAATGTTCATGCACACTACACTAAGAATGAGTTTCCAAAAGTCACGGTGACTAGATTACATCCATCCAGTTTTAACATGCTCAGTCATTTTGAATAAATAAACGAATTGGATGTTGAAAGCTTAGGATAATACCTCAAATGTTTTCCCATCATAAGCATCACTCCATTTTCCCCCAATTAAACCTTTATTTATCAATAACCCTGAATTTTTCAATTTCAAAACAGCCTCATTTGCATCAGTACTCATCTGCGAATGTAGTCCGAACATGTCAATCATTTAACTCAAACAGCATCAAAACCAAATCGAGTTCGAACTTTGATATCAAACAAGAAAGAAAGATACTAAGACATAAAAGTCAGTTCGTGACACAAAAAATAAAATCAAAATCAAACGTTGGCATAAATTCAGAGAAGAAAAACACGCTCTACAACACTGAATCCATAAAAGGTCACTGATTGTTTTACTCAGACGGCACAAAATTTAAATCAAAATCAAACCTTGACGCCAATAAAAGTAGAATTGATTATAAAGTAGTGATACCAAATATAAGAAAATGAGTGGGGATCAATATATAGAGCATGCCTTTCGACTTAGGTGGGATATAGAAGCAGAAGAAGAAATGACATGGCGGCGAGCTGAGAGTGCCACGCAGATCATTGACATGAGAATAGGAAGGTACAAAATCGTACGGTGGTTTGCTTGTGAATTTGGAGTTTTGATGCTGAGGTTAGCGGCGCGGTTGCTAGCGAGAGGGAAATTTCATGGAAGCAGGATCCACGAAGCGTTATTTTTTGTATTTTGTAAAAAGGCTAATGGAGGAGATAGATATTTCCAGCTGGCACTGTCAGGGACCATTTTCATTTTTCGAAAAAAGGTCAGGGTATACAAATTTTGGGCATCTGATTACTATTTTGGGGATATGCACCGAAGATATATGTTTTTAAAGTTGTTGTAAGAGTTTTCTTTAAGATAATGAATATGTAATTAAGTCTCTATTTTTTCTAAATCAGAAATTACAAACTATCTTGCATTTTTTTATAAAAAGTGCAATTTAACTTGCGCTTTTTAAAAATTTAATTTTTTTTTGAAAATTTCAAAATTTTCAAGAAAAAAATCAAAAAATAAAAAAGCGCAAACTAGCTTGCGTTTCTGATAAAAAACGCAAGTTAACTTGTGCTTTTCAAAATTTTCGAAAATTTTAGAAATTTAAAAATCAAAAAGCACAAACTAGCTTGAACTTGCATTTTTTCAAAAATTTCAAAATTTTCAAACTATTCAAAAAAAATTCAAAATAAAAGCGTAAACTAGCTTGCGCTTTCCTGAGAGAAAGCGCGGGTTAACTTGGGCTTTTAAAAAATTTCAAAAAATTTCAAATTTTCAAAATTCAAAAAAATTTCAAAGCCTAAAAGTTGCAAGTTGGCTTGCATTTTCTGTTAGAAAAACACAAAGCACCTTGCGTTTTCTATTTTTCAGAAAATAGGGACTAAATTTACATATTTATATCTACAGGGACTTTTCTTGTAACAACATAAAAAATAGAGACATGTAGCTCGTTTCTTGTACTATTATTTTGCTTTTTTTCCAACAAGATGCCGTCGGAAAACGGGCTTGGGGGAACAACTACTGAATTTTTCTTCTTCTTTTTTGCATTTTTGTTGACTTTTGTTTTGCACGAGGATAAACATTTTAATCGGGTGGAGTTCTCGTATCAGTTTTTCTTAGGTATCAATCTTGTGAAATTTGCCTTCTTTTTCTAAAAATGAAGTCCTCTTCAATAATGTCATTTTCACTTCCTCTTAGACTAAATTTATTAATCTCTTATTTTTCATTTCTCACCCTATTTCTTCTTCCACATCCCGTATTTAGTACAAAAGAATTACATCCTGTTATTTTCTTTTCTCGCCTAATCTTTCATTAATTTTATCATTTCTTCTTCCTCTGCTTTCTCTTTTCATTTTTTCTTGCATTTAATTTCTCATTTCCATCTGCTCACCTTCTTCAATTCATGAAAGTTAAAATTAAGACTTGTTATAAGTTTTATCGTCCTTGCAAAATTATTGAAAACTGAATCGTCGAAAGAAATATTTGTTTGAAGTTTATAATATATTTGTTTCATTTCAAGATGGTTAAATAATTTTTAAAGTTTGCGAAATTGGAAAAAAAAAATCATGTTGGACTCATTTAATGAAATTAGATGTAAAAATGAAAGTTTGTACGGTATTTTCAATGGGGCTTGGAATAATGAAGATGAAAACAAACATTTTGTCGTATTGTTTGAAATATATAAGGACAAATTGGTATTTTTAATTTTAAATTGCAACTAAGAAGGGAAAGGAAAACAATGGGAGGCTAACAGATTTAGCCTTCCATATAAATCATCTAATGGTATCCATTTAATCATCTGTAGATTATATAATTAATACTGGTATAAATTGCTGTGCGTGCATCTAATAACTAAATGTACTTACTTTTTATTTAATAAAATTTAATGAAGGATGTGTTTTATAAGTACAAAAGCTTTAGTGATTAGAACGCATTTATTTCAAATAGTCTTGTTGATGGTGTCGAATAAAAATTGATATCGGATAAAAATTGATAGTGAAATTCCATTGATGGATGGTCGAGAATGGAGAGATTGTGGAGGCCGCAAACCGATGGTGAGATCCGCTGATGGGTAGCCGTGAAAGGATACCATCCAAAATATTTTTGAAATTTCAAAAAGACAAGTTGAAATTCTCTTGATTCAATTTTCATTATTAATAGTAGAGATAACTATTAAGGGATGAACAAAATTGTTTGAGGACAATGAATAAGAAAATTAAACTAAAGTATACGAAAAAAAATCTTTTTCTTCATTATGCACCAAATCATTTTCATGTTTTTATCTTTAAGAATATTGGTTACATTAAATACATTTAATGTTCGATTTAACATGATGGGATTCATTTTCAATTAAAATTAATTTTATTGTAATTGTTTTAGTTAAGTTATACGTGATGTATACAATGAACATCGTATGTCTATTATCATAGTATTATAATAATGTCTAGTGGCAATATACATATATATTATATTAGCATCTATAAATATTATCATATATATAAATAATATATATTCACATGATTAATTAAATTTATAATCACATTATATATATATATATATATATATTATTTTGGAATAAGAACGGTACTTTATTCAAACAGATCACTTATTTCGATGTCTTCAGCGTTCAAATCATGACCTCTGCAACCTTAATTTAAACCATTATACCACTTACGTTTGTGGTCCTTGACATTGCATGTGTGTGTGTGAACAAAGGACACAGGCTATAGTGTGTTTTCACACACACACAAACATATATATATACACACACACACACTTACTGATGATAACCAATTTGACTAATTCTAAATTTTATAATAATTAATATAACCATGGAAAATTTCAATAATATTATAACGTGTAAATACTTTAATTTTATTTACATATTTAAAAAATTAATTTTGATTACTTATTAATTTTAACAAATAATTTAAATATATTTGACTAGTTCAAAATTTGTAATAATTAATACATCCATGATCAAAATAAATTAAAATAACGCAATATGAAAAATATTTTATTTCGTTCTTCGGATCCAAAAAATAATTTATTCGGATTAGTTAAAATTTTAACTCCTTTTCAATATGTATCAGTTTCTAAAAGTAATAGTTTTTAAAGTAATTATGATAAATTCAAATAAAAAATAGTGTTCCACTAACTGTGACGATCCAAACTCGATGTCCAATAAACGACATCAAATTCGCATCGCCGGAGCTTATAACAACAATTAGATGTATATAAAACAGCGGAACAGAATCAATATCATAAATAACATCACTGTTACAACATCAACATAATATCCATACTGCAACAGAGTACATAATACATACACTACAACTCCAAATACAACATCATGATAATACAACAGTGAACATATATCCAAAAGTTCTCAAATGAGAGATGATAACGAACTCCCAAAAGTTAACACCTGTAATCTCCAAAAGCTCCTAAGATAGCTCCAAGATAAGCTCCAAAATACTGCTACTCCAAAATACAGAAACCTGCTACTAGGCTGCCCGTGTGGAAATAATGGGCACCCAGAGTTTAGGAAAGAAAACAATAAACTCCGGATCAGTCATGGGACTGGTATGAGTAAACAAGACAGTTGTATTCTAAATAAACAAGATTTATAAAAGAATTTTCGGAATGCTTTTAAAAATGGAACTACCATAAGACCTCCCGCCACACACACAATGCAAACGCAGAATTGAAGGAGATTTCTTCTTATGATAGTTAAATATGCTTGATATGAGAAAAGAAATTCTTTGATATTATCACTAGTGCATAGTGAAGGAAATCATTTCGAAAATAGAATATTAATCTTAGCCAACATACGACCATTATCGTATGCCTACTATAGCTACCATCTAAACAGTGGTGACCACCATAAGTAAATGGCAGGTTCTACAACTAAAACCGTACAGGGTTTCGTATTGTTTCTTTGGATTTCCAACAAATGGTCAGGCCAAGGAACTTCCCATTGCCACATGAGAACGCCTCTGGAAGGACGTCCCCGAGAACCAAACCGGATCTCTACCAACACAAGGTCGGGTTACCCCTAACTGGGTAACTACTGACACGAGTATGCCATCTCCCGGTCGTAACCAACCTTTAACCGGGGCCCCAGCAACAAATCACAAAATCATATATATATATCTGCGATATCCACATAAGTTAAGTATCTAGGCTCCATACCATGATACCACTTCTATCCAGAAGGAAATGTACATACCCTAAGGGGTGCTACCCCCAATAACCTTGCTGCATCTTTCATGTTTCGACCATTTCGGGGTGTGAGGTCCGACGAAGTCACGTCCACAAAAACACACTTTATACAAAAGCCGTGCTTTGGGTCAACAAATGATCATAGAAATGATCACCAAGATAGACGATCAAACAAATGATCCTATCACGAATAATCAACACAATGATCATTTCACAGCAACACTCAGTATGTCACATTACCAAATTGGGAATATATTGCTGATAACCTTCAACTATATAACCTCTGAGCTCGTACGTCTCAGAGAAGGGTGTTAAGCTAAAAGAATAAATTCTCCGCCACCAACAGAAATATATTTGAAAGAAATCGGCTTTATATCTCAATTTGTAATGTCAGACAGACTATCCATACAAGTCTGTTCCGGGCTCGAACAGAACCGAAGGCACTTCCAAAGAAGTCCTTGCAATCCGGATATCCACAATCCTGATCGGATTCCCCATCACATATGGAGAACTCTATACCGGAGCAACTCGGTGCAGAGTCAATCAACAGATCATCCTATCGCTCTCGCAAATACCCGGTCTTCAACACCGATCTTCAAATGCCATCCATAACGTCGAATCACATATTCGAAATGGGTTATACGACCCAAAGGTCCTTTCCCGGCTAATTCGAATAGTGAGTGTCAAATTTTAAAACATGTGGATGTCATTCACAAATATTCACAGGTTCGATGTGGGTTTCGGATAACCAACTGAAATCTGATTCCCTGTCGCATCGAAGTTTAAATGTCGTTTTACAGACAACAGGGTTTTCTCATTAATACAGAACGAATCACAATCACAGTACAATAACATGGAAATTACATCATACAGAATTACAAACAGAACAAAGATGATATCGATATAAGTTAACAACAATAGTTAATTATTTACCAATCTAAACGAATGAGATAAATTAACCAAATAATTATTTTATTGATTTTTCAATCAATGATTTATTATTCTTAATGACAATTTAATTAATCTTAATCAGCTTGATTTATTTAATTAATTATTTTAATAAACTGCCAATTAAATTAGTTAACTTAATTTATCTAATCAATAAATTCTTAATTATAAATTTATTTAAGTACTTAATGGTTTATTAAATCCATTTTAATTACAAATTGTATATCATTCTTAATTTCCTTTCAAATTAATAAAAATAATCATTTACCTTAATTATCGTCTTAAATCTTCTTTATATTTTCAAAATCAATTTATTACAGTTATAAAAAGTTTTAATATAAATTAATTCAAACTCTTATTTTAGATTTAATCATAAAAAATTAATTTAAAAAAAAAATTTAAATGATGTAAACTCATAATAAGTTTTCACTTAACATAAATCGACATTGTTTACCTTGGAATACAAAGATTTACTTAACGTTGAAGTTATACAATTCGTATTGGGCCTAATCCAAATTTTCAAAATCCAAAGTAAAAATAGGGCTCCACTCGAGTAAAACCCCTGCCCTCCTCAACACTTTCCCGAGCCTCTTCTCTCCCTCCCGCGTCTGTTCCTTCTTCTTCTTTTCTTTTTTTTTTTTTTTTTCAGGTTAAAAACTTAATTTGTACAGGGCCAACACCTTTGAACGCGAGAAAACCCGAAGCCCTTCACGAATTTTTCCGAGTCTTCCCCGAAACCAGGCACACGTGAAAACTGCCTGACAACCACACCACCGCTGTGCACGTGCACAGCCTCTGGCCAACATTCTGGCGAACTCCACCTACCTCGGCAAACCACAATACGCCCTCTCACTCAAATTCGAAACCCAGATCCTCATGAAAAGTACTAAAACGAAAAACAACCCTGAACTCGAACCAAAACCCAAACACTCGACTGCAAATCACCACGTCCGGCTAACCTCAACCCATAGAGGCGACGCCACTTCGTCCACGTCATCGCCGTACTCTCCTCAACCATCTCCCTGAAGCGCGAACCACTCGAACGCTCCACAGTGGCAAAATCAAATTTTTACTGAACACGAGATAAACTGGAACCCAAACCCTATGTTTGATTCAACTTCAAAATCCATGCGTTGGAAAAATTATTTAGCATTTTTCCCAAAATCATATAGGGTTAAACTTTCTACAACTCAAGTTTCAACAATTAAAATTTATTCAATCTTCCTAAATTTGTAAAAATATAGTTTTTACTCACTTACGAACTGCACACAAAATACTCATTTAGAAATCTTCATTTTTGGTTTAAAAATCATGATTTTCAGTGGGGATTCAAGTTATGAAGTTTAATCAATGTTTTGAAATGTTCGAATTTTCCATATGTTTAGCATTCCATTGTAAAACTGAGCTCCACAGAGACATTCCCTCACTGTTTAGCTTGCAACAGGTTTTAAAAACTTGATTTTGTTTAAACTATCTAATTTTGTTCAAGTTCTAAGTCTAACAATGGTTAAATGAAAGAAATTTGAGTTTGTTTATAACTGTATAAAAACAATGTCCAGATTGACTACTCAACTCTGGGAAAAAGAAAAGAAAAAAAGAAAAAAAACAGAGAACAAGTAAATTTACTCAGATCAAACATAAAACTGTTTATTAACTTATGTAAACCCTCAGAGCATTCATATATATAAAACAATACTTGTTTTCCAGATATAAATGCAACTAAGTCAAGTTCATAAAAAAAATTTAAAAGGTTGATGTTACTCACCTGAACAATATAGAAACAGAGAATACTTTTGTTTTGTTTTAACTGCAGTTTTGATTCTTCTCTTTTCTTCTTTCAGTAATTTGCCTTTCAACTTGTAATATATAAAGTGATGATCTTCTTCTTTTTAATTTCAGATCTTTGCAAAAATTTGTTTGAATGATACTTGAGTTGTTTTTAACAAATGAATGTGAGGTTTTGTATACGTATACATATAGGAGAAAAGTGGTGTACAGGGTAAAGCATAAGCAAGTACAAGTTGAAGTA
Organism: Allium cepa; assembly: GCA_030765085.1. NCBI lineage: Eukaryota > Viridiplantae > Streptophyta > Magnoliopsida > Asparagales > Amaryllidaceae > Allium > Allium cepa. Next base: position 445,065,030 of record CM060929.1, read on the forward strand.
AAAGAAAAACTAAACCATACTTGTTAATAAATGTTAGTGTGTGCTGAAAAGATTGTGTACATGCAATGCATTAAATGAAGCATGTAGTGTTTCATGCTTTGTATATTTTCAGCATGTTATTTGATTTTCTTATTTTATTTATTACAAAACTTACTTTAATTTGTTTGTATATTGGTTTAGCTTCTTGGTGTACAATCCCTGTATAAGTGTTTACAGAGAGAGCATCACATTTTCATCACAGTGAAGCATGAACAAAGGCAGTTTACTATTGAAGTTTAAACTGTTTCAAAACAACTTAAAATCCTTCACATAATCATGTTTACTCACTTAAACAATATATGAAAATAGAGGATGCTTTTTGTTTTTGGAATCTGCAGTTGGTCCTACTCTCCTTCACTCTCTGATTTTTTTCCTTTTATTTTTACTTTATAAAAACAATGATGTTTTAAATATTTTCTTCCCAGACTTTGCTATGTTCTTATTCCAATGGACCAAAGCAAATATGCATGTATATCTAGAAGAGATAGTTTGTACAGGGTAGGGAAAATAGGCTGATGTGATTCTTGTTTATTTATTTGATCATAGGTTTAATCATTTGTTTATTTGTTTGTTCTTTTGTTTAATTGTTTACTTGTTTAATTATTCATAGGTTTATTTGTTTAATTTTATTATGATGCGATTTAAATTTTAAAATTTTATCATAACTTACATTAACAATTTTTTTTTATTTCTTTTAAAAGTTTTAACTAAAAATACTAAACTTTGTTCATATTTTATTCCTTTACTACTTTTCAATTTTTATTTCAAAAAGTTTAAAATATATTACTAAATTTTAAATTCAAAATTTTCAGGATGTTACACTAACTATTTATAATCTTGTGAACCATTGCATAATTTTTATTTAATATATATATAGCAATACTTGATTAAATTTAAATGATTATTAAAATCTGATATTAATATAATAAATTAAAAAATTATTTTAGTTCAAAACTGAAAAAAAAATTCTTTATTATTATACTCCTTTTGCATATATATATATATATATATATATATATATATATTAATAAAGGATTATAATATAAACTTATATATTTGAAAATAATTTACCTCGAATGAATTGTCAGTCGATTATACGTCGTACTGTGGATTATTTCTAACTCCTTCCAACACCTAGCTTTTGGCTTCGGCTTACTCTCATTAAGGTTATGATTTTAGGTTGGTGTGTTTTGGAATGAGAGAGTAGGAGTGTAACACCTTGCAATTTTAACGATCAAATATTTAAATGATTAATTTAAATATTTAATCGTTAAGTGATGAAGTGCCTCTTATACTCAATTTTTACAAATGAGCGAATTGGGACTCAATACACCGGTAGTTGAGTTTGCTTTTTCAACGCACGTAAAATGAGTATAAACTTGACTATGTTTGGAGTTAGTAAATTTTGGGAATAAATAGTGATTCCTAGAAAAGAATGAAAGTTGGATTTGGGCTAAGCTCGTTACTTGCCAATAAATTAGCTTATATGAAGCTAATTCCTCTTCCACTTCATTTCCAACGTTTCATTTCCGATTTTCCTAGTCATTCTCATAATCATCTCCATAAGCCTAAATCTAGATCCTCCGATCCAAGCTTAAATAAATTCGTATAAATCCCTAAAAATCAGTGCAATTCCTCTCATCCAATTCCTCATATAACACGTCAAAGAATAAGCTTGATTCAAAGTTTGGAGCTTCATCCAAGATTTCAAGAGAGCTAACATTTGGGTTTATGTGATTGGAGCTTGTTTTTTTGAAAGTGAAGGTAAGTGGAATGATTCTCCTATCTAATTTAAGTATTTTACTTCATTAATTCGTTCATTTATATTTATGAAGTAATATGGAATGATTTGGAGATTTATATGTTACGGATTAGGCTTGTATTCGTGTTCTTAACATGATTAAATTAACTCATTATTAGTTTGAGACCTACCTATTTTTGGAAATAGTAAGGAAGCCCTAATTTTGATTATGGGGTAATTAATTGACTTTGAGTGATGTTGTGATTGACTAGAGGCTAACTATATGATATATTAAGTGCATATCATTAATTAGCAATAATGAAACTAATTTAAATGGTTTTAGAAAAGTTAGCAAGCTAATTAAGTAATTAATGACGCTTAATTAGTATTTATAAATATTATTTAAAATAAGAATTTTTTTTATACGTGAATGGATTGTTTATGAACATTATTTATGAAAAGAAATAATTTTATAAATAAGAGCGATATTTTATAAGCGATTTTATAAAATAGTATAAATGTGATTTTGTAAAATAGTAAAAAAGCGATATTTTATAAAATAATGATTTTAATAAAATAGTATGAATAAGACATTTTTTAAAACGGTTATAAGATTTTATAAGATGTTTATGAAAGGAATACTTAATTATAAATGAAGAGATTTAGTATTTCAAAATGCTTAAATGGATTTATAGCTAGTTGTAATTTTAAAAACTATATAAAAAGAGCATTTTACTTTTATTGAAAAGATTTAGTAAATAGAAGTAAGATTTTATTAAGAAATAAAAGGAATTCTTATTTCAACATGTGCGTACGTATATGAGTATAGGCAAGTATATGTATACGTGTATTTGGAGATATATAACAGTCAAAATGTTATGTGAATTGTAGTTAGAATTGTTGTACGTTTGATTGTTTACTATGTATGTAATTGTTTGATTATATAGAAATATTATTGAATACAAGTTTATTGCTAGCATTTCGCGTAGCCATGGCAACTATCGCGTGTACTAAGTTGCATGAGAGTACATATGGTTGAGTAATCAATCAGGTGAAGTCTGAAATGTGATTTATGTGGTTATTGTGTATTTTCATGAATATGTGTTCATAAATGTGCAAGATGAGTGTATAGACATACGTATAAACTACGCATAAGGCTAGGAGGCCGGGTATGTCGTTTTGGCATGTTGAAGAAGTCGGGTCGCTATAATCGTTTGTTAAACTCTACTTGTACAAAGAGTGGATTTTGGTATCGAAACTAGTTTTCATATGCTTATTGAATCCACTTCCAAAAAGTTAATAAAATGAACCCCGTAGATGTCTAATGGGATGGAAGCAGGCTTTGGAAGTAAGGCGACTCATCGGGCGAATCATTGGAAGAAACGACATGCGAATTGGCAACCATTAGGGAGATTTCTCCCTGTTCCAGGCTCATTGCCTGGAAACTACTAAATTCAATCGACTGAAGGTAATATTCAGTCGATTGAATATGAGTAAAATTGTTCCTGAGGGTGAAACCCCAAATAGTGGACCGGGGAAGCAAATTCAGTCGATTGAGCTCAGTTGACTGAAAGAGCTCCCCAATCGACTAAATGCTGGGGCAACAAATAACTTCGAGGATTTCTTCCCCATACGAGCATGGTTCATCGTGTCATCTTAGCACGGCTTTGTAGATGCTTCGGGATACTCGAGAAAGTGGGTTGTAGGGTACAAGATGATGATGAGATATTGATCTCTGTTGATGATAGACGTATTTGATTACGCGACGTTATATTTGACATGTGCGTATATATACGACGTTGATGTCCCTTTTGGTTCGATAGTGAATTACTCAATAGATATATTTGTATGTTAGTGTACTAACTCCATTCGTTCATAGATCGCGATAGACGATGTTTGGGTACGTTCGTGTACTAACTCTATTTGTTGATAGATTGCTATAGATGATGTATGAATACTTTGATATACCGATTCTATTTGTTGATAGATCATGATAGATGATGTCTAGGTATGTTAGTATACTGACTTTATTCATTGCTAGATCACAATTGATGATGTCTGGGTATGTTCGTGTACTGACTCTATTTATTGATAGATTACGATATATGATATCTAGATACGTTAGTGTACTGACTTTATTTATTGATAGATTATGATAGATGATGTCTAGGTACGTTAGGGTATTGACTCTATTTGTTGGTAGATCACGATAGGTGATGTCTGGATACGTTAGTGTATTGACTCTAATTATTATTGGATTGTGATAGATGGTTGGATATGTTAGTGTACTGACCCGGTTTATTATTGGATCAAGGCAAATATCCGTGTTGACTCCACCCATCAGTAAAGACGGACATTGATTTATATTCCTTAGTTATCTTCAATTATTATGTTGTCTTAGTTAGTTGTTGTTGTTACTGATGCATTTAATATAATTTTGTACTGTGCGATAGATCTATTTTTTGATTACCCGACTCTAGGATGTGGAATTATATTTATCATAGTATGATTTTTACGTTTTAGTCACATTATATTAGTTGTGCTGACTTCTTAATTATAGGAGAAGAGCATGCTATGGTATGATTCCCTATTTTTCAGATGGGTTTACTGTACTTATTTGTATGCAATCCAGATTACCCATGGGCTACGTTTGTGGAGAGGGTCGGTTGTGAGTCAGTTGTTTCTTGTTTATTTGTATATAGTTTCGATATACGGTATTTTGAGATAGTTCTCCTCACACCAGGCTTAACCTCCATTTTGTCTTTTTCTATTTATGTCATGACAACTCTTAGGTACTTGATTGAGTAGTTTTGGGAGTAAGGTGCTTTGGGGATACACTAGCGGGATGCACAACTGGAGCATTTTAGAGACATGGAATTGATATTTTGAGATATACATATGTATGTATGTATGTACTTGATATTTTAGTAGTACATGACAGACCTGTTACTTATATATGAAACTGTTGCATTAGATATTTATTCAAAACTCCATGCTTTTTGGGGTTGATGTATTCTGACTTTCTGTACTGATAATTATTTAGCAGTTGCTTCTGTTAGTGTGATCTCTTATATATTGTCATTCTATTTTATTCATGTATGTTAAGTATATTATATGTTGTTATTTCATGTGACGCATCGATGTCTTGGTTTAGTGTTATATTCTGAATTTTACTTAGACGATCTGTATTTTGTGAGATTCGGGATTCTATCATTGTTATGAGATGATGACTTTTGGGTGTTACAAAGGGTGGGTTGTTGCAGTTGGTATCAGAGCTTAGGCTCAACATTCGTACCAAGTAAACTAGTTGAGTTAATCAATCTATTGAAAGAGGATACGTAAAGAGAGCGTATTTGTATTTTTCTTCTATATTATACTATATATATAGCTTTTCTTGTGGACTTGATTTGTTTCTATCGCTAGTTGCTAAGGTATCTTTGTCAGCTATCCGTATGAGAAGACGAGGCGCACAAGCGACTGCAGACAGGCAGTCTGAGATGCCTGATTAGTTTGGAGATTATTTAGCTACCGCAAAAGATGTTCCACCGCCTGTTAGCATGTAACATCCGCTATTCTAGGGCCTAAAACTAACTGTTGTGAATGCTGCAGTTATCCATAGTTATTAATTCTCAATAACAAAATATGGCTATGTTAATTATATTAATAATCATAAGCACATAAATATGAAAAAATTTCAACATAGTTTAATAACAAATTTTCATATCTCATTTCACAAATAATATTTCATGTTCATTACATAATCCCATGTTCAGAAAAATATAACTATGCAAATACTCCAAGAGTGACCTATGAAGATGCCCCCTTGGTTGATCAGAGTCAAATACTTAGCTATTATACAACTTTGCTATTACATCCAAATAGACAAAACCAAACTATATAACAGAAATAGATAAAGCTCATAATAGCTAGATTGCCTCCTACACGTCTTTAGAAGCTTATCCGTCTAACTGAAAACCTGAAATCCCTTACTCCTGACCTACTCAAATGAGTACCCGATAGTTTAAGAGGAAAAACAAAAATTTCGGGTCTGACAACAGCCTAGTATGAATAATAACCTACCATCTCGAACCAAAATAGATATCTAGTGAGACCACGTCGCGGAGTGGAATGGGTTTTTCCCTTACCAGTATCTTAACTAAAACATAACAACCATATGTTGTGCTGCTACGACCACAATGATTAGAATACAGAAAATAGCATTTATAATCATGCAATATATATTGGATTACCCATCCCAATTCATTAGATTATCCACCTTAGTGTCAAATGACTATCCATCACAATTTAAACCGACAGCCCATCTTATTTTAATCTGATCACCTATCAACCCATCTCACCTATAAGCATATTTGAAATTATGTGAACTATCCATCTCACATGTAATTATTACCTGAATTACCATCCTTTACCACGTTGACTACCCATCACACGTGGTTTAATTATTTAAATTTATGTGGACTATCAATCACACATATCCTATTTAATTTAAAATGATGTGGACAATCCATCACATATCTCATAGTTTTCCTAAAATGACTATGAACCCTTCATTATCCTTATAACGACTATCCATCTCCGGCTTGATGTGGACTATCCATCTCCTATCCCATAATTTTCCTAGAATGACTTTAAACCCATCATTTACAATTTAATTCATGTTACCCACATGTTCAGCCTATGTCTATTGGTATTCCTTAATAGGTTATTCACCCTTAAAGTTATAACATTTCAAAGTGCCATTCATCAGTATCCCCAAGTGATCAATGTCGAACTCATTAATAAAATGCGCGTATCCCCCAATGATAAAGTCTAATTTATAAAACATTTAGTTTTTCAAAACTAATCTACTTTGGTGTCCCTAATAATAGTGTCAAAGTTTACAATTTAAAATGGCATTGGTATCCCTAATGACGACGTCGAAATGGAAAATATAAGACCCTTCGCCTTTGACGAAGATAGGCGATATTCAATCCGCACTATGTCTCATTTACCCTCTGCTCAAGGTAAAAAAATTAAATTCTTTTAAGTATAAATTAATGTTGAAGATGACATTGTTGACTTCCATAAACTATAGGCTATCCACCTATTAGAACAAAATTTTAACTTCTATAACTTATATGGCAGTCTACCGAAGTTATAGAGTCATCGACCCTCTTGAACCATAAGCCTCTTTACCCCTTTAAAGTATTTTACTCTATATAAAACAAGTCTCTTCGGCATTAAAGAAAGAGACGCGGCATTGTTACCATGCGGCGTCGACATCAAAGAAAAGTATATAAGGTCGCCAACCTTGATGCACAAGGACGTCGAGACCATCGACATCATTGTAAAAATCTTGGCTTAACTTACTTCAGCTACCATCCCGTCAAAGGATATACATAGAGTCGAAGTCAATATAGATGGCATCACGACCTTAGTAATGAAAATAGTCAAAGAGAAGATATGCAACATCATGTAAAACATTTAGATAAGCACGAGACTGCTTTGTCTCCAATGATAGATTGTCGATACTATCGACATCGACACTTATGGAATCATTCCATAGCTACCGAAGTAGCCATCATTTTGTAACGACCCAGAATTTTTATCAACTGAAATTCATATATTTAATTTATTTTAAATATGCACAAGTAAATTTATAAGCTGAATAACTTATATTTTGAAATGTAGTGATTTAATTGGATGATTAAATTGTTAATTTAATATTTAAAATTGCTGAAATAATTGAAATTTGAATTTAATGTGAATTAAAATGATTTATAGTTGAATTAAATTCTATTTGAATTAGAATGACGTTAGAGAACTTTTAAAATCGAATAAAAAGTTAATTTATAGAAATCAAATATTTTAATATTTAATTAACGAGTGAAAATGGTCTTTATACAGTCTCGGATTTCGACGAAACTAGTTTCATTGGATCCGTAATGTTATATTATTGTAAGATTTCAAATTTTGTGTCAATCGGATTTACGGTTTGTCCGAGGCAAGCTAAAACGTAGAAATCTGTTTAAGTGAATTTTAAATTTAAATATTCGATTCGAAAACCTATCTTTCAAATATGATCGAATTGGATCTCGATATGCATTCCATTGTGTTCGAAATAGGGGTAAAACATTATAAACGTCAGGCGGCATGCTTTGTTTCGAGTTCGAAAAATTTCCGGATGAATAGTGTCGTCAAATTTTCTATAAAAGGACCTGTTTTCTTCATTTTTGCAAAACCTAATTCAGCTAGGGCTTCTAGCCGCCATTTACGTTTAATGGCCTAGAATTTTCGATTCTTTTTTCCTTATTTTCTTCCAGTCCATTCAATATTATTGAAAACTTTCTAAAGCAAAATTGTAGAGCTTCACAAGCTCGACATATCCATACGGTGATGATCGTCAATAGTGCATCGTAGAGACCAGATTTCGGCCGAGAGTGTCACACACTCGAGCTCGCTTTTCAATGTGTGGAGACGACCAAGCGCCACAAGGCTTGGGCCGATGGTGGCTCGCGTGATGGGATACTCGATGGTGGTTCCTGATCGATGACTCGATCGTCGTAGTTGTCGCGTTGAAATAGTGTTTAGCGGTGGCTAGGTGGGTTCGTATGTGACTAGCTTGATGGAAGAAGAAAAGCTACGAAAGGCCATGATTTTATCAAATGAAACGAACGACTAGATTGAAAAAGTTTAAAAATATTAAAAAAATGTGTGTAAATTATATATTTAAAAGTTGTATAAACTTTAAAATGTCATAACTTCTTCATATGAGGTCCTTTTCGCACGAAACGAATTGCTTGGGTTCGTATTAATGAGCACTACGTTATGGAGCTGGATTGGGATTTATTTGATCTAGTGAAAATTTTGGTTGAAATTAAATGCTCGTTTAATTTTTATCAGAATAAATCGCTATCACGACGACTACAATCAAAGTGAGTACAATTCACTCTTTCTATCTCGTTGATATTTTTATATAAGTGAGAACAAAATATTATTTATGATGATTGATGATTGTTTGGATGATATATGATATATTATCTATATATTGATTGTTATTTGGATATATACATGCCTATTGGAGCAGATGACCCTATACGTTCCCATGTATGAGCGGATGACCTTTTGTACGTGCGTCCGCCTTGAAGCGGATATTGTACACATATTTGAATATGTATATTTGTTGCAGGTGACAGGTTGGAGGAATCCAACTGAATTCCTTAACAGTGTTGATTTTATTTATAAATATTATGATATATGCTGTTATCATATGATATATGATGTATTGGATGCCATGATTGGTATATTTAGTGCTGTTGCAGCATTAGACCTATTTTTGGTAATTTAAAAATGTTAAAGTGATGGTATTCAAATTAAAAAGGATTTTAAGGTGATTTTGGAAATATACGTTTTATTTATTTTTAAAGTGTTAAGGAAATTGATTTATTTTGAATAAATAAAAGTTATAATTTTTATGTTATAAAAATTATGATTTTTGAGAAATATAGTTGAAATGTGATTTTTGAAATCTAGAGTTAATGCTTTTGTAAATGGTTTAAAATTGAGATTTTGATTTATTATAAATGGTTTATACAGAAGATTTATAAAATTGCTATTTTATAAATTAAAATATTGGAATTATAAAATGGGTTTTATAAGTGTTAAAATGTAGTATAAATGAATCTTACAAGTAAATAAGATTTATAGATTTATGAAGTTGTGAAGTTATAAAAAGAATGAATTTGTAAATAAATGATTTGTAGATAAACTAACTTATAAAGTGGATTTTTTAATGTAAATGAGATATAAATAGAATGTGATAATTAAGGGATTTTATACATTGAAGTTGTTATAAAAATATAAAATGTGAATGTAGAAACATTGTTTTATAAATTCGAAATTAATTGATTTTGATAAGTTAGATATAGAAGATTATTAAAGGAATTATATCCACGATTTTGGACAATGGATAATCCTTTAATTTAAATTTGCAATAGTAATAAATTGGATAAAGGCATTAGATCCACAATTTTGGACAATGGATAAATCTTTAAATAAATGTGTAGATGTATTGAATTTGGTAAACAATTAATATTCACGATTTTGGACAGTGAATAGTATATTAAAAAAATGTTTTGGAAAGTGATATTTAAACGAAGTTAAACGATTTGAAGATGTTTTAAAATGTGTTAAATATCGAACACATAGATTTCAACATTTATTGTTGAAATAGTCATTTTCGAGAAATAAGGAAATGATGGACTATGACACTATTGTTATAGTAAATGATTTTCGAAAGATAATGTTTTTATATAGTATTGAGGTTTATATATCTATCTAATTATCGAATCCCTATACTATTGATCTTGGGTTGTCGTAACGATGTTTTACGCAACATTCGTTTTGACCCAAGCAAATGTGTTTAAGAGAATATTTTCCTTAAAAGAATAAATACATACTTAATGATTAAGTATATTTGATATTTTCTATGTGATGAAAATAAATTGAATTGTGAATTACTTATTATTAAATAAGTATATGGAAATGTTTTCCAGTATTGAAATGGTTTTGAGCATATATCTTTTTTAAAGATAATTTGAAATGATATTTGGCAAATGATTAATTTATAAAAGATTAATTAAAAGGGCCCAGTGATTGTTATGGTGCTAAATATTTATTCTTTTGCTTTGATAGTTAAATAACGGACTATCAAATATGGCCAAATTTTAGTTCCTCGGCTTGATGTGGGTACTATTTAGTCATACACTTAGTACGTAGCCTTCTGTGTAGGCTTGATTATCGTTTATGTTGAGGATGTTGATTCGTATAGTGCAGAGTATTACTCCAATCTATCGAGCGTCCTTCTTGACCCAAAGGATAGCAAGTTGAAAGTTGGAAACGTAATAAGTCTATAAGACTTAGTTTCTGTATGAGGTTTAGAAACGCTTTTGCGTTATTGGTACGAAGAGACCGGGTATTAGATTTGCTTGATTAAGTTCAGCATAATAGGGAGTTCTCGCTTTGTGAACAGTGACGAAGCTTAGACCCTTGCCCCTGCATGTCCTTAGTGTGAAAGGGTAGGTTGATAGTCAAGAGGCTTGTCGTAAAAGCAGATTCGAGGTATCACTTGTGGTCACCTCCATGTTGAAAAGCAGGAGTACCCCCATGTTGAAAAGTAGAAGGGTAGCGGGATGGTTGAAAAGCCTACCGGGGAGGGTGTAGGAGTTGCCCGTTCGTCACATTTGGTATCAGAGTTTAAATTTTGTATATTCCTAAGATTTGATGTGTACTCAGTATAGGTAGGGACAATAGCACCATAAGTTGAGTTTGAGTGTGTTATATATATATGAGCATGTATTTGTTAGTGATATGAAATGTTTTATATCGTGTTTACTTATCTGTTGAGTTGTTTGTGAATTCTGGTCGGTATGTGGGACGCCAAGTTATCGATAGGGATTTCTAAACACTTAAATGAGGCAAGTCGACATGGTATTCTATTTTAAATTGGGTAAACGAAATAATTTTACTCGATTATATTTTATATACGAAGGATTGATTTTTCAGAAATGATTAAAGTGTATATAAAATGAATTGTTGTTTGTTTGAAAATGTAAATATATATAAGTTAATAAAAGCTGTTTGAATAATTTAAATAAAAACAATAATTGTGAAAAAGAACAAATTATATAAGCAAATGAATTATAAGTATGGAATTTTGATTAATATGATTTATAATTGTGAAATAATGTTATATGTAAGAAATGAAATAATATGAATATATTTATAAATGTGAGTTATAAATAAAAATGGATTTAAACTAAGAATTTATAAAATTTGAATCCCGTTTATTTTGAAGTTATTTTTCAAAAGTTAAAGAGATTGTATTATTATAAATCTAAATAAGATAAATAAATTTGAAATGATTTAATATATGTAAAGTGATAGTGAAATTATATAAGTAAAAAAATTTATAAATGTGATTTATAAATAAAAAAGGATTTTCTAAAAGAATATAAAGCACTGAATTCACTACTGTTGCTGGGAAATAATAAGGGTGGTGACTGTAGCATCACCAGTATCATTTTCGAGTCTCTATGTGATGGATTTTCTACCAATAGTAAATTGAAATTGAAGTTTTGTTTTGATAAACAAATTTGAATTTAAAATCCAAGTTGAAATAAATTTGATTTAGCATAATAAATATACGATTTGAAATTTAACTAAAGGAAAGTTAATAAAGTGATTTGGATTTGAAATTATAAAGAATGAGTTTAGTGAATGGAAGTGAACTTAGGTAGATGTTTATGGAATTATAAATAAATAAGTTGTATAACTTAAAAAGTGAGAAAAAGTAAGTAAAACCAACTATTGAAATGGTTAAACAATTTTGTTAAGCAAAACAAAATTTGAATAAGTTATGAAATTTGACTTTAGTAAAAGGTTAATTAAATGACTTAGAGATGAAATTTAAGTTAAGTTAAACAAATGATGTTTGAAACAAAATTTAAGTTAAGTCAAATAAAATTTGAAATAAATTAGAAATGGGCTTAAATTTTATAGTGAAAATGAATAGTAAGAATGAAATGGAAAATAACTTCAGTGATATTGAATGAAGTTTATTTTGGTATCAAAGTAAATTAATAAAGTGCAATTAAATGAATGTAAACTTGAGTTATATAATGAAATTCAACTTTAGTTGTAAAATGAATTAGCATTAAAAATGTTGTTGTTAAGAAGTTGTGAATTAATAAAAATATTAGAAATGTTGTATAGAAATGTGAATATAGTGAATACTAGAATTCAATCTAAATTGAATATTAAACCAATTGAAATTAAAAGTGTTAAACCAAAATGAATGTTGAAAGTAAAGTAAATAAATTTGGTTATGTTGGTTTTACATTGATTGTTAGAAGAATGTTAATTGATTGTGTAGAAATTCATATGAAATTAAATTAATGAAATTGAAAGTAAAATAATTGGATTCAAATTAGAAGTGAAGTAAATTTAAATAGAATTTGATTTGATTTAAAAGTGAACTAATTTGAATATGAATTAGTGAATGTAAACTAATTGAATATGAATGAATGTTAGTAAAATCCAATGGTGAATCAAATATGATTTAATCGAAAATCAGTTCAATGAATATTAATGAGAAGTGAATTTATATTGATTGGGTTATGGATTGATTGGATAGTTATTAGATGTTAGTTGGATGATAGTTGTTTGATGGTTGGATTTGTTGCTTTTGATTGCATTGCTATGTTGGCATATATAGGTTTTGTATTGATATGTTTTGTATATTGATATTATTTTCATATATGTGTTTCTCATTTGTTTGTTGAGTATATAGTAGGTGCGGATTGTGCTTGCCTCGCATTAGGAGCTCGCTTTCATGCTATATTTGTCATATATGCTCGCTAAAAATATATAAGGTACATATCCCATGTTGCATATTGTACTTTTACACTTTTTTTCCTATGGAATGCCTCATCATCGATGATGAGATGTATATTTGTGATATATATATATATATATATATATATGTTGTGATTCTACTACGATTGGATCGCGCAAAGGAGACGCTGGCGAATTTTTCTGAAAATTTGAGGCGTTAGAAAATTTTGAGAAATTGGGGAAAATTTTGATAACTAAAATTTTGACATTGAGTTAAAGTTAAATGATATTAGTAGTTTTGAAAAGATAATTAAGTATGATTTAAAAACTTAGAAAAGTTTTTGTAAGAAGTTTAACGAATAGATTTCGGAAAAGTTAAAAGTTTAAATGGATTTGAAATCTAATTTGAATGAATTGTTTTGAAAAGTTAATGAATTTTGTGGCTTTTTCTTACTTTATAATTTTAGGGACGAAATTCTTTTTAGTAGGGGAGAATGTAACGACCAAAAATTTCTGTCAATTGAAATTTGTATGTTTAATTGATTTTAAATATGCACAAGCAAATTTATAAGCTGAATAACCTATATTTTGAAACATTATGATTTAATTGGATAATTAAATTGTTAATTTGAAATTGCTGAAATAATTGAAATTTGAATTTAATGTGAATTAAAATGATTTATAAAGTTGAATTAAATTCTATTTGAATTAGAATGAGTTAGAGAACTTTTAAAATTGAATAAAAGATAGATTTATAGAAATTGAATATTTTAATATTTAATTAACGAGTGAAAATGGTCTTCATACAGTCTCGGATTTTGGCAAAACCAGTTTCATTGGACCCGTAATGTTATATTATTGTAAGATTTCAAATTTCGTGTCAATCTGATTTACGGTTTGTCCGGGGCAAGCTAAAATGCGTAGAAATCTATTTTAGTGAATTTTAAGTTTAAATATTCGATTCGAAAACATATTTTTCAAATACGATCGAATTGGCTCTCAATATATATTCCATTGTGTTCGAAATAGGGGTAAAACATTATAAACGTCAGGCGGCACGCTTTGATTCGAGTTCGAAAAATTCCGGATGAGTAGTGTCGTCAAATTTTCTATAAATGGACCTGTTTTCCTCATTTTTGCAAAATCTAATTCAGCTAGGGTTTCTAGTCGCCATTTACTTTAATGGCCAAGAATTGTTGATTCTTTTCTCCTTATTTTCTTCCAATCCATTCAATATTATTGAAAACTCTCTAAAGCAAAATTGTAGAGCTTCACAAGCTCGACGTATCCATACGATGATGATCGCCAATGGTGCGTCATAGTGATCAGATTTCGACTGAAAGTGTCACTGTTCGAGCTCGCTTTTCTATGCATGGAGATGACCGAGCGCACAAGGCTTAGGCTGATGGTGGCTGGCGTGATGGGCTACTCGATGGTGGTTCCCGATCGACGACTCTATCGTCGTAGTTGGCGCATCGAACTTGGGTTTAGCGGCGGCAAGGTGGGTTCGTTCATGACTAGCCTGATGGAAGAAGAAAAGCTACGAAAGGCCACGATTTTATCAAATGAAACGAATGGCCAGATTGAAAAATGTTTAAAAATATTAAAAAAATGTGTGTAAATTATATATTTAAAAATTGTATAAACTTTAAAATGTCATAATATCGTCATACGAGGTCCATTTCGTACGAAACAAATTGCGTTGGTTTTGTATTGAAGAGCACTACATTATGAAGTTGGATTGGGATTTATTTAAGCTAGTGAAAATTTTGGTTGAAATTAAACGCTCGTTTAATTTTAATCGGAATAAATCGTTATCGCGACGACTACAATAAAAGTGAGTACAATTCACTCTTTCTGTCTCACTGATATTTTTATATAAATGAGAACAAAATATTATTTATGATGATTGATGATTGTTTGGATGATATATGATATATTATCTATATATTGATTGGTATTTGGATATATACTTGCCTATTAGAGCAGATGACCCCTATACGTTCCTGTATATGAGTGGATGACCTTTTATAAGCGCGTCTGCCTTGAAGCGGACATTGTACACGTATTTTAATATATTTTTTTTTGCGGGTGACAGGTTGGAGGAATCTAACTGGATTCCTCAACAGTATTGATTTTATTTACGGATATTGGGATATATGTTATTATCATATGATATATGATGCTTTGGATGCCGTGATTAATGTATTTAGTGTTGTTGTAGCATTGGACCTATTTCTTGTAATTTAAAAAAGTTAAAGTGATGGTTTTCAAATTAAAAAGGATTTTCAGGTGATTTTGAAAATATACGTTTTATTTATTTTTGAACTGTTAATGAAATTGATTTATTTTGAGTAAATAAAAGTTATAATTTTTATATTATAAAAATTATGATTTTTGAGAAATATAGTTGAAACATGATATTTGAAATCTGCAGTTAATGATTTGTAAATAGTTTAAAATTGAGATTCTGATTTATCATAAATTGTTTATATAGAAGATTTATAAAATTGATATTTTATAAATTAAAATATTGGAATTATAAAACGAGTTTTATAAGTGTTAAAATGCAGTATAAATGAATCTTATAAGTAAATAAGATTTATAGATTTATGAAGTTGTGAAGTTATAAAAGGAATGAATTTGTAAATAAATGACTTATAAGTAAATTAACTTATAAATTGGACCTTTTAATGCAAATGAGATATAAATAGAATGTGATAATTAAGGGATTTTATTTATTGAAGTTGTAATAAAAATATAAAATCTGAATATATAAACATTGTTTTATAAATCCGAAATTAATTGATTTTAATAAGTTAGATGTAGAAGATTATTAAGAAATTATGTCCACGATTTTGGACAGTGGAGAATCCTTTAATTTAAGTTTGCAATAGTAATAAATTGGGTAAAGGCATCAAATCCACGATTTTGGACAGTGGATGAATCTTTAAATAAATGTGTAGATGTATTGAATTTGGTAAACGATTTATATTCACGGTTTTGGACAGTGAATAATATATTAAAAAATGTTTTGAAAAGTGATATTTAAGTGAAGTTAAATGATTTGAAGGTGTTTTAAAACGTGTTAAATATCGAACACATAGATGTCAACATTTATTGTTGAAATAGATGTTTTCGAGAAATAAGGAAATGCTGGGCTATGACACTACTGTTATAGTAAATGATCTTTGAAAGGTAATGTTTTTGTATAGTATTGGGGTTTATATATCTATCTAATTATCGAATCCTTATACTATTGATTTTGTGTTGTCGTAATGATGTTTTACGCAACATTCGTTTTGACTCAAATAAATGTGTTTAAGAGAATATTTTCCTTAAAAGAATAAATATATACTTAATCCTGATTTAAGCATATTTGATATTTTGTAAGTGATGAAAATAAATTGGATTGTGAATTACTTATTATTAAATAAGTATATGAAAATGTTTTCCAGTATTGAAATGGTTTTGAGCATATATCTTTTCTAAAGATAATTTGAAGTGAATATTTGGCAAGTGATCTAGTTTATAAAAGATTAATTAAAAGGGGCCAGTGATTGTTATGGTGCTAAATATTTGTTTATTTGCTTTGATAGTTAAATAACCGACTATCAAATTTGGCCAAATTTTAGTTCCTCAACTTGATGTGGGAACTATTTAGTCATACACTTAGTACGTAGCCTTTTATGTAGGCTTGATTATCGTTTGTGTTGAGGATGTCGATTTGTATAGTGCGGAGTATTACTCCAATCTATCGAACTTTATTCTTGGCCCGAAGGATAGCAAGTTGAAAGTTGAAAACGTGATAAGTCTATGAGACTTAGTTTCTGTATGAGGTTGAGAAACGCTTTTGCATTGTTAGTGCAAAGAGACCGAGATCAGATTTATCTTAAAACCACTTCAGACCTACGTATATGCAATGATTGTGCAGGTTGCTTTATGATGATATTGATATTCCGGATTTTCATAGTGGGGGATTGCTTGTTGATTGTTTGGGGTTAAAATCCCAATATACATCCAGTAGCAGTGGTCTCTTCATTATGAAATATCCAATGCAAGGGCTATTCGCTACTAATCCTAGTGATTTCTCGACAGGATGTGGTAGGAAAGTACCTAGATTTATCCTATTCCTGGACAAGTTGTATGGATGTTTGTCTGACATTGCATTTCTAAAGATTACGTACATTAATGGTGGCGGAGAAGGCAACTTCTCTTAGCTTAACACCCTCCTTGAGATGTATGAGCTTAAGGATTGTATTTTTGTGGAAGGCAATTAGTAGTCAAAGGAAATGGCTGTGTGACATTCAAAGTGATGTGATTGTGATATGTGAAAGGTAATCGTTACCTCTAGCCTCATCAACCAAAAATGACAAAAATAGAGTTAGATGCAGCTGGGCTAAGTGGGTCGCTCCCAAGTAGGATATGATCATCCTCTTCTAAATATATCTTTACATGTTGTGACGTCATGTATCTGATTACTGTGGTTTGTATGCTTAGAGGGCCCTCGGTAAAGGTCGGTAACGACCGAAGTATGAAATATTCAGTACCATCTAGTTATAGAGGTGAGTCGGTCTTGTGTTCGTAGAGGGAAAATGTTATGTGCCTCGGGACATCCATCTAGAGGTGTACCCCTTCGAAAGGTAGCCCCTTCACCTGGTCATTAGTATGGAAATCCAAAATCCACTGCGTACCTGCCATTTTGATTGTATTACTCAATTAGGTTATATGCTAGAATTTAATCAATGTAACAATTTCGGCTATGATTAATATATTTGTATACTAGACACTAGTATAATATCAGATGATTTGATATGAAAGGTTTTATTTACCGTAAGGTAATAACTTGTCCATGTTTATTTGTGGACTTGTCTTACGAGATATTTTTGTTTTCGAAAGGAAAAGTTTGGTAATTTAATAAATTCAGTTGAGTGTGTTTCTCACGCTGATTTACCAGACTGATACGAACGTTCTTTACTTTCAATGCTTGGGTCAGACTAAGTATATTTATAGGTTCATATTTGGTGCTTTCGGAGCTTCAGCAGGAGTGCTGGAAGTCTACATTTTCGTATACACGTATCTATTTTGATTATCCGCTGCATTGCTTAGTTGTTTATATTATCAACAATTGTGAGCAGGCTGATAACTAGTGATTGATTGTTGAACTCTGATTGATGTTTGTATATACAGTTTCTGTTTTGTAAAGATTATTGATATGATATTATATGTTTTCCACAGGTGAGATTCTGCATTGTTCTGTTTGGTTCTACCTTCTCTCTTTCTTCTCTTTTCTTCTTCTCTCTTCTTTTCTTTCTCTTGACTTTCCGTCAGTTTGTGCCTTTTGGGTCAGACATGTGTGGATTATTGTCGATTCAAAGGGTATGGATTTGCGAGTCATCACACATATGCTTCCCTCAATATCAACGTCCATGTTCATAGAAGCAGAGCGGTCTTAGGCGTGATTGTTAGTCCTTGAGATGATGGTTTTGATGACAAACACACACACACACACACACATATATATGTATATGCAGGATGTAACCATGCAGGCACCAATAATGAAGACTATATAGTATAAAAATTCAAGACTGAAGATATCAAGATTAAAGACTCATCAGTATCAAGATATCAAGAGTTCAAGATTTCAAGAATACAAGATAAGTATTGAGTCTAAAATTATGTTAAAACATCTTAAAAGCACTTACATCTTTATTCGTGGAATGGAATCCACTTCGTGCCTGCTAAAGGGATGGAACCCTAGCGGGATGGAACCCACGACAATATCTAGTGGAACACATAGTGGTCCTATTTTGATATCCACTAATTTTATGAAAAGCTTTTCAAAATTATATCTCTTATTTTAATTTTTTTTCAAAACCTTCTTTTCAAAAAGACATCTCTCCTATTTGAACTATTTTAGCTTAAAATTATCTTTATCATTTTTAATATTTTGATTTCAAAATTGTCCTTGATTTTAAACTATCTCCTATTTTAAATATTTAGCTTTTAAATATTAATATACTCATTTTTTAAATCACTTTATAGATTGAGATTATATATATATTAAAAATTACTTCTATGTGTTTAAACTATATTCAAATATATTTACAAAAGTTTAGAAATTGTTTTAACAAATTATAGAAACCAATTTTTAATAAGAAAGTCAAATTTACCAATTTTACCTGGAGCATGTCGACATTCTTCAACCCCCTATGTCCACATGGTGCTCATTAAATTCAAAATTCAAAATTCAATTTTTCAAAAGAAGTGTCTATTCGTCATATCCTTTCTCGAATAGATATGGCTATTGATCTTCTATAAATACCAGTAGTTCTAAATGAATTTTTAATCAGATTTCATTTGTTTTCTCTCCTCCTCATCTTCCACATTTATTCTAAAGAATTCTAATCTATACTCTGTCGAAATGCCAAGTGAATCAAAGTTGATTATCTCTTGTTTGACTCTCTGCCACTCTCTTCATAAGATCTCAGTGTTATTCAAAGTTATAGGATCTTTTGTAAATCAAACTGTTGCGTAAAAGGTGCGGTTGAGCCTTGAAATCAATTGGGTGTGATTGTAGCCCTGGAAATCAATTAGGTGATCTTATAGCCTAGTTAAATCAAGAGAGTTGCCCTAAACTCGAATACAGGAGGGTGTACCTCGTAGCCTTGAAACCGAGGGCGTAATCTGGAAGATTATTTTGAAAAGAAATCCGTACGCTTGTACAGGACTGGAGGTAGGGTAACTATGAACCAGTATAAAACCTTGATGTGTTCTTTTCTTTACTGCTTTTATTTAGTATTTGCGTCTGTGTCTGATTCTGTGATTATATCTATGTCTGTGAATTGCATTTGTTGGCGATTAAATTACACAAGTTTCAAAAAGATTTAGAAAATCCACAAAACACTATTCACCTTCCCTCTAGTGTTATTCCAGCCTCAAGATCCATGATCCGCATTTCTAACATTTGGTATCAGAGCATGTTTTTCAAAGTTTTCATAATCTGAATTTTGATTTTTTTTAAAATGGCTACCAACACTGATTCTATCACTAATTCATTTGTAAAGGGTCAGTCTACTGCCATACCACCACATTTTAATGGCAGTAACTATGCATATTGTTCATGAAGAATGAAAATATATTTATAGTCAATAGGATTAGACACTTGGAATATCACACAAACTGAATATTCTGAACCACAACTAGTTTTGCATAGTGGACTGCTGAGTAAAAGACTATTGCACAGAATAATTCCAAAGCCATGAATATTTTATTTTGTTCACTTGATAGCAATGAATTCAATAGAGTATCTGTTTCTAAGTCTACATATGATATCTGAAAAACTTTGCAAGTCACTCATGAAGGAACAAGCAAAGTCAAACAGACCAAAATATACATACTCACAAATTAGTTTCAATTATTCAAAATGAATTCTAATGAGTCCATTTCTGATATATATAGTAGATTTCAAGATATTGTGCATTCTCCAATATCATTAGGAAAAGGTTTTTCCAAAGAAGATCAAGTCGGAAAAATTCTAAATTCTCTTACATCGGAACGAGATCAGAAAACTCTTGCTATCGAAGAAGCAAATGATATCAGTGCTTTAAAGATTGAAGAATTGATTAGAAATCTAATGTCGTTCGAAATACAAATGCAAGAGAGGAGAGACAACAAGGCATTCGAAAAGAAGTCAATTGCGTTCAATGCATTAACAAATGGATCAGACTTGGGAAGTGACGATGACGAAGAAATAGCCTTCATGATAAAGAATTTTCGGAAGTTTCTGAAATACAGAAAGATGAACAACTTCAAAAAGAATAATCATAGGAATTCTGGAAATCATAATGAAGTACCAAGCCACGTAAAATGTTTCAACTGTGACGAACCATGCCATTTCAAAAGTGACTGTCCGCATCATGATCAACAAAAGTTTCCTACAAGCAATGATTGTATAAAGAAAAGGAAAAGAGTGTATACCGCTACACTAGATGACTCAGACTTAGACTCATCCTCACATGATGATGATCAGAAGACAGAAAATTCAAATATGTGCTTTACGGCTATTCATGATTCTAATGATCTCAGAGATACGAATCTAGAAAAAGGTACATATTTACAATATATTGGTTGAAATTGATGTGCTTAAAATTGTTTGATTGTTTTTGAAATTATATGTTGTATGAATTTTTATTTTTCTTTTATTATTATTATATTTATTTTTATTTTTAATATTATAATATTTTTTATTAAAAGAGTAGTATTATATTTAATAATTACTCCAGAAAATATATAGACATTAAAAATAATATATATATATATATATATATATATATATATATATATTAAAGTGCAAAAGAAAAGTCGCATGAATTCTCTGACCCATGTCGACATGGTCCCACCCATGATGTCGACATCCCTGTCAGAAATTTAAAATTCAAATTTGAATTCAAATCTTTGAACTCACCTTCACCTTTTCACTAAATCCAATGTTCTAGAAAGGTATCTCTTGACCAGAGAACATGACTATTGAATATCTATTTATTTCCATTATCTTATCATAACTTTTCACTTTCATTTTAAAATTCAAACTCTCTTTCACTCTTTCAAACCTTGTACTCTCTTCAAAAATGGCTTCTTCAAGCACTCCATCCACAATGAGGTTGTCCAAAAACCATTAAAGAGTATCTCTATAATGATCCGGAAGCAATCAAGGATTATATAAGCTATGCTAATTACGGAAAATTTCATATGTGAAAATTTGCTATCTTTGGCGATTTCTCTACATATGAAATCAATACTCTTCTTGAAGAGAACCATATTCTTAGTCTTTTTGACAATGCTGAAATGATTTTGTTTGTTACCCAAATCTTGTTTAAATGTTTTATGCAAATTTGAATCGCGGTTTTTATGAAGGAAATGAAAATGAAAATTGGAGTAATGTTAAAGGCACTAAAATTGATTTAAATTGTGAAATTTTAGACAACATTCTCAGTTACAAGAATTCGAGAATGGATCTTTCTACTTTTAATATTGATGAATATGATCACGAGACATTTCATCACATTTTTGAAGGAGATGACAACTTTGAGTTTAAAAATCGTAACTTTTGTCTGAAAGCACGTATTATCAATCTTCTTTTGCAATATACTATTACTCCTAGATCGGGAAATTTCAATAACCTGACTTTAAATGTTTGTAAAGCTCATTTTGCTATTTTTGGTCATTATGACAATAATTAGGCGCAAGTGATTATGGATGAACTTCGTCCTAAGAATTTTGAAATGGGTGAGAATACTTTGTATCATGGAATCTATCTCACTCGGATTTTTAATTAATTTGGTGTTGATTACAAAAGGTAAGAATTTGTTTCAAGAGAAGTGTTTAATCATGCCAACATTTCTCTCATGAAAATTCCTTTCATATTTCAACAATATGAATCTCTTGCCGAAAAGGATGAAAGATTGGAACATGAAGATATGGAGGAAGAAAATGAGGAGGAAGAAGAAGAAAACGGGGAGGAAATGGAAATTGAAGAAGAAAATGAAGATACCTCCTTGGAAAGCATTGAATATCCTACCAATACTAATAATCCTTCAAACAAAACACTTCTCAAAAATCAAAAGATCATAGTAGAAAATCAACGGATTCTTAAAAGATCCGTTAGTAAGAAATTGGATAAAATGTCCGCTAATATGAACAATTTTTTTGCTAAAGTTGGTCGGAAACTTGGCTTATCATCATCCTCTAGCATATTGTATTAGTTTGTTTTGTGTGAGCTTATTGTTTTTTTTATCATATTATGTAATATCTTATGTATCATCTCATCCATTTATAAAATCAACTGTCATATGTTTTTCTACCTTACCGTGTCTCTGGAATAAATGGTAGTATAGTATATAAGTTTATATATATACATACTTATTCACAAAACAAATAAGACACATAGACTAACATATCCATGTCGACACCCTACCCCTTATGTCGCCATATAACTATCTGGTTTGGTTATTTTTTAAAATTTTAAAATTAAAATAACTAACTTCTGTCTATTCATTTTAAATTATGCCTATTTAAACACCCATTTCTTGTAGAAATTTGTAATCTCTTCATTTCTACTTATCTCTATTTGCATCTCTTAACTGCTTATCAAAAATGGCTTCCTCTTCTCAAACTCTAAGTGATAATCTTGAAGAAACTCTCAATTCATTCAAGTATATACTTACTTTTATTCTCCACAATCAAAGGTACTTAGAACTAAGCCAAATGCAGACGATAAAAGAAAAAGAGAAGCATTTCGATGCCCTCCGCTAGATGATTTCTGCCCTAAACAAAGATGATCTCGATGTAAATCTTGTAGGAACTTTGATTCAAGATAATGTAGATTGGGAAGATATTAAAAAGGATACTATCTTTGGAGAAGAAGGATGGTTGAAGTTCCTAGAAATATTTGATCTTCTTATGATTTGAATTGATTGTTTTTGAATTGTTTGATCTGATTTGCTTTAATTAAAATTGATTTGATTTAAATGATTGGTATAGCATTACATGAAACATAGTATATATTGGGTTTAAAATTTCATATTTATCATATCTTTGTTATTAACTCATGTTATTTTATATATTCTCTATCATAATTTGTCACAGGTACTCCATTATAAGACTAACGGGGAGTTATATCTGTTTTGGATTAGTTTTTGTTGACGACAAAAGGGGAGAAATATAAAATAGAGTAGTTAGGCTTAGATTAAGGAGGGGTTATTAGTTTTAGGGGGAGTTATAGTGAAGGTGAAGTATATTTTATAAACATAGGTTGTCATCATAAAAAAGGAGAAGATTGTTAGTCCTTGAGATGATGGTTTTGATGACAACAACCTTAGGACTTGTTATAAAATATAAATACTAACATTATAGTATAGATATATATGTATATGCAGGATATAACCATGCAGGTACCAAGAATGAAGACTGTACAGTATAAAGATTCAAGACTGAAGATATCAAGATTAAAGACTCATAAGTATCAAGATATCAAGAGTTCAAGATTTCAAGAATACAAAATAAGTATTGAGTCTAGAATTATGTTAAAACTTCTTAAAAGCACTTACATCTTTATTCGAAACTTATTCGTGGAATGGAATCTACTCGAGCCTGTTAAAGGGATGGAACCCTAGTGGGATGGAACCCACGAAAATATCTAGTGGAACATATAGTGGTCCTATTTTAATATCCACTAATTTTATGAATATGCTTTTCAAAAATATATCTCTTATTTTAAATTTTTTCAAAATCTTCTTTTCAAAAAGACATCTCTCCTATTTGAAATATTTTAGCCTTAAAATTATCTTTATCATTTTTAATATTTTGATTTCAAAATTATTCTTGATTTTAAGCTATCTCCTGTTTTAAATATTTAGCTTTTAAATATTAATATACTCAGTTTTTAAATCACTTTATAGATTAAGATTATATATATTAAAAATTACTTTTATATGTTTAAACTATATTCAAATATATTTACAAAAGTTTAGAAATTGTTTTAACAAATTATAGAAACCAATTTTTAATAAGAAAATAAAAATTACCAATTTTGCCTAGAACATGTCGACATCCTTCAACCCCCATGTCGACATGGTGCCCCTTAAATTCAAAATTCAAATTTTCAAAAGAAGTGTCTATTCATCGTATCCTTTCACGAATAGATATGGGTGTCGATCTTTTATAAATACCAGTAGTTCTAAACAAATTTTTAATCAGATTTCACATGTTTTCTCTCCTCTTCATCTTCCACATTTATTCTAAAGAATCCTAAACTATACTCTGCCGAAATACCAAGTGAATCAAACTTGATTATCTCTTGTTTAATTCTCTGCCACTCTCTTCATAAGATCTCAGTGCTATTCAAAGTTATAGGATCTTTTGTAAATCAAAATGTTGAGTAAAAAGTGCGGTTGAGCCTTGAAATCAGTTGGGTGTGATTGTAGACTCGAAAATCAATTAGGTGATCTTGTAGCCTTGTTAAATTAAGAGAGTTTCCCTAAACTCGAATACAGGAGGGTGTATACCTCTTAGCCTTGAAACCGAGGGTGTAATCTGGGAGATTATTTTGGAAGTAAATCCGTGCGCTTGTATGCGACTGGATGTAGGGTAACTCCGGACCAGTACAAAGTCCTGGTATGTTCTTTCCTTTACTGCTTTTATTTAGTATTTGCGTCTGTGTCTGATTTTTTGATTATATCTATGTCTGTGAGTTGCATTTATTGGTGATTAAATTCACAAGTTTCAAAAAGATTTGGAAAATCCACAAAACACTATTCACCCCCTCCCTTTGGTGTTATTCCAGCCTTAAGATCCGTAATTCACATTTCTAACATTGGTGACGTTAAGGACGACATGACATTCCCGTAATTATCAAGAAAACTGGTTTATTACCAATAAAAGAAATTACTTTTCACCAAATTCAATTTCTTATTCAAATCCTATTGGATAAAACATTATCTTATACAAACCTTTTCAGAATTTCTATCGCATAAGACTTACAAGCTCTAAAACACTTCTTAACGTTAATTAATTAATTCCTTTAATTAACTACTAAATTAAATGCTTACCAAGCATAATGTATTCATGATAAATCATAATTTCATGGGAAAAATCTCAAAAATTCATAGAATTTACAAAATATGATATTCTTTATCATATAAAACTTTTGAAGCCAAAACTATATTTAATTATTTTTAATAATTAAAACACTAATTTTTCCCAAATTCCTCCTTATGAAATTCATAGAATAATCAATTAAATTTGTAAAATTACTAAATTAAAAACTCATCTCCAAATTATCATTTTGCACAACATTTCAAAATTTTGAAAAATTTGGTGCTTCAAATCTTAGGTTTTACCCTTAAAGTCACTTAAATAATTTCATAATAATTCCATAAACCATTATTCTATCCAAATAATAATTATTCAACCATAACATGACAAAAGAAACAAGATGAATTTGGGTACTATCCACAACCGAATTAATCAAGAGATAAAAGAGACGGTTTTAGCATTATTCACCTTAAAAATGATGTTGGAGTTGAGATTTGATTTTGCTCTTGAATTCTAAGCTTTACTTTGTGAATCTCCTTTGATTTCACCATCCCTTGGTTGAGTAATGGTCGACCTTCTTATATTTTTTCCTTAAATTGTTCTGTGAATGATTAAAGTAGGAATGATTTAAGGGGAGAAGGTTTAAGGCAAATGATATGTCTATTTCCTAAATTTCCCCTCTCATATATTCTTTTATGTGTTAAGTTTAAACAATCTTCCTTGATTAATTAAGTATGACACGAACTTATTAAGTTTCCAATCTCATTCTCTTTAACCATTTACATTATTTTATTTAATCTATCCAAATTAATGACCTAAATAATGTTTAACTAAAAATATGGGTGTTACAGAACATTTCCAGTAGATGCGGTTGGCATTAGAAGTGGTATGGCCCTTAGGGCATTAGTACTTCTGGCTGTACCTGCTTTAGACTCTTTGAAGCAGTGTCAGAATTTCCTTAGCCTCATAGGGGAGCCATATCTAAGTCCTAAGACCATTGCCAAGACACGGTCTTAGGCAGATGCATGAGAAGGCTTCCATCGATATAAGTCTAGGGAATGTTATCTAAAGAAAGATTATTTCTCGGCATTTGGAAAAGGGAGACTTTTACTGGGTAGGACGTAATGTTTGTGTAGTTGATGAGCAGGCTCGGGTTTGGAATTAAGTCAGGCATAATTTTGGTTCACAGTTCATTTTTAAGATCAATAAGGGCATGTAGCTCAAATATTCTACCCATCTTGAGTAGGCAGCCTGTCGTTGAAGGATTTTTAACCAATTCAACCTTTTGTTTTGGGGTTTTGAGATGGTCAATACTCCATTTTTTTGGGCAAAGGGTTCTTCCTTAGGTCTTAAGCATTAGTTAAGGATTCATTGCTTAGTCTTATCCTTGTTAAGGTATACTTTTAAATATCTCGTTGGGATGGTTCTCCTCCGTGAGAACGCCCATGAGATACCGTTGAGGTAATGAAAGTGGAAAGTAAATGAAGCTCCAACTGAGGCAAAAAGACCATGATATAAGGAAGATTAAGCTTATGCAAAGAGGAAGATGGCCTAATATGTCACTGCAATTGCATATGGGGACAATTTTCTATGAAATGTCATCTAGCTAAAGTGAAGCACAAGTACTTCAATTATGATTGGCTTGATTACTTGAAGAAGGACCTTCCTACATTTTTGAAAGGTGTGTAAGTATTAATGACTTATGCCTTTCAAGAAATACCATGTCCTAACAGGCTTACAGCTTAGGAGGATCTAAAGGAGCTTATGTAGTGAGGTATGCTTTATTTCTGGGAACTTAATTTTGTTGCTTCCGATACTTGAGTGGTATATTTTATCTGTTACTAGTTACACAGTAGATAGGCTAAACTTGACACCTTTCATAGTAGGTAAATTCTTCGATAGAGCTCAACCTTATATGAGTCACCTTAGTTGCAAAACTAAGGTGAAGCGACCAAGAGTATTTCAATTCGAACTTGATGCACGAGCTTTCAAGTTGAATGGGCTGGTCGATGAAGTGTAACTTGGATTTTTATCAAGGTAGGGTTCGGTGGATGCCCAGTAATGGGCAAAGATCGAGTGGATGACTTGTAGGAATTTGCCTAGAGTCGTTCATGTTATAATTATTTTTCTTCGTGTAAGTAAACCTTAGGTGATGGGAGTAATCCATGCACTAAAAGGGACATTTTCTAAAGATTGGTCTATTCACATGCCAGTTCTTAACCTGTAGTTTGAGTGTAAAGTTTCTAAGTGATTTTCACCAGTTAGGAAAAAGTTTATCACTTGATTTTGATAGATGAGCACTTGAGTTGGATTCCTGAGATCATTGAGAGACTTCTGAAATATGGTCTTAGTCATGTAAGGATATTTTAGTGGTCACTTCACGTAATCAGATTAGAGTTCATGCGGATAGAGTCGGGTAGCCGACCATAATTTCACAAAGAAATCTTGCGAGTGAATGAAGGGTTGAAATGGGCGCCGTGTCATTTGGGATGATCTTTAGTTATTGTAAAAATTTTGTGTAGTATAATTATTATTGCTTGGGATGGTTCGAGGAAGAATATCTCAACTAATTTTCTAGCGATTCAGATAATCTTCTAAATAATGAGATGATACTCGCTTACGACAGTGTTGTAATGCACCTGATATATTATCCTTATTAATATTGCGTGTTTGAGGTAAGTTTGAACCCGAGCAAACCTAGAAAATTGGAGATCTTCATTTTATGATGATTTAATTAGTGTTCTCTTTTGAAAAATGAGTTTTGTTCAAAAGAAAATGAAAGTTGAGGCATCCATTGCTGGATTTATTTGAGAGTTTCGAGACTCGACGACCTTGCATATCGTATTTCCTTTTCATAGCGGGGCGTGTAATAGTCTTTCATGTATAATATTCATGAAATGGGATAATCCACTTCGATATTTATTCCTTTGGAATGTCAAACAGACTCATTGGAGTTTATGATTTGACATGGGCGTTTGCCTCTTGATTGGTTACCGTGCATGTTGGTATTGACTCTTTTCGAATATTTCATTGTTTTATATGCTTGCTATTGTTAGATTTGTTTTTGTTTGATTTTGGTTATCGTTGATTTTGTTGCTTACTTGCATTTTTAATAATTTCTATGTTAGTTATTATTGCTTATCATTGTTTGCTATTGTTTGATGGTTGTTTATTATTTATTGATGTTGATTGTTATTGACTAATTGTTGCTTGCCTTATGTTTTTGATTGCTCGCATGGTAGTTATAATTTCATAATTTGAAATAAGATTCAAATAGCGATAGCGATAACTATCTAGAATATATCCCATAACATCCATGCCAGCTAAGGGGTAAATATGGGATCTATATCAATCCACTGCCTTTTGATGTGACTCGGTGTCCATTGTTTATTTGACACTGACTTACTTGAGCTTACTCTCCCATTGATTATCATGTATGACTATAATAGCAATGGTTACTACGCTACGGTTATGCATGTTTGAATTTTTTGTTTCTTTGTGCACAACACCTTTTACATAATACAATTAGATACTTGAGAATAGATGTGTTATTTAAATTCTTATTTTCTTTGATTGGCATTCAAATAGTGATAATATTTCTTGAGAGAGGTATGAATTTTTGGGAATTTGGGATGACGTAGGTCATCGCATATTTCCTGTGTGTGATGCATTCTGATTTTGGAGTTTTCACGATGTTGATAGCATAAGGGAAGGCACCGTTGGAATTTTCCAAAGCTGAGATTCGAGAAGTTTGGTCAGTCCTGTTACTTTCTCATACTCCTAGGAATTTCAGGGATAAATTCCTTTAAGGAGGGGGCAATATAACACCCTGCAATTTAACAATTTAATATTTAAATGATTAATTTAAATATTTAATCGTTAATGCATCTTATATTTGATTTTTACAAACTAGTGAATTGGGATTCGATACACCCATAGTTAAGTTTGCTTTTTCGATGTGAGTAAAATGAGTATAAACTTGACTATGTTTGGAGTGAGTGAATTTCGGGGATGAATACTGACTCTTAGAAAAGAATGAAGCTTGGATTTGGGTTAATCCCATTACTTGCCTACAAGCTAGCTTATATTAAGCTAAATCCTCTTCCACTTCATCTCGAATGTTTCATTTCATCCACTTTTCCTAATCATTCTCATAATTATCTCCTTAAGCCTAAACCTAGATTCTCCGATCCAAGCTCAAATAAATTCCTATAAATCTCGAAAAAAATCACGACAATTCCTCTCATCCAATTCCTCGCATTACCCATCAAAAAATAAGCTTGATTTAAATCTTGGAGCTTCATCTAAGATTTTAAGTGAGCTAAGATTTGGGGTTTGTGTGATTGGAGCTTGTTTTGTTGGAAGTGAAGGCGACTAGGATGATTCGCCTATTTAATTTAAGTATTTTACTTCATTAATTCATTCATTTATAATTATGAAGTAATATGAAATGATTTGGAGATTTATATGCTATGGAATAGGCTTGCATTCACGTTGTAAACATAATTAAATTAACTCGTTATTAGTGTAAGACTTTACTTCCTATTTTTGGAAATAGTTAGTATGCCCTAATTTTGATTATGGGGTAATTAATTGATTTGAGTGACGTTATGATTGACTAGCGACTAATTACATGATATAATTAAGTGCATATCATTGATTAGCAATATTGTCACGACCCGAACTCGATGTCCGACAAACAACATCAGATTCGTATCGCGGTAGCTTGCAACACCCATTAGATGATAAAAAACACAGTGGAATAAAAGATGATATCACTGATACAACATAAATACAATATCCAATACATCAATTTGATACAATAATAATCATCAACATCAGAGAATATACAACACGGAATATAGAGGAACACGATACAATATGAGATAAGTCTTCATAGAATCCAATACTGCAACTCTGATCCAAAAGCTCCAAACAAAGTTCCAAAACTTCAAGTTCGATCCACCATCAGGATTGCTCCAAGATAAGCAAGGTCAAACGTCCACGGACTGAACTAGCTCCAGATAATCTACTTGACCATACTATCTAAAAAACCAAACTCTAGACTGCCCGTGTGGAAAATTATGGGCACCCAGAGTTTAGGAAGGGAACAATAAACTCTGATTCAGTCATGGGACTGGTATGAGCGAACAAAAACATCTGGTCTTTAAAAACAATCAAAAGATTTAAATTTGATAGCCGCAATGCTTTTGGAAAATGAAACTACCATAAGGCCTCCCGCCACACACACCATGCAAATGCAGAATTGGAGGAGATTTCTCCTTTTGATAGTCAAACATGCTTGATACGCGAAAATCTTTCTTTTTGATATTATTATTAGTGCATAGTGGAAAACATTTCGAAAGTATAATATAAATCTTAGCCAACATAGACATTTCGAACTATGCCTACTGTAGCTACCGTCCAAACAGTGGGGAGCCACCATAAGTAGATGGCAGGTAATACAACTAAAACTGTACAGAGCGCGTATTGTTTCTTTGGGATTTTCCAACAAATGGTCAGGCTAAGGAACTTCCTATTGCCACATGGGAAAGCCTCTGGCAGGACGTCCCGAGAACCTACCCGGCTCTCTGCCAACAAGGCTAGCTACCCCATTCCCGGGGAATAAAACCTCAGATATTCCACCCCCGGTCCTTTGGGACCTTTATACGAGATACCTCTACACCAACAACATCACACAGTAACGAAAATATTACAGTGCCCACATGAGTAAGTATCTGGGCTCCATACCATTATACTACCCTTTTCCAAAATGAATTGTCACACCCTAGGGGAGCTACCCCTAAAACCTTGCCGCAACATTCATGTTTCGACCATTACCGATTTGTGAGGCTCGACGAGGCATCGTCCACAAAGCTACGCTTTTCACCAAAGCCATGCTTTGTTCACAAATGATCAACCAATTCGTTAACATACAGCAGCACTTAGCATGCCACACTACCAAATTGGGAGTATATCGTTGATAACCTTTAACTACATAACCTCTGAGCTCGTATGTCTCAGAGAAGGGTGTTAAGCTAAGAGAATAAATTCTCTGCCACCAACATATATGTATTTGAAAGAAATCTGCTTTATATCTCAAAGTGTAATGTTAGACATGCAACCATACAAGTCTGTCCCGGGTTCGAACAGAACCGAAGGCACTTCCAAAGAAGCCCTTGCAATCCGAGTATTCACAATCCCGATTGGACTTCCCATCAGTTAGGAAATCTCTATACCGTAGCTACTTAGTGCAGAGACAATCGATAGGTCATCCTATCATTCTCGCAAATACCTGGTCTTCACCACCGGTCTTCAATGCTATCCATAACGACGTATCATTATTCGGAATGGGTTATATGACACAAAGTCCTCTCCCGGCTAAACCGAATAATGAGCGTAGTATTTAAAAACATATGGATATGGGATCTCAATTAAGTCACAACTTAATGATTCCAAACTTTCTTTCAAATTGTTTAAACCAATTACCATTTCAAATCTTTTTTAACAAAAAGATTTATTTCACAAAGTTCATCCAGTTTCACAAAGATCCATTCATGGATTTCAAAACAATTTCCATTTCAATTGGATTAATTCATTTAAATCTTTAATCAAACATTTAGTTTATAGCTTTCAAAACTCGTTTCCAAAGATTCACCCACAACTTGGAAACTATTTCACTTCAAACTTGAAATCTCTTTAATACAGTTTGAAATTCATTTCTCATATGAAAGCTTTTATCATTTGGAAACCACGGTTTTATTTCAGGAAAATCCAATTTCATTTATACAAGTTAAAATCTTTGGGTAAATTCAAATTCTCAAAACAATACTTTTAAATATGGTTTAAAACTCGTATAACTTGTATAATTATTTTTAAATCATAAATATTGAATATAGAATTCAATTTCAGATATTGAATTCCAATTTGAATCAAATTATTCAAATTTCAAATCTTTATTAAGTTATTCAAAATAACTTTTATTTTTAAAACACGTTTTCAAAAGCTCTCCATATTAAACCCAATCCATTTCCAAAACTGTTTGGATTTAAAAATTCAATTTTTAAAAACTATTTTGAATTAAATTCAAATATCTGTGACTTAACCGATTTCCACGTGCAATCCAAATTTGTATGTGTATAAGTGTGGTCCAGGGGTTTTATCCAACAGTGCACAGCATAAATCATTACAGATATATCAATATCGATAAGCGGTATAATTCATAACGCTTATCTTCGTTCACAGTTCATAGATAAAATAAATTTATCAATTACAAAGATTCATTATTATAATTCGATGTGGGTTTCAGATAACTAACTGGAATCCGACTCCCTGTCGCATCGAAATTTAAATGCCGTTTTACGGGCAAAGGGGTTTCACATATATACAGAAACAATCATAGTTCATAGTACAGCATCAGACAATTCACATCACACGGTATCACAAACATAAATATCAATTCAGTATACAACATTTGACGATAGTCAATCATCTTTAATTCAAAGTGAAGGTAATTTAAAAGAGTTAACCACATAACTATTATTATTTATCAATGATTAACTTTTTCTTAATGATAAATTAATTAAATTCTAATTAATTATTCTTTAAATCAATTATCTTAATTGACTACTAATTATAAACTAATTAACTTTAATCATCTAGTTTACGATCAAATTAAATAAATAATTGTTAATTAACCAAATCTTAAATTTCAAATTAATCAATCTCTAATCAACTAGTTAATTACAATTGTAAATTAATCATCTTAATTACCCTTTTCAATCAGTTAATAATTCTTTGTCTCAATTAACATTTTTAAAATCTTCTTTAAACTTTGAAAAACAATTTATTTTTAACTACAAAACTTTAATGTTAATAATTTTCATACTTAACTTAATTACTTAATTAAAAATAATAATTAGATGTTAAAAACATTGTTAAAGTATTAACTAAATAAATTTAACTTGTATTTAAGTTTTTTAACTTAAGTTGTTAAACATTTATTAAATTACAATGCTTAAAAATCCTATTGGAACACAAATTTACTTAACTATATTTCTATGATTTGTAAACTGCAGCTCTGAAAGGAAGCAAACCCGAGTCTTCCTTTCGTTCTACTCGAATGTTACTTCGAGTCACTTACCCATCTCCCCCGAGACGCTCACCCACTTACGCGTCATCTTCTTCTCTTTTTTTTCTTCTGTAGTTAAGTTATAAACTAGGTTACGAATTAAAGCATCAGTTTCACTCTCACGTATTCGTCCCAAAACTCGAAGCAACCACCAAGAAAACTCGAGCAACAACACGAGATGCAAACCCTCACGATACTGACACATCTCCTCCATGCCATACACGTGCACGGTGACACGCAAGACTCTGGCGAACTTCCAAGCTCACCGGCAAGTCACGCAAACCCTCTGTACCTGAAAACACAACTCGATTCGAACCAAAAAACTCTAGATCGAAATTTACCTGTTCGTTCGAACTGCCACTCGATTACACCAAACCCAAAATGCCTCGTCACCTCCACACAACCTCCGGAGCCGCCGTGACTTCGGCCTCACCATGTCAACCCTTTGCGCCATGCTTCCCTAGAATTTCGAGATACTCGGTCAAGCAGAGGTGATGAAACCACCTCATTTCCAAACACCTCAAAACTCAATCACGAACCCTAAATATGCCTCGTCCCCACAATTCGTACAATGAAAAAAATATTCAGCAATTTTCCCATTACTATTAACTACCAAACTTGCTTCAAGCAAGATCTTAGAGTTCGAAATGGGTTTGATTACCAGAAATTGATCAAAATGCAAATTTTGTTCGATTATGAACTGTACTTGTAACACTTCATTAAAAATCAACATATTAATTTCAAAAATCCTATCTTTAGATGTTTATCCAAGTTATGAAATCAAACCAATAAATTAAAATACTCGAAAAAATTCATATGATTTATTTTTACTGTAAATTTGAGTTTACAGAGTCAAGTTCTTTCACTTTCAAGCAAAAATTTTTCTGGACTATGGTTTAAGCTTAAACAAACTTATGTTATATAAAAATCCTAAGTTAAAGATGTTTGTATGAAGTTTATTTGATTTTTTTTTTCAAATTCACTTTGCTCTGAAACAAAATATTGAAGAACAACTATATAAAAGTTTACAGTAACACAGAAACATACATAACAACATTTTCCTTTCAATATACAACGAGACACAAGATTCATAAACTAAATACTTAGATTTCAAATGAAAAATAAGTTTACTCACATTGAAAAGTTTTGAAGCAGAGAGCAATTCTGTGTTTTTTTTGAAAGCCTGCAGTTTTGAATCCTCCTTTGAATTCTGTCTGTTTGATTATTTTTTCTTTTTGTTCAGCAAATTGTATTTAAACTTGAAAATATGGTGATGTTAATATTTTCTTTCTGGCTTTGCTATGTTTTATGAACGAGATAAAATGAATAGGGATGGGTATTATATAAAGGAGATGGTTTGTACAGATAGGTTATAACTGGTACATGCAAGTTTTTTTTTCTTCTTTGATCAGATATTTTATTTATTTTCGTTCTCTTGCTTTCACTAAGCAAAATTTTATTTCGGCTGAATAGATTTTATGGTGTGCGAAGCAAGATTTTCACTTGTGCTTGAATAGATAGCTTTTAATGCCTTTGTTCCCATTTTTGTTTACATGTATACGCTGTCTGATTTTTTTTGTTTACTTGTTCTTGACACATGTACATTTCTATCTATCTTCTTGTCCTTTCTATGTACATATTTGTTTGTTTCTTTTCTTTGCCTTTATGAATAGATGTTTTTATTATTTCTTACTTATTCACATACAATAAATTGTTATAGTATTTTATTTTTGTTTCCTTTATTTATAGTTTGATCTTATACTTTTATCATTGACATATAAGCTTGAATTTTTATTCCTAATTATAGTTTGACCAAACATTTAATTTATAACGTATATTTTATTTTATATTTTACATTAAATATCGATAAGATAAACTTTATACTTCTTATAACTTCATAAAGAAAATGGAGTAAGACACAACTTATTAAATAAATATTCATACATGTTATTTTCCCAAAGTAAAATCTTTATAAATCTGATTTAATTTGAATACATTTTGAATTTCCAAATCAAAATTTTATTTATAACCCAATTCAATTGAAAATATTTATTTTAAATTTCAAATCCAAATTTGTGAAATAAATAAGTATACCTCTTATTAAATTTGAAAAATTCAAATAAATCTATAATTTAACCCAAAAATTTAATTTAATTACAAATTCAAATTCGTCTTTAAATCGGGATCGTTACAAATAATGAAACAAGTTAAATGGTTTTAGATAAGTTGGCAAGCTAATTAGGCAATTAATGAAGCTTAATTAGTATTTATAAATATTACTTAAATTAAGAAATAATTTTTATAAGTGAATGGATTATTTACAAACATTATTTTTGAAAATAAATAATTTTATAAATAAGAATGATATTTTATAAGGGATTTTATAAAATAAGTGTGTGACGACCCAGAATTTTCAACGTTTGAAATTGAAATATTTAATTGATTTCAAATATCTGAATTTTTAATTTAAGCTTGAGTTCAATTTTAACAATGAATTTGGTAATTTAATTGTTAATTTTAATTTATAGAAATTTGGGTAAGATTGTAAATCTTCAATTTTGATCCTATTAAAAATAATTTGATGGTTAAAAAAAATTTATATGAATAATACTGAAGATAATAGAAGCTTCAGAATTGGGTTTGAAAACATTTTGTTCCGTTTTGAATTTTTATCATTTAAATCGATATTTAAAAATATCCTTCCGAGGCACAGTCTCGGAATTCAACGAAACCAGTTCTATTGGATCCATAATATTATATTATTATCGGATCTCAATTTTCATAGTGTTTGGAGTGATCTGGTCGTACGATAAGTAAACGCATTGAATTTATATTAGAAATTTAATTTAATAGCAGGGTCCAAAAAACTATCTTCTCCATACGATCGAATTTGGACTCAGAACCTTTTCCATTGCATTTGGAATAGGGGTTTATCGTTATAAATGCCTAGTGGCATGCTTTGATTGGAGGTCAAGATTTTGAGTTGCGTAATTGTAGCCATTTAAATTTGAATTTGAAAAAAATTATATATATATGTGTGTGTGTGTGTGTGTGTGTGTGTTTGTGGGTATTTAATATAGTACTAATTTTCACAAGGTAAATGACACGTTCTTCTCTTTTTCAAAACACTTGCAAATTTCTTTTGACACGCGTTAGAAAAAAAAATCAACGACTGAGATTATTAACAAAATTGTTTCTCTTCTCCCATTAATTCAAAATCAAACCAAAGGAGATCGTAAGAAAACTATGGAGGATTTTATAAAAAATCATGAGCGTATCCTCCTTTTCTTCCGATCGAAACAAAAAAGGAATGAGAACTGAAGGCGTGACCGATGTCGCGCTCTTGCGGAGGAAGCGGCGGCGCAGTGGTGTTGATGGGAGATCGTGATGGTGGATTCGTACGCGAATTCGAATTTGGTTTTGGGACTTGGAAGTTTACGAGCGGCATAAGGTCAGTGGCGAGGTGTCACAATGAGGTGCATTGCTTCGGCAAAGCGTGCGCCAGTGGGTGGCCGTCGGCGCTCAATCGGAGTCGCGTACGTTCGATTGCGGCAGGGAACTCGCAAGTACGATCGAGTTCAGGCTAGTTCAATGAAGCGATGTCGAGTGGAAGCGCTCGCATGGGCCAAAGCAGATCGATGGATGTCGGCAGCATTCTTTTTGGGCGAGCTATCATTTTCGATTTTTGTATGGGTTTATAAAAAATAATAATAATAATATAATATATATATATAATAGAAATTTTAAATGGTAATAGAGATTATTTTATAAATATATATTTATTAAAAGGAATTTGTTTAAAATTAAAAGTATTTGTTTAAAATAAAATCACTGGTGAATTAAAATTATCAAATGAAAATTGGTTTTTCGATTTATTTCGAATATTAATAAATTATATAAATGTTTATACAAGGTCTGAAAACATGAAGGAAACGAACTAGAATGGGAATGGATTGCAAAATAAAAGCAAAGGTGAGATCTTCTCACTCAATCAAATATTTTTATGAATTAAATTTTGAATAGTTAATTTTAAAATTGATTGATTGTGTGTTTGGATAATTAATTTATTATTAATTATATTAGTTTAGACCCTATTGCGCCGCATAATAGCGGATAATATTTTATAAATCCTATATACCGTTATATTCCACCTTGAAGTGGAATAGGTATTTAATTGTTGTGCTAACGTCTGTGGATGCAGGGAAACAGGTTGGAGGGATCCAATTGGATTCCTCAAATATTTAATTTGTTTCGTATGTTGTGTGTTGATTATTTTTAATTCGTGTGACTATTTGTGATTGAAACCGTTGAAGGCTGTAATTTAGCCGAATATTTTTTTGGTATCGTAGATACCAGAAATAAATAAAAATTTGATTTTGAAATTTGGGTAGAAAATTTATAATAAATTCACTCAAAGGAATCGGGTGAATTTTAAAAGAAGGAAATTTAAATAGATAAAGTTTTATCTTTGAAAACTTATTGAATAAATTCCAAAAATATGGGAAAATATTTTAATAAAGGAATTTCGAGTAATGTTGTTTAATAGTTGAAGGATTTATTTAAGATAAGTATTTTAAATAATTGAAAGAGATAAAGAAATTTATTTCAAAAGGAAATAAATTTAGAAATTAAATCTGGAATTTAGTTTAGAGTTGAAATTAATTTTAGAAATCGATTCGGGAATTAATTTGGAGTTAGAATAAATCTTAGGAATCGATTTGGAAATTTGGTTAGGTGTTCTGGAAATAACTTGGGAAATCGATTTGATATTGATTTGATATTGGTAAATTAATTTGGGAAATCAAATTGGAATTTGATTTTGTGTTTGAAATAAACTGGAAATCAATTTGGGATTTGATTGGGTTTGAAGATGATATTTGGAAATCGATTTAAAATTCGTATATCAGTTGATATTTGGAAATGTAAATTCACAACGGGAATTTGTAAAGAAAAGGGAAATTGTTTACTAACGAGTATTAGTTTATTTTTAAAGTATGGAAAGAAATTTACAAATTGGAATGTAAATTAAAATAAATCAAGAAGATTTATTAATTTATTGGAATGGACCATTTTGTAATGGAAAAAGAATTCTTCCTTGGAAAGCCGAGTATATTTTTTAAAATAGCTTTTGAATAAAATTTAAAAGTTATAGATTTGGTTTTAAAATAATATTGTTGGAGAAATTAGTTTGGAAATTGTTTAAAGTAAAAAATTTATTTAATTAATTATATACAGGATTATTTTAAAGATTTAAATTGATATTTGATTTAGAAAATAGTTATATAAATATTTATACTATATTTACAAATTTTTATTTTGAATTAGTTTTGGACCAAAATTTTTATATGAGATATTACTATAATATTTTTCGTAACTAATATTTAAGCAAATATTCTAAAATAGTTTATTTTAAATATTTCCAAGTATATTTTGAATAAGTATTTTTATATTATTTTAAAATATTTGAAATCGGCAAATTTTCAGTGGAAACGAATAAATGTTTGGAAATGTATTCCGCGTGAGAAGAGTGTTTTGAATTTGTTTTTAAAAAAGATTGAAATATGGAAATTGATTTGAAATTTATTTTCAAAGGATTGAAGTGTGAAATTTTATCTTGCGAAGATATATTGAAAATAATAATAGTTGGGGGAAAATTATTTGAAATCCAGTGACTGTTGAGAATGATGATTGATAGTTAAATAACCGACTATCAATACTGGTCTTAATTGGCATTTGAATTTAGATGCGATCGGGAGTCGAATTCCAACTGGATATTCGAAACCCACGTCGAACCTTTGTAATTACGATGGATCTATATTTAAAAGATCAAAGTGGAATTTGCTGTGATTTGTTTGAAACTGAATGAACACTTATTCTTAAAAATAAGCGCTCGTTATTCGGATTAGCTGGGAGAGGACCTTGTGTCATAAAATCCATTCTGAATAATGATACGAACAAATGGGATTGCATCTGAAGATGGTGTTAAAGACCGGGTATTTTCGAAAGCGAAAGGATTACCTGTCGAAGGTCTTTGCACCGGGTTGCTCCGGTATAGAGATTTTATCACCCTTTGTGATGGGGATTCCGAACATGATTATTGAATATCCGAATTTGCAAGGGCTTCTTTGAAGTGCCTTCGGTTCCGTTCGATACCGAAACGGACTTGTATGGATGTGTGTCAGACGTTACACTTTGAGATGTAAATCGGGTTTCTATCAAATACATTTCTGTTGGTGGCGGATAATTTATTATCTTAGCTTAACACCCTTCTCTGAGACGTACGAGCTCAGAGGTTATATAGTTGATGGTTACTAGTGATACATTCTCAATTTGGTAATGTGGCATACAAAGTGATGCTGATCATTTGTTGATCGAAGCATGTCTTTTGTGAAAAGCGTAGCTTTTTGGACGAGACTTCGTCGGACCTCACACCCCGGAATGGTCAAAACAGGAAGAATGCAACAAGATTATAGGGGTAGCGCCCCTTAGGGTATATGCATTTCCTTCTGGATAGAAGTGGTATCATGGTATGGAGCCCAGATACTTAACTTATGTGGATATCACAAATATATATTACTTTGTGATTGTTGTTGTTGGGGATCCTCGGATAAAGGTTGTTTACAACCGGGGGATGGCATACTCGTGTGAGTAGTTATCTATTTTTGCAGAGGTAACCCGACCTTGTGTTGACAGAGATTCGGTTAGGTTCTCGGGGCGTCCATCCAGAGGTGTACCCATGTGGCAGTAGGAAGTTCCTTAGCCTGACCATTTGTTGTAAATCCAAAGAAACAATGCGCACCCTGTATGGTTTTAGTTGTATAACCTGCCATGGAATGTGGCGGTAACCTGCTATTGAACATGGTAGCTATAGTAGGCATAATTGCGAAATGCCTATGCTGGCTAAGATTAATATTATACTTTCGAAATGATTTCTGCACTATGCACTAATAATAACATCGAAAGGATTTTGTGTATTAAGCATGTTTGACTATCATAAGGAGAAATCTCCTCCAATTCTGCGTTTGCATTGTGTGTGTGGTGGGAGGCCTTATGGTAGTTTCATTTTTCAAAAGCATAGCGGATTTCTTTTTATTTTCTTTGTGAAAATAACTATTTTTAAGATCTCACACCAGTCCCATGACTGACCTGGAGTTTATTGTTCCCTTTCTAAACTCTGGGTGCCCATAATTTTCCACACAGGCAGCCTAGAGTCAGGTTTCGGTTATTCGGGAGCAAAGTTAGAAAAGAGTTGCTGTGGAGATCGGGAGTTGAAGCTGGATGGCGAGACGTATCTCTTTACTATGTAGTGTCCGTTGTGTATGGTTGTGCTGCGCAATGTGAGATTCTGTTATTGTTTCTGTTTTTCATCTATCTTCTTCTTCTTAAACCCTAACGGTTCAGTTTTTCGGCATTCGACTGTTCGGCATTGGATACAGTGGACGCATCGATGTCGACTTTCGGAAGTCGTAAAATCGGGTCGTTACAAATTTAGTATCAGAGCATTTGGTTAAGCGACAACCTTGGCGCTGTTGGGTGTTACTCATTAGAGATAGAGTCAGTAGTACTCTAGAATGAGTTGAGTGTAATAATAGATACGAGTGCGTATTTGTTAGTGAATATAAAAATTGTTTTATATTGTGATGATTGGTTTGTTGAGTGGTATATGGATTCTGGTCGATATAGTCTGTACAACTCTATCGATAGGAATCTCTAAACACTCGTACAGAACAATTCGCCACGATATTGTTTTAAAATAGGGTAAATGAAATAATTTTACCCAAATTATTTTCGTACATAAAAGGAATGATTTTTCATAAATTATTATAGTATATGGTTACTTGTTTGTTAGGAAGTGATAATATTAATTATTATCATTGATTATTGAATAAGTAATTGAAATCATAACTTAAAGCTGAGAAATAAAATTTATATACAAATGAGAATTATAAATGTAAATGTGATTTATAATTTGAAATAGAATTCCAGAGGAAAGTTTAAAAAAATTTGAAAGGATTTGATGTTTTGGAATTTGGAAAGGTTTAAATCCCTTTTTGTTTGAAAATAATTTTCAAAGGTTTTTTAAAAATGTTTT
This sequence comes from Allium cepa, assembly GCA_030765085.1. Taxonomy (NCBI): domain Eukaryota; kingdom Viridiplantae; phylum Streptophyta; class Magnoliopsida; order Asparagales; family Amaryllidaceae; genus Allium; species Allium cepa. The sequence goes on from CM060929.1 coordinate 445,107,021, forward strand.
GAAGAGATAAAAGCTATAAACTCTTTTCGGTCGCTGGAAAATAATTCCGATGATGATCGCGACATCATCGGTGTTCATTTTCGAGTTTCCAAGAGAGGAATTGCTGCCAAATTATTTAAAAAAAAATTGAGGTTGTTTGGAAAACTAGGGTTGCTTTTGGGAATACAAAAGAATAATTTGAATTGCTTTCAAAAATGAATTTTGAAAGGTTGAAAAGACTCTGAAATGTTATATAAAATATTTATGAATATCATTAAGTTGATAACTTGTAAAGTTTGAGTTGTTAAAATAAAAATATAACTTAAAGAGAAGTTAGAAAAAGGCAAGTTTTTGAAAAGTGAAAGATTGATTTGAATTTGTTTTCAAAGTGTTGAAAAGCGGAATTAAAAAGAAAATTGAATAAAAGAATTGAGATTTAAAATTTGAGTTAATTTGTATGAAGGCAAATTTGAGAAGTCTTATAGACTAAATGTTTGGAATAAAATTTATTAAGATGGAAAATAAAATTGTGAATGAATGAATAAATTTACAATTACAATTAAATGAAAGCGAATTTGAATATTGAAATTCGTTTCGAATTTTTAAGCAAATAGAATAGAATTAGAATTGAATTTGATTTGTTATAAACCAAGCGAAGAATTGAAATGAAATTAGTAAGTGAAGTTAATGGAAGAAATGAAAAATTAATATGGGTTGAAATGAATTGAATTCAATAATTATAAACGAAAGGTAAAATTAAATTTATGTGGAATTTGAAATCCAGTTTAAATGTAAGTGGTTACAAACCAAAATAGTGAACTGAAAATAAATTTTTAAGAACGAACAAAAGAATAAAACTGGAATTGAAACTGAATATTGAAAACCAATTTGAATTGTATGAAATCAAGTGAAGTTGTAAAATTAATTCGAAGTGAACTAAAGATAATAAAGGTGGAAATAAAAAATGGGTTGAGATAAAATGAATTGGAACATGTAATGAATTAGTTAATGAAACCGATTTAAAATGGTGATATGAATCAGTTGTGAATGAATGATAATGATAAAATTCAATATTCAAGAAGGTAAATTGAATTTAGATAGAATTAAAATTGTAAATTTAATTCAAATGAAATTGAAAATGTAAGATTGAATAAAAACGGATATATAACTTCAATGGTGAAATAAAAATGGTATAAGAAGTAAGTATTCAAACTTTGGAATGGAATATGCAAATTGATTTTTGAATGTTGTAATTGGATATTATGGTTAGCAGGATATACATGTGTATTAAAGGAAATTGGGATTTTGATTTCGAAGATAAAAATTGAATTGCTCGACAAAAAGGTATGTATTTGAATTTCAGTATGAAATTTGATGATCTTCTTGTCTAGCTGCTTGGCTTTTTTTCTTTTCTTTTTGAAATCTGGGGGTCGTGGTGCCATTTTTGTAGTCGTACCGAGCTAGCCTTGCAAAGGAGATGCTGGCGAAACTTTTTGAAAATTTAGGGAGTTAGAAATTTTTTGAGAAAATGTTGGAAATTTGCAATTTGAATTTAAATTTGAATTGTTAGGAAAACAATGTTGTTTGGAACTTATAATTGAAGTTGGGAAGTTAATTGAATTAATGATGGGTTGTTAATAATTTTTTTTGTTTTGGGCAAGTTGATAAAACTATTTGGTTTTGGGAAAATAATGAATGGGTTAAGGTCCATTCTTCTTAACTTGTAATTTCGGGACGAAATTCTTTTAAGGGGGGAAGGATGTGACGGTCCAGAATTTTCAACGTTTGAAATTGAAATATTTAATTGATTTTAAATATCTGAATTTTTAATTTAAGCTTGAGTTCAATTTTAACTATGAATTTGGTAATTTAATTGTTAAATTTAATTTATAAAAATTTGGGTAAAATTGTAAATCTTCAATTTTGAGCCTGTTAAAAATAATTTGATGGCTAAAAAAATTTATATAAATAATACTGAAGATAATGGAAGCTTTAGAATTGGGTTTGAAAACGTTTTGTTCAGTTTTGAATTTTTATCATTTAAATCGATATTTAAAAATAGCCTTCTGAGGCACAGTCTCGGAATTTAATGAAACCAGTTTTATTAGATCCATAATATTGTATTATTATCGGATCCCAATTTTCATAGTGTTTGGAGTGATCTGGTCGTACGATAAGTAAACGCGCTGAATTTGTATTGGAAATTTAATTTAATAGCTGGGTCCAAAAAGCTATCTTCCCCATACGATCGAATTTGGACTCGGAACCTTTTCCATTGCGTTTGGAATAGGGGTTTATTATTATAAATGTCTAGCGGCATGCTTCGATTGGAGGTTAAGATTTTGAGTTGCGTAATTGTAGCCATTTGAATTTAAATTTGAATTTGAAAAAAATTATATATATATATGTGTGTGTGTGTGTGTGTGTGGGTATTTAATATAGTACTAATTTTCACAAGATAAATGACACGTTCTTCTCTTTTTCAAAACACTTGGCAAATTTCTTTTGACACGCGTTAGAAAAATAATAATCAACAATCGAGATTATTAACAAAATTGTTTCTCTTCTTCAATTAATTCAAAATCAAACCAAAGGAGATCGTAAGAAAATTATGGCGGAGTTTATAAAAAATCACGAGCGTATCCTCCTTTTCTTCCAATCGAAACAAAAAAGGAACGAGAACGGAAGGCGTGAACGATGTCGCGCTCTTGCGCAGGAAGCAGCGGCGCAGTTGTGTTTATGGGAGATCGCGATGGTGGATTCGTACGTGAATTCGAATTTGGTTTTGGGTCCTGGAAGTTTGCGAGCGGCATCAGGTCAGCGGCAAGGTATCGCGATGGGGTGCGTTGCTTCGACAAAGCGTGCGCCAGTGGGTGGCCGTCGGCGTTCAATCGGAGTCGCGTACGTTCGATTGCGGCAGGGAACTCGCAAGCACGATCGAGTTCAGGCTAGTTCAATGAAGCGATGTCGAGTGGAAGCACTCACGTGGGACAAAGCAGATCGATGGATGTCGGCAGCATTTTTTTGGGCGAGCTATCATTTTCGATTTTTGTATGGGTTTATAAAATAATAATAATATATATATATATATAATAGAAATTTTAAATGGTAATATAGATTATTTTATAAATATATATTTATTGAAAGGAATTTGTTTAAAATTAAAAGTATTAGTTTAAAATAAAATCACTGGTGAATTAAAATTATCAAATGAAAATTGATTTTTCAATTTATTTCGAATATTAATAAATTATATAAATGTTCATACAAGGTCTGAAAACATGAAGGAAACGAACTAGAATGGGAATGGATTGCAAATAAAAGCAAAGGTGAGATCTTCTCACTCAATCAAATATTTTTCTGAATTAAATTTTGAATAGTTAAATTTAAAATTGATTTATTGTGTGTTTGGATAATTAATTTATTATTAGTTATATTAGTTTAGACCCTATTGCGCCGCATAATAGCGGATAATATTTTATAAATCTCATATACCGCGATATTCCACCTTGAAGTGGAATGAATATTTAATTGTTGTACTAACGTCTGTGGATGCAGGGAAACGGGTTGGAGGGATCCAACTGGATTCCTCAAATATTTAATTTATTTTGTATGTTGTGTGTTGATTATTTTTAATTCGTGTGACTATTTGTGATTGAAACCGTTGAAGGCTGTAATTTAGCCGAATATATTTTTGGTATCGTAGGATACCAGAAATAAATAAAAATTTGATTTTGAAATTTGGGTAGAAAATTTATAATAAATTCACTCAAAGGAATTGGGTGAATTTTAAAAGAAGGAAATTTAAATAGATAAAGTTTTATCACTGAAAACTTATTGAATAAATTCCAAAAATATGGGAAAATATTTTAATAAAGGAATTTCGAGTAATGTTGTTTAATAGTTGAAGGATTTATTTAAGACACGTATTTTAAATAATTGAAAGAGATAAAGAAATTTATTTCAAAAGGAAATAAATTTAGAAATTAAATTTCGAATTTAATTTAGAGTTGAAATTAATTTTAGAAATTGATTCGGGAATTAATTTGGAGTTAGAATAAATCTTAGGAATCGATTTGGAAATTTGGTTCGGTGTTTTGGAAATAACTTGGGAAATCAATTTGAAATTGATTTGATATTGGAAAATTAATTTGGGAAATCAAATTGGAATTTAATTTTGTGTTTGAAATAAACTGGAAATCAATTTGGGATTTGATTGGGTTTGAAGATGATATTTGGAAATCGATTTAGGATTCGTATATCAGTTGATATTTGGAAATGTAAATTCACAACGGGAATTTGTAAAGAAAAGGGAAATTGTTTAAAAATAAATATTGGTTTATTTTTAAAGAGTGGAAAGAAATTTACAAATTGGAATGTAAATTAAAATAAATCAAGAAGATTTATTAATTTATTGGAATGGACCATTTTGTAATGGAAAAAGAATTCTTCCCTGGAAAGCTGAGTATATTTTTTAAAATAGCTTTTGAATAAAATTTAAAAAAAATTAGATTTGGTTTTAAAATAATATTGTTGGAGAAATTAGTTTGGAAATTGTTTAAAGTAAATTTTTTATTTAATTAATTATATAAGGGATTATTTTAAAGATTTAAATTGATATTTGATTTAGAAAATAGTTATATAAATATTTATACTCTATTTGCAAATTTTTATTTTAAAATTAGTTTTGGACCTGAATTTTTATATGAGATATTAGTATAATATTTTTCATAACTAATATTTTAGCAAATATTCTAAAATAGTTTATTTTAAATGTTTCCAAGTATATTTTGAATAAGTATTTTTATATTATTTTAAAATATTTGAAATTGGCGGATTTTCAGTGGAAATGAATATATGTTTGGAAATGTATTCCGTGTGAGAAGAGTGTTTTGAATTTGTTTTCAAAAAAGATTGAAATGTGGAAATTGATTTGAAATTTATTTTCAAAGGATTGAAGTGTGAAATTTTATCTTGCGAAGATATACTGAAAATAATAATAATTGGAGGAAAATTATTTGAAATCCAGTGAATGTTGAGAATGATGATTGATAGTTAAATAACCGACTATCAATACTGGCCTTAATCGGCATTTGAATTTTGATGCGACCGGGAGTCGAATTCCAACTGGATATTCGAAACCCACGTCGAACCTTTGTAATTATGATGGATCTATATTTAATAATCTTCTTCAATAAATATTTAATTAGTTATTTTATCTTTTAAAAATAATAAATTGGTATTTATTTATAATATAAATATATAGTTCATATTGTAAATAGGTTAGCATTGTTTTAAATTTAATAAATAAAATATATTTTCTAATTCTAATATTCTGAGTAATTTGAGAATTTGTTTTTATTTAATATATGCTTTTCAAAGTTATTAAATAAATAAATCTTGGTTTAAACTTAATAAATGGATCATGATTTAAAATTCTAATATATACATTAATAAATTGAAAATTCTGATTTAATTTAATATTAAGTTTTCAAAACTATTTAATAAATAAGTATATGATTTTAAATTGTTAAGATAAATGTTTAAATGTTTAAAACAATTTTGGTTTGAGTTTTAAATTTAAAATGAATTAACAACAAGTTTTTATAGCTTAATAAAATAGGTAATTTATTAATAAAGACAAAATTTCTTTTATAATTATTTTAATTTAATAATGAGATATTTCTAAAAATAATATTAATAGTGTATTGATTTACAAATAAATTTTGAATAAAAATAGCTATTGTTATTTCAAATTTAATTTGTATCTATAACTTGATTTTTAAACATTAGATTTTGGATTTAATTTGAATTTAAAATTCTAAAGTATAAATTTTAATTGTTTTAATTTTTATATGCATAAGTTTTATTTATAAACATGATTTGTTTTTATTTTTTTATAAATTTGTATACATATTAAATATTAACTAACAAATTAAAAATTAGGCTTAATACACATATTAACATGTAAATTAATATACAAATTACTTTGAAATAGGACAAGTGTTGATTTCTTAAGGCCTCATTAAACAAGTATTTAAAGATAAACATTTAATTTGACAAATGTTGAAATTTTTTACAAGTGTCATTTTGTTTTAAATTTTCTTTTACTTAATAAAATCTAAAAATACACCTATATAAACATGCATTTTCACTCTTGTTTCTTTTCTCATTTTTTTCTAATCAAATAAAATTTCATCTTGTTTTTCTTCTCAAATCTAAAAACATGAAAACCCAAATCAGTTTACAAATACAAAATCAAAACTCCTCTTCAAAATCAAACCTGCATATTCAAAAATACCTGTACAAATCTAAAGCTAGTCTGCATCTTCAAATCAAACTTGCATCTTCAAACCCCTCATTATCAAAAGGCCTGCATCATTTTTATAAGATCTGAAAAGAATGATTTCTGCATGCAACCTGGAAACAACCTGGAAGCATGCAACAGTGTTTAAACAAGCAAGTTCAAAGGCATTTTTTTATGGAAGGCATGCAAACAGCTTTTAAAATCAATGAGGCAAGACAATTAGTCTTCTGCAAATTCAAAAAGCATAACATAGGCTCTGCTTTCTTTCAAAAAGGTGAGTAACTTTTTAAAAAAAAATTAAAATTTGAATCTTGGTTGCATGATTGTATGTTGAGATGAAATAAGCATTTTCATATTATTATAAGTAAATATCTAATGCAAATATTATATATATACATGCTGTGTAAATGCTCTGTTGTAACTTGTTTTAAAAATCTGTATTTTAAATCCTTACCTCTTAACTTAGTTATAGATAGGATCTAATATTTAACAAATGTTGTTTGATTAGCTTAAACTATAGTTTAAAATTTTAATCAAGCCAAATATAAAGTTATTGTCTCTGGAAACATACAAGAATCAGTGCACGTTGATTTTTAATCAAAATCCAAACATGTTAATTTAGTAATTCAGTATCATAAATCAAAAGTATTAAATGAAACATGATTTTTAAATCAAGAATTAGGATTTTTAGGGATAAGTTGAAGGTGTAGTTTTGTTTTGAACTGAAAAGGAATTTTAAGCAAATTCTGGTGACTTTGGATTGAGGAGGCTCGGGGTTCTTCTGGGTGATGGAGAAGGGTTAGGGGAAGCTACGAAAAATCATTAATGGTGATGAAATTTACGGTGGAAGGTGCAGATTTGGTTATTCATTTTTAAACCCTAGTTTTTATTTGGTTTAAAGAATCGAACATTTCGTGATGTAGGGTTGATCGAGTGTTATGATGTTTTGGGAATTGTAGATGGTGCGTGGTTGAAGTTGAGGCCGGAGGGGCTGACCTCCAGGTGGTCGGAGCGGCGAGTTTTTGCCGTTGACAGGTTTGAGGGGTGAAACCTGAATATTGTTTCCAAGTTTGGGAATTTGTGTTCGATTTTGATTTCTTGGATGGAAGTTCGATTTGATGTTCATGGTGAGTTGTAGTGTTGGCTCCTGATGTGTAGCAATCATCAGCGACGACCAATGGTGGCCGGAGTCGCCGTGCATATGCACGGTGATGAAATTTTCTGATGAAGTTTGGGTAAGTTTGGTAACAGGGGGAAATTATTTGGTTTGCTCGAGTAAATGTTGTGAGTTGCCCGAAGCAGTAGAGAGTTTTACTCGGGGGAGATGGGTTGGAGACTCGAAGAATTTCGGGTTGTTTCTCGGGTTGTTCTGTGTTTCAGGTTTTACAGTAACCTGTTTTCTTTTTGTTTTAATTTTTTTTAAAACTACCGTTTTTAAAATGAAAGCTAGAATTTAAACCTAGCATTAAATTCAAAGTTTTAAATTTTGGAATTCAAGTTTAAATTTTAGAATCCAGATTTAGATTTAAAATCTCAGTTTTAAATAAAAATAAAAGTTTTAAAACTTGAACTTAATTAACTACTTTATTTTGGTAAAGTAGTTTGAACCTTTAAAAAAAATGAAGTTTTTAAAATGTGAGCAAGATTTGAAATTAAATTTGAATCTGGAAATCTAAAATCAAATATGAACTTCAGTTTTTGAAATTAAAAGAAGATTTAAATCTGAAATATTAAACAAAATGTAAATTGAAATTATTGAAATTTTGAAATGAATTTAGTTTCAAAATTCTTATGAATTTCATTTCTAAGACAAACACTTGTTTGTCTTGAAATTTTTAAAAAGTTTTAAATTGTTTAAACTTTGATTAAGATTAAATTATATTTATTTTAAATTTCATATTTGAAATGAAATTTCAAAGTAATTTCAAAAGTAACTTGTTTCAAATAAATTTGTTTTTAAACATAATTAAGGAATGTTTTAACTTAAAATTTAGTTAAGATTTAATGTTTTGAAATTAATTTAATTAATGGAGTAATTAAGGAATAACTAATTAATTTATTTAATTAATTGATTAAGGTTTAATAAATATTGATTAAGGGTTAATCAATTTGAAATTTAAAATCATTAATTAGATTATTAATTAATAATTAAAGATTTCTTAATTAAGCAATTAATTTATAATCAAGGTTAATTAATTAAATAATTAGAGTTTAATTAATGGATAATTAAAGATAATTTAATTTGTCTTAATTACTTGATAAAAATAATTAGAGAATGGTTAATGAAGGTCATGAACCAATATTATTTAATAATTAATTAATGTGGTTAATTTTAATAATTGATTAGATTAATTAATTTAATAATAATCATTTGTAAATTTTTGAGTGTAATTACTTAATGAAGTAATTAAGAAATTAATTACTTAAGGTAATTAATTGAGTTAAATGTGATTGTTTAATTTAATTAATTGAGTTTAATTAATTTTAAATACTTGAGGTTTTAAAGGTAATTACTTAATGTAATTAATGGATTGGAAATTACTTAGTGAAGTAATTGATTGATAATTACATGTTGTAATTAATGGAAGATGTTTAATGATGTAAGTAATTTGAATTAAATTACTTAGTAATTAACCAAGGAATTTATTAAGAAATTAATTACATGAATAATTAATTTGTTTTAATGAAGTAATTAAAGTTAGTTAATTACTGAATGTGATTAATCTGGAATGATTAATAATTGTGGTTAATTTCTTAAGGAAATTAATTTTAATAAAGTAATTAATTAAATATAATTGAGGATCATTAATTAATACGACCAATGATGTAATTAAAGTTGATTAATTATGGTTAATTAATAAATGATAAGTAATTAAGGTAATTAATTAATGTTAGTAATTGAGGATTAATGTAATTAATTATAGGTAATTAATTAATTGAAGTAATTAAAGGTTAATTACTGTTTTTGGTTGAAAATAATTAATTTGTGAAATTAATTAAGGATAATTACATGAATGTAATTAAGGATAATTAATCAAAGGTGATTAATTAAGGTGATTAATTTGAATTAATTGATTGTAATCAATTAAATGGTTAAGTAAGCAAGATTTATATTGGTGAAGTAATTAATTTAATTTATTTTAAATTAATTAAAGATGAAGTAATTAATTTAATTCACTTTAAATTAATTAGAAATATAGGTAATTAATCTAATTCATTTTAAATTAATTATATTATGATGAAGTAAATCATTGCTTATGTATGAATAGGTGATAATGATTGCCTTGAATGGTTGTGGTATCAGAAATGTGATAAGTGATGTTGTGTGATATGAATGCTTGGTTGCATTGTGTTGATAATATAGATTATCTACTGTGATAATGATATGGATTACCTATTTTGATATGGATCATCTGTTTATTATGATAATGTGGATTATCAATTGTGATTTGTGAGTTATCTATTTGTGTGTATATAGATAATTGAATTGTTTTAAACTTTAAAAAAACTTGGACCTAAAAGATGGCGTTTTGGATTTCGATGAGACCGGGATCGGGTTTCCATATTTGGATATCCGAAAACCACATCGATCCAAATTAACGATAGGTCGTGAATCTCAAGTGAAGATGAAGATTCAGAGTGCAAGGGTTATTGTCGTTAACTCTAAGGGTGATTCCAAAGTGAGTGTAACGAGATAATGCCTTCGGTTTCATTCGAACCCGGAACGAACTTGTATGGATTAAATGCTTTCAGAACATCGTCTGGTGGACGATGAGCATTCTAAGTAATATGTCCTATAAAGGTAATCGTAGCCTCAAGCCTCATCAACCGGGAATGGCTAAAACAGGGGAGGTGCAACAAGGTTAAGTGGGTCATGCCTAAGTAGGACGAGATTTTCCCCTGTCTAGAGGTCCCTTTGTATTCGGCTGTGTGGGCGGTTGCTAGCTACAACCGCGGGGTTGTCTTGTTTGGGACTGTTTAGTAAGGAATGGTTCCGGCCTTGTGTTGCAGGGGATTGGGAGTGATCCTCGGTACGGTGATCTAGGCCACGTACTGTGACGGGCGATACCCCGGTAGCCCTGCCATTGATGGAATCCAAAATCCAATAAGTGCCGTACGTATTAGTTGTGCCCAACTATGTTGGAACGTGAGATGTAAGCATTCCATCTATTTCTGTATTTTACCTGAAAACCCTAGACACTATTATAATATCATCGGATTTCCTATCAAATGTTTTGGTTAGCGTAAGGTAAAAACTTTTCCATGTTTATGTGTGGGAAGTCTTACGTGATACTTTTTCTTTCAAAAGGTTTTTAAAGTTAAGCAACCTTAACCGTTTACTCATACCAGACCCATGTCTGACCTGGAGTTTGTTCTGTTTTTCTTAAACTCTTGGATACTCAAATTTTTACGAGTAGCCAAGGTATTCAGGTTAGCTTTGACGAATTGTGGAGGAGCAATGGAGCAGGAGGCTTCTACGTGTAGATATATAGTATTCCGCTGTGTTAGTTTCTTTGAGTAGTTTCTTGTATTGTAATTGAGTTGTATAACTAGATAGGTGTTTACAACTGTCAAGTATGTGACGTGTAATGTGTGTAACTCTGATAATGGCTGTAAACTATGTAATATTTATGTTATTAATATAATCTATTCATTCCGTTGTTTAGATTCTGATGTTGTTTCTTCTTTCTCTTCTTTCTTTTCTCTTTTCTATCCCTTTCTTTCTTCAAGATGATACGATTTTCTGTGGTGAAAAAGTCGGGTCGTCTCATTTGGTACCAGAGCATTAGGTTGAGTGAATACCTAGGCTCTGGAGTGGTGTCTATCTTGAGAGAGCGTATTTGTAATTTTATATATATATATATATATATATATATATATATATATATATATTCTACCTATCTGTTGGGTTACCCGTACAGGTTTTTCCAATATAAGTTATAAAGGTAGATAGGGTAGTAGAGTGTGTAACACGACTACCATTGGTTGGAGTTTGAATGTTTGAGGTTGGAAGCGTATTTGTCGAGACTGTAGACCTAATACCATCTCGCGTGAATTTTTCTGTGATGAAGGATTTCATCGACTTCTGAAGGAAACCTGTTAAGGTTCGGAGTCCATTTTTGGAAGTTTGGATGAGTAGAGTTTGGATCTATTGGCTAGGCAGAAGCGAGTGATGGTATTTTGATACCTCAGGAAGTAGTAGCTGCGTGATGAGATGCAGTGACAATGGATGTTTCCGAAGATGTTTTCTTTGGAACATGTTTAAGAAAGTGAGTCTGCATCAGTGTTGTGGCTGTGTTCAGCATGGTTTTTCTGTTTGCTTTGAAGTCCAAGATTCTCGAAGAACTTTGGATTGGGGATTCTTTGGGCTTGGTGTCAGCAGTGCAGCTCAGAGTGTTCTGTGTCGGCAGGAAGTTTTCCGGCTTAGCAGTTTTTTTGAAATTGAGTTCAGAAGCAGCAGAATAGACCCTTTCTTCGATGGACTGGCTAGTTAAGTGTAAGCTGTTCTGCTTGACTAAGGGAGAACATTTTTTCCTTGGATTTGGTTTGGATTGATCGCAAAAGTGACTTGCGATTGTTTGAGTATTCTCTTGGGTTATCAGAGTTTTTCCGGATGTCTTCAGGGAAGTCAGATTTTGTTCGCATATGGAATTGAGTTTCCTTATCGACTGGGATTCCAAGAGTGCTACTGGTGGTTCAGCTTAGTAGAAGAATGGTTCTTAGAAATAGAGCTTGAGAAGCAGCTCAGGTTTTGATGAAGTTTCTGAGTTTTCTTATGGATTTGTTGAACCATATTTCTGGGGTGTGTTATCGACTTGTGCTCATCAGCATTCTCTTCGACTTCGGATCAGAGTTGAGCAGCGGAAGCAGTTTGGGAGTGCATCTATTTTTCTTTTCCACATAGGAGAAGTTGTTGTCTTCTGATGTTTGAGAAATAGAGTTTGAGTTCCTGGATCTGGGTTGATCTTGAGGAGATCATTTTGTTGAGTTGATTGGTTTTGTTTGTTTCTAGGGACATCAGCGTAGGTTGAGCTGATCAGGAAGGTTGTAGGCAACCCAGGATTGTCCAAAGATTTTTGTGGATAAGAGATGGAGGAATTTGGATTCCGGAGTCAGAGATTTAATTTTGGATAAGTTTTCTCCAATCGGAAAGGAGCTATAAGATTGAGTAAGGCTGGGAAGCTAGCTCTGAAGTGTTTTGTATTTTTCTGTAAGAATAAGTGATTGATCTACAGGATTGGATTGCCAGTTTGGATAACTGGGATTCGATGAGTTTCACGTATCTCTAAGGGAGTACGTGTATGATCTATCTCTGGTTGTGGAACCAGCAGTTTTGGAGTTTTGGTTGTTGAATCAGACTCGTTTGTAGTCTGGTATCTTGTCTAGTGTTGTAGATCTAGATGAATAGGAGCATTGTAGCTTCATAGTTTTGATTGTTTGGATTCTGTAGAGCGAGTATCCCGGTATACATACTTGGGGAAACTCGAAGAGATTCTATCCAGGATTTTATCTGGATAGTGAAATTTGTTTGATTGGATGAATTGGTTGTTAGCATATGTTTGATATATGATTGTGTTTTAAAATTAAATCTTTAATGAGATTATTAAATCACCTTTGTTTTAAAATTTCGGGGACGGAATTCTTTTAAGGGGGGAGGATTGTAACATCCCGGAATTTTTAACAATGTAAATTTAATAATCTGTATTAAAATTAAATTGATATTGATAATTTTGTTAATAATAATTCAAATTGATTTAATAATCTTCTTCAATAAATATTTAATTGGTTATTTTATCTTTTAAAAATAATAAACTGGTTTCTATTTAAAAAATAAATACATAGTTCATATTGTAAATAGGTTAGCATTGTTTTAAATTTAATAAATAAAATATATTTTCTAATTCTAATATTCTGAGTAATTTGGGAATTTGTTTTTATTTAATATAAGCTGTTCGAAGTTATTAAATAAATAAATCTTGGTTTAAACTTAATAAATGGATCATGATTTGAAATTCTAATATATACATTAATAAATTGGAAATTCTGATTTAATTTAATATTAAGTTTTCAAAAATACTTAATTAATAAGTATATGATTTATATTGTTAAGACAATGTTTAAAATAATTTTGGTTTGAGTTTTAAATTTAAAATGAATTAACAAAAAGTTTTTATAGCTTAATAAAATAGGTAATTTATTAATAAAGACAAAATTTCTTTTATAATTATTTTAATTTAATAATGAGACATTTCTAAAAATAATATTAATAGTGTATTGTTTTACAAATAAATTTTGAATAAAAATAGCTATTGTTGTTTCAAATTTAATTTGTATTTATAACTTGATTTTTAAATATTAGATTTTGGATTTAATTTGAATTTAAAATTCCAAAGTATAAATTTTAATTGTTTTAATTTTTATATGCATAAGTTTTATTTATAAACATGATTTGTTTTTATTTCTTTTATAAATTTATATACATATTAAATATTGACTAACAAATTAAAAATTAGGCTTAATACACATATTAACATGTTAATTAATATACAAATTACTTTTAAATAGGACAAGTGTTGATTTCTAAAAGCCTCATTAAACAAGTGTTCAAAGATAAACATTTAATTTGACAAATGTTGAAATTTTTTACAAGTGTCATTTTGTTTTAAATTTTATTTTATTTAATAAAATCTGAAAATACACCTATATAAACATGCATTTTAACTCTTGTTTCTTTTCTCATTTTTTTTCTAATCAAAAAAAAATTTCATCATGTTTTTTTTCTCAAATCTGAAAACATGAAATCCCAAATCAGTTTACAAATGCAAAATTAAAACTCCTCTTCAAAATCAAACCCGCATATTCAACAATACCTGTACAAATCTAAAGCAAGTCTGCATCTTCAAATCAAACTTGCATCTTCAAACCCCTCATTATCAAAAGGCCTGCATCATTTTTATAAGATCTGAAAAGAATGATTTCTGCATGCAACTTGGAAACAAAAAGCAAATCTACACCATTTTTCTCTGCAACATGGAAGCATGCAGCAGTGTTTAAATAAGCAAGTTTAAAGGCATTTTTTATGGAAGGCACGTAAACAGCTTTTAAAATCAATGAGGCAAGACAATTAGTCTTCTACTAATTCAAAAAGCATAACAGAGGCTCTGCTTTCTTTTAAAAAGGTGAGTAACTTAAAAAGAAAAAAATGAAAATTTGAATCTTGGTTGCATGATTGTATGTTGAGATGAAATAAGCATTTGCATGTTATTATAAGTAAATATCTGATGCAAATATTATATGTATACATGCTGTGTAAATGCTCTGTTGTAACCTGTTTTAAAAATCTGTATTTTAAATCCTTGCCTCTTAACTTAGTTATAGATATGATCTAATATTTAACAAATGTTTTTTGATTAGCTTAAACTATAGTTTAAAAATTTAATCAAGCCAAATATAAAGTTATTATCTCTGGAAACATATAAGAAACAGTGCATGTTGATTTTTAATCAAAATCCGAACATGTTAATTTAGTAATTCAGTATCATAAATCAAAAGTATTAATTGAAACATGATTTTTAAATCAAGAATTAGGATTTTTAGGGATAAGTTGAAGGTGCAGTTTTGTTTTGAACTGAAAAGGAATTTTAAGCAGATTCTGGTGATCTTTGGATTGAGGAGGCTCGGGGTTCTTCTGGGTGATGGAGAAGGGTTAGGGGAAGCTTGGAAAAATCATTAATGGTGATGAAATTTATGGTGGAAGGTGCAAATTTGGTTATTCATTTTTAAACCCTTGTTTTTATTTGGTTTAAAGAATCGAACATTTCGGGATGTAGGGTTGTTCGAGTGTTATGATGTTTTGGGAATTGGTAGATGGTGCGTGGTTGAAGTTGAGGCCGGAGGGGCTGACCTCCAGGTGGTCGGAGCGGCGAGTTTTTGCCTTTGACAGGTTTGAGGGGTGAAACCTGATTATTGTTTCCAGGTTTGGGAATTTGCGTTCGATTTTGATTTCTTGGATGGTAGTTCGATTTGATGTTCGTGGTGAGTTGTAGTGTTGGCTCATGATGTGTAGCGATCATTAACGGCGACCAATGGTGGCCGGAGTCGCCGTGCATATGCACGGTGATGAAATTTTCTGATGAAGTTTGGGTAAATTTGGTAACAGGGGGAAATTGTTTGGTTTTCTCGAGTAAATGTTGTGAGTTGCCTGAAGCAGTAGAGAGTTTCACTAGGGAGAGATGGGTTGCAGACTCGAAGAATTTTGGGTTGTTTCTCGGGTTGTTCTGTGTTTCAGGCTTTACAGTAACCTGTTTTCTTTTTGTTTTAAAAATTTGTAAAACTGCAGTTTTTTAAATGAAAGCTAGAATTTAAACCTAGTTTTAATTCAAAGTTTAAAATTTTGGAATTCAAGTTTAAATTTTAGAATCCAGATTTAGATTTAAAATCTCAGTTTTAAATAAAAATAAAAGTTTTAAAACTTGAACTTAATTAACTACTTTATTTTGGTAAAGTAGCTTGAACCTTTTAAAAAAAATGAAGTTTTTAAAAATATGAGCAAGATTTGAAATTAAATTCGAATCCAGAAATCTAAATCAAATATGAAGTTCAGTTTTTGAAATTAAAAGAAGACTTAAATTTGAAAAATTAAAAAAATGTAAATTGAAATATTGAAATTTTGAAATGAATTTAGTTTCAAAATTCTTATGAATTTCATTTCTAAGACAAACACTTGTTTGTCTTGAAACTTTTAAAAAGTTTTAAATTGTTTAAACTTTGATTAAGATTAAATTATATTCATTTTAAATTTCATATTTGAAATGAAATTTCGAAGTAATTTTAAAAGTAATTTGTTTCAAATAAATTTGTTTTTAAACATAATTAAGGAATGTTTTAACTTAAAATTTAGTTAAGATTTAATGTTTTGAAATTAATTTAATTAATGGAGTAATTAAGGAATAACTAATTAATTTATTTAATTAATTGATTAAGGTTTAATAAATATTGATTAAGGGTTAATCAATTTGAAATTTAAGATCATTAATTAGATTATTAATTAATAATTAAAGATTTCTTAATTAAGCAATTAATTTATAATCAAGGTTAATTAATTAAATAATTAGAGTTTAATTAATGGATAATTAAGGATAATTTAATTTGTGTTAATTACTTAATAAAAATATTTAGAGAATGGTTAATGAAGGTCATGAACCAAGATTATTTAATAATTAATTACCGTGGCTAATTTTAATAATTGATTAGATTAATTAATTTAATAGTAATCATTTGTAATTTTTTGAGTGTAATTACTCAATGAAGTAATTAAGAAATTGATTACTTAAGATAATTAATTTTAAACACTTGAGGTTTTAAAGATAATTACTCAATGTAATTAATGGATTGGAAATTACTTAGTGAAGTAATTGATTGATAATTACAGGTTGTAATTAATGGAAGATGTTTAATGATGTAAGTAATTTGAATTAAATTACTTAGTAATTAATCAAAGGATTAATTAAGAAATTAATTAAAGGAATAATTAATTTGTTTTAATAAAGTAATTAAACTTAGTTAATTACTGAATGTGATTAATCTGGAATGATTAATAATTGTGGTTAATTTCCTAAGGAAGTTAATTTTAATAAAGTAATTAATTAAATATAATTAAGGATCATTAATTAATACAATTAATGATGTAATTAAAGTTTATTAATTATGATTAATTAATAAATGATAAGTAATTAAGGTAATTAATTAATGTTAGTAATTGAGGATTAATATAATTAATTATAGATAATTAATTAATTGAAGTAAATAAAGGTTAATTACTGTTTTTGGTTGAAAATAATTAATTTGTGAAATTAATTAAGGATAATTGCATGAATGTAATTAAGGATAATTAATCAAAGGTGATTGATTAAGGTGATTAATTTGAATTAATTGGTTGTAATCAATTAAATGGTTAAGTATGATTTATATTGGTGAAGTAATTAATTTAATTTATTTTAAATTAATTAAAGATGAAGTAATTAATTTAATTCACTTTTAATTAATTAGAAATGGAGGTAATTAATTTAATTCATTTTAAATTAATTATATTATGATGAAGTAAATAATTGCTTATGTATGAATAGGTGATAATGATTGCCTTAAATGGTTGTGGTCTCAGAAATGAGATAAGTGATGTTGTATGATATGAATGCTTGGTTGCATTGTGTTGATAATATAGATTATCTATTGTGATAATGATATGGATTACCTATTTTGATATGGATCATCTGTTTATTATGATAATGTGGATTATCAATTGTGATTTGTGAGTTATCTATCTGTGTGTATATAGATAATTGAATTGTTTTAAACTTTAAAACAACTTGGACCTAAAAGATGACATTTTGGATTTCGATGAGACCGGGATCGGGTTTCCATATTTGGATATCCGAAAACCACATCGATCCAAATTAACGATAGGTCGTGAATCTCAAGTGAAGATGAAGATTCAGAGTGCAAGGGTTATTGTCGTTAACTCTGAGGATGATTCCAAAATAAGTGTAACGAGATAATGCCTTCGGTTTCGTTCGAACCCGGAACGAACTTGTATGGATTGAATGCTTTCAGAACATCGCCAGGTGGACGAAGAGCATTCTAAGTGATAGTCCTATAAAGGTAATTGTAGCCTCAAGCCTTGTCAACCTGGAATGGCTAAAACAGGGGAGGTGCAGTAAGGTTAAGTGGGTCATGTCCAAGTAGGACGAGATTTCCCCCTGTCTAGAGGTCCCTTTATATTCGGCTGTGTGGGCGGTTGCTAGCTACAACCGCGGGGTTGTCTTGTTCGGGACTGTTCAGTAGGGAATGGTTTCGGCCTTGTGTTGCAGGGGATTGGGAGTGATCCTCGGTACGGTGATCTAGGCTACGTACTGTGACGGGCGGTACCCCGGTAGCCCTGCCATTGATGGAATCCAAAATCCAATAAGTGCCGTACGTATTAGTTGTCCCCAACTATGTTGGAACATGAGATGTAAGCATTCCAGCTATTTCTGTATTTTACTTGAAAACCCTAGACACTATTATAATATCATCGGATTTCCTATCAAATGTTTTGGTTAGCGTAAGGTAAAAACTTTTCCATGTTTATGTGTGGGAAGTCTTACGTGATACTTTTTCTTTCAAAAGGTTTTTAAGTTAAGCAACCTTAACCGTTTACTCATACTAGACCCATGTCTGAACCGGAGTTTATTCTGTTTTTCTTAAACTCTTGGGTACTCAAATTTTTACGAGTAGCCAAGGGATTCAGGTTATCTTTGACGAATTGTGGAGGAGCAATGGAGCAGGAGGCTTCTGCATGTAGATATATAGTATTCCGCTGTGTTGTTTTCTCTGAGTAGTTTCTTGTATTGTAATTGAGTTGTATAACTAGACAGGTGTTTATAACTGTCTAGTATGTGATGTGTAATCTGTGTAACTCTGATAATGGTTGTAAACTATGTAATATTTATGTTATTAATATAATTTATTCGTTCCGTTGTTTAGATTCTGATGTTGTTTCTTCTTTCTCTTCTATCTTTTCTCTTTTCTATCCCTTTCTTTCTTCAAGATGATACGATTTTCTATGGCGAGAAAGTCGGGTCGTGATGCAGCTAAGGCCAGAGTAGAAGTTATGCAAGCTTTGATTCCTGAAAACACGAGTTTGTGGTGTAGTGTGATGACTCGTCCACGACTCAATGAAGATTTGAGCCGTTGCCGAGCTAAGGAAGAAGGATCACAAGTTAACAAGCCAAGGGGGAAGGTAGGCCGACTCAACAAAGCAAGGGCACAACTTATCAGAAGCATATTGGGTCGTCTCCGACCTAAGGGGTTACAAAAGGAAGACAGGCGAGTTGGTAGAGGAAGATTGAGTCGTTTCCGACCTAACTGTTTTTTAAGTCGAGTCCGACCTAAGGAGAAAGAGCTACGAGCTAGGGAAGAGGGGCTGAGTCGGGACCGAGCTAAGGGAGACCAGCGGGACAGTAGCGCCGAGCTAACGCGCTGCGACTTAAGATGAGTCGGCAAGGAGTTAAGCCATATGCCTTTGAGTCGTAGGTCGACATGAAGATGAGTCGGTCGAAGGTGTGTTACTGTGTTAAGTCGGTCCTGTATATAATTACGTTGAGTCGTATGTTGTAAGTAGGTCGTACTTGGTTAAGTCGGCCAGGGTTTGAGTCGTCTCATTGTGCTGTGTTGTAGAGCTTGAGTCGGTTGAATTTTGTTCTATTGTAAAGGCGTTGAGTCGCGTGAGTTAAGTCGGTCACGACCTAAGTTGGGTCGTGAGTCGGTGCCGACCTAGGAGTCAAGTAAGGATTGGTGTGTGTCGAGTTGTGAAAGCTATAAATAGCGCGTGTGTTGTACATTTTTGGGTTGTTGATTTTGAATAAAATTTCTCTTTTGTTAGCTTTGTGCTTTCATACCAATTGGTAGTTGAGTGTAATCTCCTATCTCCTCTTTCGGTTAATCGAGTGCGCTCGATTCAACGATCGTAGAAGCCGATTCACGGAATCTAGTGCGCTAGATCAACGTGCGAAGAATCGTAGATCTTTGAACACGGTATAGTGCGCTATCAACGTGTTTGAGATAGCTAGAGTTCGGTATCTTTGGATCAACGAACTTGGGCATTTTTGGTATCTTCAACTCACCGATTGCTACATTTCATCGATTGAAGTTTTGTTTGAATAATCCGCTGCGTCATTATTGGTATCAGAGCCATTCTTAGCCAATCATAGCTAAGTTTGATTCTTGGAGCCAAGTTTTTGAAGTTTTTGAAGTTGAAGGAGTTCATCGTGTTCATATTGAAGTTGCATCAAGTTAGGAGTGTTTGATCCATTTCATTTTGGATCGAGGAGTTGGACTTTGTTTGGATTTTGACTTGGAGTTTTTGCGTGCCAAGGAGTTTGAATTTGAAGAAGGCCGTGTATACTTGGGAGTAGTCGTGCCTTGTTGATTGCATTGAAGTGTTTGTAGTAGGTGGCCAAGACAAGTTGTACCGAGGCAAGTCATAGCGAGTCAAGGTAGGCCGAGCTAAGCAAGTGGCCGAGATAGTGTGAACTGAGTTACCTTGAGCCGTGAAAGCTAGCCGACTTAACTTGAACCGAGATAGATTGGTGCGAGCTAGTTTGAGCCGTGCCAAGTGATTGAGTTGTGCATTGTTGAAATCGACCTAAGTTGAACCGTGAAGTGTCAAGGCCGAGACCAGTTGGAGCCGAGACATTGTTGAACCGTGACTTGTTGATTGAAGTCTTGTGTTGAATTTTTGAAGTCTTGTGAAGTTTACAACCATGCCACCAAGGAGAGCTAACCGACATCAAAACGTTGAAGCTTTGTATCGTAGAGAAGAAGCCGAGCTTATGGAACAACGTATTAACGACAAATTTGATGAAGGCATTGGTAAATTGGAGAGATTGATGAATGATTTGAATCAAAGGAGGAGATCACCAAACTCGAACCATGGAGGAAACCGAGTTTCGCCATCGGTTACGGAAGCGAGGAGGGTATCGCCACATTCTTGTAGAGATAGAAGAGAAACATCAATTTCGTCACGAAGAGATCATCATGACTATGCACATGAAGAGAGAAGAAGTCAACGTGAATTTGACCATGAAGCATATAGAGATGAAGAGAGACATAGTCAAAGAAGCATGCATGAGAGAAGGGATGATATTAGTCAAGATCGATGTAGGCGTACTTTTGATTTTGTTGAAGAGGGTGATAGAGCAAGTATTCATTATCGAGATCGAGACCAAGTTCGAAATTCTTACCGTGATGTGGAGGATGATCGTCGTTGGGAGTCGGGTATGAAAATGGAAATTCCGGAGTTTAAAGGCGGGATGGTTGCTGAAGAGTTCTTAGATTGGGTTTCGAATGTTGAAGAGATCTTTGATTTCAAGGAGGTTCCTAAACATCGAAGGGTGAAGTTGGTTGCTACAAGGCTGAGGGGGAGAGCATTGGCATGGTGGCAGCAAACTAAACTTACTCGAGAACGAATGGGAAAGTCAAAGATAGAATCTTGGGAGAAGATGAAAAAGTTGATGAGATCTACTTTCTTACCTTACAACTACCAGTCACTTATGTACCAAAGGTTGCAGAATCTGAGGCAAGGGACGAAGTCTGTTAGTGATTATGCTGATGAATTTTACCAACTCATTGCCAGGAACGATATTATGGAAACAGAAGAACAGCTGACAGCTAGATTCATTGGGGGTTTGAGAATGCAGATCCAGGATATGGTTAATATGTTCGATCCTAGATCCGTTGCAGAGGCACATCAGAAAGCGTTAGCTTGGGAGAAACAAGGAAGGCGTGGAGGTGGTGTGTTTACTAATTCTAATAATCCAGTGAAAGGTGCCGGTGGAAGTTCTAGTGTTCCTAAACCTGTTACAAAGCCAGTGGTGAAGGAGGCTGAGAAGGCGAAGGCGAATAGTGTTTTCAAATGTTATAATTGTCAGGAGTTGGGTCATAAAAGCAATGAGTGTCCGAAGCCGAAGAAGAGAACCATGGTTACGGAGGTTGAAGCAGATGATGGTGAGGAGGCAGAATGTTCAAATGTACCTTATGTTGAGGAGGAAGAAGAGGTATCAGGTGATGAAGGATGTAATCTTATGATGAGGAGAAGTTGTTTGACACCAAAGCAAGAGGAGGATTGTAGTTGGCTGAGAAGCAATATTTTTCAATCGACATGTACTATTCTGGGGAAAGTTTGCAAGTTCGTTATTGATGCAGGAAGTTGTGATAATATTATTTCTACAGAAGCAGTGAGAAAGTTGAACTTGAAGACCGAGAAGCATCCTAAACCGTACAAGCTAGCATGGTTAAGGAAGGGTGGAGAAGTGAAAGTATGTCGAAGAGCTTGTGTTAATTTTTCTATTGGGAAGAAGTACAAAGATGAAATTTGGTGTGATGTCGTGGATATGGATGTTTGTCATCTGTTGCTGGGCAGACCGTGGCAGTTTGATAGAGCAGTACAACATGATGGTCGTGCCAATAGTTACAGTTTCATGTTCGAGGGTACTAAAATCACTTTGGTTCCTAAGAAGCAACAGCAGAAGGAGAGCAAACTAGAGGAGATTGAAGAATTGAAAACTCTATTGACTTTGAAGGAGTTTGTCAAAGAAGTGGAAGAAGAACCGGAAGTGTTTTTGTTGATTGGGAGAGAGAGTAGTGAAGAAGTTGAAATCCCGGAAGAAGCAAAGCCAGTTTTGAAAGAATTTGAAGATGTCTTTCCAGAGGAGTTACCTAAGGAGTTACCACCACTTAGAGACATTCAACATCAAATTGATCTTGTTCCAGGAGCAGTGTTACCACATCGACCACATTACCGTATGAGTCCGAAGGAACATGAGGAGTTACGAAGGCAGGTGGAAGAGTTGTTGGAACAGGGACGTGTTCAGGAAAGCTTAAGTCCTTGTGCCGTGCCAGCCTTGTTAGTACCAAAGAAGGACGGAACTTGGAGAATGTGCACTGATAGTAGAGCTTTGAATAAGATCACTGTTCGTTACAGATTTCCTATGCCGAGGTTGGATGATTTGCTGGATCAGTTGAGTGGAGCAACTATATTCTCGAAGATTGATTTGAAAAGTGGTTACCATCAAATTCGAATCAGACCTGGAGATGAATGGAAGACAGCTTTCAAAACTAGAGAGGGGTTGTACGAATGGTTGGTTATGCCATTTGGTTTGTCTAATGCACCTAGTACATTCATGCGGGTGATGAATCAAATTTTTAGACCATTCATTGGAAAGTTCGTCGTGGTTTATTTCGATGATATTTTGATTTATAGCAGGAGTACAGAGGAACATGTTCTACATTTGAGGGAAGTGTTGCTTATTCTTCGTGAAGAACAATTTTATGCTGCTACCAAGAAATGTGTGTTTATGACACCTAGTGTTTTATTCCTGGGTTATGTTGTTTCAGGGAAAGGTATTCAAGTTGACCAGGGCAAAGTTGAAGCAGTCAAGAATTGGCCACAGCCAAGGACAATTACAGAAGTGAGAAGTTTTCATGGGCTAGCGTCATTCTACCGAAGGTTCATACCACACTTCAGTAGCGTGATGGCTCCAGTGACTGATTGCATGAAGGGTAAACAGTTTGTGTGGTCAGAGGAAGCGGGGGTTGCCTTTGAGAAGATCAAGGAATTGTTGACGTCTGCACCAATTCTTGTTCTACCGAATTTTCAGTTATTGTTTGAATTACACACTGATGCTTCGAAGGTTGGTATTGGAGGAGTACTGAGTCAGAATGGGAAGCCAGTTGCTTATTTCAGCGAAAAGTTGTCAGGGGCAAAGATGAGATACAGTACATATGACGTTGAATTTTATGCTGTTGTTCAGGCTGTTAAGCATTGGAGACATTACTTATTTCAGAAGGAATTTGTTCTGTACACTGATCACGAAGCTTTGAAACATTTACAGGGGCAAGATAAGATTTCTACGAGACATGCATCGTGGATTTCTTATTTACAGCAGTTTACTTTTGTCGTTAAGCACAAATCAGGGGTGACAAATCGAGTAGCTGATGCTTTGAGTAGGAGGAGTCATTTACTAACGACAATGAAGATTGAAGTGACGGGGTTTGAAATGTTGCCTGAGATGATTGAAGGAGATCCTTACTTTGTGAAATATGTTGAGAAAGTGAAGGATGGGAGTACCGATGAATTCATGTTGGTTGATGGTTTTCTGTTTAAAGGAAGTCGTTTATGTATTCCAGACTGTAGCTTGAGATTGAAAATTGTCAAGGAGTTACACGAGGAAGGACATGTGGGCCGTGATCGTACTTTACAGTTGATTTCACAGTCTTACTTTTGGCCGTCGATGAGAAAAGAGGTTGAAAGATTTGTGGAGCGATGTCATATTTGCCAAGTTTCAAAGGGAACGGCGACGAATGCAGGGTTGTATATGCCGTTACCAGTACCATCTAAGCCATGGGTTGATATCAGCATGGATTTCGTTTTGGGTTTGCCGAGAACTCAAAGGGGAAATGATTCGATATTTGTTGTGGTGGACAGGTTTTCGAAGATGGCACATTTTGTTGCTTGCAAGAAGACAGCAGATGCAGTTCGAGTAGCACAGTTATTTTTCAAGGAGATTTATCGACTTCATGGTTTACCAGAATCTATTGTTTCTGATCGAGATACTCGTTTCTTGAGTCACTTTTGGTTGAGTTTGTGGAAGACGGTGGGAACGAAACTGAAATTTAGCAGTGCTTATCATCCACAAACTGATGGGCAGACAGAAGTTGTTAACAGGTCATTGGGAAATTTGTTGCGTTGTCTTGTACAGGATAATTTGAGAAGTTGGGACATGAAGCTATGCCAGGCAGAATTTGCTCACAATCATGCAGTGAATCGAAGCACGGGATTCAGCCCATTTCAGATTGTATATTCAAATTTACCCAGGGGACCGTTGGATTTAGCTGTAGTACCACAGTCAAAAGGAACAGTTAAACGAGCTGCTGACTTTGTTGATGAGCTGACTGAATGTCATAAAATCGTTCAGGAACGATTGGAGAAATCGAATGAGAAGTATAAGAAGTCTGCAGATTTGAAACGTCGAAATGTTGAATTTAAAGAAGGAGATTTGGTTTATGCCGTATTAACAAAGGATCGTTTTCCGGTGGGTGCTTATAACAAGTTGAAGGCGCGAAAAATTGGTCCAGTTGAAGTGTTGAAGAGAATCAATGAGAATGCTTATCGATTAAAGTTACCAGATGATGTATATACTTCTGATGTTTTTAACGTCAAACATTTAATTCCATATCATGGGGGTGAGATTGTTGAGGAAGAATTTACAAATTCGAGGTCGAATTTTTCTCAACCAGGGGAGGATGATGCAGCTAAGGCCAGAGTAGAAGTTATGCAAGCTTTGATTCCTGAAAACACGAGTTTGTGGTGTAGTGTGATGACTCGTCCACGACTCAATGAAGATTTGAGCCGTTGCCGAGCTAAGGAAGAAGGATCACAAGTTAACAAGCCAAGGGGGAAGGTAGGCCGACTCAACAAAGCAAGGGCACGACCTATCAGAAGCATATTGGGTCGTCTCCGACCTAAGGGGTTACAAAAGGAAGACAGGCGAGTTGGTAGAGGAAGATTGAGTCGTTTCCGACCTAACTGTTTTTTAAGTCGAGTCCGACCTAAGGAGAAAGAGCTACGAGCTAGGGAAGAGGGGCTGAGTCAGGACCGAGCTAAGGGAGACCAGCGGGACAGTAGCGCCGAGCTAACGCGCTGCGACTTAAGATGAGTCGGCAAGGAGTTAAGCCATATGCCTTTGAGTCGTAGGTCGACATGAAGATGAGTCGGTCGAAGGTGTGTTACTGTGTTAAGTCGGTCCTGTATATAATTACGTTGAGTCGTATGTTGTAAGTAGGTCGTACTTGGTTAAGTCGGCCAGGGTTTGAGTCGTCTCATTGTGCTGTGTTGTAGAGCTTGAGTCGGTTGAATTTTGTTCTATTGTAAAGGCGTTGAGTCGCGTGAGTTAAGTCGGTCACGACCTAAGTTGGGTCGTGAGTCGGTGCCGACCTAGGAGTCAGGTAAGGATTGGTGTGTGTCGAGTTGTGAAAGCTATAAATAGCGCGTGTGTTGTACATTTTTGGGTTGTTGATTTTGAATAAAATTTCTCTTTTGTTAGCTTTGTGCTTTCATACCAATTGGTAGTTGAGTGTAATCTCCTATCTCCTCTTTCGGTTAATCGAGTGCGCTCGATTCAACGATCGTAGAAGCCGATTCACGGAATCTAGTGCGCTAGATCAACGTGCGAAGAATCGTAGATCTTTGAACACGGTATAGTGCGCTATCAACGTGTTTGAGATAGCTAGAGTTCGGTATCTTTGGATCAACGAACTTGGGAATTTTTGGTATCTTCAACTCACCGATTGCTACATTTCATCGATTGAAGTTTTGTTTGAATAATCCGCTGCGTCAGGTCGTCTCAATTTGTTGATCGAAGCATGGCTTTTGTGAAAAGCGTAGCTTTGTGGATGAGACTTCGTCGGACCTCACGCCCCGGAATGGTCAAAACAAGAAGAAAGCAGCAAGGTTATAGGGGGTAGTTCCCCTTAGGGTATGTGCATTTCCTTCTTGATAGAAGTGGTATCATGGTATGGAGCCCAGATACTTAACTTATGTGGATATCGCAAATATATATTACTTTGTGATAGTTGTTGTTGAGGATCCTCGGATAAAGGTTGTTTACAACCGGGGGATGGCATACTCGTGTCAGTAGTTACCTATTTTTGCAGAGGTAACCGGGCCTTGTGTTGGCAGAGATCCGGTTAGGTTCTCGGGGCGTCCATCCAGAGGCGTACCCATATGGCAGTAGGAAGTTCCTTAACCTGACCATTTGTTGGAAATCCAAAGAAACAATACGCGCCCTGTACGATTTTAGTTGTATGACCTGCCATGGAATGTGGCGGCAACCTGCTATTGAACATGGTAGCTATAGTAGGCATAAGTGCGAAATGCCTATGCTGGCTAAGATTAATATTATACTTTCGAAATGATTTCTGCACTATGCACTAATAATAATATCGAAGGGATTTTGAGTATTAAGCATGTTTGACTATCATAAGGAGAAATCTCCTCCAATTCTGCATTGGCATTGTGTGTGTGGCGGGAGGCCTTATGGTAGTTTCAATTTCGAAAAACATAGTGGATTTCGTTTTATTTTCTTTGTGAAAATAACTATTTTTAAGATCTCACACCAGTCCCATGACTGACCCCGAGTTTATCGTTCCCTTTCTAAACTCTGGGTGCCCATAATTTTCCACACGGGCAGCCTAGAGTCAGGTTTCAGTTATCGAGAGCAAAGTCAGAGAGTTGCTGTGGAGATCAGGAGTTGAAGCTGGATGGCGAGACGTATCTCTTTACTATGTAGTGTCCGTTGTGTATGGTTGTGCAAATTAGTTTTCGTATAGTCAAGTTATAATAACTGTCAGTGATGTATGATGTCGTTGTAAACTCTGATGTTGTAATTTATTAACAGTGATGAGTCTTTGATTTAAAGATTATTCATTTATCTATTATATATTGTTCCGCTGCGAAATGTGAGATTCTGTTATTGTTTCTGTTTTTCTTCTATCTTCTTCTTCTTAAACCCTAATGGTTCGGTTCTTTGGCATTCGATTGTTCGACATTGGATACAGTGGACGCATCGATGTCAACTTTCGAAAGTCGTAAAATCGGGTCGCTACAAGGTGATTTCGTAAAATAGTAAGAAAGCTATATTTCATAAAATACTATGAATAAGACATTTTGTAAAATGGTTATAAAATTTTATAAAATGTTTGTGAAAGAAATACTTAATTATAAATGAAGAGATTTAGTGTTTCAAAATGCTTAAATGGATTTATAAGCTAGTATTGTATTTTATAAAATGATATGAGAATTTATGAAAAGGACTTTTACTTTTATCGAAAAGATTTAGTAAATAGAAATAAGATTTGATTAAGCAATTGAAGGAATTACTTATTTAAATATATGTGTAAGCATATGAGTATGGGCACGTATACATGTATTTAGAGATATATAACAATCAAAATGTTGTGTGAATTGCAGTTAGAAATTTTTATATGTTTGTTGTTTATATATGTATGAAATTGTTTGATTATATAGAAATATTATTGAATACAAGTTCATTATGAGCATTTTACATAGCCATAGCGACTATCGTGTATGCAAAGTTGCATGGGAGTGCACCAGATTGAGTAATCGTTTCGGTGAATTCCAAAATGTGACTTGGTAGTTGTTGTGTGTTTGCGTGAATGTGTGTGCGTAAGCATGCATGAATGAGTGTATAGATACACATATAAGCTAAACACAAGGCTTGGAGGCTGGGTATATCATTTTGCGTGTTAGAGGAAGCCAGGTTGCTATAATCACCAGTTAAACTCTACTTGTATAAAGAGTGGATTTTGGTATTGATATCGGTTCTTATATACTTATTGAATCCACTTCCAAAACATCAAAAAATGAACTCAAATAGATGTCGAATGGGATGGAAGCAAGCTCTGGAAGTAAGGCAACTCATCGGTGCCCCTTTGTGGTTCCGACAGTAAATTACATAATAGATGTGTGGGAACGTTAGCGTATGGACTTTTTTTGTTGATAGATCATGATAGATGATATTTAGGTACGTTAGTGTACATACTCTATTTGTTGATGGATCACGATAGATGATATCTGGGTTCATTAGTGATTGACTCTATTTGTTGATAGATTGCAATAGATGATGTCTAGGTACATTAGTATACAGACTCTATTTATTGATAGATCGCGATAGATGATGTCTGGGTATGTTAGTGTACTGACTCTATTTGTTTATAGATCACGATAGATGATGTTTGGGTACTTTAGTTTATTGACCCTATTTGTTGATAGATTATGATAGTGATGTCTGGGTACTTTAGTTTACTGACCCTATTTGTTAATAGATCACAATAGATGACACCATGATACGTTAGTGTACCAACTCTAATAATTATAGGATCATGGTAGATGTCTGGATACGTTAGTCTACTAACCCTATTTATTATTGGATCGCGGTAGATGTCTATAGTTGCCTCCACCCATCATAATGACGGGTATTGAATTGTATTCCTTAGTTATCTTCCAATGTTATGTTGTGCGTGTTATTAGTTGGCCGTTGTTGTTATTGCTGCATTCACTATAATTTTGTACTGTGAGATAGGAGTTAACAAGTAATGTTAAAAATATTTATTGATGAATTATGATTTTATATAAATATATGGCGCAATATGTATATAAAGAGATAAGAATTTATATGTCGTTCAATGTTTTGAATTTGACTGCTTAGTTCATTTAAACATATTCAAATGAGAGAATATTTTTACGGAGAAAAAATATATTTGAAAATAAATAAATAACAATTTTATTTTGAGATTAAATATATGAAGATGAATAATAATTATTGTAATGGTATATATGAATTATTTGTATGCATGAGTGAAGTTGAATGATTGATTGTTGTGTTAGATTGGTTATGTTGTATGAAGTTCATTGCATGTGTTGATATCTATCACTGCTTATACATACATATATATATATATGATTGTATTTTAAAATCCTATTAGAACCATATAAAATATCTTAATGGATTATTATTTCCTATTCCCACTTGCATGGATTAGTATGCAAGTGGTTCGGGCAGGCCAATTATATATGAAATTATATATATATATATATATATATATATATATACATATATATTTGAAATTAGAATGTGTAATTTTTTATACCAAATTGAGTTTTTCAAAAGGTAATCATATAATAATAATAATATTTTCTTCTTATTTAAACATATTTCAGGAAAATAGAGAGTAGGAAAAACTTTAGCCATATTTTTAAATGAATGGCATAAGTTTTAAATTTTAGTACGATGGACATTGAATGTTATATTAATATAGCATCAGATAAAACAAATGCTATATGAACTATGAAAATTAATATTATATGAAGTTAGTATTATATATATACATATAATGCTATATGGACTTAGCATTATACATATGTAATGATATATTAATTTGGCATTTCTTTAACTGCGAAAATGAATGTTATCTTAATTCATCTAGTGTAGTTCATTCGATGCTTGCTTAATTTAACATTCTAACTATCTAATGGAAGTATTTCATTTTATTTGATGATATATTAATATAATATTCAGTGTTCTTCAAACTAAATTTTAAAACTTGTATCCTGTAGACTAAAATCGACTTCGTATTTTTCCTTTAAACTAGTTTCCTCAATATATTATTAACATTAACTATTTCATTTATAAGGTATAAATGTAAAAGTTTTCTTACATTAAAATGAAAGATATTTTTGATGTTGATTGTATGCTTGTGCGTATCGTGTGTTTATAGATTATTGTGTGACCTTAATAATGCCAGGATAAAATGAAAATTAGGCGAGTCGTTATCATGAGCGGGGACATGTATAATAATAAATTGATCGAAGTGATATGAGACACCAAACAGGCTAGACATCCACCCTAGGCGGACTGACTGTAGGATGGCACCCTGAGTCGTAACAACCTGACCACATTGTCACAGATGCAGCAATCTATCGCGTAGGCCTAACAAAGAAGGTGAGGCGTCATGGTGTGATTGACGTATAGCGAGGTAAGCTAATGAGGTGGTGATGAGTGATATAGTGCAACAAATAGATCATGTGGGGCATCCAAAACTCTAGGCCGAGAGAATGCAAAATCCCTTGGTGTCGAATCGGCTTCTATTAGAGTGAAAATGGAACTAGGAGTGAACTAGTTATACTTATATCGATCGACTAAACTAATTTATGCTTAAAAATAAGGGTTGCGACTAATAAATGTGATTATGTGTTAATCTCAGTAAATTAGAGCTGCAATCATGGGACATTGTGAATAGAGACAAGTTGAGGGTGTTAAAACTTTGTGTGTGTGATGAGATGGTGGGGGGTAGCTAGCAAGTGATGACATTTACCATATATATTTTCTTTATTTACTATTCTTTATTGTTGTACCCCGTACACTCAGAACTAGATATAGCCTATCCCGTGGTGTGTTATTTTTAAAACAACCTCATGTTGGTCCGATATTTGTTGCAGGACATTTTGTTGTTTTTTATGGAGATTTTAAGGCACCATTTTGGAAGAGACAGAGGAGGATACATTTTGATTAGTTTTCTATATGTTAATGTAATGATATTTTATGACATGCTTTATATGTGCATATATGTGTATATGTGATATTTATGTATGTGGGTGCAATTATATGTAACACCCCATAATTTTATTAAACTAAAAGGTAAAATCATAATTTTAACGTAAAGGACAAAATAGTAAATTTCTATAGGAGCAGGAATAAGGCGTCGGGACATATCTCATTACATTCTGAATGTCGTTTACTGTAACAACCCTGTGTTTTGTAAATTTATTTAAATTGAAATTCCTGATTTAAAAACTTTATTTTATTTATTAAAATGGATAACTTTTTTATGTTAAAAATAAATTTTGATTTGTATTTGAATTATAATTTCAAATATGAATAAATAGAATATTTTCCAGAAAAGTGGATTTTTGGTCAATATGGTCAAACTTTGACCTTTAAATTTAAAATTTAAATATTTGAATTTTTTAATTTTATCATTTATTATGAAAATAAATTTAATTTCAAGAATACTTCTTTTTGTTTCGTTGAAATTCGATTTATATTGTGAAAGTTATGTTTTTTACAATATTGTGTGCAAATTGTTTTATTTAACAAAATTGTTTATTTTAAATTATATAAATAATATTTTTGTTTGTTCTAATTTGTGTATATATGTATGTATGACATTTCCTATATTTATAAACATTTTTAAAGTATTGTTATAATTTTTTCAAAGTTAATTGCATATTGTTTATATTTTTAAGTCTAGTTTCAATTTTTAAGCTATTTTCTTATTTATTTTCTATTTTTACTTAAATTATTTATTTATTTTCTTTTTCACTTTATTTTGTTTATTTTTTCATTTTTTTACAGAAATTTCATTTGTTTATGTTGGCACCAAAATTGGTCACCAACACCCTTAGAACGATTGTTTACAGAGATTAATGAAGAAAGTAAATTAAAACAGAGAATATAGTGTAAATTTAAATGCAGAGAATAAGAACACCAAATTTATAGTGGTTCGGCGTAACTGCCTACGTCCACTTTGAAGTTGATTTCCATTGATTTCCTTGACGGGTGATTACAGATACAATCCATTTTTAGTTACTAGAATACAATGCAAAGTAAAAGAAATAAGTCTGGAATGAGTCTTGAAAATGGCAGAGTCTCCCCAGTGTTCTCTAAAATCTCCCCTCCTTTTCTGTGCCCCCTCCCCTCTATTTATAGACAAAGGTGGGTTGAACTTCCCTGGTGGGCCTGGTAGCTGAATAACTCGGTCCAAGTAGGACAAGTCCTGTATGCCGAACCGAGCGTGCCGAACGGTCGAGTACCGACTCATTTTCTTCATGCCAAACGACACGTCTGTTGTGGGGAAGAGTAGGCCGAGCAGTGTTCGGATCGGGCATGCTGGAGAGAATGCCGAACCATCCATGATTGCCGAACGGTTTGGTGCCTAACGGTCTGGGTGCCGAACGAGGAGCTTGATGTTTGAACACCATCTTGACCGAACGAGGCCTTTGGCCAAACGATGCTCTTAGCCGAACGAAGTTTCTAGATGAACTCCATCTTTGCCCGAATGATGCCTTAGGCCGAACGATGCTCTTGGCCGAGAAGTCTCTGGCCGAGCGCCATCTTTGGCCGAATGATGCCTTAGGCCGAATGATGCCTTAGGCCGAACGATGCTCTTGGCCGAGCGCCATCTTTGGTCGGGCAATGTCTTAGGCCGAACGTTCTTTAGATGTCGAGTGTGACATGATGCCGAACCGATATGGTGCCGAACCATCTTCAGGCCGAAATCCCTTGGTAGGACGAGTACTAAGTTGCAATGCTATGGTGTCGATCCATCTACAGGCCGAGCTCCCTTGGTAGGCCGATTACTAAGTTGCCCGGTCAATTCCCTGGGAAACACTTGCCCCCTCAAAGTGTATTACATGACCGAACGTGATACGCTTTGAATTACTCACCTTCCACGCTTTGCTTCAATCCTTGGTCATCACGCTTGGGGGTCGTATGATTCTCTTGGCCGAACGTAGTGTCTAAGGCCGAACGATCCACGTTTCACCGAGTGATTTTGTATGCCGAACAACCTAGCCGAAGGCGAGTGCCGAACGATCCGCGTTAGCCCAGGCCGAATGAAACGAGATAGCCGAATGATACCGCCTTGACCGGTAAAACCGGTCATAGTCTCTTCAACTTCTCCTTCTCCCTTATAAAACCCGACACCTTCTTCTTCCTCCTTTTTTCCTACTTTCACTTCTGCAACCTTGAACTTTCGAATCATTTCAGATCCTAAAGACCTCTCAATCCTTTCTAAATCTCAATCCACGAACTAGGTAAAATTCCTTCATCCAACTCCTTTCCCTGATTAAAAAGGGTCTCGATCAAGTCCATAGATCAGAACTGTGTTCGAAAGGGCTACGTGGGTGGAGGACCCAAACTTTGATTAGGATATTTCCAAGGCCAAACGATGTGAGGTAGGGAGAAGTGGTCAGGGATGATCAGTCGTAGGGGTTGTTTGGGAGAGATACTCTGGTCCGACGCGGTTCCCTTTCGTCGAACAAGGTTTGGGAAAAAGAAAGGTGGAGGAGAGGAACCATGCCGAGCGTTGATGCTCGGCCTATCCTAGGTTCGGCATGGCACACCATATGCCGAACAATGGGATGGAAGGTTAGGGAGGTAGCATGAGACAGTGGGGAGGCTGAGTGTTGTTTCGGCCGAATGGTATTTTGGCCGAACGATGTACTGCCGAGCGCTAACCAGTACAAACTGCAGTTAGGCCGAACGAGAGTTGTAGGCTGAACGATAACGTCGCCGAGCGAC
Organism: Allium cepa; assembly: GCA_030765085.1. Taxonomy (NCBI): domain Eukaryota; kingdom Viridiplantae; phylum Streptophyta; class Magnoliopsida; order Asparagales; family Amaryllidaceae; genus Allium; species Allium cepa. The sequence goes on from CM060929.1 coordinate 445,140,783, forward strand.
AGCTTTAGCCGAACAAACATCAATGCCGAGCCATATTAAGGCCGAAGAACCTTATACCGAACGATGCATAAATGCTGAACCAAACATGCCGAACAATGCATAACCGACCCACACATAAATGCCGAACAGACGTGTCGAACAATGCATGCTGAACGGTCATAAAACAAGGGCAATAACTCTAACATTCTAGCATATAGAACCTATTTGAACTGATAACCTCCTACTTCCAGTAGCCATAAATCTGAACTTTACTTGACGTAATCAGATAACTTCCTCTAACGCTCCCTGAACTTGAAACTGTAATCGCCGTATGGCGGGCTTTTGGAGACGGTCAGCGATGACGGTCTTCGAAGGCGAGGGCTATAATCTTAGTTTCATATTAGTTACCTTGCGACTCCCAAATTTTCAATGCTTATACACGATTGATTGCACTAGTTCACACACCACGTGGGGGGATTATTCATGTTGTTATTCTGACATCGATCATTTTCAATGCTTATACACGATTGATTGCACTAGTTCACACACCACGTGGGGGGATTATTCATGTTGTTAATTCTGGCATCGATCATTTTTCAAGTATAGTTCACACAGGTGTTTCGTCAGATCCGCTATTTATTGAAAATGTCTAAAAGATCCAGCTCCGCCACCATCTCAGACAGCCCCGGGCCGTCTTCCAAACAAGGAAGCGCAGACACTTCTAATCCGTCGACCTCCCCCGCTCATGATTTTGCTCCTGATACCCTGGAGTCAACGATTCTCCTGGATAATCCGATCGATTCACAGGCTTCGAAGATTAACGAAGCCGCGCTCCGGCGAATATGTTCGATTCACGGAATCCCTTTCGCCGACATGTTGGTTCCGTCGGGCCGTGATCGTCCACACCTGCCCCCAGTCGGATACACCGCCTGCAATAAGTTTATGTGCTGGGTGGGCAGCGTGCCTCCGTTCAATTTGTTTCTTCGGGATGTGTTGCAACACATCGACGTCGCCCCGTCCCAGCTACACCCCAACGGACACGCGTTCATATATGGGACTTACCTCCTCTTCATGGCCGTCTTCTCTAGACCTCCAACTCCCAGCGACATCAGATATATTTACATGATCAAGAAGCGGAAGAATAGCCCCTCTTTTGTGTTCCTCGAGCCGTATCACAAGTGCCAAATCCTAACTGAAGCGTGGAGCAAGTTTTCCCTCTACAAACAGGAATGGTTCTATGTGCGCTGCCCTCTCGGCTTCGCGAGGAGATGGGTTGAAGGAAGTAAGTCTTCTTCTTTGAATGGTGCTCATGTTTTTATCGATGCTATGCTTTTCTTAACTCTTATTTTATCTTTCCAGATGTCAGTCCCCGTCCTGAGGACCGTGGTCACTCTAAGGCTGTTGAAGCTACCAGGGCTCTTCCTGCCGAAGAACGAGACATTCAAACTCTCATCTCGAATGAGTCATTGTCGAGGTTCGGGCTGTTAGCCGAAGGTCGTCGGGTGAGTCTTCCCGAGGGCATCTCTGCTCCCAAGCCCAAATCCGGTAAAGGGAAAAAGTTGGCTGGATCATCATCTCGCCACACCCCCGGTGCACAGGAGGAGGGGGAGATCAAAGATGGTGAGTCCCCTGAAAAACAAGGTGAGAATGTGGGTCCCACTGTGGATCCACTGGTCGAGGTGCACGATACTGAGACGTCATCTTCCCCTTCGAAGGGAAAAAATAAGTTGATGTATAGGATAAGGAAGGAGAAGGTTGGCGGAACTTCCAAAGTTATGCTCATCCCGGCAGAGAAAGAGGCTTCTTCACAGCGAGTGGAAAGTTCTTTAAAGGGCTTGTCGAATCTCTCCATCCCCGATGATCTGCTTAAATATGACTTTGGTGATCCGGAGGCATTCAAATTCCATTCGCCCGTCAGAGGCGATGTGGGCATTCCATCCCAAAGTCAGGGAGAGAAAACCCCTATTAGCAAGGCTACTGGTCCATCGAGGGGAAACACTAGGACACACACGAACACTTGCACCTCAAGTCTTACTTAGATTTTTTTATAACTCCCCCTGCTAATTCGCTGTTATTTGAATTTCGTGCAGGTGATACGGGACGCTCGCACGGATTCGATCGTCTCCGTGGTTCTTCTATTTTTCATTCGTCCGGACGGGACTCGGGTCCCAAGAGACGTCGAGATAGAGATGGTGATGGTGGTAGGGACCATCATTCTTGGGACTCATCATCTCGGAAGAAACCGTATTACCAGCCCAAGCATCACCGACACCCCCCTTCTCATTCGGGGCAAAGCAAGGATCAGCCTGGTTACAAGGAGTCACAGTCTGATATCCCCCGAGATCAACGCTCTGATTCTTCTTCCACTCGACAGTCCTGAGATTCTCATAGAAGGGGCGAACTTGCAAAGTCGTCTCCTCCTGCTCCTGCATCGGATCCCAAAGTATCAGAAAGACTGAGCGAGCTCAAGGCTACATTTCCCAAGATCTGCTTTGATGGGTTGAAGTTCCTTCCGGCGATTCATCCTATACCCGGAGATGTTAAGCATAATGCCATTGCCTGCACCAACGACGTCTATGTTCAACATGACGCGTTCGTCCTCCTAGCTGAGAAACTCTCCGAAGTCTCTGTGGAGCGTCAGCATGACATAGACCGTTTGAAACTTGAGGCCACCCACGATAAAAACATCATTAAGGCCCAGGACGAAGAAATCGCCACTTATAAATCTGAACTCGAGGCCGCCCATCGGAGTGCCAGGGATACTGCCGAGGCCGTCACTCGCTTGGAATCAACTCACAAGAAAGATCTTGACGAGGCGGTCCAACGATGTGGGGCTTTGGCCTTGGAGAAGTACTCCGTTCAAAACGGAGAGGGATGCGCTCAATGCTCGGGTCAAGGAGCTTGAAGAGCTTCTCCGCAGAGAGAGGAAGGAGAAAACTGCTGCCTAGGCAGAGTCACAGCGATACTGTGACGAGATCATTGCCACCCGACTTTTAAAAGAACAACTCGAGGGCGAGCTCTCCAAGGTTGAGATGTTAAAGAGTGAGGCCCGTGAGGAGGGCAAGAGGACGGCGTTGACGGATATTGATTCCCGTCTTGAGGCAGCCAGGGAGGAAGGTAGAGAGGAGATCAAAACTACGTTCGACCTACTCATTGCCGAATTTAATGCCCGCGTACTCATGCACCGTGACCTAATTTTTTTGGGCGATAACTATCTTGAATCGTTGTTCGAGGCGTGGGAAACTTTGATTCAGATCAGGAAGGTCGAGCGCGGTGTCGAGGAGGTTGACGAGGAGGATTTGATAAAGGAATTTCTGAAGGGAAATGAGCCTTCGGACCTATCGGCGGCCAAGGCTCTTTACTGCAAAGGCTCCCCCTCGAGGAAAGGGAAAGAGGTTGTCGCCAGCCCATCCGGGGCCGAGTCTCCTGTTCACGTGCCCTCCCAACCGGCCGGTCGACCGACACTTGATCCCTTTGAACAACACGTTGGCTATGATCTGGAAGGCCCCGGCCTAGGAATTCATGTTTTGTCTCCTATCCCGGAGGGAGAAACTCCTTTGACGGCAGAGAGTTTGCTAGGGCCTGGTAGATAACTTTCCACTTTGAGATTTTGAAAGTCGTCATTCTTTGCGAAGTACTATTGCATTCTAATGCTCATCTTTTCTGATTTTGTGCAGGTTGTTCCAACCCTGATCCCACTCCGAGGAGTGATGTCGCCAAGGAGGTGGAAGAGTCCGGTGGGGGTGCTCATGCTGGTGAGGTTCCTGGGCCAGATGCTCAAATGATCGGGGAGCTTGACGAAGGCAAGTCCGGTTCGTCCTCTGGGAGTTATGAAGTAGAAGTCACAGGCGCCTATGAGCACACGTCTGATTTGAGCATGATGGAGCGGCTCGAGAAAGAGAAAAGAGAAACAACCACGGTCAAGGTTGAGCCGCGTGAAGTGGACCTTGATGATCCCTTGAATAAGCCATTGAAGGTCATCCTTCCCGGCAGGTCCAAGCTCCTGGATGTTCCCCATACTTCTTCAATAGTTACTCCTCCATCAAGGAAAGGTTCTAAGGGTAAACGCTCTAGGGAAGAGTCGTCCGGGAAGAAGATGAAGAGGCACAAGAAATGACTACTGTCCTCGTTCAATGAGAGTCAGTTTAAGTCATGTGATAATTTTTGTAGATAGAACATTGGCTCCGAATTTTGGAGTGCATGTAGCAGAAAACTTTTCCTGAATAAAGTTTAGTTTCCTTTTCTGTCTTTTCAAAAGATTCTTATTATTCAGTTTTCCTTGTGATTGTGATTTGAATCCATGCTGTTGTGTGTAACATAGATTTCTTGGTTTGTCTTCACATAGCCCGTTGATTCTCTGAGAGTTATTCGTTTTCCTCTCATGCTTCTAGCACTTAGAATTTTTTTTTCTAATCTGCGCAACGGGAACTTAGAATATTCCAGTCCGCATTCTAGTGACTTAGAGAATTTTTACTGTTCATACTCGAGTTCATGCTCTGAAGGACTTAGAGTATTCCAGTCCGCACTCCGGGGACTTGAAGATTTTTAGTCGTTTATACTTGAGTCCGCGCTCCGGGGACTTAGGGTACTCCGGTCCGCACTCCGGGGACTTGGAGATTTTTGTTCGTTTATACTCGAGTTCACGCTCTGGGAACTTAGAGTACTCCAGTCCGCACTCCGGGGACTTGGAGATTTTTATTCGTTTATACTCGAGTCCGCGCTTCGGGGACTTAGAGTACTCCAGTCCGCACTTCGGGGACTTGGAGATTTTTATTCGTTTATACTCGAGTTCACGCTCCGGGGACTTAGAGTACTCCAGTCCGCACTCCGGGGACTTGGAGATTTTCATTCGTTTATACTCGAGTCCGCGCTCCGGAGACTTAGAGTACTCCAGTCTGCACTCCGGGGACTTGGAGATTTTTATTCGTTTATACTCGAGTCCACGCTCCGGGGACTTAGAGTACTCCAGTCCGCACTCCGGGGACTTGGAGATTTTTATTCGTTTATACTCGAGTCCGCCCTCCGGGGACTTAGAGTACTCCAGTCCGCACTCTGGGGACTTGGAGATTTTTATTCGTTTATACTCGAGTCCGCGCTCCGAGGACTTAGAGTACTCCAGTCCGTACTCTGGGGACTTGGAGATTTTTTAACTGTTTTGAGCGTTCATACGCCAGCCAGAATAATATAATTGCAATTGCTTGTCACAGGATCATCATACGCAGAAACATTAATCATTCATGAAAAAGATGGCTTCAAGCCTTTATTAATGAAAGCACTAGACTGTTTTATTACATGCCAAGAACTAGGAATGAAAACATACTGGAAATAGATGCAATTAGTGCATGAAGGAAACAAATTAGGTGTAATAACGCCGCAAGTGCTTGCTGTTCCATGCTCAGGGAAGTGTCGCACCATCGACGGTTGCTAGCTTGAAAGTTCCTTCTCCAAGCTTCTATTCGATGACGTATGGGCCTTCCCATGCGGGATTCATGTGAGATGGAGTTGGAAAGACTCGTTTCATAACGAGATCCCCCACATCAAAGGTTCTTGGTTGGACTTTTCCATTATAATATCTAGCGACTCGGTGTCTGTATGAGGCTGCTCTCAAATCAGCTTCTTTGCGTTTTTGATCAATAAAGTCCAATGATTCCAGTAAGAGATCTTGGTTCGTTGCAGGGTCGTAGTAAGTTACCCGATGTGATGGAATCTCAAGTTCCACGGGTATGACAGCTTCTGTGCCGTATGCCAATGCGAATGGAGTGTGGCCAATCGCGGTCTTGTGGGTAGTTCTATAAGCCCAAAGCGCCGTCGGGAGTTCATCTACCCACTTGCCTCTAGCCTTTTCCAAACGCTTTTTAATATGGACTTGATTATTTTGTTTACGGCTTCCACCTGTCCATTCGCCTTTGGGTGTGCAACTGCTGCAAACTTTTTCTCAATGCCACATTTCTGACAAAATTCTTTGAACTCCTTGCTTTCGAATTGAGTTCCATTGTCTGTTATGATGGTCCGTGGGAGGCCAAAACAACATATGATATTTTGTACAACGAAATTAATGACTTTCTTTGTGGTGATCGTGGCCATAGGCTCTGCCTCTGCCCATTTGGTAAAGTAATCGATTGTCACTATTGCATATTTCGCGCTTCCTTTGGCAATAGGTAAGGAGCCAATCAAGTTAATTCCCCACATTGCAAATGGCCAGGGACTAACCATTTGTGTGAGTTCCGTCGGCAGAGCTCTTGGAATTTTCGAGTATATCTGGCATTTGTCACATTTCTTCACATAATCTGCAGCGTCACGATTCACGGTTGGCCAAAAGTATCCATAATGGAGGATTTTCTTTGCCAATGTTTGCCCCCCGGTATGATCACCACACTCTCCCTCATGGACTTCTTTCAGTACCCGTTTTATCTTGTTATGGGCCACGCACCGGAGTAAGGGGGTCGAGAATCTCCTCCGATACATTATCCCGTCCTGTATTACATAACGCGAAGCCTTACGAAGGACTTGGCGTCTTTCGCTCCTTTTTTCAGGAAAATCCCCTTGTAGCAAGTACTGTTTGATCGGGGTCAACCACGATTCCTTCTCGAGTTTGGTTTCCAACACGAAGTCTATCTCCATCGTGTCTATACTTGGAGCAAGCAAGGTCTCAACAGGGAATAATCCCATTTGCTGTGCATCGCCAGTGCTTGCGAATTTTGCTAACGAGTCAGCTTCTATATTCTATTCGCGTGGGACATGGGGGATGGCATAATATTCGAGACTTGCCATAACTCTCGAGCCCGAGTGAGGTGAGGAGCCAGTCTCTGTCCCTTTGCTTGATAGTCTCCCCACACCTGGTATACCACCAGCTGTGAATCGCAGAAGATTTCGATCGACTTCACTCCCAGTTCGATAACAAGTCTTAAACCAGCAATCAATGCTTCATATTCGGCTTCGTTATTTGTTGCTACAAACTCAAGCTTCAAAGCGTAGCAGATCGATCGGTCTTCCGGAGTTACGATGACTATGCCTGCCCCCGAGCGACGGTCGTTAGATGCCCCATCGGTGTACATCTTCCATCGAACGGGAGGTATGACCCTGTGACTGCTCGGTTCATCTGGCAGAGTGAATTCAGTGATGAAGTAAGCTAGTGCTTGTCCTTGTATGGTCCTTCGCGGCAGGTAGGCAATGTCGAACTGGGTCAACTCAATATTCCATTTTAACATCCTTCCAGAAGTTTCCGGTCGTTGGAGTACTTGTCGCAAGGGTTGGTCAGTGTACACACCGATTGAATGTGCTTGAAAGTAGGGACGAAGCTTGCGTTACGCAACCACCAAGCAATAGGCGAGTTTCTCAATCTTTGGATAATTCCTTTCCACCCCTATCAAGCGTTTACCAACATAGTAAACTAGCTTTTGAACTCGGTCTTCCTCGCGGACCAAGGCTGTGCTGATGGCATGCTGGGAGATAGCCAAGTACACGTACAACGTCTCGTGGTCTACTAGTTTCGATAGTACCGGGGGATTTTCTAAGTGCCTTACCAGAGCCCGAAATGCTTCCTCACAGTCGGACGTCCATTTGAAGTTTCTCTTTCCTTTCCTTATAACGTAGAAGAAGGGAATACACTTATCTGTAGCTCTGGATATGAATCGACTTAGCGCAGCCACTTTTCCATTCAGGCTTTGCACCTGCTTTATGGTTCTGGGTACCTGTATATCTCGGATAGCCTGGATCTTCTCCGGGTTAGCCTCAATCCCTCGTGCGTTCACAATGAAACCCAAGAACTTTTCTGAAGCCACGCCGAATGAGCACTTCAGAGGATTGATCTTCATCCCGTAGTGCCTGAGTATATCGAACATCTCTGCTAAGTCTCGGATGTGGTCCGTTTGACTGCCGTGACTTCACAAGCATGTCATCCACATAGACTTCCATTGTTTTCCCAATCTGATCTTTGAACATTCGATTTACCAGACGTTGATAAGTTGCTCCTGCATTTTTTAATCCGAAGGGCATTACTACGTAGCAATACAACCCGACGTTGGTGACAATGCTGGCGTGTTCTTGGTCCGGGATGTGCATCGAAATTTGATTGTAACCAGAGTATGCGTCCATAAATGATAGTAACTCGTGTCCGGCTGTTGAATCGACCAGTTGGTCAATCCTCGGTAATGGAAAGTTATCCTTCGGGCATGCCTTGTTTAAATCAGAGTAGTCGACACAAATTCTCCATTTTCCATTTGCTTTCTTTACTAACACCGGGTTAGATACCCATTCAGGGTAGAGGGCGTCGCGGACGAACCCGTTGGTTTTTAGTTTTTCCACCTCCTCTTTGAGAGCTGCGGACCTCTCTGGGTCCATGCCCCTCCTTTTCTGTTTCACAGGGACATGTTTTGGGTCTATGTTCAGCATATGATTCGTAATTGCAGAAGAAATCCCACACATATCAGAATGTGTCCAAGCAAAAAGATCAAGGTTAGCTCGGAGGTAATCAATGAGGTTTTCAACCGCTATGGGGTCTAGCTGTGATCCTATTTTGAAAACTCGTGATGGGTCGTTGCAGCTAACTAAGATGTCAGTGGTCAGTTCGGCTGGTGCTGCATTTGTTTCCCTGGGTTCCCCATCATCATCTCTCGGATCTATGTCTCTATGGATCCGAGATTGCCGCCCGAGCTAGGGCTCGGACGCTAGTTGTCAATCATCAGAGTTTGGATGCGGACTAGGCTGTCCACAACCTTTCCTTTCTCCCTACGATGTGCCTCTCTGAGCTCAGCCACATAGCATGCACGACCGGTTGCCTGATCGTCGTGCACTACTCCTACTCCTTTGTCTGTGGGAAATTTTAACGTCAAACACCATGGGGCCATGGCTGCCCTGAATTCCGCCAGGGCTGGACGTCCTAGGAACACGTTGTATGGGGAATCGACATCCAGCACTATGAATGGTAGGATTCGCACTCTCCTGCGTTCACCTTGCCCCAGTTCGACGGGTAATTCCACATATCCCATGGCATCAGTTGCCGCGCCGTTAAAGCCATGGATCCTAGCTTTGGATGGTTTTAAATCCTTGGCTTCCAGTTTCATTTGGTCATATGCCTTCCGAAAGATTACGTTAACGTACAGAACTTCCGCAATAAATTAGAATTCTCTTTACGAATGTCGGCCCGTTGGTCGCGGATATGACCATTGGGTCGATAGCAGGGGCCTCTATCTTATCCGCATCTCTGCTCCTGAACACGATGTCATCATTTATCGTGCGTTGCTGCTTTGCGGGAGTTCCATCCTCCACATTCGAACAACACTCATAATCCGCATGTCTCAAAGAGTTAGCATATCTTCCATCTCCTGGCAGTTCTTATCCGCAGGTGAGGTCCGCCAGCAATCGTGTTAATGACCAATCTACCCACAGTCTGAGTAGGTTGTTCTGGTTGGTGTGGGGCTGGCCCTCGCCCAGGGTCCGATGTCTCTTGCCTTTCGTCCTGTGGGTCTTTGACAAATTCCTGTAGCTTCTTCTTCCTGATCAATTTTTCAATAGCGTTATGAAGATGTCTGCACTCCTCTGTGTTGTGCCCATAAGACTCGTGAAAGCGGCAATACTTTCCAGTTCGCTTCTGCTCCTCTGTTGATTCCTTTGGGCGTGGTTTTCTGTATTGAAAAGTGTTGTAGGTTGATAAGTAGATATTCTCAAGAGATGCATTCAGTGGAGTGTATTCGTTGTAGGTTGGGATTCTTGACTTCCATCTCCCCGTTTCCTTCTTCTTTGCGGGATTTCCATCTCCGGATTCTTTAGACTGCCCGGGCTTGTTCCGGACGTTGGCTTGAGCCTTTCCAGGGTTATTGCCAGTTGTCTTCACGGCGACGTTGCACTTTACAGATTCCTGAACGGGCCCTGGCGCCATGTCTTTCCTTGTCCATCGAGCTTCTTCCCTCCTTATGAACTGAGGAGCTTTCGAATAAAAACACTCCAGTGTGGCTGGGGGCTTTCTCGCCAACCAATCTTCAAATTCAGAATCGGGGTCCACTCCACGCATCACCGCCATCAAAATTGCGTGGTCGTTAGGATTGCTCACTTCGGTAGCGGCAACATGAAATCTCTGCAAGTATGCTTTCAGCGACTCTCCTGGAGCTTGGGTTACACTTGACAAGGACATCATGTCCTTTGGACGAGTGGTGTGTATCCTGAATTGTTCTATGAATTTCATTGCTAATTCGTCGAAGCTGGATATTGATCGTGGGGGAAGTTGAGTAAACCACATGGTGGAAATTCCGGATAGAGTAATCGGGAAGCACCTGCACTTGGTTGCGTCATTGGCTCTTGCTGAATCCGTCATCCATCCATACCTCATTACATGCTGTCTAGGGTCAGTTTTCCCTTCATAGGCTGGAATGGTGGGCATGCTAAACTTTCTCGGATATTCAGCCTGTAGAATGGGGTCCGTGAAGGGAGTATGGCTTTTAGACACTCCCCAATCTTCATTAGTCAAGCCTTGATTCTCTCTCATCAACTGCCTGATCATAACTGTCAAGTCCAGGGTTTGTATAGAAGAAGGGAGGTGTGGTTCCGTTCCACGGGCTCGATTTCTAGTAGATCGATCAGTGGCAGCTGCTTGTGCATTTTCATTCTTGCGGCGTCTACGCTTAGGCGGTTCATCAGCTGAGGTCGAACTATCATCTTCAGAGTAAGCGACGGGGCTACCTCCAGCATTCTGATGCTGCTGCTGAGTAAGCTGGGTTATGAGGTCAGCATTACTTGCATTTTCTCAGCAAGTTGCTTTCTACTCTCCTTAAGTTCTCTTATCAAGTCATTGAATTCCGCTCGGGAAACAACTTCTGCTTGGTTTTGGTTGGAGGGTCATGCACCTTGAACAGCTCGCTGATTGCTAGGCCCGAGTTGTTGCACACTAGCAGTTTCGTGGGCATCTGCATTTTGAGAGGCTGATCTTGTCTGTGGTCTTCCCATGGTAGAGTTATTGGTTGTAACTCTGAGCTGAATCAACAAATGCCTACAAATGATTATGGATCTCCTTCGGGGGATTTATGCAATCCAGTAGCTATAAAGTAGATCCCAATAGCTTGAGTTCAACTCTCAGTGAAAGCACCAAAATGTTGGCACCAACATTGGTCACCAACACCCTTAGAACGATTGTGTAGCGAGATTAATGAAGAAAGTAAATTAAAACAGAGAATAAAGTGTAAATTTAAATGCAGAGAACAAGAACACCAAATTTATAGTGGTCCGGCGTAACTGCCTACGTCCACTTTGAAGTTGATTTCCATTGATTTCCTTGACGGGTGATTACAGATACAATCCGTTTTTAGTTACTAGAATACAATTGTAAAGTAAAAGAAATAAGTCTGAAATGAGTCTTGAAAATGGCAGAGTCTCCCCAGTGTTCTCTAAAATCTCCCCTCCTTTTCTGTGCCCCTGCCCCTCTATTTATAGACAAAGGTGGGTTGGACTTCCCTGGTGGGCCTGGTAGCTGAATAACTCGGTCCAAGTAGGACAAGTCCTGTACGCCGAACCAAGCATGCCGAACGATCGAGTAGCGACCCATTTTCTTCATGTCGAACGACACGTCTGTTGTGGGGAAGAGTAGGCCGAGCAGTGTTTGGACCGGGCGTGTTGGAGAGAATGCCGAACCATTCTTGATTGCCGAACGGTTTGGTGCCGAACAGTCTGGGTGCCGAACGAGGAGCTTGATGTTTGAACACCATCTTGACCAAACGAGGCCTTTGGCCAAACGATGCTCTTGGCCGAACGAAGTTTCTGGATGAACGCCATCTTTGGCCGAACGTTGCTCTTGGCCGATCGAAGTCTCTGGCCGAGCGCCATCTTTGGTCGAACGATGCCTTAGGCCGAATGATGCCTTAAGCCGAACGATGCTCTTGGCCGATCGAAGTCTTTGGTCGAGCGCCATCTTTGGTTGGGAAATGTCTTAGGCCGAACGTTCTTTCGATGCCGAGCGTGACATGATGCCGAACCGATATGGTGTCGAACGTCTTCAGGCCGAACGCCCTTGGTAGGCCAAGTACTAAGTTGCAATGCTATGGTGCCGATCCATCTACATGTCGAGCGCCCTTGGTAGGCCGAGAACTAAGTTGCCCGGTCAATTCCCTGGGAAACAGTTTATTTTAATTTAAAAGAAATAGAAAACAAAGAGACACAAACCTTTTCATTTTCCTTGACTTTTCATGTGCTTTCCCTTTCATTTTCCTTTGCCTTTTCAATTCTTTTCTTTGGTCTTAGCCATGTATTCACCCTGATATTCACGTGAAAAACGTCCCACCTCATCTCCATTCACGTCTATTTTCATTTGAGAAAAAAAAGTGATTCATGGCTCCTCTTTTCCTTTTTCTTTTCAATTTTTTCCAATATTTTGCCTTCCTCTTTCTCTTGTTTGCTCGGCAATGTCCCCTTATCTCCTCCACCGACCACCACCACCACTTCCTTCTCCATATCCTCCATGGCCTGACCTCTCCCTCCTCTAACCAGCAAGTGCCTTGACCATCCCATGAACAAAACTCCGTAAAAATGTGTGCAAACCTCTCCAAAATTGCCAATATTTTCACCATTCCCTTCACACCTTGCCTCTCCTTCACCACTAGCTCCTCCTCCAGCCATGACCTGACCTGACATAACCTCTGGCTGCTCCTTCAGACCTGAAACAGTGCATGGCCGAACCCCACTTGACTATAGGCCGAGCCTAGATGCAACCCAAACTACACTTTATGCCCTGTCTCATTGTATTCCTTACCTTGTAACTCCCAAAAACCTTCCACATTCCTTTGTAGCTGTGCACTCATGATCCAAACCAGATCCTTTTCCACCTGAAAACATGTGTGGCCGAGCCCTAAGCATGTATGGCCGAGCATACATGGAGTTGTGGTCAAGAAAAAATGGTTGAAAAGCTTGGTAATGTCATTTGTTGCTTCTACTTTCCTATTGTTTCAATTAACCTTTGTATTGTATATATATTTATATTGCTTTGTTTAATTGTTGTGTGCAAGATCATATCTTTTCTCACTCTCATTTGAATCAATGTTGTGCCAAATCGTGCTTGTCGTGCCCTTAGAATCGTGCTTATGTGAGTTGTTTTGGTCTCCAGCTTGAAAAAGTGAGTTTTTCTCACTCTGACAATTCTACTTATGAAATGGTGAATCAATAACAAGTGTTTAGTAATTAAATGTTTATGCAAGTTAATGATGATGATATGATATGTTATTTCATGCTATTACCCTGTTAACTTTGATAATTATCACCTGACATCTGATATATGACAGTATATTATGACTTTGACATGTTAGTATCATTGTTTATATTGTTTATGCATATGTTCACACTGTTAGTTCCCTGTTAGAATAGAATCACTATGGGTTGAAATGATACATACCCGAACGGACTTTAGAATAAGAAAAAATCATTATGGGCTGAAATTATAGGCCTGGGTGATTTTTATTTACTTGGGATTGCGGGTTTGAAATGATAGAACCCGAGTTTTCTTTTTAAATTGCGGATTGAAATGATATATATCTGTATCACTTGGCCTAGGTTAGAAAAGATATACAGACCCCGTGGTATATTTTTAATGATTTTTATTAAGATATGTATTTTTAAAAGTATGAAATTTGATTTAAAAATATATATTTTATGGTTTTAAGAAAGCTAAATATTAAGTTTTGAATTTGTGAATTTAAGTATGTTAATTTGACGTAATTGTGAATTTTTGACTTCAATTTTTTTTAAATGTAAATAAAGAATGGAATTTAAATTTAAAGTTTTGAAATGATATTTGAATCAAAATGTTAAGTTTTATTTAATTTTGTAAGTTAAGAAAACAGTAAATTTTGACTTAACAAATGAAAGTGAGTTTTTAATTGGATATTTAATTATAAGATTTTATTGTGATAAATAATATGTTAAAAGTATTTAAATGTGAAATTTTAAGTCTAGAAATATGATTTATAAATTTAAATAGAAATTATTTGAAGTTTTATTGTTTTTGGAAAGTTATAATAAAATCTGGAATTTTATTAATAGAATTTCTAAAATGCTGTAGTTTTATGATAGCACTTTAAAAATGCCGTTGTTTTGCACTTAACTACGTTTCTAATAACTAAGTATCTATTATGGCATTTTATAAATGCCATTATTCCTAGACTAAACTATTTTGGAAACTATGAGCCACGATAGCACTTTATAAATGTTGTCGGTGCTATATTTTGACAATGTTTGAGATGTTATAGATTTTAACACTGTTTGAGTTATATTTTAAAGTGATAATTAATTTAACTTTTGGAATTGATTATTTGTGAAATATAAGGAGCATTGAATATATTTTAATATTTAAATTTGAATTTTAAGGAATTTAAATTGAATTTGAATTTAAATAAGGTTTACTTGGTTATGTGTTAAATGGAATGAAATGTAATGAGATGAATGAAAATTTTGAATGGAATTTTGAAATGTATTTTGTAATGATATTTGAAATAATAAATGAATGACATATTTGATTTTTAAATTATATTTAAATTTGAATATTTGAAATTGAATTCAAATAATGATTTGATAATGAGGTTTTGAAAGATATGATATTTTGATGATTGAAATGGTTTGGAAATAATTTGATCTTTATTTTGATAAAGAATATGAATTTGAAATGATTTTTGATAAATGAATACTTGAAGTTTATATTTATATGGAAGAATATTTGGTTTACTTGTAATTTGAGTTTATTTAAATATATTGAATTTATGAAATGAACATTTCAAAACTAAGTAATAATGAAGCTAAATTTGAGATATATGAAATTATAAAAATTTAGTTTTGAAATATGGTATATTTAAAGCTTTGGATTGATGGTTTGAATTGAATTAAATTGGAAATTTGAAATTTGGATTTAATTGAATAAATTTGTAAAATGCAAAGAATTAAAGGAATGTTTCATGATTTTAAATGTATGATTTCGAAATTTATGATTTTCAAAGTGTAATGATTTCAAGTATTTGGTTTCGAAAGAGTTATAACTTTGAAAGTATTATGATTTTGAAAGGTGAATATATGTTTGAATTGGAAATGATATCTTATTGATTTGGATATAGTTTTGAAATAAAATGGTTTTGGTTTCGAAGTATAAACTATTTTGAAAGGAACATGGTTTTGTAATGAAATGATTTGATTTTTGAAGTATAAACTATTTTGAAATGACCACGGCTTTATAATAACATTTGGTTGTTAAAGAGACCGGGATCGGAATTTGTCATACTATCTGCCAACTTCGAAAACCACTTTAACAACTGAGTACGCTGTGGAGATTCCAGAATGAAGTAGGATGGTGGCGACGATCCTATTGAGTTATGAATGTAGAGCCGACTCCCGTGAGTTGGCATAAGGTGGCTAAAACAGGAGCGATCGACGAGCCAAGTGAGGTCATTCCTCCGATCGGACACATTCCGTCGATACTATACTCTTACTTATGGTTGATTTGATGGCCATCCTCCTATTTTGATTTGAAAGTGTGTTCCGAGGTGGGTGGTAGTGGCTGCTACGCGTTACCACCAGCCCAAAAGCGTAATTGTTATATCTATCCTAGCATTGCCTTGTGCCGTGTCACCTACCATACCGAGCCTTTACTACGAGTTTGATTTTCTCCCGTAGCCCATGGAGTATTTAGGGTAGTCTCCCGATCTGAAGATATGCTGATACTCAATGGACTATTAGGACTATTACGTGTTGGGGGCTGTATGGGTAACCCTTTGACGCTATTTAAAAGTAAGTTTATTTTACTATAGACATTATTATAATAGCGCAATATTACTACATAGTAAATAGTTTAACGGATCTTTAAAGGATGGGCGATCCCAAGCATCCTTTAAGTTACTGATGCATTTTTTGTTACTGTTCACTTGAGTTGATTTACAGTTCATAAGTATTTATGTCCTGACTCGAGTGTTTTGTGTTTTTCTTTACGCTCGAGTTAGATTGAGTGATTTAACATTCAAGACTCACCTTCGGAGTTGGAGCTTTTCTTGAAGATCCAGCCATCTATTTTGTTTTTAGTATCCACTGATTTTAGTGATGTATTTTGATTTGTACCTGATGTATCTTATACTCTTCTGTTGTATCTTGTTTAACTTTGATGTATCTTATTTTTATATAGTAGATTCATGAACTACTATCTCTTTTAATTCCGCTGTATTATTATTTACTCTGTGTCTGCGATCTGTGATTATTTATATTACTGTATATTCTGAGATTTGCCAAATTTGAAATTTTGAAGTTTTATTGTTTTTGGAAAGTTATAATAAAATCTGGAATTTTATTAATAGAATTTCTAAATTGCTATAGTTTTATGACAGCACTTTAAAAATGCTGTTGTTTTGAACTTAACTATGTTTGAAATAACTAAATATCTATTATGGCATTTTATAAATGCCGTTATTCTGAAACTAAACTATTTTGAAAACCATAAACCACGATAGCATTTTATAAATGTTGTCATTACTAAATTTTGACAATGTTTGAGATGTTATAGATTTTAACATTGTTTGAGTTATATTTTAAAGTGATAAATAATTTAACTTTTGGAATTGATTATTTGTGAAATATGAGGAGTATTGAATATATTTTAATATTTAAATTTGAATTTTAAGGAATTTATTGAATTTGAATTTAAATAAGTTTTGCTTGGTTATGTGTTAAATGGAATGAATTGTAATGAGATAAATGAAAATTTTGAATGAAATTTTGAAATGTATTTTGTAATGATATTTGAAATAATAAACGAACGAAATATTTGATTTCTTAATTAATATTTAAATTTGAATATTTGAAATTGAATTCAAATAATGATTTGATAATGAGGATTTCGAAAGATATGATATTTTGATGATTGAAAGGTTTGGAAATAATTTGATCTTTATTTTGATAAAGAATATGAATTTAAAATGATATTTGATAAATGAATATTCGAAGTTTATGTTTATATGGAAGGATATTTGGTTTAGTTGTAATTTGAGTTTATTTAAAGATATTGAATTTATGAAATGAACATTTCAAAACTAAGTAACAATGAAGCTAAATTTGAGATATATGAAATTATAAAAATTTAGTTTTGAAATATAGTATATTTAAAGCTTTGTATTGATGGTTTGAGTTGAATTAAATTGGAAATTTGGGTTTAATTGAATAAATTTGTAAAATGCAAAGAATTAAAGGAATGTTACATGATTTTAAATGTATGATTTCGAAATGTTATGATTTTCAAAGTGTAAAGATTTCAAGTATTTAGTTTCGAAAGAGTTATAACTTTGAAAGTGTTATGATTTTGAAAGGTGAATATATGTTTGAATTGGAAATGATATCGTATTGATTTGGATATAGTTTTGAAATAAAATGGTTTCGGTTTCGAAATATAAACTATTTTGTAAGGAATATGGTTTGGAATGAAATGATTTGATTTTTTAAGTATAAACTATTTTGAAATGACTACGGCGTTATAATAATGTTTGGTTGTTAAAGAGACCGGGATTGGAAGTTGTCATACTCTCCGCTAACTTCGAAAACCACTTTAACAACTGTGTACGCGGTGGAGATTCCAGAATGAAGTAGGATGGTGGCGACGATCCTATTGAGTTATGAACGTGGACCCGACTCCCGTGAGTTGGCTTAAGGTGGCTAAAACAGGAGCGATCAACGGGCCAAGTGAGGTCATTCCTTCGATCGGACACATTCCTTCGATACTATACTCTTACTTGTGGTTGATTTGATGGTCATCCTTCGATTTTGATTTGGGAGTGTGTTTCGAGGTGGGCGGTAGTGGTTGCTACGCGTTACCACCAGCCCGGAAGCGTAATTGGTATATCTACCCTGGCATTGCCTTGTGTGCCATGTCACCTACCATACCGAGCCTTTACTACGAGTTTGTTTTTCTCCCGTAGCCCATAGGGTATTTAGGGTAGTCTCCCGATCTGGAGATATGCTGATACTGGATGGACTACTGGGACTATTACGTGTTGGGGGCTATATGGATAACCTTTGATGCTATTTAAAAGTAAGTTTATTTTACTATAGACATTATTATAATAGCGCAATATTACTACATAGTAAATAGTTTAACGGACCTTAAAGGATTGGCGATCCCAATCATCCTTTAAGTTACTGATGCATTTTTGTTACTGTTCACTTGAGTTGATTTACAGTTCATAAGTATTTATGTCCCGACTCGAGTGTTTTGTGTTTTTCTTTACGCTTGAGTCAGATTGAGTGATTCAGCATTCAAGACTTGCCTTCGGAGTTGGAGCTTTTCTTGAAGATCCATTCATCTATTTTGCTTTCAGTATCCAACGATTTTAGTGATGTATTCTGATTTGTACCCAATGTATCTTATACTCTTCTGTTGTATCTTGTTTAACTCTGATGTATCTTATTTTAATATAGTAGCTTCATGAACTACTCTCTCTTTTAATTCCGCTACATTATTATTTACTCTGTATCTGTGATCTGTGATTATTTATATTACTGTGTATTCTGAGATTTGCCAAATTTGAAATTTTGAAGTTTTATTATTTTTGGAAAGTTATAATAAAATCTGGAATTTTATTAATATAATTTCTAAAATGCTATAGTTTTATGACAACACTTTAAAAATGCTGTTGTTTTGAACTTAACTATGTTTGAAATAACTAAATATCTATTATGGAATTTTATAAATGCCATTATTCCTAAACTAAACTATTTTGCAAACTATAAGCCACAATAGCACTTTATAAATGCTGTCGTTGCTATATTTTGACAATGTTTGAGATGTTATAGATTTTAACACTGTTTGAGTTATATTTAAAAGTGATAAATAATTTAACTTTTAGAATTGATTATTTGTGAAATATAAGAAGTAGTGAATATATTTTAATATTTAAATTTGAATTTTAAGGAATTTAAATTGAATTTAAATAAGGTTTACTTGGTTATGTGTTAAATGGAATGAAATGTAATGAGATAAATGAAAATTTTGAATGGAATTTTGAAATGTAATTTGTAATGATATTTGAAATAATAAATAAATGACATATTTGATTTTTTAAATGATATCTAAATTTGAATATTTGAAATTGAATTAAAATAATGAATTGATAATGAGGTTTTTGAAAGATATGATATTTTGATGATTGAAATGGTTTGGAAATAATTTGATCTTTATTTTGATAAAGAACATGAATTTGAAATGATATTTGATAAATGAATATTTGAAGTTGATATTTATATGGAAGGATATTTTGTTTACTTATAATTTGAGTTTATTTAAAGATATTGAATTTATGAAATGAACATTTCAAAACTAAGTAATAATGAAGCTAAATTTGAGATATATGAAATTATAAAAATTTAGTTTTGAAATATTGTATATTTAAAGCTTTGGATTGATGGTTTGAATTGAATTAAATTGGAAATTTGGGTTTAATTGAATAAATTTGTAAAATGCAAAGAATTAAAGTAATGTTTCATGATTTTAAATGTATGATTTCGAAATGTTATGATTTTCAAAGGGTAATGATTTCAAGTATTTGGTTTCGAAAGAGTTATAACTTTGAAAGTATTATGATTTTGAAAGGTGAATATATGTTTGAGTTGGAAATGATATCATATTGATTTGGATATAGTTTTGAAATAAAATGTTTTTAGTTCGAAGTGTAAACTATTTTGAAAGGATAATGGTTTTGGAATGAAATGATTTGATTTTTGAAGTATAAACAATTTTGAAATGACCATGGCGTTATAATAACGTTTGGTTGTTAAAGAGTCCGGAATCGGAAGTTGTCATACTCTCTGCCAACTTCGAAAACCACTTTATCAACTGTGTACGTGGTGTAGATTTCAGAATGAAGTAGCATGGTGGCGACGATCCTATTGAGGTATGAACGTGGACCTGACTCCCGTGAGTTGGCTTAAGGTGGCTAAAACAGGAGCGATCGACGGTCCAAGTGAGGTCATTCCTCCGATTGGACATATTCCTTCGATACTATACTCTTACTTGTGGTTGATTTGATGGCCATCCTCCGATTTTGATTTGGGAGTGTGTTCCAAGGTGGGCGGTAGTGGCTGCTACGTGTTACCACCAGCCCGGAAGCGTAATTGGTATATCTACCCTGGCATTGCCATGTGTGTCGTGTCACCTACCATACCGAGACTTTACCACGAGTTTGTTTTTCTCCCGTAGCCAATGGAGTATTTAGGGTTGTCTCCCGATCTGGAGATATGCTGATACTGGATGGACTACCGGGACTATTACGTGTTGGGTGCTATATGGGTAACCCTTCGATGCTATTTAAAAGTAAGTTTATTTTACTATAGACATTATTATAATATCGCAATATTACTACATAGTAAATAGTTTAAGGGATCCTTAAAGGATGGGCGATCCCAAACATCCTTTAAGTTACTGATGCATTTTTGTTACTGTTCACTTGAGTTGATTTACAGTTCATAAATATTTATGTCCTGACTCGAGTGTTTTGTGTTTTGATTTACATTCGAGTCAGATTGAGTGATTCTGCATTCAAGACTCACCTTCGGAGTTGGAGCTTTTCTTGAAGATCCAGCCATCTATTTTGCTTTCAGTATCCATTGATTTCAGTGATGTATTCTGATTTGTACCTGATGTATCTTATACTCTTCTGTTGTATCTTGTTTAACTCTGATGTATCTTATTTTTATATAGTAGCTTCATAAACTACTATCTCTTTTAATTCTGCTGTATTATTATTTACTCTGTGTCTGTGTTCTGTGATTATTTATATTACTGTATATTTTGAGATTTGCTAAATTTTATTTACAGCGCGGTATTTTGAGCAATTCAAGTCCGACATGTGAAGATGCGAATGGTTGAAAGTATCGGGTCGTTACATTTGGTATCAGAGCTTTGGTAGCTCTAGGCAAACTCAACATATATGGTAAATGTATTTACAAAATCACTTTCATTCAAGTTTGAATCTTTTGTTTTTGACTCGATTCCTTTGAATTTTGGAACATTCCGTGCGGTTCCAAAATCCATTCGTGTCCCTCACTATTCGTCTTCTTTCGATTCTGGAGCATCCAATAACTCCACTTCAAATGATCTTTATAATGAGTCGGCGGTTTCGCCAATCTTAAATTTATTTGTAAAGGGGCGAAACTCCTTTAAAATAGCATCGGTTCACCAAAGATTTTATATCTTCGGTTTAGATGCTAGTACCTCTTATTATCTCAAACTCTATCTCTTGAGATCGAATGTAGATTTACCCCAGAAATTCACATCGATCTTATTCTTTAAGTCATGGTTGACCCGGTTAAAGTTGCCTGCGATTTATATAAACTTATCCATCTTCCTATTCTGTTAGCTAATCACCTCATCTTTGTTTCTAACTTATCTTCAAATCATTCTTGAAGTTTATTTGTAAAGTAATATTTAAATTGTTCTATATGTTTTGTTGTTTGAATTGTTGATGTTGATTTGGGTTTCTGATCGATTTGTCTGATCAACGCTATCGATAAGATTTCCAAAACACTTGGATAGAGAAAACTGACACAATATGCTTTTCAAATAAATTTTTGTAACTATACTATAAATCTTTTTCTGGATTTTATTGAATTGGTTGTTAAGAAATAATATTTGATTTTATATATCATTATCTCTTGTTTCATTTTTATATAATTGAACTATAAACATGATTATAAATTTATTTGGAAATTTAAAATGAATTTAAAACAAGAATTTGAGAATTTAATTTTTGATGGATTTCAAGCCTTGTATTTAAAATTTTAAAAAGGGTAAACTATTTAAAGTATTTTCGAATAGAAATTTGTTCCAAGTTTAAAATTAGTGCTCTTCTCTTTGTCGCTGTAAAATAATTTCGATGATGACTGCAGCATCACCGACATTCATTTTCGATTTTCGAAGTGAAGAGACCATTCTATAGTCTTACTACAGTTTTGTTTTGGAGAATTTAATTGATTTGAATTTCTAAAATAAGACTGGATTTATAACATATGCTGATATATGATTTAAATTTGAATGGATATATATACATATAGTATATGTGCATTTATTTATCTCTAAATAGTTTGGAATTTATTGGAAATTTAATTCCTAAATTTTATCTTGAAGGATAATTTTAAGTAAAATTTTAAGATTTGGATAAATATTCAAGCTTGAAATGATTAAATTGGAAAAATTTATTTGTATAATATACAATTTCATTCCAATATAACTTACCTAAATTATATAGAAGTTGAATATGTAATTGGATAATATACAATATAAAAATATTTTATAAATAAAATTCGAGTGGTTATAATAAATGTTATACACTTAAATTTTAGTTATAAAAAGGATAATAGAGGTAAACAGAGAAGGGTAATGGAATAATTTACAATATAAAATGATGTTAAAGGAACTAAGAATAAATTAAAGCAGCTATAATAAGTGTAAATTTATTTAACATAAGGGATAAAATATATTGAGAGGAATAATTTTAATTTTAATTAGGAATAAAGAAGAATTAACTTTATTGAGTACATTTTGAGTACATAAATGATTTTTTTTTCAAATCCATGATTTTAGAGATTGTTTAATTAAGATAATTGGACGATAGGATAATGGAATTAGAGATGGTTAAGATTTATTTAACTTGTGTAACATTAATTTTCAATTTGAGTTTAAATTCTCATGGTTTCGAATTTTTTTTTCAATCTATCTTTTGGGTTGTCCTTATTTCCTTTATCTTGCTACAGAATGGAAAGGCTATTGCTTATACCAGTCTGTTTGGAAATCTTTCTATAATCTTTGATAATCTTTGATACTCATCTTGAATCTGAGCACTGCTTGCCATCCACAGACCATCGGTCAAGCGGAAAGGGTGAATCAGATTCTAGAAGATCTTTCTGGTGCTTTTGTTCTTGATTTGGAGGATCTTGGGAAGATCATCCGCACCTTGTTAAACTTACCTATAAAAACAGTTATTGGGTATAATTTCAATCTTCTTGTCACCTTGTCTTAATCCTATTTTATTCTATCTTTTTTTGTGCATTCCCGTACCTCATTCTTTTTCAGGGACGAAAAGTTTTGAGTGGGGGAGAGTGTAACAACCCTGTGTTTTGTAAATTTATTTAAATTGAAATTCCTGATTTAAAAAACTTTATTTTATTTATTAAAATGGATAAATTTTGTTATTTTAAAAATAAATCTTGATTTTTATGTGAATTATAACTTCAAACATGAATAAATAGAATATTTTCCAGAAAAGTGGATTTTCGGTCAATATGGTCAAACTTTGACTTTTAAATTTTAAATTTAAATATTTGAATATTATGTTTTATTATGAAAATAAATTTAATTTCAAGAATACTGCTTTTCGTTTCGTTGAGATCCGATTTATATTGTGAAAGTTATGCTCTTTACAATATTGTGTGTAAATTGTTTTATTTAACAAAATTGTTTATTTTAAATTATATAAATAATATTTTTGTTCGTTCTAATTTGTGTATATATGTATATATGATATGTTACGTGTCTAATTTTATTTTTAAAACATTTTTAAAGTGTTGTTATAATTTTTCCAAAGTTAATTGTATATTGTTTATATTTTTAAGTCTAGTTTCAATTTTTAAGCTATTTTCTTATTTATTTTCTATTTTTTCTTAAATTATTTTTTTATTTATTTTCTTTTTCACTTTATTTTTTTCAGTTTTTTTATTTTATTTACTGAAATTTCATTTGTTTATTTTAATTTAAAAGAAATAGAAAACAAAGAGACACAAACCTTTTCTTTTTCCTTGAATTTTCATGTGCTTGCCCTTTCATTTTCCATTGCCTTTTCAATTCTTTTCTTTGGCCTTAGCCGTGTATTCTCCCTGATATTCACGTGAAAAAATTCCCACCTCATCTCCATTCACGTCTATTTTCATGTGAGAAAAAAAAGTGATTCATGGCTCCTCTTTTTCTTTTTCTTGTCAATTTTTTTCAATGTTTTGCCTTCCTCTTTCTCTTGTTTGCTCGGCCACATCCCTCATATCCTCCACCGACCACCACCACCACTTCCTTCCCTACATCCTCCACAGCCTGACGTCTCCCTCCCCTGACCAGCAAGTGCCGTGACCATCCCATGAACAAAACTCCACAAAAATGTGTGCAAACCTCTCCAAAATTGCCAATATTTCCACCATTCCCTTCACACCTTGCCTCTCCTTCACCACTAGCTCCTCCTCCAGCCATGACCTGACCTGACATGACCTCTGGCCACCCTTTCAGACCTGAAATAGTGCATGGCCGAACCCCACTTGACCATAGGCCGAGCCTAGATGCAACCCAAACACCATTTTATGCCTTGTCTCATTGTATTCCTTACCTTGTAACTCCCAAAAACCTTCCACATTCCTTTGTAGCCGTGCACTCTTGATCCAAACCAGATCCTTTTCCACCTGAAAACATGTGTGGCCGAGCCCTAAGCATGTATGGCTGAACATACATGGAGTTGTGGTCAAGAAAAAATGGTTGAAAAGCTTGGTAATGTCATTTGTTGCTTCTACTTTCCTATTGTTTCAATTAACCTTTGTATTGTATATATATGTTTATATTGCTTTGTTTAATTGTTTTGTGCAAGATCATATCTTAGCTCTCTCTCATTTGAATCAAAGTCGTGCCAAATCGTGCTTATCGTGCCCTTGGAATCGTGCTTGTGTGAGTTGTTATGGTCTCCAGCTTGAAAAGGTGAGTTTTTTCACTTTGACAATTCTACTTATGAAATGGTGAATTGATAACAAAAGTTTAGTAATTAAATGTTTATGCAAGTTAATGATGATTATATGATATGTTATTTCATGCTATTACCCTGTTAACTTCGATAATTATCACCTGACATCTGATATATGATAGTATATTGTGACTTTGACATGTTAGTATCATTGTTTATATTGTTTATGCATATGTTCACACTGTAAGTTCCCTATTAGAATAGAATCACTATGGGTTAAAATGGTACATACCCGAAAGGACTTTGGAGTAAGGAAAAATCGTTATGGGCTGAAATTATAGGCCTGAGCGATTTTTATTTATTTTTATTTACTTGGGACTGCGGGTTTGAAATGATAGAACCCGGGTTTTCTTTTTAAATTGCGGATTGAAATGATATATATCTGTATCACTTGACCTAGGTTAGAAAATTATATACAGACCCCGTGGTATATTTTTAAATGATTTTTATTAAGATATGTATTTTTAAAAGTATGAAATTCGATTTAAAAATATATATTTTATGGTTTTAAGAAAGCTAAATATTAAGTTTTGAATTTGTGAATTTAAGTATGTAAATTTGAAGTAAATGTGAATTTTTGACTTTAATTTTTTTTTTAAATGTAAGTAAAGAATGAAAATTAAATTTAAAGTTTTGAAATGATATTTGAATCAAAATGTTAAGTTTTATTTAATTTATAAGTTAAGAAAACAGTAAATTTTGACTTAACAAATGGAAGTGAGTTTTTAATTGGATATTTAATTATAAGATTTTGTTGTGATAAATGATATGTTAAAAGTATTTAAATGTGAAATTTTTAGTCTAGAAATATGATTTATAAATTTAAATATAAATTTTTTGAAGTTTTACTGTTTTAGGAAAGTTATAATAAAATTTGGAATTTTATTAATAGAATTTCTAAAATGCTATAGTTTTATAACAACACTTTAAAAATGCTGTTGTTTTGAACTTAACTATGTTTGAAATAACTAAATATCTATTACGGCATTTTATAAATGCCGTTATTCCTAAACTAAACTATTTTGGAAATTATAAGTCACGATAGCACTTTATAAATGATGTCGTTGCTATATTTTGACAATGTTTGTGATGTTATAGATTTGAACACTGTTTGAGTTATATTTAAAAGTGATAACTAATTTAACTTTTGGAATTGATTATTTGTGAAATATAAGGAGCATTGAATATATTTTAATATTTAAATTTGAATTTTAAGGACTTTAAATTGAATTTGAATTTAAATAAGGTTTACTTGGTTATGTGTTAAATGGAATGAAATGTAATGAGATAAATGAATATTTTGAATGGAATTTTGAAATGTATTTTGTAATGATATTTAAAATAATAAATGAATGACATATTTGATTTTTTAAATGATATTTAAATTTGAATATTTGAAATTGAATTCCAATAATGATTTGATAATGAGGTTTTTGAAAGATATGATATTTTGATGATTGAAATGGTTTGAAAATAATTTGATCTTTATTTTGATAAAGAATATGAATTTGAAATGATATTTGATAAATGAATATTTGAAGTTTATATTTATATGGAAGGATATTTGGTTTATTTGTAATTTGAGTTTATTTAAAGATACTGAATTTATGAAATGAACATTTCAAAACTAAGTAATAATGAAGCTAAATTTGAGATATATGAAATTATAAAAATTTAGTTTTGAAATATGGTATATTTAAAGCTTTGGATTGATGGTTTGAATTGAATTACATTGAAAATTTGAAATTTGAAATTTGGGTTTAATTGAATAAATTTGGTTGTTAAAGAGACCGGGATCGGAAGTTGTCATACTCTCTGCCAACTCCGAAAACCATTTTAACAACTATGTACATGGTGGAGATTCCAGAATGAAGTAGGATGGTGGCGACGATCCTATTGAGGTATGAACGTGGACCCGACTTCCGTGAGTTGGCTTAAGGTGGTTAAAACAGGAGCGATCGACGGGCCAAGTGAGGTCATTACTCCGATCGGACACATTCCTTCGATACTATACTCTTACTTGTGGTTGATTTGATGGCCATCATTCGATTTTGATTTGGGAGTGTGTTCCGAGGTGGGCGGTAGTGGCTGCTACGCGTTACCACCAGCCCGGAAGCGTAATTGGTTTATCTACCCTGGCATTTCCTTGTGTGCCGTGTCACCGACCATACCGAGCCTTTACTACGAGTTTACTTTTCTCCCATAGCCCATGGAGTATTTAGGGTAGTCTCCCGATCTAGAGATATGCTGATACTGGATGGACTACCGGGAATATTACGTGTTGGGGGCTATATGGGTAACCCTTCGACGCTATTTAAAAGTAAGTTTATTTTACTATAGACATTATGATAATAGCGCAATATTATTACATAGTAAATAGTTTAACGCATCCTTAAAGGATGTGCGATCCCAAGCATCCTTTAAGTTACTGATGCATTTTTGTTACCGTTCACTTGAGTTGATTTACAGTTCATAAGTATTTATTTCCTGACTCGAGTGTTTTGTGTTTTTCTTTACGCTCGAGTCAGATTGAGTGATTCAGCATTCAAGACCCACCTTCGGAGTTGGAGCTTTTCTTGAAGATCCAGCCATTTATTTTGCTTTCAGTATCCAGTGATTTCAGTGATGTATTCTGATTTGTACCTGATGTATCGTATACTCTTCTGCTGTATCTTGTTTAACTCTGATGTATCTTATTTTTGTATAGTAGTTTCATGAACTACTATCTGTTTTAATTCCGCTGCATTATTATTTACTCTGTGTCTGTGATTATTTATATTACTGTATATTCTGAGATTTGCCAAATTTTATTTACAATGCGGTATTTTGAGCAATTCAAGTCCGACATGTGCAGATGCGAATGGTTGAAAATGTTGAGTCGCTACATTTACAGTCAGAAAACATAAATAACTTGTCGAATTTTGTTAAATGACCTAGAAATTAGAAGAAGACAAACCTAATGACATTTTAATAATATATATATTTGGTAAGGCCAACCGGTTTTTATAGTGGACCGTCCACTTTTTATTACAACAAAGTAATAAATACATATAAGATACATAAGTTAGGCAAATTCCTAAACTACTAAACATGGTATTTTTAAGTGGCCTGACCACTGACAACTCATGCTTGAGAACATCATACAAACAAGTTTTCACTAGCACCATGCAAGGTACAAACAATTACAATCAAGTTGCACTAGGCAATCCCACAAACACTCGCCTTACAAATCCATAAACACTGAAACAACCTAAATTTCAAAAAGAAACAAGTTACACAATGCAGCTCCCTAATGACCGTCCAACCACTCCAAATCAACAGCATAGCAAAATGAGACAAATTTCATCAATAACCACCAACTTTGACACCCTGCCACAAAGACAGGGGACAAGACAATGGTTTGAACAACCAAGAAAAGATCAAGATCCGAATACACACAAGGATTGAAAAAACAGCCAACAGTTCCAAAACCAAACGAATAAACACTAGAAAAGAACACAAAACCAATGACAGGAACTACGACAGCCATGAAAACACATACCCAAAGCCACAAATAACACCTTGATTAAGAAGCATGACAAACACCAAAATCAGACCAAACTCTATGCTGTAAAGTTGTCCTAAAGAGCAGGGAAGAAGGGATGAGAAAATAAGGGTTCAGACTTAGGTATACAGGAACACAAACTACAAAAAAAAGACAAAATAAATTAACCGAAACAAAATATAGAAATAGAAGCACCGAACTAAATAGAGAGAAACACGCTAAACCAATGAGACGAACAGCCACAAAAGAGAGAAAGGACCGGCAAAAAGATCCAAGACAACCCAAAATGAGGAAATTCAAAACCAAAAACGGACACATCTGTTGCAAGCAATCACCATAGCCAAGATGGAATGAAAGAAGGAAAGGGAAGTCCAGAATTGAAGCTGGAACCAAAACCTTCGAACTAGACAGTTGGCAAAGGAGAATCTACACTAAATGACCTACAACCAAAAAGAGGAGATCCAAACCACCAGAAGATACGACCAAAGAGAAGCTCACAAGCAGGAGATGCCAAAACTAAGTCAGCTGACAGAGCAGGGGAAAAACCGATTAGGCAACTTCGTTCAAAGACTAGCAAGTACCAAGGATGGATGGGAGAGCGATGGAGCAAAAGGTCGCTAAAATAAAAAACGACAGCAACGAAGAAAGCTCGGTTTCAAGGGGAGGAGAGGATTGAATTTACAAAAGATTGCGAGATGGATTAGGCGAAAAATGAATGAATTGGGATAAATGAGAGAGGCGGGCGAAGTGAAAATCTAGTCTCCATTGATGACGATTTAATAATTTATGCTCCGATGAGTAGTAAGATATTAATTTCAAGATTTTAGGCTAAACATTTGTTAGTTTTGCCTATAAATAGAAGTGTGAACCTTATTTTCTCGTCCTATTCTAATCTAAAACACTTTACCATCAATCACATCAAATCCTAAGCATATTCAAAACAAAAATATTTTTTATAACCATTTCAATTCTTCTTCCTCTTCGCCCTTCTACACAAAATTTTTAAAATTCATAACTTCTTCATTTCTTAATGCATTTCGAAAAAATCAATGGAAAACTGAAGGATGCGAAAAGTACTATGATCTCATATCATTTCAGAGGTGGAATTTGTAAGATTGGAGGCTCAGAAGACCCGAACAGAAGAAAAAAAATGATGAAATCTCATACACCATTTTCATCCTTCTTTGTCAACTTCAAAATGTTGTATTCTCTCATTTCTTAATGGAATTTGATTATTTACGATCTATACACCTATAGAGACAATTACTATCATTTGGAATAGGAATATTAGCAAATTTTTGAGGTTTCTAGGTGCAAATGGCGTGGACAACAGAGAGAGAGTTGAGTTCTTCTTCATTCGAGAGTTTTGGTGAGTGTGATACATCCTATCTGTGTATATATTGATAAGACATAGTAATTCACTCTTTATGACCTTAAATAAAGCAATAAATGATGAAATTGATATAAAAAATTATATATACACATGTTTATTTAGTATGGCATGGCTAGATATTTAAAAGTGATTTTTATAAATAGTAAATTGACAAAGTTTGATTTCTACCTAACTAAAAAGTGTAAAACACAAAGTAATCCGAATTAGACATTGTATATATCAAAATTGTATTTGTCAATGATAGAATCCATTGTTAATGTTCGTTTGATGATATAAAGTAATATTTTCTAACTAAATTGTTTAATAAAATGCAAAAATGTCCTTGAACTTTAAACGCTTATAACTTTTGCATATAACCTCCATTTAACGTGCGGTTGGCAGCATCGCGATCTTAGTGAGACGAGGAACGGATTGATGTGTTATTTGCCGTGTTTTGTCATACTTTAAAAAAGTGTTTTAGTTTAGATAGGTACATTATACGTTGTTTGATATAGCGATAGTGGACTGAGATATTTTGTTCCTCAATAGCGAGTTGCTTACGATGTGATGAAAGTGGGTTGAGACTTTAATTCCTCAGTAGCGAGTCACTTACAAATTGGTGATAGTGGATTGAGATATTTGTTCCTTACTAGAAAGTTGGTTATAATTTAGCGATAGTAGGCTGGGACATGTAGTTCCCCAGTAGTAAGTTGCTTACGATGTGGTGATAGTGGGCTAAGACATTTTTTGATCGGTAGTGGTCGCTTTGTATTTGACGAGAGTGAGCTAGTAGTTAGTCGCTTATGATCGGACGATAATGGATCGAGGCATGTAGTTCCTCAATAGTGAGTCGCATATGTTTTTGACGACAATAAGTTGGGGTTTCAGGCTCAATCGTGTTGCAGTTGTTCATTGGCATGCGAATTGGGACTTTAGGTTAGATCGAGTGCATAAGATTAGATATAGGTTAGATTTTAGTAAGACATTAGCATATGATGTCAATATAGTATTATATTGTATTTATCTGACTTGTTGGATGCAGGTGACATAGATTAAGGTAAGATTTTCGGGCATGTGTTGTTTTACTTGCTTACTAGTATTATACACTTATATAATGTGTTTCACTCACTAATCATATGTCTGACCCCTTTATCATTTTCTTCTTTTTAGTTGCACTCTGATAAGGCGATAAAGAGGATTGGTGGTGGTTTGGAGGCGATGATACCATGGGGATATACATTTATTTGTCTATTAGATATCTACTATTTTATCTTAGTTATTCCTAGATATTAGGTTGTTTTTTTTGACTAATGTAGAGAAATGTTTTAAGTAAAGTATATTTGGTACTATGTTTTTCGTTCATTTGAGACTATTGTATTATTGATTACCATTATGTTTTATTCCTTCTATTGTGAATTATAAAAAGTGTAGAATATTATAGATAGCATGGTGATCTATTTTATATTTTACCGCAAATGGTCCGTCATCTACAAGGTCTGCGATGTCCGCGTCATTTTATGTGTGAATCGAGGTGTCATAAATGGCAGGTTGTTACATTTGTTATGGTAGAGACATAGTCTAAACACTCTATAGGTGTATTCACATCTTAGAGCTTGACGTGATAGCACCAAAAAAAATGAGAAAATGAAGTTGGCCAAGCATAATAAGGTAAAGGTTTAGATGGAAGTATGATGGAGCTCGGGGAGACAATATGAGTTTCCCATCACGATCTCTTTTCCAATAAGTTCCTCTCTTAGTTAATTTATAGATTAGTTTGCTCATTAAGTCGTTATTTATTTGCGTTTTTGCTTTAGCTAGATAGTTGACATAGGCATGGATGTATGGATAATCAGATTGGCTGTATGCACATCTTTATGATGTGTTTTGGCTGTTATGGTGGTTTTGTTTTTGAGTTATACCTGTGTAACCTATATCGTGTTAGCTTGTATGTATGTACACTCCAACCTAGGATAGATACCTATAGTTGGTTTCTTGATTGTGCTAAATAAACTATATGTGCTATTTATTATTTCTTTATATATGCGCTTACTAGTTTTGTTCATGGACGTGGTTTTTTACTTTCACTTTGATATGGTTGCATATGGATGTATGGATGCGCATGCATGCATATATTAGGACATTTGTATACTTGGTTGCACTGCATGTAATTTCATATAGAAGTCGAATTTAGCTACACTTATGCTCATCTCATATCATGTCATCATATTTTATATATCATATATATTACATGCTCTTTGTTGCGTTTTCGCTTATGTTGTATAATGGACCCTAGGTAGATATAGTTGTCTATTTTATGTGTTTGTATGATGTATAGGGAGTTGTATAGTCCATCGCTTGAAATTTCGAGAACGAAATTCTTTTAAGGGGGGAGAATGTAACACATCATTATGTTATGAAATTGAACAATTGAATTAAAAATGGTAAGGGTTAAGATAAAGAACAAAATAGTACATTTCTACAGAAACTGGACTTCGGCTTCAAGACATGTCCTATTACATTCGGAATGTCATTTACAGTTAGAAAACATGTGTAACTTACTAATTTGGTTAAATAGAGTAGAAATTAGAAGAAGTCAAACCTAGTGGCATTTTCGTAATATATTAATTTCGAGATTTTATGTTAAACATATGTTATGTCAACCTATAAATAAATGTGCAAACCTTATTTTCCAATCCTATTTTATTTTAATTTACCTTATCGCTAAACTCTATTAAATCCTAAGCATATTCAAAACAATAATCTCTTTTATATAACTGTTTCATTTCTTCTTCATCTTCCCTCTTCTCCACAGAACTTCGAAAAGTCATAACTTCTTTGTTTCTTAACGGATTTCGACTAAAGCAGTGGCAAATTGAAGGATGCAAAGAATACTGCGATCTCATATTATTTTAGGTGTGGAATTTGTAAGATTGAAGGCGCTGTAGACCCTGACAACAAAGAACAATGATAAAATACAACATACTATTTTTATCCTTCTTTATCAAACTTCAAAATGACATATCTTTCTCGTTTCTTAACAAATTTTTATGATCTACCCATCAAAACAACCATAGAGATGAGTATAATTTAGAAAAGGAATATTGGTGAATTTCTACCGTTTAAAGTCATAGGACAGCTAAGATAATGTTGAGTTCTCATTTATTCGAGAGTTTCAGTGAGTGTGATTCATCGTATTTGTGTGTATATATATTAAAAAGATATAGTAATTCACCCCTTATGATCTTAAATTAAACAACAAATAATGAAATTAAAAAATGATTATATATATATATATACCTGACTACGTAGTATGTCATGGCTGGATAATTTAAAAAGTGACTTTCTAAATTGTAAATTAACAAAATTTGATCTCTTCCTACTTAAAAAGTGTAAAAGACAAAAGTACTCCAAATTAGACATACTATACATTAAATTTTTACTTGTTAACGAAACAAATCCAGTTGATGTTCCTTCGATGATATAAAGTAGTATTATCTAATTAAATTATTTAATAAATTAAGAAAATGCCCCTGAACTTTAAGCATTTATAACATTCGCATACGACCTCTATTTTATGCGCAGTTCGCAGCATCGTAATCATGGTGAGATGAGGCACGCTTTGCTAAGTTTTTGCTAAGTTGGATAGATACGTTATACGTTGTTCGATATGGCGATAGTCGGCTGAGATATTTTTCCTCTTGGTAGCGAGTCACTTACAATGTGGTGATGGTGGGCTGAAACTATAGTTCCTCAGTAGCGAGTCACTTACAAATTGGCAATAATAGGCTGAGACATTTTGTTTCTTGGTAGTGAGTTGCTTATAATTTGACGATAGTGGGTTGAGACATATAGTTCTCCAGGAGCGAGTCGCTTACGAAGTGGTGATAATGGGCTGAAACATTTTGTTCCACTATAGTGAGTCGCTTATGATTTGGCGATAGTGGGCCGAAATATGTAGTTTCCAGTAGCGAGTCACTTACGATTAGGCAATAGTGGGCCGAGACATGTAGTTCCTCAATAGTGAATCATATATGTTTTCACTCAATAGATATATATCTGACCCCGTCTATCAGTTTTTTCTTTTTAGTTATACTCTGATAGGTTGATAAAGAGGACTGATGGTGACTTGGAGGTGAATATACGATAGAGACGTGCTTTTATTTGTCTATTAGCTATGTATTATTTTATCTCAGTTATTCGCAAATATTATGTTATTTTTGTTATTATTGTAAAGAGATGTTATAAGTGTAGTATATTTAGTGTTGTACTATTTTGTTTGTTTGGAATTATTATATTATTGATTACTATTATATTTTATTCCTTCTGTTGTGAGTTTAAGAAAGTGTAGAATATTATTGATAGCTCGGTGTTTTATTCTATGTTTTATCTTGAAAAGATCCACCGCCTACGAAATGTGTGATGTCCACGTCATTTTATGCATGAATCAAGGCGTTATAGGTAGTGGGTTGTTACATTATATGTCATTTTTGAGCTATCAAGTATGTAGACAAAATATATTTCTTTTTGTGGTGTACTAACTACTGTAACTATTGTTCTGTATTATATTTTATCCACTTCCAATATTCCTATATTGGGTACTGTTATATATGTTCCCGATTCCGTATTGTTCTATCGGGAAACTCCTTGTGCTATTGCTTTGTACTGAGATGTGATATGTTCGGTAAGTATTCTTATTGTTATTATGACATATACATGTTGGTACAATGGGATGCATACGACGGAGTGCCATTATAATCACATTCTCTGTACTATCAGACGACATTACTTTTGTATTACTCTTTTGTACTACCGGTATAGGGGCAGGGCGTTATAAGATTATTTTATTTTGAACAATATTTGCTGTAAATGTTAAGTTGTGTAATCAAATTACAAATAGCTCCCAGGGCATACCCTTAATTCTATCAATCTTCCACTTGCACTTGGTGTCAATTATGGTGTCTCATAACTATATTCTTGGTTAGTCCAAGATTAAACTGATAAAGTGTCTTGGTGAGTAAATCTATAATAATATTATTATTCTATATCTGTTTTATTAGATCTTAATTCTCTATCACCGAATATTATTTATCATGTGATACATACAGAAAATGTCTTGGCCTCTTATGAGTACTTGGTTCCTTTTGCATTATATAATGCATTTATGATGTCATAATATATTACTGGACTTCCAATAAACGTAAATACTCCTGGCTTAATTATAATTTTGCACACATACTACTTGAGAGTTCTAAATTTGAATTCCTTCAAATGATAATCAAGAATGGTCTTAACTACCATCTAACAATTTTCACTAGATTTGATATTTGTTTACGGCACCAAGTACAAAAGTAAATTTTGATCTAACACATGGCATAGCATACATGATGGGGTATATGCCAATGCATAAGGAAACCATATCCTGTGCACTTTTCTGTCATCCGTAGATAAAGAAATCCTTTTTTGAAAGGAAAATTCCATTATGCATGGGAGCGTTTCCTTATTTGGAGTTTTTCTGTTAAAAATTATAATATGGTGTTTATGCATATTGATTAGAACAATCACAACTACCTTATATACCAAGTATATGAGATGTCTCTCTTAAAACCATTATCGATAATTTAAAAATCATGCTTTAATGATTGTAACATAGGTATATCATTACCAATCATTAGCATGTTGTTTATATAATATTGAAAATGTTTTACATCTATATTTTATTTCTTTTAGGCACACATTTCCTTTACATTTTGACTAAAATCACATTATTTGATTTCTTTATCAAAATACATGCTCCAACCTCTAAATGTTTGTTTAAGATCATAGACAGATCTTTAAATTCCATAAGCTTAGTTTCTATTCCCACTAACTCAAGACACTTTGTCTATGCTGTACAAACATATCCTTGAAATCATTACTTAAAAAGTCTATTTTAGTAGCCATATGCCAATGTAGGAAATGCGGATTACGGATCTTAAGGCTGGATTAACACCATATGGGGGGGGGGGGGGGTGAATAGTGTTTAATCAATTTTATGGAATTTTTGAAATATTTTCATATTAAACACATACAGATGCAATTTCACAAACACAGAGACAATCACAGAATCAGACACAAACGCAAATAGTAAATAAAAGCAGTAAAGGAAAGAACACACCGGAATTTTATACTAGTTCGGAGCTATCCTACGTCTAGTCCCATACAATTTCTTGTGCATATTTCTTTTCAAATATAATATCGATATTACAACCTTGATTTCAATTCCACGAGATACACCCTCATGTCTTCGAGTCTAGGGCAAATTCTCTTGATTTAACCAGGCTACAAAATCACCTAATTAATTTACGGGCTACAACCACACCCAATCGACTAACCGGCCACAATCGCACCGTTTTCAATCACACTTTGATAGAGAGATAGTCGATGAACTTCGATCTTTCGATTTTTGATCATAAATGATCCTATAACTCTGAATAGCACTTAGATCTTTGAGAGAGAGTGACAAATAATCAAACTAGAGATGATCGAGTTTGATTCACGTAGAATTTCAACAGAGTTTTGTTCAAACATTTGAAATATAAGAGAATATTTGAGTAGAGAAGAAAGAGTGAAGAAATGAACAAAAAATAATTTAAAATTAGTTGAAAACAACTGGTATTTATAGGAGAACAACGGTCATGTCCATTCATGAAAGGTTGTGACGAATAGACGCTTCTTTTGAAAATATGAATTTTAAATTCTGCGGCTACCATATCGACATGAGGGAATGAGGGATGTCGACATGCCTATGTTAATTTTGGAAATAGATTTTGCTTTAAAATAATTTCTATTCTAAAACTTGTCAAAACAATTTCTAATCTTTATAAACCATTTTGAATATAATTTAAACTTATAAAAGAGTTTTAAAAAGTAATCTTAAAATATATAATCTATAATATTAAAAACTAAATATAGATTTCTTTAAAATATATTAAAGTTAA
The DNA here is from genome assembly GCA_030765085.1 of Allium cepa. Taxonomy (NCBI): domain Eukaryota; kingdom Viridiplantae; phylum Streptophyta; class Magnoliopsida; order Asparagales; family Amaryllidaceae; genus Allium; species Allium cepa. The sequence continues at coordinate 445,177,416 of CM060929.1, forward strand.
AATATTAAAATCAAGAGATAGTTTAGAAAACAAGAGATGAGTTTGAAGTTAATATGATTAAAAATAGTTTTTGAATTAAGGCTAAAATATTTAAATTAATAGAGATGACTTTAAAAAGATAGTTTTGAAAAATAAATCATATTGAAAATTTCGTGGATTCCATTCCACTAGAGAAGGTCGTGGGTTCCATCCCACTAAAGGGGCCGTGGGTTCCATCCCACTATTAAAACGAGAAGGTGGATTCTATTCCACAATTTAAATCAGAATAAAGATTTTAGTGCTATTATGAAGTTTTAACATAAATCTAGACTCTATTACTTATCTTGATATCTTGAACTATTGAACTCTTGATATCTTGAACTCTTGATACTCATGAGTATTCAGTCTTAAATTCGTCAGTCTTGAAACTCTATACTCAGTCTTGAACCTTTATATTGTACAGTCTTCATTCTCAGTACCTGCATATATATATATATATATATATATATATATATATATCCTTAATATACATATATATAGACAAGAATATTAGTATTTATATTTTATAACAAGTCCTAAGGTTGTTGTCATCGAAACCATCATCTCAGGAACTAACAATCTCCCCCTTTTTGAGGATGAGAACCTTTGTTTATAAAATCTACTTCAATAAATTTCGATTCTACTCCGGCTCCCCCTTATTCCAACAACTCCCCTTTAATCTACTAACCTCCCCCTTAATGTAAGCCTATCTAACCTATTTTATATATCTCCCCCTTCGTCATCAACAAAAACTAATCCTAAACTTCATAACTCCCCCTAAATCTTATACTATAACATCATATACTTACATAGTAAAAAAAAGAATGTAAACGAGGTAGATAACAATATGAGTAAAATATTGTAAGGTAAATGTGAGAGATATGAAAATTTCAAACACAATAAATCGTCATATACATCATGCTTTCACCAAACCACACCACACAATATTCAAATCAATCCAAACCATACTAAATCCAACCAAACCAAATCAAATCAAATCAAACCAAAAAATTCAAACCAAATCAAAGTAAATCAAACCGCGTATCTTAAATCAAACATTTCTTGTAACTTCAACCCATCCTTCTTCACTAAAGATAGGATCTGCTTTTATAACATTCCATTCTTCACTATCTTTGTTCAGAGTTCCTTCTGGATTCATTTTGAGTTCTTCTTTGTTGAGGGCTAAGATCATTCATCGAATGGATTCAAAGTGCCTTTCTTATTCTTTTATCATCTGCATTTGGCTTAATTCTAAGTCTCTCTGATTGCGGCAGATAAAAGTAAGCATGTTCTTGAAGGATTTGAGAGTTCTCTTCAAGATTCTCACTTAGATTATGAATAGGAGAGGCCATTTTTTGATAAAATTTGAAGAAATTCAATAGAAAATAAGGAGAATTGAAAATATGCATTTTTGTGGAAGAAACGGGTATTTAAATAGTTAGGAAGTCATTTGAAATGAAAAGGCACAAGGTAGTTATGTCAATTTCAATTTCAAAACAAAAACAATTTTCTGGCCATTACATGTCGACATGGGGGTAGTGGGATATCGACATGCCCTTGTTTATTTTGGAAATTTGTTTTGTTTCTTTATATTATGTATAAATATATAAATATAAATATAAATATATATATGTGTATATATATATAAACTTATATAATATAATAACAAGCATTCCAGAGATATTTTAGAGCTAATAAACAGAAAATAAAGGATTTCATTGATAAATTTAGTTAACATTACATAAATGATACATAACATTAACGAAAGAAAGATACAAACTAATACAACATGAAATGAAACTAGTATTAGTTAGAGGATGATGAAGATGATGATAATCCAAGCGTATGACTCACTTTCCCAAAGAACTTGTTCATTTTGGTGGAAATTTTCTCCAACTTTATACTAACAGATCTTTTGAGAATCCATTGGTTTTCCACGAAAATCTTTTGGTTTTTAAGATGTATTTTGTTGGATAGTTATTTGGAGTGATATGGTATTCAATGCTTTCCATTGAAGTTTCTTCCTCCTCCTCTCCTTCTTCTTCAATTTCCATCTCCTCCCCTTCTTCCTCCTCCTCCTCTTCTTCCAACTCTTCATGAGCCAACCTATCATTCTTTTCGGCAAATGTATCATATGGTTGAAACACAAGCAGAATTTTCATGAGTGAGATATTAGCATGGTTAAAAACTTTTCTAAAAACGAACTCCTCTCTCTTATAATCAACACCAAAATAGTTAAAAATCCGAGTAAAATAAATCCCACGATAAAAAGTGTTTTCTCCTAAAGTAAAATTTTTGGGACGAAATTCATCCAAAATTACTTGCACCCAATTAATGTCATAGTCCCTAAAAATAACAAAAAGTTCCTTACAAACTTTTAAAGTAGGGTGATTGAGATTTCCCGATCTTGGATTAATGGTATGTTGCCAAAGAAGGTTTACAATTCTAGCTTTAGAACTGAAATTTTAGTGTATAAACTCAAAGTTATCATCTCCTTCAAAGATGTGATGAAATATCTCATGATCATGATAATAAATTTGAAAATCTGAAAGATCCAGTCCTGTATACTTACAACCAAGAATGTTATCCAAAGTCTCACTGTTTAAAATAATACACATTCCTTTAACGCTACTCCACAATTCCCCCTCGCTTCCTTCATAAAAACCACGATTCAAATTTGCATAAAACATTTTAACAAGATTAAGATAACAAACAAAATCATTTTGAGAGTCATCAATTAAACTAAGAATTTGATTCTCCTCGAAAAGAACATTGAGTTCATATGAAGGAAAATCACAGAAGATGGAAATTTTTTCCGTATGGACTTTTCCAAAGTTTACGTAGCTAATGTAAGCTTTGATAGCTTCCGGATCATTGTAGAGGAACTCTTTGATGGCCGTATACAACCTTATAGTGGAGGGAGTGCTTGAGGAAGCCATTTTTGAAGAAATTAGAGATCTTGAGAGTTTGAAAGAGAGTTTGAATTTTGAAATGAAAGTGAAAAGATATGATAAAGTTAAGGAGATAAATAAATATCTAAGAGTCATGTTCTCTGTTCAAGTGATAGCTTTTCAGAGCTTTGGAGTTGTTGAAAAGGTGGAGGGAAATTTAAAGTTTTGAATTCAAATTTGAATTTCAAAATTCTGGTACGGATGTCGACATGGGGGATAGGGTCAGGTCGACATGGATCTTTAATTCATATGACTTATTTTTCCTATTTTATTTAATATCTATATACTATAATCTAATTTATATTTTTCGTTTGAAAGACGGGTGTGTAGCATGGCACTACACAGCCGGTTACTAAATAAATATATGTATATAAGGCCAGTCAACACGCCTGACCGGTGGCGATACATTCTAGTTTGAAGAACATAACCAGCTATAGCATACAACAGAGAAGTAAAGGAACATAACCAGCAACAAGTAGCATAAACAACTATACACGAAAGATAAAGCAGCTAGCCAAAAGAGAAGAAGCTACACTAGGAGCCAACAGCTGCGGGTGACAAACTGAGCTAGGGATGAGGCGGGAATGCCGAGCTGCTGCCCACAGATTCTGTAGGGGAGGAATCACCGTGTGGAAGGCGGAGTCTGAAAGGGGCCGAGTGACTGTAACCTGAAATAAAGGTGAATAGATTAATAATACGACGAAAAACTCCTTCAAATCGAGAACACGGTTTATTAAACACCAGGGCGTTGCGTTCCTTCCAGAGGTACCAACAGAATATTACAATAAGTACATCTAGAGGGCGATTCGGGGGGTTATACTGCCAGTGGTCAAAAATGGTGGGCGGGTCTGGGATGCGACAGAGAAGGTGAGCACAGGTCGCGGCCCAGATCGAGAAGGCGAAGTCACAGTCTCGAAATAGGTGAGTGATATCTTCTACATGCTCGGAGCAAAAAACGCAGGATGGATCGACCTGATATCGAAGATAGAGGAGCCTCGATTTGGTGTTGATTCTATCGTGTGCAAGACACCATTGAAAGAAGGCTATGCGGGGCGGAATAGGGCATTTCCAGAGTCTGGGGAAGGTAAAGAGACAGCCAGGATTAAGGAGATAGGAGTAGCATGAAGCAACAGTGAAGCCTTTATCTGGCGCCAGAGCCCAGATAACACGATCCGGTCTGGAGGTGAGGTGAAGAGAGAGAAGCAGGTTGGAAGCAGAGATAAGGTTGGAGAAAGCATCAGATTCGAGGAGGGCTGGGGGACAGAGGAATTCTGGACCAAGACGGACACGGTCTCTGACCGAAGTCAAGGGGGAATGAGAGAGGGAGAAGAGATGTGGAAGAGATTTAGAAAGGGGAAACTAGTTGTGCCAAATATCTAACCAAAAAGTACAATTTTTACCATCTTCAAGAGCAATATGAAACAGGGATTTGACTCGGGGAAGGGATCTAAGCACTCCAGCCCAAAACGGAGAAGGTCTGGAACGCGGAGGGAGGTGAAGGACAAAGTGGCTGTTAGAACAGTAATGAAGTGAAAGGATCCACTCTTTCCATATGAAGTTGCCTGGGGAGAGAATTTTCCAGATCCACTTGGAGAGGAGCGCGGTATTAAACGAACTGAGATTGGTGATGCCAAGACCACCCTGATTTAGCGGTAGACAGGCAGTATACTAGCTGACTAATCTTTTGGCACCGCTACCATTCCAGAGAAAAGAACTTCTGATTTTATCAATACGGTTGATGACCTAAGATGGGAGTTTACGAAAAGACATCCAATACGACGAGATTGCTGATAGAACGGATTTGACTAAGACGAGACGACCAGCCGCCGAGAGGGATTGAGCTTTCCAGCTAAGGAGCCTTGATTCAATCCTGGATATTAAGGGGGTCCAATCAGATCTATGAATCTTGGATGGACGGAGAGGAATACCAAGGTAGAAAAGAGGAAAATCAGAGAGGCTACAGTTAAGCAATGATGAAACGATGGGTCCTAGATGGTCGGAGTTACCCAACATGATGACCGAGCTTTTGTTAAAGTTGATGGAGAGGCCTGAAATAAGCTCGAAGGAGTAAAGGGCCACTTTTAAGCAGTGCAAATGCTCAATCTGAGGGGATGCGAATAGCAATGTGTCGTCTGCAAACTGGAGGTTGGAAACCGAAGAGGAGGAATTCGGGAGTTTAATTCCAGAGAAAAAGAAGTTGGCTGAGGCTAGTTTGATCATTCTGTTGAACACATCTGCAACTAGCACGAAAATAAGAGGGGAGAGGGGATCACCCTGTCTAAGACTTTGTGCTGACTTGATGTGACCTACAGAAGCACCATTGATCGATATGGAAGATAGGCTGGAATGGAGAATGTGCGAAATCCAATTGCACCATTTGGAGGTAAAGCCTCTATTTCTCATGAGGTCAATAATGAAGTTCCAATTAACCAAATCAAAAGCTTTAGAGAAGTCAAGCTTTAGCAAAACTCCGGGGGTCGAAGACTGATGGCAATAAGAAATGATTTCCTGAGCGGATGCAACACAGTCCATGATATTTCTACCAAGAATAAATGCTGACTGCTCGATTCCGACCAGCGGGGCAATTACAGATTGAAGACAGTTGGCTAGAACTTTTGTGATAATTTTAAAGGTAGTGTTGAGAAGGCTGATGGGACAGAAGGAGGAGAGGGAGTTGGCACCAGGAGTTTTGGGAAGGAGAATGATGCTGGCATAGTTTAGTCTGGAGATGGAAGCGGGATCAGATTGGAACTCAGCACATAATTCAAGAATATCAGTTTTGACTGTATCCCAGAAGTGCTTGAAAAAGAGTGGCCCAAAACCATCTGGGCCAGGTGCTTTGTCGTCTGACATTCCTTTTAAGGCGGCCCAAATCTCTTCTTCGGAGAACGGATGATCGATGGAGACGGGGGAGGGGGCTGGGAAAAGGAGGGACCAATCGATGGCAGGGAGAGGAGGGGAAGGCTTGCCAAGAATGCTTCTGAAGTGATTAGTGAACAATCGGAGGTGGTCTGGGAGATCTGTATAGGTGACGTTATTGTGGATAATCTCAGGAATTAAGGTGGATCTGCGGTGGCCACTAGCAAGGCGGTGAATGAAAGAGGTATTCCTGTCTACCTCTTTCAACCACGAGGCTTTAGAGCGTTATTTCCAGCCAATCTCCTCCTGCTTAACGAATCTATCTAAATCTGATTCTAGAGTAGTCAGACGAGACCGCTCGACGTCAGTCAGCGGTCGAGACTCCTCCAGGATATTAAGGGCTAAAATTTCGTCTTGTGTTGCTGAGATACGAGCACGGAGAGTTCCCCACACAGATTTGGCCCAAGTTCTAATGATTTTCCTAAGGGACCGAAGCTTGAAAACAATTCTGGCCGAAGACGATTGAATCTGCGTGGGCTGGGCCCAGACCTGTTTGATGAAATTATCAAAAGAGGGTTCCAAAAGCCAAAGACGTTCGAACCTAAGGGGCATTTGAAATTGGGGAGGGAACCAGTGTCTAAAATAATGGGACTATGGTCCGAAATGACAGAGGCAAGCCCGGAGACCGAGGAAAGGAGGTGGAGGTCATCCCAGGCTGGGTTAAAGAGGAATCTATCCAGCTTAGCTAGGGTAGGGCTGGCTCTACGATTCGACCAGGTGAATTGGCGGTTATTGATAGGCGGGTCTATGAGGGAACTATCGTCGATGAAGGAGTTAAACGAGTCAGAGTCAAGGGATTTCAGTCCAAAGTTGCGTTCATCAGGGGATCGGGTGGTGTTGAAGTCCCCCCCAACAATCCAGGGACCATTAAGATAGGATGCGAAGGAGAGACAGTCGACCCAAAGCCCATTCCTCTCCAGAATATTATGAGGCCCATAAATATTTGTGAAGAAGTAGATTGTGCCCGATTGAATATGGCGGAGAGTAACATGTAATGCAGAAGGGTGAGCAGAAGTATGACAATGGGACCAGACAGCTTCATTCCACGCGGTGATAATACCACCTCTGGACCCATCGGCATTGATGTGGGCCCAACCCGTAAGGGTAGACCTCCCATGTGGCTAATTAAAGATTGCGTTGGGTCAGACAATTTAGTTTCTTGCAGGAAAAGAACGTCCGCTTTATGAGGGGATAAAGTAAGGCTGACTGCATGTCTCTTTGATGGGTCCCCCAAACCCGTACATTCCAGGAGATAGTTTTCATTGGGAAAGAGACAATCTCTCCGATTCTAGGGCCTGCATGGCGGCTTAGTGACTATCACTTAAATTAACACCCATGCAACGTGCCATTTTTTTATTTAGTCTTTTATTGGCTGAAGAAAAAATAACAGTTTTATCGGAACTACTGGGGAGAGAGGCCGCTCTATTGATTCTGGAACTCCGTCGTATAGAAGCTGGAGTGAACAGGGAAGGCCGAGGGCGCTGTTGCTGGCGTGGAGGAGAGGTTTCCTGGACAATAGCAAGGGAAGGTTGAACATTTGGTTGGGCGGAAAGGTCAATGTCAACATGGGAGTCAACGTGCTGGTCAACAGGCCAGGCATCCCAACGATGGGGGCCAGCCTCCTCCCGAAGAGGGCTATGAACATGGGCTTCAATAGGACGCGGAGGAGAAATATCTGGATCAAAAAGCATGGCATCAAATCTCGCGTAATCCGAATCTTCCGAGAGGGGTGGCTCATCCAAGCACCTGAAGTCTTTGTCGTAGTCAACACCTAGGAACATAGTTTCCGGCCTACGGGTGGGATGGGCATGTTCCCATTTTTCTACTGTAAGGAGGTGGTCTTCACTGTTTAAGCGTGCTACAAAGGAACTGGGTGAGCTCACACCCGTGTAAAATTGCATTTTGACATATAAGTACCGGTGATCGAAATTGGCCCAAACGCATTCGTCGAAAGCATTGAACCAGCCAAAGGGGCTAAGAGCGCTCCCAACTGCTTGCGAATTGTTTCTGAGGAATTCTGGGAAGCCATGCACTCGTACACAAACTGCAGGTTCGAGAGCAACTGTTTGGTGCTCAAATTCAGACCATTGTTTTAGAAGGATCGAACTTCCAGGCTTTGATAACGTTCTCTTCTGAAGGGCCTGCTCCAGGATAGCGATGGAGGGACAACAAACTATGAAACTGTTTTCGGAAAAAATCCAGATTGGCCATTCACGGTGGTTAAAGTTCAGCGAGAGTGCCAGATGAAGGGATTCTATGGACCAGAAGCCATCGATGATAGTTGCGATGAGGTAGTGGGTAGAGTTAGCCATGGAGAAAATTTGAGAAGGAGAGAATTCGGAATGTGGTGGAAATAATTTGGAATGAGAAGAAGGAGATGGGGAAGAACGAGGCGACTTTTGACGTGGAGCTTTCTGAGTAGTGTCTCGATTCGCGGGAAGGAAAGATGATGATGGGGATTTGTCCAATATTAAATCTAATAGCCCTTTAATATTAATATTTTAATATTATTTTGAAAATCAAAATTTTTAAATTCAAACAACAGGCAATTTCAAAACATGCAAACAATCAAACATTCAAACAAGCAATTTCAATCAATATAATTTAAATGCATACCTATTTTTAGATCTATGTTTCCATGATCATCAGATTCGTGAATAGCTATAAAGCACATATTTGAATTTTCCGTCTCTTGATCTTCATCACTAGAGGATGAGTCTGAATCGTCTAGTGTAGCAGTATATGCCCTCTTTCTTTTCTTTGACGAATCATTACTTGGAGGAAATTTCTGCTTATCCAGATGCAAACAATCACTTTTTTAAGTGGTTTGGCTCATCACAATTGTAGTATCTGATGTTGTTATGAGTCTCATTATTATTTCCAGAATTCTTGTGATCATTTCCTTTGTAGTTGTTCATCTTTCTGCATTTGAGAAAGTTTCTAAAATTCCTCGTCATCAAGGTTATTCCTTCATCATCGTCACTGTTTGAGTTTGAACCATCTGTTATTTCAATGAACACTATTGACTTCTTTTCTGAGGCCTTTCTTTCTCTTCTCCCTTGCATTTGTACTTCAAACGACATCAAATTCCTAATAATTCTTCAATTTTTAGAGTACTGATATCATTAGCCTCTTCAATTGCTTGAGTCTTCTAATCCTATTCCGAAGTGAGTGAATTTTGAATTTTTCTAACTTGATCTTCTTCGAAAAAGTTCTTTCCTAATGCAAACAATCTAAACATCCAATTAGCTACGCCCCTTATCCAATGACTTGATGGTGAAAGAATCGTTGGTCAGTTGGTTTAGCTCTAGTATTTCCCGGACTCGCCCTGACTGATGATGGCTGATACCCGCATGTGACTGTCCTTATGGGTCCTTCCCACTGTAACCTACTCGCAAACTAGAGTGCGGTGTCATATGAATATCCTACTCCATGGTCCACTTCGTTAGACTTGCAATGCAAAAGCAGTCGAGGGATACTCTCTTGATGGAACACCTACAGAACTGCCTCCGGGGGTGCAGCTTCGTTAGACCTACCCAAAGGGTCATCCTAGAGTATCCTCACATCCCATTGAAGTCTCATAATTCCTTCTAGCTCAAAATAACTAAGTTGTACATGCTCTTTCTTTACTAAAAATATGCGATGAACAACTTCGTTAGGCTCTTTATCCAGATTCTCTTTGGGATATTTCAAACGCACCTTGCCATTTTATTCGACCCTACATCTAATCTTTTATTATGCGTTTAGTTTACTTTTATTATTCAGTTGGCTACTTGTTTACCCTAATCAACATGCCCAGCCTCACCCACGTGTGAGACCATCGGTCCTAGACCTGAAAGGGAATGCTGCCGGTACGGGCCAATGCTATTATTTTTTCTTATTAACGTAATCTAAGATCTAAGTTTGATAAAATAAGCCTCCTCTATTTCTTTCTTTTTAATTATAACCTACGTGTTACAATTATACTTGTAATTTTCACTTTTATATTCTTTTCTTTCTCTTATAACCTACATGTTATAAGTGTAATTGCAAGTTTCTCTTTTCTATTCTTGTCTGTCTTCTTTTATTATGATACCAAATTTTCTTTAGTTCTCTTATATTATGTAATAGTCTTAACTTGGGACTACGTCCAACTGTCATATGTTACTTATCATAATAACTGCTTTACTTTTTACTCTACTATCTACGCAATAAATGCAGATCTAGTCATTTTTCTATTTATTGTTTCTAGTCTTGTCAAATATTTAACTTGATTATTTCTTCTTCTTTAATTTCTTTAATGCTTCACTTTATTCTGGGAAGTAGTTCTATTCTATTCGGTTGGTTACAAAAACTATGCTAAAAATCCATTTTCATATTTTAATACTAGATAATACTATAAACAATGACTCGTAACTGCAAGATATTTCTTTTATTGTTTCTTTAATTGTTGGGTAATGATAAATACAGTAATGTCTCTATATTGCACCAATTCCATTTTTTTGCTTTTATTGTTGCAATTACGTTTATCGTTATTCTTACAATATTAAACTATGGAAATGTATTACTTTTTTTTGAACTAAAAAACTAATCTATCACTAACTTCCAATTCATGTTATTAGATTTTCCCTTTTTATTTCATTCCCCAAGTTTTAACATAATTTTACCGTAAATTTCTCACTTTTAGACTTATGCCTTTCTCTATAATTTTTTTTTTGTAGAGAAAGCGGGGTTAAAAATGGTCCCCTACCAGATTTATTAAACATAAAAAGAGATTACAAAGATAGAAAAACAAGAAGAAATGAACATACAAGGACAACAAGGAAGAGAGAAAAGAGAAAAAAAACAAGGGCGGACTAGCTGATCCACGGTTCAATTTGGTGATTGAGGAATGTATGTACACTACCCCTCAACCCCAACAGTATTTCATTCTTGAGAGTAATCCATAAAATCTCATGTCTTCTGTCGATCCCACTGATGACTCTTCTATTTCTTTCTTCCCATATTTTTCTTCAATAACTTCTTAAGTGAAAACAATAAGGTATAACTGCCCTCATCCCTTTGCATAATTACCTGCTCACTGTATTCCCAAGGATCAGCCGCTAAAGAAAAAGCAACCAACCTATCCAGTTTGTTCATAATATTGTTCCAAAGATGCATTACATACTCACACTCGAAAAACAAATGCTACAAACTTCATCATGAGTGAGACACATAACACACGAGGAAGGGACATCCATACCTATCCGAATTAACCTATCTCTGGTAAACAGTGCTTTATTGATCACCTTCCAAAGCATCATGTTGTCAGTATTTGGAGAGCAGGCTGTCCAAATAGGCTTGCTCCACTTGCAATGAGGCACAGAATCCATGCTAAGCATTGCATTGTATATTCGAGAGATTGTATGTTCCTTACCATTCCAAAGGACTGTGTCATGCTCGCGCGCAACAAAGTTACTGGCATCATAACGTCTCCATATTGCTCTGACAGTTTGGTTGCTGGAGAAAGGCAAGTGAAGGTGGCCGTTAACAATATGGTCAGTAGCTAAGGCATTCAGGCTAATAGAATATTGAAATTTTTGTTGAGACGTGAATAACAGATTAAGAATGATTCCTTTACTGATCCATGGCTCATTCCAGAAACTACATAAACTCCTAGCTGATAGTTCAATTTGAACATAGGGAAGAAAAGTGGATCGCAACTTCAAAATGTTTCTCCAAATCCAACTACAAGACTGTGGAGACACCATTAGCCAAAAATTGTTAGCTCCAACATTATACATAAGGACCCACTTTACCCATAAGCTATTTTTCCTCTGCAGCAGAGCGTCAATGTGACCACTGAAAGCCGCCTTGTTCCAAACTTCAATGTTGCACAATCCCAAACCACCTTTTGACTTAGGCTTCTCTATATTAGAAAAAGAACAAGGAAATGGATTTTTGCTATGAATGGACCCGAACCAAAAGAATCTCATTATGGCACTTCTCACCATTTTCATTAGCTTGATTGGAAGTATAAAGGTTCTAGCCCAATAAATTATCATAGAAATGCATACTGACTTGACGAGGACCAATCTCCCGGCCTGACTTAAGAATCTATTCGCCCAATTTCCCATGACAGCTATTATTTTTTGATACAGGGGAAAACAGTCAGCATAGGTCACTCTAGAAGTACACAATGGCAGTCCAAGATAAGTCATGTCTCGGTCCATGGGCTGCAATCCAGCAGTGGATGTCAGGAATTGCTGTTGCATAGGATTAATCCCCGCAAACAATATGCTCGATTTACTATGATTTATTCTTAGCCCTGTCATTTGATAGAACTTATGAAGAGCTCCCATAATATTGACAATAGATTCTCTATAATTTTAAAGCCAAATATTACTTATATTTAATCTAATTCCTTTTTTCCATATAAATAACATTTTAAATACAAGTGCACTTCTCTTATAAAATTACAGTTTCGACATAACTAACTAGTAGAACTAATGATTGAAATTAGTACAAATGCTGAATTAAAATATTTAACAGAAATCTAACGATATTACATATCATAAATATAAAAGAGATACATTTTAAATCCACTCACCTATCGTCCTTAGCTTTAATTCATGGCCTTTTTGGATCCACTTCTAAGGCGTTTAATATTTTTATTGAAAATATATTCTCCCCATAAATATTTTCTATTTAGGGTTCAACCTCAGCCAATGAACCCAATTGGGAAAAAAATCTGATTGTGAGAAAATAGCTAGGCCTAGAATTCTATTTATAGTAAATCTTAGGGATCTCAGGCCGTTGGATTTTAGGATTGAATCTAGTGCAACCATGTCATAGACTTGCTACGAATCGTTGGATCCACAAAACAACGCTCGAGATTGCACGAAAATCTAATTTTAATACCTCGGCACGTCCCTAGACGATTTCTCGTCTAGGAAAAAACGCGGGTCCACCCGTGTGCTTTGCGGTCAACCTATGGGTTGACCTAGGGGATTTGTGGGTTGGTCTATAGGTCGACCCGACCCTGGCAAGGGTCAACCCGTAGGTCCTGCGTTTTTCTTCTTTATTTAATTATATATATTTATATAGTTCTGATTTCTTATTCTTCTCGTAACTTCTTCATATTAACTCGGATTTTGACAAGTTATGTATGGAAATTAATCAGAAATTCACCATGAACACAACGGTATAAGTTTCGAGGCCATATTTTAATATTTCCAAAAATGCTTATTTTCACTTTTCATCTTGATTATTTAATTATCTAAAATGCGGGGTGTTTAGGAAATTTCATCCTTGAATTCGACAAGGGTAAAACTATGCAATTCCTTGCATCAATCACATCCATTTTATGTACATCCAATTTTTGCAACCATCCGTGTCCTTGTGCAAAGGTCATTAAACATAAAATATATGCACGTACATGAATTTCTAAGCGGTACCTCCTATACGAATGTTTTCTTCTTTAAAACTCCTTTTTAAAATATGACGCACACATCCTAAAAATACTTGCAATTGTCATATGAATGCCATCTTTTGAAAACTCAAAATGTTTTTTATCCAATTTTTCCCACACTGCTACTAAGTAGGGGCGTAATTCAACGATTTTTACATCAAAACTCTAGCACACAACTTTTAATATTCGAATTTCAGAAAAACCTAATTTTCCAAAGTCGATTGCTTATGTTAGAAAGAAGGTAGAAAACGGAAAACCTCACTTTTACCATTTTACGTTTGCGCACCTCTTTCTCCGTACTTAGAACTTATGCCACTATTCTATAAAAATCTCTATTTTCTTTCCCAAGCACGGTTTACATAAGAAAAACTTCCTTTCAAATTTTTCTATTGTCGTTTATGTCGTTTTTAGATTTTACTGTTTTTCTTTTAGCTACTTTTATCTTCTTTTACTTTACTTTTATTATTTACGTCCTATGTCCTTATTCTCTTCTTGTGAACATCACAAAAACATAGAGAAATAACATAATACTAATCTTCACCGATTTACTACAACATGAACTAAATGCTTACATAAGAGTACAATCTCATAACTAAAAGAGAAAACAAGCCCTACTACAAAGCGATACTAGATAAGTAAATATAGCAGTTAAACATAGCCCTCATCTAGGGCTAGAAGGCTTAGGACCATGTCCACCATGACACAGAAAGGTCCTACTCTAGGAATCCAAGTAACTCATATGCTCCTCCTACCACCTATTACGCGTTGCTAACTTACGTTGTATTACTCACAGTAAATAAGATCTATTCATCTCTTTCATTCCATACTCAAAATGGAATAACCAAGTCTCATTTAATACAACGAATAAGGATTTCAATCTATGCAGTCTCTATCTAAAAAGACAATTAAGCTTGGGGAAATTTCCTCTTTACCTTTACCATTCATTTTTCCCCAACTAAGGTCTACCTGTAACGACTCATAAAATTTTATTAATTTTTAATTGGTTTTATAACGTATTTAATTTGGATTTTGAGAAATTTGAATAATAATATTTTGAAATAAATTTTTAATATTTGGTTTACGTATAATTAAATATAGCAAATGGTAAATTTTCAATTAATTATATGAAGGTTTATTTATTATATAATTCTATTAAATTCAAATCAGTTAATAATTGGTGAAAATAAATTTATTTTCAAGACCTGAATATTTTTGCATAGAAAAATTCTAAATCATCTTCTGACTGAGACGTCATTTTTCGTTTTCCCAAATTTGGACTTCTATAGCTCCGTCGATCTTATTTTCTACGTTTTTACTGCATTTTTTCACCTAGTGAAAATTCGAATTTTTATAATTCAATCGTACAACCAATATCTATATACCATTTTGATCGTCTCATTGTACTGATCACTAATATTTATTTTTGTATTTTGAGATCCGATACGCGACGGAAACAATAAAAATGTGCGCCATCGATGCTGAAATTTATGACTTGGATTTATCTACTTTTCAAATTTGAAACCGTACAACTCATACCATATTAAATTTCTTTTAAAGGTTTTAGCTAAATCTATGGGTGAGCGTTGCCACACCTTTCCACCTTATATTTAATTCTCTGCCATTTCAATTTGCATTATCCGTTCACATTTCATTTATTCCTTTTCTACCATATATTCCATTATCTCTTTCTGCTATTTGCTAATTGCTATTTGTACATTCACGCGATCATTTAATTGAAATCAAAATTTCAACCCTTACTTCTCTTTTCTTTTCAAATTTGAAACGTACTATTAAATCAAGACATTAATTGTTTTTATTTTTTTCCTTAAATCAACGTACAGCTCACACAATTATAAATTGCATTAAATTTTCTGATGAACCACACCATGACCGTTTATATTACATTCAATTGGAATATATTCATTTGTTTGAAATCTTCCCCTTTCTCTCTCATCTCAGTTGGGAATAAAATAATTTCAGCGGAAACCACGTTTCAATGCTTTTCACTCTTTATAACTTTTGATAAAATTTTATGTCCTTTTTGAAACTAAAACGTATAGGGATATACGTTTCTCATTTATTAATTTCTAAATCGTCCTATTGTCCTTTTCATGTATGTAATATTTATTTATATTTTAACATTTTCTATTTATTTCACTCATCTCCCTACACGTTTCTATTTATTTGCTGATTTGTTGCATACGTTTCGTTTTGGAAAAATGCGGTTCATTCCTATTTATTTCATTTCTCACATTTATTTCATCTTTTACTGAAATTCGACCGTTGCCACATCATACCATTTTGGAAGTATGAGTGTACAAAACATGCATACGTTTTATATTCATTTAATTGGAATAGTCACTTTAATTTTTGCCTTTAAAATTCCATTTTCTTCACTACAGCTGGAAAGTTATAAAACATTCAAAAAAATTTGAATACTCACCTTAAATTGTGCAAAGCGTTTTCCTCTGCCTTTATAACTTTGAGTTATGCCAGCCGTTACTTTTTTTTCCATCAATTCAAAAAAATTATTTGTCATCCCATTTTGGGGTCTCTTCATTCTCTTTTATCAACTTCCATATATTTATTTCCCTAGTCACTTTAAAACGTTTTATAATAATAATTAATATATAGCCGTTTCATTTTAAAGTTTTTCATACGTTTTATATATGTAAAAAAAAGATGTGAATGGATATTTACCTGAGGCCCACACCGTTTTGAATTATACTTTTTTTTGTTGTATTATTAATTCTTTTACGGCTCATTTTATTTCACCTTTATAAGCTTTTTTTGGTAAAGCAAGGATCTACTGTCACTTTCTTCTCCTCAATTTTTCTTTCTCCACCCTCTCTCTTCTTTCACACTCTTACACGCAGCCGTATCTCATATTGTCACCCATTTTGCCTTGCAAAAAACTTTTAACATATATATATATGATATCTTGAAAGGTAATACAACTTGTGCGTTTGTCTCATTAACTATTGTGTTTTTTTTGTGTGCGTAAGTTGTTGTTTTATTTTATTTTATATATATAAGCCTAAGTATTGTTTCTAAAAACTTTAGATATTTGCATGGGTACATATTATCATATTGGGTTGGTTGCATAGATATACTAGTATACATTTCAGAGCTTTATAGGTTTGTATTAGTTATAATATATATATATATATATATAATTTTTATTTTACCTTCATTTATTGTCAGGTGTTGTTTAAAATATAATATGTATACAAGTTAGGCATAACGGCTGTTGTGAATATGTGTAACAATATATGTATAACATTTTTTAAACATTTATATAGCAGCCCATATAAAGGTTTGTTTGTACACACTTTATTGTACATATAAAATGTAGGTTTACATGTCAATATTGGTAAGCATAAGCATCCTTTCTCCATTTTTCTACTAGCATTGTGTTAGCATATTTTTATTTTTGGTAAAATAATAATAATAATAATAATAATAATTACAGTATATTATTTGTAAAGGAAGTCTGCATTTGGTTAAACTATTAGATTTCTTTAAACTTACATTATTTACTGTTATGTATATCTATGGATGTTAATTTGGTTATGTACATTTAGTTTCAGATATTGATGTTTAAAATATAACGTATATACTAAGATAGAGTGAATTTGGTTTTGATTTTTTTTATATGTTTGATTTCAATAAATATATTTAATTTAAGACTTATATAAAATGTATATATACTTTAATTTGAATTTTGGGTTTAAGGAGGATAATAATATAAAAATACATCTCGCCTAAATTTTTATCGAGCTAATTTGACCCGTTCCCATCGATTTCTTTTACCAGCTTTGATCGTCGATTCGTGCCGATCTTACTTTGCTTTGAGATTCGTGCTTGGGTTTCGTAACTCAACTTCATTGTCTATCTCTCTAACCTCGAAAGGTGAGCAATCACTCACGATTAACGTTCTTTTATTTATTAAATTTGATTTCAATTGAAACGACTGTTGAAATATGAGGCTGTAGTTATTTAAATTGTTATATATGCTATTATCTATAACTGTTCACTTATGGGATATGACACCATATCCTATTGTTTATATTTATTTTGATGATATATGCCTGTTGTTATTATTATTTTCATATCTGTTATCACTCTGCATGTTTCCTGTTAGTATAGAAATCACTATGGGTTGAAATGATACATACCCGAACGGACTTTAGAATATGAGAAAATCGTTATGGGTTGAAATGATAAACCCAAGCGATTTTCATTTAATTGAATTTGGGATTACGGGTTGAAATGATATCCAACCGTATATATTTAGTGTACGGGTTGAAGTGATAAATATCCGTAGCACTTCACTATATGATAGGAAATATATACAGACACCGTTGGTCCATATAAATATTTTGAAAATAAATTTCTACAGCTGAAAAGAAATATATGGGATTTAATGAATATTGGTTCTTAAAATATTATATATATAAATGGAAATTTTATATATAGATTTAATAATAATATTATTGAGATTGATTTAATCCATATAATATGTTTGAGTATTATTTAAGATTTATATTTCAAAATTTACCGTTGTAAAAAGTTGAATAATTAAGATTGGGAGATAAATTTGGGTTTATTAAAAATGGTATTTAAATAAGGATTTATTTAATTAAATCGATTTGAAATTATTGAATGGAAAATTTAAAGGTATGATTTTGTAACTGGATTTTTGATTTAAGTGATTTAATGAATATTTCACTTTTAATAAAATTAAAGAAAATATTGAGTAAAATGTAATTTAAGGTTACTTAAATGATATTGAATCTAATAATGGAGTATTTCAAGACTAAATAATAATGAGGTTAAATCGAGATCTATATGAAACTGTTATATAGAACATTTTAATATTCAAGCCTTGAACTATATTGGAATTTAAATGGTTCATGTTGAGATTCAGATCTATATTTGAAATCAACGTAGTTGAATTGTTATTTAGCAACTAAATTGAATTAAAGTGAAATTTAGGTTGTACCAAATTTGAATTTATTATTTAGAAAACTAAATTGAATAAAAATTTAGTTGAAACGTTGAATGCTTAAAGTTTTGAAATATATCGAAATATAAAGGGGTATTTTTGTGATTACAAATCCGAATTTGAGATCGATAAATTGAAGTGTTTAATTTAGGAATTGAGTTGAATTTAAATTGATAAATTGAGATTGAATTTAATTTAAATGGGAAGGTCGGGTTGATGTTGAAACAATTTGTTAAGTTGAGGGAATTGAAAATACTTTATTGTATAAATTATTTAATATATATAAATACTATTTTGGAAAATATAGAGATATTTGAAGTGAAATGATATTTGGTTTTGAAGTATAAATTAAGCTGAAATGGCCACGGTGTTATAGTGTATATTTCTACCTTGTAGATAGTTCCATGGACCCTTAGAGGATGGTTATCCCAAACATCCTTTAAGTTATTTGTATTTCACTTGATATTTCACTTGAGTTAGATTTATTGATATAAGAATGTTAATCCTAACTCGAGTGTTTTGTGTTTTGCTTTACGCTCGGGTCAGACTGAGTGATACAGCATTAGAGACTCACCTTTGGAGTTTGAAGTTTCATTTGGAGATCCAACTATCGATTCAGATTCCAGCATTTCCAGTTGATTGGTTCGGAGAAGTCATCTGTTGCGCTGGAGACTTCACTGCATTTGAACTATTCAGTTGTATTTTATTTCTAAGTCTGAAGTATATAGTAGCTTCATGAGCTACTATTCTTTATCTATTCCGCTGCATTATATTACTCTGTGATCTGTGATTGATTTATTTATTGTATATTTTAAGTTTTGCCAAATTTTAATTGACAATTCGGTATTTTGGATTATTTAAGTCGGATATGTATGGTTTTATTGTCGATTTGAATGGTCCAAAATAGCGGGTCGTTACAGTTGGTATCAGAGCTTTGGCTCTAGGAAAAACTTAGCATATATGGTAAATTTATTTACAGAATCACTTTCATTCGAGTTGAATCTCTTCCTTTCTGACTCGATTTCCTTTGAATTTTTGAATGTCCCTCGGTTCCGAAATTCATTCTTGTCTCTTTCTATTTATATTCGTTTGATTCTGGAGTATCCCATAACTCCACTGAATGTTTTGTAAAGGGGGTGAAAACTCCTTTATAATCGGCATTGATTCACCGAAGATTTCTGTATCCTCGGTTTACGATGCTGCTATATCATGATATGCTGAATTCTATCTCTGGCGATCGAATGTCGATTTGTTTTGGAATTCCGCATCGATTATATTCCTAAGGTCATGGTTGACCTGATTAAGGTCGCCGCGATTTGTAGAAGTATATCCATCTTTAATTTTTTAATTTAATTATCTCATCTTCGATCGAGTCTATCTTCGAATCAGGATTCTACTGATTGGAGTTCCTCTAATTTAAATCTTTATCTTTGTTTTGAAATCCATTCTTGAATCATCCTTTGAAAAATCGAGTATGTTGTATTTTTGAAATTGTTTATACCGAACTTATTATTTTGATAACTATGATTTTATTCTATATATAAAAGTAAAAATGTTTTCGATAAGGATTATATACCTATATATAAAACAAATAAGAAATGTTATTCTATATATAAAAGTTTTGAAAGGATTTAAAATTATGGAAATTTATAAGAAATTGATTAATATAAAAATGATTTGTAAATGAAGGGTTAAATTTGAAATTCGAGAATTGAATTCCGGTATTTTGAAACTGGTTTTAAGATTTTGGAAAATATATAAAAATAATACGATTTAAAAGTATGTTTCGAATAAGAAATGTTTCAAATGAGTTCAAATGAATTCCAATAATTTTGAAGAAATTTCAAAGAAGTTTTCAAGAAAATAGAAGTCCAGAACTCACTTATGTCGTTGGAAAATAATTTCGGTGATGAGTGCATGCATCATCGACATTGATTTTCGAGTTTCAGAGTGAGGGAGAGGCCTCTTTAATAGCTTCGCTATGCGAGTGATTTTGTAAAACCGTTTTGATTTCAAATTCCGAAGTATAATTTGATATTTTCGAAAGATATATGTATATATTTGAAACAATTTAAAGTGAGACCGGTGTTCAGTCCTCGAGTTTCAGATTTGATTTAGTATAATCCTATTTGAAATTGATTTATTGATTTATGTTGATTTTCAACTCTTGAATTTGGAAATTTGATTTCCCTAACTATTTTGAATGTTCGAACACTTCCAAATCGAGATTAAATTTTCAAAGCTAAGAAATTTCGAAGAGTATAAAATGTTTGATAAAGAATATAAATTTAGTTTTGAAATGTTTTGAAAAAAAAATAGTTTTGAATAATGGTTTTCAGAAAGGTAAATTGGATATTTCAAATAGAAATAGATAGTTTAAAAGTTTTAAAGAGATAATTATAAATTTGGAAACCATTTTGAGTATAATTGATTTTGAGACAATATTTGGTTTTGAAATTAAATTGAAATTAAAAACCAGTACATATATGGTGATTTTGGAAATGAATTTGTTTGACTTGAATTATTTTAATTTGGAAACTGGGATAATTTTCTAAACCTATTATTTTGGGAACTTTGAAATTTAGATATTTAATTTGGAAGAAAATTTGGTGAAATCATATATGATTTTGAAACTGAATTGATATTGAAATGATTTGAAATTGAGAACCTTATATTATTAAGCACTTGATTTGGGAGTGGTCGAACTTATATAAAATGGATTTGTATAAGTATGAAGCTGATTTGAAATCTATTGATTTGAAATGTACTCAATTTGGAAAGAGAATTTTATATAATCGAAGTCTATATATAGGTATGGTTTGATATACTATTGATTTGGAAAGTATTCGATTTGAAAAAAAGAATCCTATATATAATGGACGTTATATAAGTACGATATTTGAAGGTTTTTGAAAAGGTACTATATGATATATATTTTCGAAGCAATGATATGGAAAGTGCCTTCTGCTTGATATCCGCTTTGCGGCCACATTGTGGATTCATTCTATCGATATTATTCTCTTTGATTTTTGGTTTTTCAGATGTGATACTCGAGTGTTCCCACCATGGCGTAACCCATGGTTTTTTTCTCTCTCGCGACTGCATAGCGAAATTGCCTGGCTGAGTCTGGCCTAGGGGTACGGATTGCTTCCTGGGTGATCCAGGCGTAACCATTGTGTATCCTGCAATCTGTGTAGGTCGCGATTAGTAGCGTAACTGTCTGGCTGAGACAGCCTAGGGGTACGGATTGTTTCCTGGGGGACCCAGGCGTAACCATTGTGTATCCTGCACTCTACTAGTCGTCATGGCGTAACTCGCAGGGCTGAGAAAGCTTACGGATACGGATTGTTTCCTGGGGGATCGAGGCGTAACAATTGTGTATCTACGAACCATGGTTGGACAAAGGTTTTGGTTTGGTTGTTTTGTTTGGATTATACTTTCCATATCTGTTTTAAAGTTTTTTCAAGTATTTTCACTGGGTGTTGAAACAAGTCTACTAAGTACTTGAAGAATTCTAGCTTTGCGCCTGATCAACGCATGCAGAGTCTGCAAGAACGAGGATAAACTTGTTGAAACATCGAGTTATAAAAATCTTTTTGAAAGAAAGATTTATTTCGATATAAAGGTATTTTATTATAAAGGTATTTTTCAACAAAGAAACTTTGTGTTAATATTTGAAATTGAAACTCTTATGGTATGAAATTTAAGATTAGTGCCCGATTCTATTCTTTAAATCTACCTTATCTTCTCAGCTTTAGTTGTTCACCTTGATTCTGTTTTTCCGAATCTACCTTCTTTCCTTTTTGAATATAATCTTTTAAATATTGCTTATTTGTATACTACATTGTTTAATAGAAAATTTTAGCGTTATAAATATTTTTGAAGTTATTAATTAAATAAAACATATTTAAAGTGAATGATTTATTAATAATGTTTGAAAAGTATCTAAAGACAAGTTTATAAATTTATGAATTATGGATTTAATGTTTTCAACAGCTTCTTTGTAAATATAACTAATGATGCAAATAATTGTTTTCAAATAGCTTTCATATATGTATAAAGGTGTTAGTTAAACATATTAAATTCCAACGAGTTTTGAAAATTTTAAAGTATTAAAGATAACTGAATCGCAAATGAAGTTTTCAAACGAATATTTCAAGTAAAATTTATATAGTTTTAAACTAATTATTTACCCTTGACTTTCAATCTACCTTTATTTCTGGTTGTTCTATTCTCCTACCTCCTTCCTTTTCGGGGACGAAAAATTTTGAGTAGGGGAGAGTGTAACGACCCATAAAATTTTATTAGTTTTTAATTGGTTTTATAATGTATTTAATTTGGATTTTGAGAAATTTTAATAATAATATTTTGAAATAAAGTTTTAATATTTGGTTTACGTATAATTGAATTAATTATATGAAGGTTTGTTTTTTATATAATTCTATTAAATTCAAATCAGTTAATAATTGGTGAAAATAAATTTATTTTCAAGACCTGAATATTTTTACATAGAAAAATTCTAAATCATCTTTTGACTGAGATGTCATTTTTCGTTTTTTCAAATTTGGACTTCTATAGCTCCGTCGATCTTATTTTCTTCGTTTTTACTGCATTTTTTCAGCTAATGAAAATTCGAATTTTTATAATTCAATCGTACCACCAATATCTATATACCATTTTGATCGTCTCGTTGTACTGATCACGACGGTATATTTATTTTTGTATTTTGAGATCCGATACGCGACGGAAACAATAAAAACGTGCGTCATCGGTGTTGAAATTTGTGACTTGGATTTATCTACTTTTCAAATTTGAAATCGTACAACTCATACCATATTAAATTTCTTTTAAAGGTTTTAGCTAAATCTATGGGTGAGCGTTGCCACACCTTTCCACCTTATATTTAATTCTCTGCCATTTCAATTTGCATTCTTTCCGTTCACATTTCATTTATTCCTTTTCTACCATATATTCCATTATTTCTTTCTATTATTTGCTAATTGCTATTTGCTCATTCGCGCGATCATTTAATTGAAATCAAAATTTCAACCCTTTATTCTCTTTTCTTTTCAAATTTGAAACGTACTATTAAATCAAGCCATTAATTGCTTTTATTTTTTTTCTTAAATCAACGTACAGCTCACACAATTATAAATTGCATTAAATTTTCTGATGAACCACACCATGACCGTTTATATTACATTCATTTGGAATATATTCATTTGTTTGAAATCTTTCCCTTTCTCTCTCATCTCAGTTGGGAATAAAATAAATTTCAGCGGAAACCACGTTTCAATGCTTTTAACTCTTTATAAATTTTGATAAAATTTTCTGTCCGTTTTGAAACTAAAACGTATAGGGATATACGTTTCTCATTTATTAATTTTTAATCATCCTGTTGTCCTTTTCATGTATGTTATATTTATTTATATTTTAACATTTTCTATTTATTTCACTCATCTCCCTACATGTTTCTATTTATTTGCTGATTTGTTGCATACGTTTCGTTTTGGAAAAATGCGGTTCATTCCTATTTATTTCATTTCTCACGTTTATTTCATCTTTTACTGAAATTCGACCGTTGCCATGTTATACCATTTTGGAAGCATGAATGTACAAAACATGCATACGTTTTATATTAATTTAATTGGAATGGTCACTTTAATTTCTGCCTTTAAAATTCCATTTTCTTCACTACAGCTGAAAAGTTATAAAACATTCAAAAAAATTTGAAAGCCCACCTTAAATTGTGCAAAGCGTTTTCCTCTGCCTTTATAACTTTGGGTTATGCCAGCTGTTACTTTTTTTTCCATCAATTCAAAATTTTTATTTGTCATTTCATTTTTGGGTCTCTTCATTCTCCTTTATCAACTTCCATATATTTATTTCCCTAGTCACTTTAAAACGTTTTATAATAATAATTAATATATAGCCGTTTCATTTTAAAGCTTTTCATACGTTTTATATATGTAAAAAAAAGATGTGAATGGATATTTACCTGAGGCCCACACCGTTTTGAATTATACGTTTTTTTGTATTCATTAATTCTTTTATGGCTCATTTTATTTCACCTATATAAGCTTTTTTTTTGGTAAAGCAAGAATCTACTGTCGCTTTCTTCTCCTCAATTTTTCTTTCTCCACCCTCTCTCTTCTTTCACACTCTTACACGCAGCCGTATCTCACCTTGTCACCCATTTTGCCTTGTAGAAAACTTTAACATATATATATATGGTATCTTGAAAGGTAATACAACTTGTGTGTTTGCCTCATTAAGTATTGTGTTTTTTTTGTGTGCGTAAGTTGTTGTTTTATTTTATTTTATATATAATCCTAAGTATTGTTTCTAAAAACTTTAGATATTTGCATGGGTACATATTTTCGTATTGGGTTGGTTGTGTAGATATACTAGTATACATTTCAGAGCTTTATAGGTTTGTATTAGTTATAATATATATATATATATATATATATATTATTTTTATTTTACCTTCATCTATTGTCAGGTGTTGTTTAAAATATAATATGTATACAAGTTAGGTATAACGCCTGCTGTGAATATGTGTAACAATATATGTATAACATTTTTTAAACATGTATATAGCAGCCCATATAAAGGTTTGTTTGTACACACTTTATTGTACATATAAAATGTAGGTTTGCATGTCAATATTGGTAAGCATAAGCATCCTTTCTCCATTTTTCTACTAGCATTGTGTTAGCATATTTTTATTTTTGGTAAAATAATAATAATAATAATAATAATAATAATAATAATAATGATGATGATGATGATTACAGTATATTATTTGTAAAGGAAGTCTGCATTTGGTTAAACTATTAGATTTCTTTAAACTTACATTATTTACTGTTATGTATATCTATGGATGTTAATTTGGTTATGTACATTTAGTTTCAGATATTGATGTTTAAAATATAACGTATATACTAAGATAGAGTGAATTTGGTTTTGATTTTTTTTATATGTTTGATTTCAATAAATATATTTAATTTAAGACTTATATAAAATGTATATATACTTTAATTTGAATTTTGGGTTTAAGGAGGATAATAATATAAAAATACATCTCGCCTAAATTTTTATCGAGCTAATTTGACCCGTTCCCATCGATTTCTTTTACCAGCTTTGATCGTCGATTCGTGCCGATCTTACTTTGCTTTGAGATTCGTGCTTGGGTTTCGTAACTCAACTTCATTATTTATCTCTCTAACCTCGAAAGGTGAGAAACCACTCACGATTAACATTCTTTTATTTATTAAATTCGATTTCAATTGAAACGACAATTGAAATATGAGGCTGTTGTTATTTAAGTTGTTATATATGCTATTATCTATAACTGTTCACTTATGGGATATGACACCATATCCTATTGTTTATATTTATTTTGATGATATATGCCTGTTGTTATTATTATTTTCATATTTGTTATCACTCTGCAAGTTCCCTGTTAGTATAGAAATCATTATGGGTTGAAATGATACATACCCGAACGGACTTTAGAATAGAAGAAAATCGTTATGGGTTGAAATGATAAACCCAAGCGATTTTCATTTAATTGAATTTGGGATTACGGGTTGAAATGATATCCACCCGTATATATATTTAGTATACGGGTTGAAATGATAAATATCCGTAGCACTTGACTATATGATAGGAAATATATACAGACACCGTTGGTCCATATAAATATTTTGAAAATAAATTTCTACAGTTGAAAAGAAATATATGGGATTTAATAAATATTGGTTCTTAAAATGTTATATATATAAATGGAAATTTTATATATAGATTTAATAATAATATTATTGAGATTGATTTAATCCATATAATATGTTTGAGTATTATTTAAGATTTATATTTCAAAATTTACCGTTGTAAAAAGTTGAATAATTAAGATTGGGAGATAAATTTGGGTTTATTAAAAATCGCATTTAAATAAGGATTTATTTAGTTAAATCGATTTGAAATTATTGAATGGAAAATTTAAAGGTATGATTTTTTAACTGGACTTTTGATTTAAGTGATTTAATGAATATTTCACGTTTAATAAAATTGAAGAAAATATTGAGTAAAATGTAATTTAAGGTTACTTAAATGATATTGAATCTAATAATGAAGTATTTCAAGACTAAATAATAATGAGGTTAAATCGAGATCTATATGAAACTGTTATATAGAACATTTTAATATTCAAGCCTTGAACTATATTGGAATTTAAATGGTTCATGTTGAGATTCGGATCTATATTTGAAATCAACGTAGTTGAATTGTTATTTAGCAACTAAATTGAATTAAAGTGAAATTTAGGTTGTACCAAATTTGAATTTATTATTTAGAAAACTAAATTGAATAAAAATTTAGTTGAAACGTTGAATGCTTAAAGTTTTGAAATATATCGAAATATAAAGGGGTATTTTTGTGATTACAAATCCGAATTTGAGATCGATAAATTGAAGTGTTTAATTTAGGAATTGAGTTGAATTTAAATTGATAAATTGAGATTGAATTTAATTTAAATGGGAAGGTCGGGTTGATGTTGAAACAATTTGTTAAGTTGAGGGAATTGAAAATACTTTATTGTATAAATTATTTAATATATATAAATACTATTTTGGAAAATATAGAGATATTTGAAGTGAAATGATATTTGGTTTTGAAGTATAAATTAAGCTGAAATGGCCACGGTGTTATAGTGTATATTTCTACCTTGTAGATAGTTCCATGGACCCTTAGAGGATGGTTATCCCAAACATCCTTTAAGTTATTTGTATTTCACTTGATATTTCACTTGAGTTAGATTTATTGATATAAGAATGTTAATCCTAACTCGAGTGTTTTGTGTTTTGCTTTACGCTCGGGTCAGACTGAGTGATACAACATTAGAGACTCACCTTTGGAGTTTGAAGTTTCATTTGGAGATCCAACTATCGATTCAGATTCCAGCATTTCCAGTTGATTGGTTCGGAGAAGTCATCTGTTGCGTTGGAGACTTCACTGCATTTGAACTATTCAGTTGTATTTTATTTCTAAGTCTGAAGTATATAGTAGCTTCATGAGCTACTATTCTTTATCTATTCCGCTGCATTATATTACTCTGTGATCTGTGATTGATTTATTTATTGTATATTTTAAGTTTTGCCAAATTTTAATTGACAATTCGGTATTTTGGATTATTTAAGTCGGATATGTATGGTTTTATTGTCGATTTGAATGGTCCAAAATAGCGGGTCGTTACACTACCTATCCCAATCACATATGTCTTAGTATCTTACTAATATCACTTTACTATTCTTCTATAGTCTACACACATGAAGCAACATTCCTAGGTTCTCAGTAGTGTCCAATACACTTTACGAGAATTTTATTATTAATACTAAAAGTAATCAATGCTATCTCCTACACAACCATACACTTTTCCTATCACACTTAGGAAATGATTCTTATCTACTCCATATTTAAAAGTTTGGTTTGGTATTTATCATATCATTTCAAAAATTAAAGCTTCTAAATTTTTGAAACATCGAATCCCAAAATTCTTGCCTTTAAAAGTGTTATTTGAAGTTTCTATTAAATTCAAAGGTACTTAGTTACTTAACATTTTATCTTTCTAGACTTGCATCTTTACAACTCTTTGAATTTAAATTACTCCCTAAACCTATAGGAGAAAGCTTACAAATTCTAAGTCCATAACTTATTCCTCTTTTCCTTTTAAAGACCTTTACAGCTTTCAATAAAAAAAATTGGATTTCTAAATTTTACTGTTTAGTAAGTTTTTCTCTTCCATAAACTTATTTACATTTTCACCGAACCATTTTTCTTTAAAACGTACATTGCTTGTCCTTAAAACATTTTTCTTTCTTGACTTTCAAAAATGTCCTCACATATTTTCAAAACATTTTCTTTTCATATATTTTCAATTTTACGAAAACTGGAGTAGATAAGAACAATTATTTTATCAAAAATCCCTTAACTTTCCTACTCTTCCAATTACTTAACCTTGGAGGAGTTTCTAACTTACTATAAATGGGGAGTTTCTACAAAGGCAAGCAACCAATATGCATAATCAATGGAAAAATATGAAATTTCCATTGCTTAGCTTTCCTACTAAGGCTCTCTATAATATCTCTCCTAATTAACACTATCTCTAATTATTACACTTCTTATTACACCTAATGGTTTTATACCTTAATGTATTGGAACTACTTTCTCTTATGAGAAATCATTAACGCTAAAATCTTCTATGAATCCTTTATAGAGGATTTCATGTTTATGTGAAATTACAAGGAACTTATTTTATATTTTTATCGAAATAGGCTACACAAAATATGGTGCTTTCTATACCTTGTACATCTCTTTCACGTATTCCTTATAACTTGCACAAAACATCTTTATTTGTGATTTGGTTTCATAGAAAATTATATCATTATTCATTTCATTCCAATAGATTAAAGTATGTTTATATTCACTTACAATAGACATTTCCTACGAAATTTATTAATTTCCTAATATTTAACTTACATCTTTTTCGGAAGAACTCATTTTCAAAACTGTTATTATTTTCATAACTAGAAAACATTTCCACATACTATTTAAATAATAAGTGTACTTACAAACCACTTTATTTCTATACTTAGAAATTATCTTCGAAACACATTTTTATTTGGGTCAAAATAGATGTTTCGTAAAACACTGCTACTATAACCCAAAAATACTAGTATACGGATTCAATTAAAATAAATACTAATAAATCTCATATGTTATGAAAAAACATTTTCTTTCGGAGTCACCTACTATAACAATAGGGTCATAGTCTATGCTTCCTTTATTTTTCACGAAAATATCTATTACAACATTAATTGTTGCAACCTACGTTTTTGTTACTTAACACAGTCTAGGTTTTTATATTTAAAATCTTTGTTTACCTACAAAGAAGTTAGAGAGCTATACATGCTATGTAATTCTTCAAAAAGAATTTTATTTTTAATAAAATTTATATCATATAAAAACCAATTTAAATTTCATACCCTTTTTTTTCAAAAAACCAATATTTACTTCCTCAAACATATTAACAATTATATTATCAACTTTTCAATTCTAAAAGTTTTTTTATTGGGCTAGACATAAAGTGGATTTTCTTCTTATTACCCTAGGAGTATCCTTCCTAAACCTTTAGAATCTCATTTTCTACTAAAATCTCTTATTCCTTCCGAAACAAAAATAATCTCCCTACTATCCCTAGGGAACTTTCCCACTTCCTATAACATATGGATACCAATCTTCTTTCAAAACATAACTTATTGTACACTATAAATTGGCAATAACATTGGGCTCAACATCCTTGGGTCATCCCAAACCCAATAGAAAACTATGCACAAATATACTTTTAAAAACTTTCCACATGTTAAAATTTATAATTGGGCACTATTTGGATTTTAGTACATAATATATTTATATTTTATTCAAAAAATACAAATATGTTCACTCATATTTTCTAATTTACTTAGGATCTACTAACCTAAGCTCTAATACCAAATGTTACAACCCAAATTCCAGTGGGTCTAGATTTTTCGCAAATATGCTAAAATCCAAGCACACTGAAGCCCTAGTTGGGTATCTGGTATTCTGCAAATAGGCAAAGATAAATATATCAGAGATCAAATAAATATCTCACAGCGGAACTGGCTAAAATATAATAGTAAGTAAATATCACCAAGCTAATAACACTTTCTAAACAAGTTTCCCAAAACTGGAAAACCTCTGTCATCTATCTAACCTGTGGGATGATATGAGGAGGGGGTCAGAACTAAAGCTCTGGTGAATGGACAAATTATATACTTCTAAGCATAATTTTACATATACCGTTCTATTTCCATGTTCAATTATATTAGGTTTATTGGGTTTATAATACTCTCGCTTCTGTGCGTGAGTCGCACCCATCTACTCCCTATTAGATTAAGGCCTAATAACCAATATATATATATATATATATATATATATATATCTAGCTACATGCCCAAAGACCGCATCGGTCCTAGGTACTACCCATAGTACCTTCCGTAACCTCCTCAAAAAGGACTCCATCATCTCGCTACTTGAGCGTACCGTAACCAATCTGTAAAGGACAATTTCGTGAGACCTACAATACATCTGTAACTACATCAAGTGCCTACCTTGAAAACTATACGTAATCGTTCTGTCTACTCCCTGAGTTATGCTAACAAGGTCTACCTCGTACGGAACTCAGTCAGAGATTTTCTATATCTGTAAAGGTCCGCTTCATTAGACATGCAATACAGATATTCTACTTGGTCTGTCTCCTTTCTAATGGTGGCTATGGCGCCACGCAGCCTACCCCCTCAACTAATCAAAAGACCTTTCAAGAGTTAAGTGGTTGTGCCCTACTACAAACAATCTAAACATCCAATTGGCTATACTCCTCATCGAATGTCTCGACAGTGAAAGAATTATTAGCCTTTTGGTTTAGCTCTAGTCTTTTCCGAACTTGCTCTGACTAATGATGACTGATAACCGCATGCGACTATCCTTATGGGTCCTACCCACTGTAACCTACTCGCTAACTAAAGTACAGTGTCATACGAATATCCTACTCCATCATCAGCCTTTTGACTACCTACAAAGGTCCACTTTGTTGAGACTGCAATGCAAAAACAGTCAAGACATACTCTCTTGATGGAACACTTACAGACCTACCTCTAGGGGTGCAGCTTCGTTAGGCCTACCCGGAGGGCCATCATAGAGTATCCTCAGGTTCTATTGAAGTCTACTTCCTTCTAGCCCAAAATAACTAAGTTGTACGTGCTCTTTTTGTACTAAAAATCTACGATGAACTGCTTTGTTAGGTTCTTTATCTATATTCTCTATGGGCTACTCCAAACGCACCTTGCCATTTTATTAGAACCTCCATCTAATCTTTTATTTTGCATTTAGTTTACTTTTCTTATTCTGTTGGCTACTTATTTACCCTAATCAGCACGCCCAGCCCCACCCACTTGTGAGATCATCAGTCCTAGACCTAAAAGGTAATGTAGCTGGTAAGGGCCACTGCTATTATTTTTGCTTATTAACTTAATCCAACATCTAAGTTTGATAGAATAAGCCTCTTCTATTTCTTTCTTTTTATTTTATTTTTTATTTTTATTTTTATTTTTATTTTTATTTTTGGCAAGGCCAGCCGGTTTTATAGTGGACTGTCCACTTTTTATTACGAACGTAATAAAAATTTGAAGTACAGGAGTAAGGTAGAGACACCCTAACTGCTAAAAGAAAGAAAAAATTACAGCATAGGAGTGTGACTGGCATGTCACAGCTACAATAACTAACTTACTGGGCTAAGACTCCTCCGAAGAGGTAGTAACTCCAACTACAATATCCACTTGGGAAGAATCCAGAGTGACATTCCCAAGAAGACCAATAAATGGGCGAAATAGGAAAGCAAGAGATGGATCATAGATCTCAGCATCAGAACAGTATATAAAGGATCGATCCCAGGTAGTATCAGCAAGCATAATAGAATTTAACTTAGCATAAGTACCATCCAAATCAAGAACCAAGGAATCACCAGACTGCCTATAAAAAAGGCAACGAAGGTCCAATAGATCAACAGAAACATATCTAAAATAGGAATCATCCACAGGGTTGAAACGCATATCAGAACAACGTTCAACCCAACAACTATCAGACTCAGCCCAAACAACTGTCAACTGAGGCAGAACAAGATCCGGGACTTCAACGGTATCCACAGAAACATCAGCAGGAACAATGCACGCAGGAGGGGATGCAGGTGGAGAGATAGAAGGCGGCGGACCAGGGTCATAAAGAGGAACAACATGAGGAGTAATAACAAGCTTGGGAACCCACTTCCTGAGCGGAGGCCGTGGCAGAGGTATCTTAGGTGCAGCAGCGGAGACAACATAATGGGTGCAGGCGGAATCTAAGTGGCCCAAGGAGTGACAGGAGGAACATATGTCCGGGACCCAACCATAGCGTACACGGACATCCACAATATGGCCAACAGCAAGCTGAACTGGAATAGAGGAAGGGGGAGGCCTACGGGGGGTAATCTCAATCAAAGCCTTAGCGTACACCAGCTTTTCACGAGCAACCGTATTAGCATCAAAACATTTCAATTTACCAATATTGCAAGTAAGCCAATTCAAACCAAGCATAGGATGAAGTGCAGAAGGAATTTGAGAAAAATAAACCCACACGGGGATAGATAGAACCTGTTCACGAGCACTTGCAACCGTAGGGGACCAGAGAGTAATGATAAATGGTTTCCCATCAAAAAAAGAAGGCTCAGCCTCAAGGACACGACGGCGTTCTGCAGAGGAGGAGAACAATAGGAAATACATAGAGTCAACTAGCTTAACACGAAGATTACCATGAAGCCTACAGGCCTTCCGACAGACAGCAGACGCATCATGAAGGCGTTGATTAGGATCTAAAAAGAAACCGACTAAATACTCTGACCAGTAGTCCATACCGGCCTGCATAACATTAGGAGGAGGGATCATCACTCCATTTTCCTCAACAATATCAAATTCTACGGTTCATAATCACCCGCGTTACGGGGCAGAGATGAAAAAAGAGATGACCATGTTTTGGAACCAGGAGGGGAAGGCGCAACAGGTTGGACCACATCCACATTAGGACAACCAACAGAGGCCACAAGACCAGCAGGGGGAGAGGCCTCAAACAACATATCACCAGAATTCAATACACTACATTTGGAAAAATCCTTCTCTTCAGAAATGTTGCAAGCACCAGAAATCAAAACACTGCAGTTTGAGACATCCTTCTCTTCAGAATATTGACAAACACTTGGCGTGCATCGAGCTAAACACATTAGATTAGCATCGGTAGGACTCAAAGCACAACCAGCCACACCTATCATCTCACCATTAGTGCCAGAATCGATATCATCATTCACACGTGATTGCAAAGGGCCACAAACAGATCGACACACATCATCGGCCAAAGAGAACGACATCTCAGGACGCAAAGAAGAGCACACAATAGGAGCTCGGTCAGAGAACTTATCAGTGGTCAGAGGCAAAGGTGGAAACTCAGTATCAGAAAGCAAAGGCGGCAGAGTAGACGAGGACGCAAGTCGGTTAACCTTAAAAAACCTACCAGAACGAGTGGATGAGGGTGAGACGGAAGGAGCAACGGGGCGAGTGGGAGAGCCAAACATTAGAACGAGGCGGGAGGGCAAGGGATGGAGAACGAGGCGGGAGGGTAAGGGCGCGGGGACTACGTAGAAGAGGATGATGGAACTTGATACAATTGGGAGAACGCTGCCATTAAATGTTTTTTTTAATTATAACATATGTATTTCAATTATACTTGCAATTGTCACTTTTATATTCTTTTCTTTCTTTTATAACCTACATGTTATAAATATAACCGCAAGTGTCTCTTTTCAATTCGAGTTTGTCTTCTTTATTACGATACTAAATTTTATTTAGTTCTCTTATACTATATAATAGTCTTAACTTGGGACTACGTTCTACTGTCATAAGTTACTTATCATAGTAACTTCTTTACTTTTTACTCTACTATCTGCGCAATAAATGCAGATCTAGTCACATTTTCTATTTATTGTTTCTAGTCTTGTCAAATAATTAACTTGACTATTTCTTCTTCTTTAATTTCTTTAGTGCTTCGCATTATTCTCTTTTATTTTGGGAAGTAGTTCTATTCTCTTTGGTTGGTTACAAAAACTGTGCTAAAAATCCATTTCCATATTTTAATACTAGATAATACTATAAATAATAACTCGTAACTGCAATATATTTCTTTTATTGTTTCTTCAATTGTTGGGTAACGCAAAATACGGTGATGTCTTTATTTTGCACTAATTCCATTTTTCTTGATTTTATATTTGCAGTTACGTTTATCGTTATTCTTACAATATTAAACTAGGGAAATATATTCCCTTTTTTTAAACCAACTAACTAATTTGTTACTAACTTCCAAATCAAGTTATTAGATTTCCCCTTTTTATTTCATTCCTCGAGTTTTAACATAATTTACTATAAATTTCTCACTTTTAGGCTTTTGCCTTTCTCTATAATTTTTAAGCCTAATATTACTCATATTTAATTGAATTCCTTTCTTTTTTCCACAAAAAACATTTTAAATATATGTACACTTTTCTTATAAAATTTACAGTTTCAACATAACTAACTAGTAGAACTAATTATTGAAATCAGTTCAAATGCTGAATTAAATTATTGAACGGGAATCTAACGATATTATATATCATAAACATAAAATATATATAATTGAAATCCACTCACCTGTCATCCTTAACTTTAATCCATGACCTACTTAGATCCACTTCTAAGGCTCTAATATTTTTATTAAAAAGGTATTCTCCTCGGAAATATTTTCTATTTAGGGTTCAGGCTCAAGCAATGAACCTAATTGGGAGAAAATCCGATTGTGAGAAAATAGTTATTCCTACGGTTATACTTGTAGTGAATCTTAGGGATATCAGGCCGTCAGATTATAGGAATGAATCTGGTGCAACCACGTCATAGGCTTGTTGCGAATCGTTGGATCCACAAAATAACGCTCATGCGTGAAAATCTAATTATAACACTTTGGCATGTCCTTGGACGATATCTCATCCAGGGAAAAATGCGGGTCAACCCATGTGCTTTGCAGGTCGACCTATGGGTCGACCTATAGGTCGACCCGACGCTGGAAAGGGTCAACCCGTAGGTCCTGCGTTTTTTTTGTTTAATTATATATATATTTATATAGTTCTGATTTCTTGTTCTTCTTGTAACTTCTTCATATTAACTTGGATTTCGACAAGTTATATATGGAATTGATCAGAAAATTGCCATGAACACAAAGGTATAAGTTTCGAGGCCATATTCTAACAATTCCACTTGTTTTCACTATTCATCGTTATTTGATTATTTAATTATCTAAAAATGTAGGATGTTACAAAATCGATGAGGTCATTTCCATCAACCTAGCATTATAATTATATACATTTCAACCTACATAGATATTTTTCTCAAAAACTCACTTGTAGTTGATGGATCATATCATTCAAGGTACATCTTCCAAAGTCAATTTTTGTCAGTGAACTTGCAATCCACTTCAGATCTCAAGCATCATGATATGTGGCAGAGTCAATACTCTCCATGGCTTGTCTGAAATTGAGGAGATTGTCAATATGAATAGTCCACTTTCATGCCATTAGAAAAACTCATAGTTTTCTTTCATTATGATATATTTTTATTAGACATTCCAATAAGTCGCGTCCTTTCGGGCTTGGTTAAATCGGTTCCATATATATGATCGATTTCCATAATAGAAAATTTGAAGACATCGAAGTCGATCGCACTATCATTATTTTCTCTAGAAAGAAATTCCTTTAATAAGAATGTTGCGTTTCTTGAAACCACATTTTGTTTTCCAATGCGATGGAATAGACATCCATAGATTTTGAATATACTTACTTACACAAAAAAGGCTTAGCTTTGAGTTCATGGGGTTTACATTCTGAACGTAAGCCAGAGAACCCAATATCCTAAACTTATTTAAGACGATGTTTTTTCCTTCCATATCTTATTTGGAGTCGTAAATTTAGCTCTAGTTAAAACCAAATTCAAAACATGCCTACTCTTAAGCGCATATCCTTAAAAAGTTTGATTTAACTCAGCTTTACTCAATCATAGATTGAATAATGTCTAACATAATTTTTACTGATACATGGAGAAGTGACTTTAAGAGAGAAACCTATTTCTTTTTAGGTACTCTTAGAACCTATATTTAAGATACTCACTTGTTTAATCAAATTGAAGTACTTTAATTTTTTGCATGTTTTATTTTGCACTTTTTATATTGTACAAACTTATCATATACATCTAACTTATGTATTAAAATACACATGTTCATAGATAATTTGCCAATGAATTTAACGAAGTAAGTGGTCCACCTTTGGTACGTTTAAACTTATGTATCAACCCAAAGAGTTTATTAACTCTTTTGTTGCTCTTACTAAATCGATGCTTTCGTTAATCCTTTTAGATACAATTCATAAGTATATTATGATTCTTAATCATATGATTGAAGAAAAATTTCTTGGTGATATGGCTTAATTTATGATTCCAAAAGTAACTATTAAATATTTTGGATGCTCTAACAAATCTCTGTTATTATGAATATAAATACTATCATCAAAGTATCAATACGGATTTATTTCATAATGAGTATTCATAATATTCACATTGTAATAAAAAATTACCCATTTTTAGTTGAAATGAGATGATTATTATTTCATATATAATATATGGTCTACATTAGCATAATTCAAAACTTATATGCATCCATTAGCAAGAGTCACATGGTATGCTCATACTTCTTTTACTATAATAACAACATTCGCAATATGAAGCTCCATCAAACCTCTTAGCTATGACTTTATGTCTCTTTTTACTATAACTAATTTATAATCAAGAATTACTGATCTGGTATCTAAAACTTTGAGAAATGAATATCATAGAAAACAATCATCTATAAGAAAGACGCATTAAGAATAGAAATTGTATTTCTTATTCCTTATTAATCATCTACTAATATTTTTATATAATTCTATTTTTGATGTCTCTTCACGAAGCAGAGATTGCATTTACCCTCTCTTCATCCTAATCATGCCTATGTTATTATCATTTTACATTTTCATTTTCTCTTCTTAAAGGAACTGCCTTTAGATGAGAAACTCATTATTGCGAGATCACACAGGATTTCTTTACAATAATGTATTCATTGAACCAGAACATGTTAAGGTTATTGAATAAGTTGTACGTAAGTGCACGAATCAAACTGACCCTTCAGTTATTCAAGAGTTAGGATTATTTTTAGTTCTTTCTATTGAGTAATTTCCAACTCAACAATCATCTCAATGCTTTCAAATATATTGGGTACATGAACTTGCACAATGATTAACTTGTTCATTTGAGTGAAATAATTTCATGAAATTATATACCTTATGGAATGCGACTATTCACCATACAACTACAACATGTGATCAAATATGAATGAATATCTATATTCTTACATTGCTTTGAGAGTTCAAGACTTTTAGAAAAAGACTCTAGAAGATATCATATAGTTTTGGACAAGTTCACACTTAAGCGACCAAGACTCAAAACTATTTAATGGTTATAACATTTGGCTCTTTCATTGGCCTTAAAGCGACGATGTGCTAAAAGATTAATTATTAGTAAGTATGTCTTTATATTCTTCAATCGAGCTTT
Source organism: Allium cepa (assembly GCA_030765085.1). Lineage (NCBI taxonomy): Eukaryota > Viridiplantae > Streptophyta > Magnoliopsida > Asparagales > Amaryllidaceae > Allium > Allium cepa. Next base: position 445,215,063 of record CM060929.1, read on the forward strand.
ATGTTTTTTCATTCTAGTATATTTTAGCCAATAAGCATTTTAGATCAAATTATCTATGCAAACTTATGAAAGAATAATAGTATAGTATTACATATGTTCTTATACTTATTAGAATAGTTTACTTTTTAATAGAAAGGTACACGGGATGAACCCAAAAGCCATATGACATAAAATAGTAAAGTGCGGCAAAGTCTGAGGGGACTTGCCAATGTTCTAATCAATAAGCTTGATTAGTAACCCAAAAAATAGTCAAGTTATGATTTACATAATTTTTCATTGTCCAAAAAAGATGGCCATGAACATAATAAATAAGAAAATACACAGTAACTTTTCAAACTCAAGTACCATCCACTAGTTGTTGCTTGCAGATTCATTTCCTTGTACATTTCCTCCATTCTGAAAATGTTACACAGATGGATCAATACTAGTACCAACCCACGAGTTAAAAATGACATGATTTTGTTACTAACTTGGAAATTAGAGCTAATGATTTGTTAAAACATGTATTACTTCTATTAAATCATATTGCTTCAGCCATAAGCCACCAAGAGACAATCATGGTTGTCAGTGCAGTTGGTATGATAGTCTTCCTAATAAAGAAGCCAGAGATGAAAAAACTACTCATGCTTAGTGCATTAAAGATACACAAGTGTCATATTCTAATTGAGAAGTCGTAATTAAAAAGGAGGTGTTGAAGATTCTCCATAGAAGCACCATATAGATAATAATAACTATGCATGATAATGTTTTTATTTGTTCAAGTAAGCAATGATGTTAATTTTATCAATCACAAGTAACCACATATGAAATGCTACTTTGTGTGGGAATGTCATCATCAAAGAAAATGAAAATTGTAAAGTTTACCCAAGTTGTTCAAAAAAGCATACCATAATTTTACCATAAAGGATCCTGAGGGCCATGCCCTCAAGTGAAGGAATCCAAATCAAGTTTGCAACAGAAGCCTTTAAAGGTAGCAAACAATTGTATCAGTTAAGTAAGTGCATTACCTAGGACTATTCTTGAGGAGTTGGATTCAAGTAACCGCTCCTTAAAAGTTGCTCAACTAGAATGAATTAGTTGAGAGCAATTTTGAAATGATCTGGTAAAGGAGAGAGTAGAACCCATGAGCCATGGGTCTAACCAGAAGTTATGATTGTCCCCTTTGATGGTGTTGAATTTTAGGCCTAGGTTAAAGTTGGTGGAGCAGCTCGGGACATTTCTCCTGAAGAAGGAATCTTGCATTTGGATTTAAATTATAGGCCTGTTAGGATGAATGCACCATCATAGTGTATCATGTTTTCCACTTCCTCCATATATTTTTTTAAATTCTGCAATCATTTCCTAGCCACATTTTTTCAAAAGTACCTAGTTGAAGAGGCGAAGGTTTATAGCAACTAAGCCACCATTTTGTTTAGACTTGTAAACAATTTACTTGGCCAGAAGATAGGCAACGGGTGATCCTTTGTCTGATCCACTCCATAGGAAGTTCTTTCTTATTTTGCTAATGAACTATTCTAATAGTTTGAAGAAGATATCTAAAAGGTAGGAAGGGAGGAGAGCATTGGCCTACCAACTCTTGATACGGAGGATCCTTTCCTTGCAGCAAGATTTTAGGAAAATTCATATATGAGGCCATTCCAGTCATGATGACGAGGTTTGGTAGCTTAAAGGGAAATGCCAATGTAAGTTAGAGGGAAAGTTGTTAGTTCATAGTTAAGAGCTGCATCCACTTGCGATCTATTGTGAAGGCCTACCATACATAACTCTTACTGTAATGACCCGCAAATCCGTGCCCCTGGAGTCAATGTTATTCTACATCAATCGACTCAAGATGAATAGAAATGCGAACCATTTTGATCAAAGAAGAAGAGGTAGAAGAAGAGAAAATAGAAAAACAGCATCAGAATCTAACCATCGTAGCAGAATAATAAATAATAGATATTCAATGATCTTTACACAAAAGAAAACTGTATCTTTTTATACATACATCATCAGAGTACATCATCAGAGTACATCATCAGAGTTCCACATCAATAACATGCAACTGGATACATAGTGGAATAATAATCAAGTACAAAAGTACGTATCGCCATCCAACTCGTCTCCTGAGCTCCACAACATCATATCCTGTATCCTATAATACGCGGTCTGACCCAAGCATTACAGTTAAATAACACCCGAGTCAATTTGGAAAACCAGCGTGAGAAATCACACTCAAATTGATTATTAAAGTTTCAAAAATCCTTTGAAAACAAAAGCATGTCGTAAGATTTTAGAACAATTTAAAAACACTTTATTATAAAATATACTTTAAAATATTTAAATTAAAAAATACTTTAGTACTTAATTAAATATATATATATACACTTTAAGAATATTTAAAATAAGGCTGCTTTATAGAATATAAAACCAAATTTCTCTTTTCAAACCAAAATACCAAGTCACCTTAAATATTACTACGAAAATAGATTTGAAAAATACCTACTTCAGAATTTAAACATTTAGAAATAATAAATTTTCTAAAACATAATTTTTTAAACAACATTTAAAACTTTTATGTTATATTTAAAAATTTACTTTGGAAACGTACTTGGCTATCCAGGGAAATATACTTCCCTTCACATTCTTTAAAAATAAATCACTATTTATTTTTTAACAAAATTTTCTCATTCCTTTAATAAATTCACATCGTGAATTTTGTAACGATCCCGGATCTTAATTGAGTTTAAAATGATAATTAATTTATTTTTTGAATAAAATTTTGTAAAATGAATTTGGTAATTGCTATTTAATATCAGATTAAACTATGAATTGCTGGAAAAATGTATTTAAATTTAATTTGAATTAGGATTTACAAATATTTTAAAGCAAAATAAAATTCAACCGAGCTATAAATATTTGATAATCTAAGTTGGAAATTAATATGGAAGTTAAATTAACTATTGAAGTTAGAAATGAATAAAATTTTAATAAAACAAAACAAGTGAACAAAGCATAGAACAAGAACAAGAAAAATATAAAACAATAATTATTAAAGTAAAATTCATGATAAATATTTAAACTAAAATTAGAAGTAAAATAAATATTTGAGTTATAAATAGAGATAAATAAATAAAAATTAAGTATGGAACCAAACAAACATATACATTCAAATAAGAAAGGAAAACATCTATGTACAAACAAAGTTATAGAATAAATACAAAGCAAAAGAAGAAATACCAACAAACAAAAATATACACATTTTCAACAGAGACAAAGTAAAAAGAACAAGTAAAAGAAAGGCAAGATAAGTACAAACAAAACATAAACAAAAAAATGCAAGACAACAATAAATATGAACACAAAATAAAATAAAAGAGATAAGTATAAAACATAAAGTACTAAGCAAGTAATGTCATTATCATCAGCCTGCATAAAGGTAAACAAATCAAATTTGATATGGAAGAGTAGCTTGCAAATGAAGTACCCAGGCAATTAATGCAACATGCCTCTAGCATTTAATGCAAGCCTCTTCACCCATGCCTATTATACAAAATAACATCACCCTGTAACATCTTCTCTTTTATATATGTCCAACTCCTCATCATCAGTTTGTCCATTTCAAGCCAAGTAATACTGAAGTAAATACCACTTAGAACTCAAACAAATCCATGCAACCAGAGGTCAAAGAAGCAAGTTTCTATTGGAAAATCAAAGCCTGTGACAAAAGAAAACAAGCTCTGTCATTTTTCTTTGGAAAACACTGTGAGCAAATTTTCCTTAAATCTATTATGTGTCTGATGAATGCATGAATAAATTTTTCTCTGGTACATGTCCACCTGGTTTGCATATACATCTGAGAATATTTGAATGCTCTGAGAATAAGCATAGTTTAAATATTTTGAATGCTCTGTTCTAGGCAAACAGATTTCAAAACCTGTTTAAATTTGAAAACCTCATCCTTTGATGTACTAGTGATCTTGATGTATGAATGAAACGGGTTAAAGTGACAAGATCTAAATTCTAAAAATACTTTTAAGTATTTAAAGGTAAATGGTTTTGCTGGAAAACCAAAACACAATAGAACATAAAATTTGTTAAAATTCAGTTGACTAAAATTTAGGATTTGATTCCATAATCATGTTCGCCTTCAAGAAATATGATTTTTAGTACAAGATTCTAGATTTTTAAGTTGCGAAATCTCGAGCAGTTTCAAGCTGAACGCAAAATGAACTCGAGGAAACCCACGGCGATCAAAGAGGAATTGGATTTTGGGATCGTGGCAGTACGTGCTGGAAGGACGAATGATTTCGAGGAAAATGCGAGATAAATTTTTATTTCATCATGGAAGGCGATGTGGATCAATGTAGGGTTTAAGGATTGCGAAAAGTGGAAGTTGGGTTTCGAGCTCGTGCACGCTCATCAATGCATCGAGCGTGGCCAAATCTGGAGGGGAGATACTCGAGACATGGACAGAGGCATGGATGGAGTGGGGGCAGTGCTGGTGGTCAGGGGCGGGGTGGCGAATCGATTCTTTGGTTGGAGGTCTGGTTCGAGTGGCTCGAGCTATGCTCGATTTTGATTCCCAGTAAAATTTGGGAATTTGTATGCTCGCGATGCTTGGGGATGCCATCGATGACGTGATGGCGATCGGAATGACGATCGAAAGGGTGGCGGTCAACGGTGCACGTGCACGCATGCTAGTTGGGTATCTGGGTGTTGAAGTTGGGGAAGAAGGAGCCGTTCTCGGGTTTCATTCGAGAAAGAAGGGGGGGTGGTCTCGAAGCAGTTTTAAGTTTTCTCGGGTCACTGATTATTCCAGGTTTTAAAAACCTGAAACCTGTCTGTTTAAATTTTAAACAGAATTTGAATTTAAAACAGATTTTAATATAAGTTTACAATCAGAATTTAAAAGATGGAATGCAAATTAACTTTTGAAATAAATGAAGTTTTATAAAATTTAAAGTATTCAAACAACTTTAAAATGTTCAAGTATACTTTATACAATAATTTGAATTTAAATAATTGGGTTTAAACCCTTGTAAATTTCTTTTATAAGACTAATATTATTTAGCATGCAAGTTTAAAGGTTTTAAAAATTTAGTGGCATACTTTATTAAAGATAAACTGGAATTTCACTTTGAATTTAAAAATGAAATTTTAAAGTAAAATTGGATGAAAAGTTAATAAATTAGTTTAACTTAAATTTATTAGTTAAATAAATCAATTTATCTTTAAAGCTGGAATGTAAATAATTTGATTTACACTTAAATTCAAAAATGGAATTAAATTGTAAGTTTAAAAGTAAAATGTTTAAAATATATATGTTAATGTTAATGAAGTCATCAATAAGAAATGAATTATATTAGAGATACTTAAGGTAATAAAATGATTTAAATTAATATGATAATTAAAGAATGATTTATTTAAATTTATAAATAAGTAATTTAGATTTAATTTATAACTAGGAATGATTAATGATGAATTAATCCAAGATAATTTTCTTGAGAAAGTAATTAAGGAAATGTTATTAGTTAATGAAGATAATTAACTAGAGATTATTAAGTAATTAAATTAATGTGATTAGTATTGATAATTTATTTGATGTACTAATTAAGATAATCAATTGTAAATTGTTAATTACTTAATGAAAGTAATTAAGGGGTTAATTACTAATTGTAACTTAATTTGGATATTTTTATTTATTTATTGATAAAGATTAATCGGTAATTAATGATTTATTGGTATGAGATGATCGCTTAATGGTAAGAAATTAAAGATTTAATTTCCTAGAATGATTAAATTAAGGGGTTAATTAATTATGTAATTGGTTTAAGGGTTGATTAAATTAATATGATTAATTAAGGATAATTTAATTTATTAAAGTGTTTGATGAATTTATTGATATCAAATGATTTGTAATTAATTAATCAAGATTGGGTAATTTATTCGTAAGTAATTAATTTACTTGGAAATAAATTGAATTGATTAGGATTAAACGATTAATTAATCCTACTTATAAATGACTATTGAATGCTTGGCCTTACTTATGAATGATTGTATTGTATGAGATACCTTGAATTGATTGTCCTAACTGATCTGTGACATTTTGTTCTGTGGATTGAACTGAGTATTTTATTCATTTATTGATGATACATCTGCATATTATCTGTGAATTGTGAATGGAAGATAAGCGTTATACTTTATATCGCTTATCAACTATATTTCTGTGTTTTAATCTATGATGATTGATTGATGTTGCACTATTGTGTTAAACCTCTGAACCACACTTATACACACACAAAAATGGATTTCACGAGGAAATTGATTAAGTCACAGATTATTTTTGAATAGCTTTGAATTTGAATATTTGAATTCAAATGTTTTGGAAATGGATTGGCTATGTAACAACCCTCATATTTAACGATTTTATATTTAAATATTTTATTTAAATATAGCGTTGTTAGTCGGATTTTTGGGTCCGAAAAGCTACTTTTTGCAAACAGTCCAATTGGAGCTCAAAACCACCTCCATTGGTTCCGAAATGGCGTTTGCGATCTTTTTGAGTATAATCTTTGATATGTTTGGAGTTTGTGAAATTTTGGCTACTTTTTCTATTGGGTTTTGGGTTGGGTTCAGCCCACTAGCTTAACTAAATACCCTAACTCAGCCCCTTCTCTTCATTTATCTCCTTTTCATTTTCATTTCTTAAGCTAAAACTGAAATGGTGGAAGGGAAAGAGAAATAGAAATTTGCAAGCCCTAGTTTCAACTTCCAACTTGATTTCTTGCTCCAAAATCAAAGAGAATCCATAGGTAAGCTCTTCTTCATCTTCTCCAACTCTTCTCCTCTTCAATTTCAGAAAAATTTCCTAAACCTAAATTGGGAAATATATGTTTTATTCTTAGATTGAAGCTTGTTGAGTTGAAGTAGAGTTTGGTTGGTCTTCTCCTTGATATTGAGCTTCTTCTTCATCTTCTTTATTTTGGGTTAAAGGTGAGTTTTGAACTCACGTCTACTTCTCTTGATTTCTTTGATGTTGGGTATGAATTCCTAACACCTTGTTCATATGCACTTGCTTTTGGTTTGGATTGAATTGGTGAATATCCAAATTTTTAGTGTTTGGGTTCAATTCTTTAAAGATCCTAACTTTGATGTTTAAATATGTTTTTGGTTGCGAATCAGAGAGCTAATGGAGCTGGGGTATCTATTGGCTAAGGCTCCCTAGGTCCATTGCTCGAATGGTCGCGATTTGGAAGAAATTGCATTTCATTGGAAAAAAGGGCAGAAACTTCAAATTTATGCAGTTCGGCCGACCGAGCCCTGTAGCCGGTCGACCGACCTGCTCATGTCGAGTTTTTTTTATTTCCTGCATCTGGCCAGCCGACCGAGCCCTGCAACCGGTCGACCGACCTGCTCCTATTTTGCTGTTTTGCCTATTTTTGCATATTTTGATTTGTTTTCCAAATTTTATCGATTCAAGTTGCTTTTTAGTGGTTGTCATTGCATCTTTGGCTTTGATAACTTAATTTTGACTTCATTCATGGGTTTTCATAAATAATCCCTCTAAATTGTATTAAAAGTTTCCTTCTCCAATTCTTAAATTCTATTTATAATGCGCACACAATTTCGCACTTCGAGCGAAGTGGAAGGAAGATTAAATGGTTAGGTAAAACACGGACCATGAATCCCTGCGTTTATCTTTCCGATTAGTCCCCGACCTATTCGATTGATTGTTTTGACCTTTGTGTCTGGTTTACCGATGAGATGAGGTGAACTTTGTACTGCTTTGAGTGTGAAATTAACTAACGGATAGTAAACCGTTTAGTGCGAACGAGTGGTTATGAGACTCACGTTACCACTTTTCGGATTCCTTTTTGAGAGTTATGACACATTCCGCCAGTTAGTGGTGTCCAGTACTGGGTCTCTGACCTTCGCCACTACGGTTTGTTGCCTTCGGGTATGTTGCCTTCGGGTTTGTACCTTCGGGTTTGTGCCTTCGGGTTTGTTGCCTACAGTGTCGCTTTCGATGTTGGTCGTTATGAGCCGCATGGGTGATATTGGGTTGCCCTTTAGTATCGCTTCCGATGTTGGTCGTTATGAGCCGCATGGGTGATATTGGGTTTGGAGTCTTCGGGCTTATGGATCCTTGTTTGTACAGTACTGAGCTCGAGCAAAATTTTATGATGTTTCATTCATATGTATATTCCCTTGGCATCGCCCTTCGGTGTTGGTCTTTTTGAGCCGCATGATGCGTAGCGTTCACCTTGTGGAACTTGTATACCTTATTGGTATTTGTTATTGCCTTTATGGATTGATTTGGGATATTTGTATCCTTTGTTCTATATGTTGCCGATGAGATGAGGCTTGTTATCCTATGATTCATCTTTTGTTAGATGATTGTGTTATCTTCTTTAGAGATATCTATTATGCTTTGTAACCTTGCAGGTTTATTGTTGTTCAGTTTATCTAACTGATTTGTTTAGCTAGACTGACCCGTGTATTTTATACTCGGGTCAGACCGAGATGTTTCAGGTTAGGTGCATTTGGACTTAGCCTATTTTGCTTCTGCATGGACTACTCCGCTAGCTTCTTTTTGTCATAGTCTTTGTGTAGTCCCATTTTGTAGTAACTCTGATATATTATATTGACTCGTCTGTATATTGTGGTTTGCTATACCACTTGACTTGTATTGTTTTGTAAACTCTGTTGTGTATCGATATATGTGTATATGATGATTTACCGTTCTGTGATGTATATTTCATTTGAGTATTATATTCTGTTCTGATAGATCCAGCCACCTATGGTTTTGTTTTAAGTATTCATTGGATATGTCGATCTGTTTGGTATGATTTTTGCCGACGTATTTAATGGATAGTTAAAGCAAAGCTATAGATGGTCGCTCCTAACCAGCCTTATTCTCCGTGTTAGTTGACGGCATTACACTGTAGTGTCCTTGGCTAGCGTGGGTATAGAGGTGGGGCGTCACAGCGTGGTATCAGAGCTGAGTCAGAACAAAGTATAATAAACACAGAATAGATGCACATATTACGGTACATCAAAGTGTACAAGTGATACAAATCTTTGAATCATCGTGTCTCTTTATTCCATCAAGGTTAGATAGAATTTGGGAATACGTCTAGGAATGCATTTTATTCCGTAGTATTCCGTAATGAAGTATCTACCTTGTGAATAATCTTGTTCTTATCTTACTTTCAGCGTATGGCTGGAAGAGGCAGGGGACGACGTTCGGATGCTGGGCAATCCAGTGGCTTACATCCGGATGGCGTTTATATGTCTGCTGATCAGTTTTTGGAATTGTTTAGGAGCACTCAGCCTCCAGTTCCTCCTCGTGTGTCTCCACCTCGCAAGTCTGCCTTTGCACGTCAGTGAAGTGATTTTGCTCATCTTGGAGGAAAGCCGTTTAAAGGCTCTGAATCCGTTCTTGAAGTCCAAGCTTGGTTTCGAACATGCGAGCGTATCTTCTCTCGTATGGATCTTTTTGACCATGATAGAGTTCTTGTAACTTCTAGCTTATTACAAGAGCGTGCTCTTGATTCGTATGAGCTTCTTGTAGCCGAAATTGATGAGTCTACTCTTTCTTGGACTCAGTTTCGGGAGGGATTTGAACTCAAGTTCGTTCCTGAATTTGAAAAAGTTTTATTGACCCGTCGCTTCCTTGAGTTGAAGCAAGGGAAGTCTTCTGTTTCTGAGTATGTTGCATCATTCGAGGCTTTATCTAAGTATGGTCTTGAATTCATCAGTACTTCTTATAAGAAGAATTTGAAGTTTGTTTCTGGTCTTAAGAAATATCTTAAGAAATCTTTGTTGCTCCAACTTAAACTTTCTTTTGAGGAGTTAGTTGATTTTGCGCTTCATCTCGAGACCGTCGAGAAGGAGTGTGATAGTGATGTCGATGTTGAGGTTTCCAAGAACCCCAACAAGAGGCCGTTTCCAATTCAGAAGAAGCCTTTTCCTTCTAAGAAGAAGAAGACTGGTGGTCCTAGTTTTCAGCCTCAGTCTTCCAGAACACCTTTCGTTCGAAAGTGTTTCAATTGTGGTTCTTCGGATCATGTTATTCGAGCTTGTCCTAAGCCTCTCTTCTGCCGTTATTTCAAGAAGGAAGGTCATCATGTTTCAGCTTGTCCTACTGTTCCGGCTGGTGCCAAGTCTAGCAATCTTTATGCTACCAAGGCTTCAAAAGGTCCTTCTTAACCCAAAGGTATATCTCCATCCATTTTGGAAGGTTCTATTTTATTTCGTGATCATAGTATACGAGTTCTTTTCGATACGGGAGATTCACATTCTTTCGTATCGAAGAAGCTCGTTGATGATTTATCTTTGGATGTTTCTTGTATGGTTACTTCTTTAAGGATTGTGAATCCTATTGGAGGATCCGCGACCCTTAATTTGCTTTGTGATGATGTTGAGATTGTTTTATGTGGTTTTTCTTTTCGTGCGAATCTGTACGTTATTTCTTGTCTGGAATTTGATATGATTTTGGGAATGGACTGGCTAGTGAGATATGATGCCAGGATTATTTTTTCGAAGAGAACTATATATCTTCGACATCCGGATTCACCTACTCAGCTATCTCTTGTTCTTCGGGATGTGGATAATTCCAAAATGGCTTTATATTCTCTTGATTCGCGAGATGATGATGATATATCTCGTATTCCTATTGCTTGTGACTTTTCTGATGTTTTTGAGCCTGTATCGGGTTTGCCACCCAAGCGAGCAATTGAGTTCCGCATTGATCTCATTCCAGGCACGCAGCCAGTTAGTCGTCCTCCCACGAGGATGTCTACAAAGGAAAATGAGGAACTCAAAAAGCAGCTTTTAGAGCTTGAGTCCAAGCAGTTGATTCAATCTAGTTTTTCTCCGTGGGGATCCGCGGTCGTCTTTGTGAAGAATTCTGATGGAACTCTTAGGCTTTGCATTGACTATCGCAAGCTTAACGAGTTGACCATTAGAAATAGGTATCCATTGCCTAGGATTGATGATATGTTCGATCTATTGAGTGGTGCTAAGGTCTTTTCTCAGCTTGACCTTGCCACAGGTTTTCATCAGTTACGAGTCGCGGAGGATAGCATACCTCTTACAGCTTTCCGCACTCGATATGGTTCTTTTGAGTGGCTCGTTATGCCGTTTGGTTTGACGAACGCTCCTGCTTTCTTTGTTGATCTCATGAATCGGGTATTCCGGGAATATCTCGATAAGTTCGTCCTTGTCTTCATTGATGATATCCTTATTTATTCTAAGTCTGAAGCCGAGCATGCTAATCACTTGAGAATTGTCTTGAGTACTCTCCGTCATCATCAGCTTAGAGCCAAATTCTCCAAGTGCCACTTTTGGGAGAATAAGGTTAAGTTCTTAGGCCATGTTGTATCTTCCGATGGCATTTCTGTCGATCCCTCAAAGATCGAAGCCATCCAGAATTGGAAGAGGCCTGAGAATGTTCATGAGATCCGTAGTTTCCTTGAATTGGCAGGTTATTACCATCGGTTCATTAAGGATTTTTCCCGTGTTGTGCTTCCTCTTACTTGCCTTACTCGGAAAGGCATTCGTTTTATTTGGTCCGACAAGTGTGAAGCTTCCTTTCTGACATTGAAGGAACTTCTCACTAATGCTCCTATTCTTGTGGTTCCCGAAGGGAATCATGATCTTGTTGTCTACACCGATGCTTGTGGTAGTGGTCTCAGTGTTGTTCTTATGCAGAAGGATCGGGTAGTTGCTTATGCTTCTAGGCAACTGCGTCCGAATGAAGTCCGCTATGCCACTCATGATCTTGAGTTAGCCGCCATTATCTTTGCCTTGAAGATTTGGCGACATTATTTGTTGGGCGAGCGCTTCATTCTCTATACCGATCATAAATCTTTGAAGTATTTGTTCACTCAGAAGGAACTCAATATGAGACAACAGTGTTGGCTCGAGTTTCTTGCTTCTTATGACTTTGATATCCAGTATACCCCTGGTAAGGGTAATCGTGTTGCAGATGCGCTTAGTCGCAAACATTCGGCTGTTATTTCTATGATGCTTGCCGAATGGAATGTTCTTGAGACTCTATCTTTTTGTGAAATTCGTGATCGAGGTTCATCTTCTGATTCTCCTATTCTATTATTTAGTTTGAGAGCTCGACCTATTTTATTGGATCGTATTGCCGATGCCCAGCGGAGTGATCCTGATTTGTTGCATCTTATTCAGCTTTGCGAGTCTAAATCTTGTGATGAGGCGTTGCAAGATTTTAGCATTGATTCTCATGGGTGTCTTCGTAAGAAGAACCGTCTTTTTGTGCCTTCTGACTTTGCACTTAGGCATGACATTCTTGATGATTGTCACCGTTCTAAGTATACCATTCATCCCGGTAGTAGCAAGATGTATGCTGATATGCATCGTCTTTATTATTAGGAAGGCATGAAGCGCGATGTGGCGAGTTATGTGAGCAATTGCATAACTTGTCAGCGTTTTAAGGCCGAGCATCAGCATCCTTCGGGTCTTCTTCAGCCTCTTGAGATTCCATTGTGGAAATGGGATCAGATATCTATGGATTTTATTGACGGCCTACCTCGTTCGAGATAAGGCCATTCTAGCATTTGGGTTATTGTTGATCGTCTCACCAAGTCTGCTCATTTTGTTCCTATTAAGTCCAATAGAACTGCTTCGCATTTGGCTAAGTTATATGTCAAGGAAATCGTGAGACTTCACGGTGTTCCTAGTTCTATTGTGAGTGATCATGATCCTTTATTCACGAGTCATTTTTGGAAGAGTCTTCAGCAAGCTTTGGGAACAGAGCTTAATTTTTCTACAGCTTATCATCCGCAGTCTGACGGACAGACTGAACGGGTGAATCGTATTTTGGAAGATCTTCTCCGTATTTGTATTTTTGATTTCGGTGGAAGTTGGGAGGATCATCTACCTCTTGTAGAATTCTCCTACAACAATAATTTTCAATCTAGTATTGGTATGGCTCCTTTCGAAGCCTTATACGGAAGGCCATGTCGATCACCTTCTTGTTGGTTAGAATCTGGGGAGAAGCTTATTCTTGGCCCGGATTTTGTTCGAGATTCTTCCGAGAAGATTGATCTTATTCGATTGAGAATGAAAGAGGCACAGAGTCGCCAGAAATCCTACGCGGACAACCGTAGGAAGCCTCTCGAGTTCTCGATCGGCGATCTTGTTTTTATTCGTGTTTCTCCTTTGAAGGGGGTTATGCGTTTCAGTACGACTGGGAAATTGGCTCCTCATTATATAGGACCATTTTCTATTACGGAACGTATTGGCCCTGTGGCTTATAGAGTTTCACTTCCTGCTCATTTATCTGGTATTCATGACGTGTTTCACGTCTCGCAACTTCGGAAGTGTCTTCGGGAGTCGGATTCTGTTATTAATTCTCCTAATTTGCAAGAGCTTGAGGTCTCACCGGACTTATCTATTGTACAGCAACCTATTCGCGTACTTGACACGGAGGTGCGACACCTTCGGAACAAGGACGTGCCGCTCGTTAATGTTCAATGGTCCGCTAATCCCAATGACTGTACTTGGGAAACCAGAAATTTATTGAGCGATATTATCCGGGTTTTCTATCTTAGCTTATGAACGGTGAGTATGTCTTTTCATCTCAAGCTTATTTCCTTTTCTTTTGAATGTTGTATGTATGTAGTTGTTACAAATATCATCTCTAGGAATTGCGAGGATGCAATTTTGTAAGGAGAGGAGATCTGTAACAACCCGCATATTTAACGATTTTATATTTAAATATTTTATTTAAATATAGCGTCGTTAGTCGAATTTTTGGGTCCGAACAGCTACTTTTTGCAAACGGTCCAATTGGAGCTCGAAACCACATCCATTGGTTCCGAAATGGCGTTTGCGATCTTTTTGAGTATAATCTTTGGTATGTTTGGAGTTTGTGAAATTTTGGCTACTTTTTCTATTGGGTTTTGGGTTGGGTTCAGCCCACTAGCTTAACTAAATACCCTAACTCAACCCCTTCTCTTCATTTATCTCCTTTTCATTTTCATTTCTTAAGCTAAAACTGAAATGGTGGAAGGGAAAGAGAAATAGAAATTTGCAAGCCCTAGTTTCAACTTCCAACTTGATTTCTTGCTCCAAAATCAAAGAGAATCCATAGGTAAGCTCTTCTTCATTTTCTCCAACTCTTCTCCTCTTCAATTCATAAAAATGTCCTAAACCTAAATTGGGAAATATATGTTTTATTCTTAGATTGAAGCTTGTTGAGTTGAAGTAGAGTTTGGTTGGTCTTCTCCTTGATATTGAGCTTCTTCTTCATCTTCTTTATTTTGGGTTCAAAGTGAGTTTTGAACTCACATATACTTCTCTTGATTTCTTTGATGTTGGGTATGAATTCCTAACACCTTGTTCATATGCACTTGCTTTTGGTTTGGATTGAATTGGTGAAAATCCAAATTTTTAGTGTTTGGGTCAATTCTTTAAAGATCCTAACTTTGATGTTTGAATATGTTTTTGGTTTCGAATCGGAGAGCTAATGGAGCTGGGGTATCTATTGGCTAAGGCTCCCTAGGTCCATTGCTCGAATGGTCGCGATTTGGAAGAAATTGCATTTCATTGGAAAAAAGGGCAGAAACTGCAAATTTATGTAGTTCGGCCGACCGAGCCCTGTAGCCGGTCGACCGACCTGCTCATGTCGAGTTTTTTTTATTTCCTGCATCTGGCCAGCCGACCGAGCCCTGCAACCGGTCGACCGACCTGCTCCTATTTTGCTGTTTTACCTATTTTTGCATATTTTGATTTGTTTTCCAAATTTTATCGATTCAAGTTGCTTTTTAGTGGTTGTCATTGCATCTTTGGCTTTGATAACTTAATTTTGACTTCATTCATGGGTTTTCATAAATAATCCCTCTAAATTGTATTAAAAGTTTCCTTCTCCAATTCTTAAATTCTATTTATAATGCGCACACAATTTCGCACTTCGAGCGAAGTGGAAGGAAGATTAAATGGTTAGGTAAAACACGGACCATGAATCTCTGCGTTTATCTTTCCGATTAGTCCCCGACCTATTCGATTGATTGTTTTGACCTTTGTGTCTGGTTTACCGATGAGATGAGGTGAACTTTGTACTGCTTTGAGTGTGAAATTAACTAACGGATAGTAAACCGTTTAGTGCGAACGAGTGGTTATGGGACTCACGTTACCACTTTTCGGATTCCTTTTTGAGAGTTATGACACATTCCGCCAGTTAGTGGTGTCCAGTACTGGGTCTCTGACCTTCGCCACTACGGTTTGTTGCCTTCGGGTATGTTGCCTTCGGGTTTGTACCTTCGGGTTTGTTGCCTACAGTATCGCTTCCGATGTTGGTCGTTATGAGCCGCATGGGTGATATTGGGTTGCCCTTTAGTATCGCTTCCGATGTTGGTCGTTATGAGCCGCATGGGTGATATTGGGTTTGGAGTCTTCAGGCTCATGGATCCTTGTTTGTACAGTACTGAGCTCGAGCAAAATTTTATGATGTTTCATTCATATGTATATTCCCTTGGCATCGCCCTTCGATGTTGGTCTTTTTGAGCCGCATGATGCGTAGCGTTCACATTGTGGAGCTTGTATACCTTATTGGTATTTGTTATTGCCTTTATGGATTGATTTGGGATATTTGTATCCTTTGTTCTATATGTTGCCAATGAGATGAGGCTTGTTATCCTATGATTCATCTTTTGTTAGATGATTGTGTTATCTCCTTTTGAGATATCTATTATGCTTTGTAACCTTGCAGGTTTATTGTTGTTCAGTTTATCTAACTGATTTGTTTAGCTAGACTGACCCGTGTATTTTATACTCGGGTCAGACCGAGATGTTTCAGGTTAGGTGCATTTGGACTTAGCCTATTTTGCTTCCGCATGGACTACTCCGCTAGCTTCTTTTTGTCATAGTCTTTGTGTAGTCCCATTTTGTAGTAACTCTGATATATTCTATTGACTCGTCTGTATATTGTGGTTTGCTATACCACTTGACTTGTATTGTTTTGTAAACTCTGTTGTGTATCGATATATGTGTATATGATGATTTACTGTTCTGTGATGTATATTTCATTTGAGTATTATATTCTATTCTGATAGATCCACCACCTATGGTTTTGTTCTAAGTATTCATTGGATATGTCGATCTGTTTGGTATGATTTTTGCCGACGTATTTAATGGATAGTTAAAGCAAGGCTATAGATGGTCGCTCCTAACCAGCCTTATTCTCCGTGTTAGTTGACGGCATTACACTGTAGTGTCCTTGGCTAGCGTGGGTATAGAGGTGGGGCGTCACAGGCTATAAAGTGAAAAACTTTTGAAATGGAATTTCAAAGATGAAGTTTATTTTTAATAACTTGATTGAATTTTGAAATTTAAATATTTTGATTTGAATTCAATACTTGAAATTGAATTCTATGATCTTGAAACTAGGGACTAAAGATGTTATACCAGTTTATGTGGGATAAACTATTTTAAAGATATTGATTTGAAAATTTGAATTTAAATTCAAAAACTTTAACTCGTGTAAATGAAAATGTTCTTTTTGAGACGAAAACTATTTGTTTCCAAATAATAAAAGCTTTCATATAGGAAGTGAACTTCCAAATTGTGTTAAAAAGGATTTCAAGTTAAAAATGAAAATGATTTCCCAAGTTATCGAAACTGTTTGAAAGCTATAAGATAAAATCTTGATTTAAAGATTTAAATGAATTAATCCAATTGAGATGAAATTGTTTTGAAATCTGGGAATGAATCTTTGTGAAAATGGGTGAACTTAGTGAAACAAATCTTTTGTTTTAAAGGATTTGAAAATGGTAATTTGTTTAAACCATTTGAAAGAAAGTTTTGAATTATTAAGTTGTGACTTAATTGAAATCCCATATCCATATATTTTTAAAAGTTGCGCTCACTATTCGGGTTAGCCGGGAAAGGACCTTTGGGTCGTATAACCCATTCCGAATATGTGATATGTCGTTATGGATAGCATTTGAAGACCGGTGGTGATGACCGGGTATTTGCGAGAACGATAGGATGACCTATCGATTGTCTCTGCAATGAGTTGCTTCGGTATAGAGATTTCTTAAGTGATGGGAAGTCCAATCGGGATTGTGAATACCCGGATTGCAAAGGCTTCTTTGGAAGTGCCTTCGGTTCTGTTCTAAATCCAGAACAGACTTGTATAGATTGTATGTCTGACATTACATTTTGAGATATAAAGCAGATTTCTTTCAAATACATTTCTGTTGGTGGCGGAGAATTTATTCTCTTAGCATTAACACCCTTCTCTGAGACGTACGAGCTCAGAGGTTATGTAGTTGATGGTTATCAGCGATATATTCCCAATTTGGTAATGTGACATGCTGAGTGTTGCTGTGAAATGATCATTGTTGATCATTTGTGATATGATCATTTGTTTGATCATTTATCTCTGTGATCATTACTTTGATCATTTGTTGACCCAAAGAATGGCTTTGTACCAAAGCGTGGCTTTGTGGACGAGACTTCGTCGAGCCTCACAAACCGGTAATGGTCGAAACAGGAATTGTGCGGCAAGGTTTTCAGGGATAGCTTCCCTAGGGTATGACCATTCCTTTTGGCAAAGGGTAGTGTCATGGTATGGAGCCCTGATACTTACTCGTGTGGACACACTATATTTATTCTGTGTGGTTGTTGGTTTAGAGGCGCCTCGTATAAATGTCCCAAAGGACCGGGGGTGGCATATCTGACGTTTTGTATATTCCCCAGGAAGGGGGGTAGCCGGCCTTGTTTGGCAGAGATCCAGTTGGGTTCTCGGGGCGTCCTTCCAGAGGCGTTTCCATGTGGCGATGGGAAGTTCCCTGGCCTGACCATTTGTTGGAAATCCATTCTTCAAATATGTACCTTGTATGGTTTTAGTTATAGAACCTATCATTCACTTATGGTGGCGCCCCACTGTTTGGATGGTAGCTATAGTAGGCATAGTTCGAAATGTCTATGTTGGCTAAGATTTATATCTTTACTTTCGAAATGATTTTTTACTACACTATGCACTAGTAATAATATCAAATGTTTCTTTTTAATGCCTATCAAGCATCTTTGACTATCATAAGGAGAAATATCCTCCGATTCTGCGTTTGCATTGTGTGTGTGCGGGAGGCTTTATGGTAGTCTCATTTCTAAAAAGCATTGCGAATTGGTTTTAAAATATTTCGTTGCTTGATTTTAAAGATAAAACTGTTTTTGTTGCTCACACCAGTCCCATGACTGATCCAGAGTTTATTGTTTCTTTCCTAAAGTCTGGGTGCTCAAAATTTTCTACACGAGCAGTCTAGAGTTGGGTTTTTTTCAAATAGTCAAGTTTAGTAGGTTATCTGGAGCTAGTTCAGTCTTTAGATGTGGACGAGACTTGCTTGTCTTTGCGTATCGTGATGATGTATCGAGCTGCTGTTGCTGGAGTTCTCTTTTGAAGACTATCTTAGAGTTATATTGTTCCGCTACTAGATGTTATCTATTTTTCTTTTCCGCTGCTATTTTCTTGTATCATATCTCTGATGTATGTTGATATTCATTGTATCACTCTGTTGTATCAGATATTGTATATCAATGTATTATTCTTCTTTTCCACTTTGTTGTTTACTTAATGTTGTTATAAGCTCCGACGAATCGGATTTGAACGGTCGAATCTACGGCATTCGAGTACGATGTAAAGTATGGATGTCGATTTTCGAGCGCGAAAAATCCATCTCGTTACATTTGGTATCAGAGCTAAGGGTTAAAACTTTAGCTCAAGAGTATAACACGTTAAGTAGCTCATTAGAGATAGGGTGAAGTAAACCCTAGAATGAGTATATCCCTAAGATATCCGTTCGAATGTCTCAGTAAATTCTCTTAATATCCTGTTATAGTGAGTATGAGTGCAAGAAGAGAATGAGATAGGGGACAGGGTAGTACGACTATAAATGGTCAATACCCTGCAACGGTGAAAATGACTTTTTTTATCAATTTCTTTGATTCGATTCTAAATTCTTTTGATTGCTTCGTGACAGCTCCAGAAAAAAGTTTTGGAATAATGATGGCCCTACGAATCACTATAGGAAAATTCTTACTTCGTATCTTCATCGATTTCTTATCAGTTTCGGTTTAAACCTTAATGAATATGAATTGGAAATCTTAAATTGAGTTAAATTGGTTAATAGAATATGAAGCTAAATTTGAATTGTATCAATTAAGCGATTTTGTTTAAAACCAAATTTGAAATTTTATTGTAATTTCTTGTGAATATCAAAGTCCGAAGAGGGACAAATTGGTATATATTTTGAGATATTCCGACTTGGGTTTCGAATCCATATCTAGTATTTGAAAGTTGGGGAAAATAATAATCCATATATCTGTCTATCTTTGGGTCCGGATATGCTCTACAAATGGTTAGTTATCCCTTCGGACTAACCAATGCCCCTGCATATTTTGTAGTTCTGGGTAACCCGAGTATCTTGTGAAGTGTTAAATAGATTCGTTCTCGTATGTATTATTGATATTCTGATTTGGTAAGCCAAATGCAGAATAGATATTCAATTCGATTGGATGAAACATTCTTCATCTGTCTTAGTTTCGTGCCTGCGAATTTCGAGGACGAAATTCCTTTTAAGGGGGGAAGTCTGTAACGATCCCGGATCTTAATTGAGTTTAAAATGATAATTAATTTATTCTTTTGAACAAAATTTTGTAAAAAGAATTTGGTAATTGCTATTTAATATCAGATTAAACTATGAATTGCTGGAAAAATGTATTTAAATTTAATTTGAATTAGGATTTACAAATATTTTAAAGCAAAATAAATTCAACCGAGCTATAAATATTTGATAATTTAAGTTGGAAATTAATATGGAAGTTAAATTAACTATTGAAGTTAGAAATGAATAAAATTTTAATAAAACAAAACAAGTGAACAAAGCATAGAACAAGAACAAGAAAAATATAAAACAATAATTATTAAAGTAAAATTCATGATAAATATTTAAACTAAAATTAGAAGTAAAATAAATATTTGAGTTATAAATAGAGATAAATAAAAAAAATTAAGTATGGAACCAAACAAACATATACATTCAAATAAGAAAGGAAAACATCTATGTACAAACAAAGTTATAGAATAAATACAAAGCAAAAGAAGAAATACCAACAAACAAAAATATACACATTTTCAACAGAGACAAAGTAAAAAGAACAAGTAAAAGAAAGGCAAGATAAGTACAAACAAAAATAAACAAAAAAATGCAAGACATCAATAAATATGAACACAAAATAAAATAAAAGAGATAAGTATAAAACATAAAGTACTAAGCAAGTAATGCCATTTTCATCAGCCTGCATAATGGTAAACAAATCAAATTTGATATGGAAGAGTAGCTTGCAAATGAAGTACCCAAGCAATTAATGCAACATGCCTCTAGCATTTAATGCAAGCCTCTTCACCCATGCCTATTATACAAAA
The DNA here is from genome assembly GCA_030765085.1 of Allium cepa. Classification (NCBI taxonomy): domain Eukaryota; kingdom Viridiplantae; phylum Streptophyta; class Magnoliopsida; order Asparagales; family Amaryllidaceae; genus Allium; species Allium cepa. The sequence goes on from CM060929.1 coordinate 445,235,506, forward strand.
TAACATCACCCTGTAACATCTTCTCTTTTATATATATCCAACTCCTCATCATCAGTTTGTCCATTTCAAGCCAAGTAATACTGAAGTAAATACCACTTAGAACTCAAACAAATCCATGCAACCAGAGGTCAAAGAAGCAATGTTTCTATTGGAAAATCAAAGCCTGTGACAAAAGAAAACAAGCTCTGTCATTTTTCTCTGGAAAACACTGTGAGCAAATTTTCCTTAAATCTATTATGTGTCTGATGAATGCATGAATAAATTTTTCTCTGGTACATGTCCACCTAGTTTGCATATACATCTAAGAATATTTGAATGCTCTGAGAATAAGCATATTTTAAATATTTTGAATGCTCTGTTCTAGGCAAACAGATTTCAAAACCTGTTTAAATTTGAAAACCTCATCCTCTGATGTACTAGTGATCTTGATGTATGAATGAAACGGGTTAAAGTGACAAGATCTAAATTCTAAACATACTTTTAAGTATTTAAAGGTAAATGGTTTTGTTGGAAAAACCAAAACACAATAGAACATAAAATTTGTTAAAATTCAGTTGACTAAAATTTAGGATTTGATTCCATAATCATGTTCGCCTTCAAGAAATATGATTTTTAGTACAAGATTCTAGATTTTTAAGTTGCGAAATCTCGAGCAGTTTCAAGCTGAACGCAAAATGAACTCGGGGAAACCCACGGCGATCAAAGAGGAATTGGATCTTGGGATCGTGGCAGTACGTGCTGGAAGGATGAATGATTTCGAGGAAAATGCGAGATAAATTTTTATTTCATCATGGAAGGCGACGTGGATCAATGTAGGGTTTAAGGATTGCGAAAAGTGGAAGTTGGGTTTCGAGCTCGTGCACGCTCATCAATGCGTCTAGCATGGCCAAATCTGGAGTGGAGATACTCGAGACATGGACAGAGGCATGGATGGAGTGGGGGCAGTGCTGGTGGTCAGAGGCGGGGTGGCGAATCGATTCTTTGGTTGGAGGTCTGGTTCGAGTGGCTCGAGCTATGCTCGATTTTGATTCCCAGTAAAATTTGGGAATTTGTATGCTCGCGATGCTTGGGGATGCCATCGATGACGTGATGGCGATCGGAATGACGATCGAAAGGGTGGCGGTCAACAGTGCACGTGCATGCGTGCTAGTTGGGTATCTGGGTGTTGAAGTTGGGGAAGAAGGAGCCATTCTCGGGTTTCATTCGAGAAAGAAGGAGGGGTGGTCTCGAAGCAGTTTTAAGTTTTCTCGGGTCACTGATTATTCCAGGTTTTAAAAACCTGAAACCTGTCTGTTTAAATTTTAAACAGAATTTGAATTTAAAACAGATTTTAATATAAGTTTACAATCAGAATTTAAAAGATGGAATACAAATTAACTTTTGAAATAAATGAAATTTTATAAAATTTAAAGTATTCAAACAACTTTAAAATGTTCAAGTATACTTTATACAATAATTTGTATTTAAATAATTGGGTTTAAACCCTTGTAAATTTCTTTTATAAGACTAATATTATTTAGCATGCAAGTTTAAAGGTTTTAAAAATTTAGTGGTAGACTTTATTAAAGATAAACTGGAATTTCACTTTGAATTTAAAAATGAAATTTAAAAGTAAAATTGGATGAAAAGTTAAAAAATTAGTTTAACTTAAATTTATTAGTTAAATAAATCAATTTATCTTTAAAGCTGGAATGTAAATAATTTGATTTACACTTCAATTCAAAAATGGAATTAAATTGTAAGTTTAAAAGTAAAATGTTTAAAATATATATGTTAATGTTAATGAAGTCATCAATAAGAAATGAATTATATTAGAGATACTTAAGGTAATAAAATGATTTAAATTAATATGGTAATTAAAGAATGATTTATTTAAATTTATAAATAAGTAATTTAGATTTAATTTATAATTAGGAATGATTAATGATGAATTAATCCAAGATAATTTTCTTGAGAAAGTAATTAAGGAAATGTTATTAGTTAATGAAGATAATTAACTAGAGATTATTAAGTAATTAAATTAATGTGATTAATATTGATAATTTATTTGATGTGCTAATTAAGATAATCAATTGTAAATTGTTAATTACATAATGAAAGTAATTAAGGGGTTAATTACTAACTGTAACTTAAATTGGAAATTTTGATTTATTTATTGATAAAGATTAATCGGTAATTAATGATTTATTGGTATGAGATGATCGCTTAATGGTAAGAAATTAAAGATTTAATTTCCTAGAATGATTAAATTAAGGGGTTAATTAATTATGTAATTGGTTTAAGGGTTGATTAAATTAATATGATTAATTAAGGATAATTTAATTTATTAAAGTGTTTGATGAATTTATTGATATCAAATGATTTGTAATTAATTAATCAAGATTGGGTAATTTATTCGTAAGTAATTAATTTACTTGGAAATAAATTGAATTGATTAGGATTAAACGATTAATTAATCCTACTTATAAATGACTATTGAATGCTTGGCCTTACTTATGAATGATTGTATTTTATGAGATACCTTGAATTGATTGTCCTAACTGATCTGTGACATTTTGTTCTGTGGATTGAACTGAGTATTTTATTCATTTATTCATGGTACATCTGCATATTATCTGTGAATTGTGAATGGAAGATAAGCGTTATATTTATATCCCTTATCAACTATATTTCTATGTTTTAATCTGTGATGATTGATTGATGTTGCACTATTGTGTTAAACCCCTGAACTACACTTATACACACACAAAAATGGATTTCACGAGGAAATCGATTAAGTCACAGATTATTTTTAAATAGCTTTGAATTTGAATATTTGAATTCAAATGTTTTGGAAATGGATTGGCTATAAAGTGAAAAACTTTTGAAATGGAATTTCAAAGCTGAAGTTTATTTTTAATAACTTGATTGAATTTTGAAATTTAAATATTTTGATTTGAATTCAATACTTGAAATTGAATTCTATGATCTTGAAACTAGGGACTAAAGATGTTATACCAGTTTATATGGGTTAAACTATTTTAAAGATATTGATTTGAAAATTTGAATTTAAATTCAAAAGCTTTAACTCGTGTAAATGAAAATGTTCTTTTTGAGACGAAAACTATTTGTTTCCAAATAATAAAAGCTTTCATATAGGAAGTGAACTTCCAAATTGTGTTAAAAAGGATTTCAAGTTAAAAATGAAAATGATTTCCCAAGTTATCGAAACTGTTTGAAAGCTATAAGATAAAATCTTGATTTAAAGATTTAAATGAATTAATCCAATTGAGATGTAATTGTTTTGAAATCTGGGAATGAATCTTTGTGAAAATGGGTGAACTTAGTGAAATAAATCTTTTGTTTTAAAGGATTTGAAAATGGTAATTTGTTTAAACCATTTGAAAGAAAGTTTTGAATCATTAAGTTGTGACTTAATTGAAATCCCATATCCATATATTTTTAAAAGTTGCGCTCACTATTCGGGTTAGCCGGGAAAGGACCTTTGGGTCGTATAACCCATTCCGAATATGTGATACGTCGTTATGGATAGCATTTGAAGACCGGTGGTGATGACCGGGTATTTGCGAGAACGATAGGATGACCTATCGATTGTCTCTGCACTGAGTTGCTCCGGTATAGAGATTCCCTAAGTGATGGGAAGTCCAATCGGGATTGTGAATACCCGGATTGCAAGGGCTTCTTTGGAAGTGCCTTCGGTTCTGTTCTAAATCCAGAACAGACTTGTATAGATTGTATGTCTGACATTACATTTTGAGATATAAAGCAGATTTCTTTCAAATACATTTCTGTTGGTGGCGGAGAATTTATTCTCTTAGCATTAACACCCTTCTCTGAGACGTATGAGCTCAGAGGTTATGTAGTTGATGGTTATCAGCGATATATTCCCAATTTGGTAATGTGACATGCTGAGTGTTGCTGTGAAATGATCATTGTTGATCATTTGTGATATGATCATTTGTTTGATCATTATTCTTTGTGATCATTACTTTGATCATTTGTTGACCCAAAGCATGGCTTTGTACCAAAGCGTGGCTTTGTGGACGAGACTTCGTCGAGCCTCACAAACCGGTAATGGTCGAAACAGGAATTGTGCGGCAAGGTTTTCAGGGATAGCTTCCCTAGGGTATGACCATTCCTTCTGGAAAAGGGTAGTGTCATGGTATGGAGCCCTGATACTTACTCATGTGGACACACTATATTTATTCTGTGTGGTTGTTGGTTTAGAGGCGCCTCGTATAAAGGTCCCAAAGGACCGGCGGTGGCATATCTGAGGTTTTGTATATTCCCCAGGAAGGGGGGTAGCTGGCCTTGCTTGTCAGAGATCCAGTTGGGTTCTCAGGGCGTCCTTCCAGAGGCGTTTCCATGTGGCGATGGGAAGTTCCTTGGCCTAACCATTTGTTGGAAATCCATTCTTCAAATACGTACCTTGCACGGTTTTAGTTGTAGAACCTATCATTCACTTATGGTGGCGCCCCACTGTTTGGATGGTAGCTATAGTAGGCATAGTTCGAAATGTCTATGTTGGCTAAGATTTATATCTTTACTTTCGAAATGATTTTTTACTACACTATGCACTAGTAATAATATCAAATGTTTCTTTTTAATGCCTATCAAGCATCTTTGACTATCATAAGGAGAAATCTCCTCCGATTCTGCGTTTGCATTGTGTGTGCGTGCGGGAGGCCTTATGGTAGTCTCATTTCTAAAAAGCATTGCGAATTGGTTTTAAAATATTTCGTTGCTTGTTTTTAAAGATAAAACTATTTTTGTTGCTCACACCAGTCCCATGACTGATCCAGAGTTTATTGTTTCTTTCCTAAACTCTGGGTGCTCAAAATTTTCTACATGAGCAGTCTAGAGTTGGGTTTTTTTCAAATAGTCAAGTTTAGTAGGTTATCTGGAGCTAGTTCAGTCTTTAGATGTGGACGAGACTTGCTTGTCTTTGCGTATCGTGATGTTGTATCGAGCTGCTGTTGCTGGAGTTCTCTTTTGAAGACTATCTTAGAGTTATATTGTTCCGCTGCTAGATGTTATCTATTTTTCTTTTCCGCTGCTATTTTCTTGTATCATATCTCTGATGTATATTGATATTCATTGTATCACTCTGTTGTATCAGATATTGTATATCAATGTATTATTCTTCTTTTCCACTTTGTTGTTTACTTAATGTTGTTATAAGCTCCGACGAATCGAATTTGAACGGTCGAATCTACGGCATTCGAGTACGATGTAAAGTATGGATGTCGATTTTCGAGCGTGAAAAATCCGTCTCGTTACAAATTTATTCTTCCAAATATCCATTGATATATTACTTTGCTTTTATAAACCCAGTTTATAAATTTCATAGCCACATTCTCCTTTAAAAATCCCGGTTTTACACACTTAAATCAATTCCCAAATTGATTTCCAATTTACTCCATTTATTCCAAAATCCATTAACTTCAGATTTAAATCCTTAATTATGATTTAAAATACTTTTAACTGAAAGTACCAATTTCAGATTTCCCAAATTACTTCTTTATCCTTTTAAATAAATTTAAACTTTGAATTTTAAAATAACTCTTTATTCCTTTAAATGATATCACTTAAATTCACAATTCATTAATTTTTGTTAATTCAAAATCCTTTTTTTTCATACTCGAAATTATTTATTAGTATTTTAATATCACTTCCATTCCTTTTTAATTCATTCTTAATTTATTTAAATTCTCTATAATTATTTACTTAAAAATTCATTCTTTTATTTGTCTTTCCAAAAATCCAATTTATATATTTTGATAACTCAGTGTACCGAAATATATTCAAGCAAACCATAGCATTCAATATTCTAATATAATTCATCATAGAATATCAAATAATCACAACATAGAATATTAAATAATTTAAATAAATGTTGAGGAATCCAGTTGGATCCCTCCAACCTGTTTCCCTGCATCCACAGACGTTAGCACAATATAAAATACCAATTCAACTTCAAGGTGGAATAACGTTGTATATGGGTTTAATATAATATCATCCGCTATTATCCGGTGCATAGGGTCTCATCCGCTATATAATGCGGGAAATCAATCATTCCAAGATATATACTATATATATACTATATAACATATCGCATCCAATCAATTCAATCAATCAGCCAATTATTTAAATTTAATTATTAAATTTAAATTAAACCCAGATGAGTGAGATTAACTCACCTTTGATTTTGCAGTCCCAATCCAAATCTCGACTTGTTTTCTTCATAGTTTTATACCTTGTGTAAACATTCATATGGTTATATTAATATTTGAGATAATTGGACAAATCAATTACCATTACTTAATTAAATTAACTAACAATTTACTTTAAAACTAATTTTCCTATCATAAACAATTTTTTAGAACTAAAGTAATTAAATAAATTGATTTACACATGTTAATCCCTTTAATCAGTCATTCCAACGTAACTAGTGAATTTAAAATGTGTATATGCCTGGTTACTTTATTTTTATTTCTTTCCTTTGAAACTTGCTACAAGTTCTAAAAATAACATATATATATATATATATATATTTACTGTTTACATCATACCTTCCTTTATTATTATTGATTTCAAACTAAGGTAGATTTAATAAATTTCCAAATTTGCAAATAAAACAACAGATTCTATACGGTAAAGTTACTAACTTTTAAGGGTAAAACATTTTAATTAGCTACTTTAAATAAAACCAATACGCTAAACAAATATAAATATCTCACCCCAATTGCACGCTCTAACCGATCATCGAGCCTTGCCGAGGTTTGCGAACACAACTCCCAAAAATCGAGCCCAAGCCCTAGCCTTCACACGGGTACATGTCCTTGCCTTCGAGCATCGCGACCTACGCTGAGCTGCCATCGCCGCTCGATGGAACTACCATGAGCTTGCCTTAAATCGAAGTCGCCTCTACCCAGTAGACTACCCCTTCGCCACGACTAACCCTCCCAATCGCGCGCCACAACACAACCCGCCATCTACATGCGCCAACCCAAAATCGTACACGCATGCCTCCTCCTCATCTAACTCACACGCACGAAGACGAGGAGCCCTCCATCGCCGATCTGGTCGTAGCTGCATCGCGAATCCCTGGCACCACTGCAAACCTAACTCGAAACATGAGCATCTTCCGCCGCTAGCCCTCCCTAGTCGCGATCCAAACCCACGCGACTCATCCATGTCCTTCAAATCGCGAGTGTCCCGCTTCATCGATCGTGCAGAATGAGGTGGTTCCGTTTGTTTTAGAAATTGAACAGCTTCGAGTTGATTTCGGCTATTTATGATTCTGATTTTGAACTGAGGCCATGCTTCATTTTGGAGAATTTAGGGAAAAATGAAGCGGAGGGAAAAGTTGAGGAAGGAAACGAAAAATCAAGTTTGTCTGCCTTTTTTCTCTTTTTTTTCTTCGTTCATTTTTTTTCTTCTGATTTCAATGAGAGGGGTAAGGCATAGACGTGATATAAAGTTGGAGGAGTGTGTTGGAGAAGGTTGGCTACAGTAATATGATGGGAAAGTAAAAAGTTATGACGGTGAAAGAAAGTAGGCTAAAGTGATAAGAGAACAGCTGATGTGAAATTTTGACCGGTTAATGCAATTATATTATTTATTTAAATTCCAATTTAAATTGTTCTGAATTCGCAACTCAAAATCTCGATCCCCTATCTAGGTGTGCTGCTAAGCGTTATAATGTTAAATCCCTTTTTAAACACAATGGAAAAGGTTTCGAGCCCTAATTCGATCATATGAAGAAGATAGCTTTTTGAACCTTATAATTATATTGAATTTTCAATAAAAAATTTAGCGCGTTTATATATCGTATGCTCAATAACAACTCCAAACCCTATGAAAATTGAAATCCGATAATAATGCAATATTACGGATCCAATGGAACTGGTTTCGTCGAATTCCGAGACGGTGCCTCAGAAGGCTATTTTTAAATTCAATTTAAACTATATATTTTTAAAACCGAACGAATCACTTCCAATTTCAATTTAAAAGCTTTTATATCTTCAGAACTATCAATATAAAATTTACAAGCCTTCAAATTATTTTTAACAAGCTTAAAACTGAAGATTCAACATTTTACCCAACTTTAAATTATTTAATTAAGTAAATTCAATCGCCAAATTCAAACTGATATTTGAAATCTAAGTTAAACTAACTTGCAAATATTTAAAATCAATTAAATATTTCGATTTCAAACATTCAAAAATTCTGGGTCATCACATTCCTCCTCTTAAAAGAATTTCGTCCTCGAAATTACTAGTTGGAAAGAATGGTCTAATACCCGTTACTATTTTCCAAAACCAAACAATTCAACATTCTACCAACTATCTTTTATAAAAGACCCATTACCATTCTTACTAACCTCCCCAAACTCTCCCATAGTTTTCAAATAATACTATTTGCTCAATCATTCAATTTCCAATTTAACCAAATTTTGAATTATCAAAATTTTCTCAAAAATTTTCTAACTCTCTAAATTTCCGAATTTTTTTGCTAGCGTCTCCTTTGCGCAGCTAGCTCAATACAACTACAAAATGCCTCTACGGGCTCCCAAATTCCAAAAGAAAACAAAAGGCCAAGTGGCTAGATCAAAAACCCAATCAAATTTCATACAGAAATATAAACACATACCTTTTTGTCGAGCAATTCAAATTTATCTTCTGGAATCAAAAATATCAATTTCCTTTCCTTTTTAAACACCTGTATATCATACTTAGCACTAATATCCAACCACAACTTTCAAAACATTTTATCGACTTCCTTACCAAATGTCAATATCTATTCATCCAAATATTAACTTAGAATATATTTGTAATATCAATTTCAAATCAAGAATTCACCATTCCTTTCTTAAGTTTAGTATAAGCATTTTATATGTTTCTTTATTTATTTTCACTTCACCACTTTAGTTTATATCTATTTCTATACAAATTGGTTCTCCCATCTCCATATGAATTTAATTTATTCTCAACTCTGAGTATTGAATTTTATCTTCCATTTATAACCGATTCGTATCGTTATTTTAAATTAGTTTCATATACTAAGTTATTTAAATTTTCAATTTGAAATTATTTTGTCGCTAACAAAAATTTTCCTAAAAATTTTCAAATTTTTTTCTAACTCCCAAAATTTTTGGAAAATTTTGGCAGAGTCTCCTTTGTACGGAGGAGCTTTTGCAATTTGACAAGAGATATAAATATATATACATCGATCCACCCGGTCAGAAAAACAAAAACAGTTCATATTTCCTATTTTTATTGCGTAGGCGTACCATTATTTAGCATTTTTAAGCAAGCGGCTTATTATTTTAGCATTTTGCTTGATCAAATCCAGCCAAACGACTTCTCGGTACCTGTACTTACTCAATTTAAACATATAAGTATCAAATGTGTGCAATTTATTAACATTTCACTTACTTTCAATAGCTAACACATAAATTTCACATATAATGCAAGTTATATAATTTTCATAAGAACATATAAGTTTTCGACACTTATTACAATGGTTTACAACCAATTCTCAAACCATTTCAATCAGTTTAAGTGATTTACAACTTACACGCTTATATTTAATTCATTCTAAGCAAAACAAACTCATATTCATTCCAATTGATTTCAAAATTATCCTATTTCACTTCTACTAACTCATAGGATTTTATCTAATCTCGTTTACATCAAACGATCCATTTTCTTATGCAATTCGACAGTATTAATGTGAATAAATAATTACGTAAGCTTTATAACCATTTAAATTGATTCCAACTCAATTTACTCTTGATTCCATCCCATTTTAATTTATTCACAATCTTATCATTGCATTTTCTTTCATATCCAAAAAGTTTGATTCCAAACAATTTTATTAAACTCGACAACCAATATTAAATAACCATCTCACAATTTACTTAAGTTACTTATTTTCTTCAAACTATTCCACCCAATAAATTAAGTTTATTTTACTCAACCAACTTCCATTTTAGATCCTTGACTTGATTTTTCCTTTAATCAAATCCCAACCATTTTACTATTTTATTCAATTAGTTTATTTTTTTATCCATTTTTAAATTTTAATTCACATTAACAATTCATTATTGAATTTATTAATAGTAAGGTCATTCAATTTATGCTTGAATTGGATTTGTTTACAACTCACACCAAATCTATTTTAATCCAATTCAATACCTACTTAGTTTACATTTATTTATTTAAGTAAGAATTTTATTCCATTCAGTATTATCTATAACTCAACTGAATTCATTTCAATTCAATTTTATTTAACTTAACTCCAGTTAAATCTAGCCACATACCATTCTTTAGAATTTTGTTAAGCAAGGACTTAATTCCATTTAATATCATTCCAATATCCAATTTTAGTTCGTTTACTTATCATATAAATCAATCAGTTACTTACTAATTTCAATCTCAAAACTTTGTTTTATTAGTCGAACTTGACTTATTTTTTTTTTCCATTCAAACTTAAGTTCAACGTTCAGTTTCAATTCCATTTTGCTTACACGTTTAAACTCATTACTAAAATGTTCAAAATTAAATTTCGAAAACATATATATCTAAACCAGACTATTCCTTTGCATTTCAAAATCAAACCAAATTTCACAAACAACCAGTATTCCAAAACATCCAGGTAGCAAATCCCATCTTGGAAACTCGAAAATGAACACCGAGGATGTCGCGATCATCATTAGAATTATTTTCCAGTAATCAAGAAGAGTTCAATACTTTTATCACTATAAAATCCCTTCCAATATTTTTAAATTCCAAATCTCTCTAGATTTCAATTCCGATTCAAAATATTTCTCAAATATATATCATTTTTCCCAACTTTTTGAGAATCATTTTCAAATTCAAGGGAGGAAAATTTCCAAATTCCAAATACTTTAAATTTATATTCAAACATTACTTTGGAATTTTATCTTATTTTAATTATTAATCACACTATAATTCACATTTATAGTTTACATTTACAAACCTCATTTGTATATGAATTTATTTCTTAGTTTTTAACTATGGTTTCAATTCTGTATTCAATTATAAATCACATTTACAAATCCCATTTATTTATTAATTTATTCCTTCATCTTTGGTTATTATTTCAATTTTTATTCCATTCTCATACAATGATAATAATTTAATATTATCACTTTCTAACAACCAAGCATCCATATATAACTATAACAATTTATGAAAAATCATTTCTTTTATATACAATAATAATTTTGGGTAAAATTATTTCATTTACCCTATTAAAACAATACAATGTCGGTTTACCTTGTTTAAGAGTTTAGAAATCCGTACCGATAACATGGCGTCCCACATATTGACCAGAATCCACAAACACTCAACAGATAAGTCAACATGATATAAAAAAATTTTATATTCACTAACAAATACGCACTCATATCTATTAATATACTCAAGCTCATTCTAGAGTACTACAGACTCTATTCTATGAGTAATTCCCACCAGAGCCAAGGTTATCACCAACCTAAGCTTTGATACCAACTGTAACGACCCGCAAATCCATGCCCCTTGAGTCAAAGCTATTCTACATCAATCGACTCAAGATGAATAGAAATGCGAACCATTTTTATCAAAGAAGAAGAGGTAGAAGAAGAGAAAACAGAAAAAAACATCAGAATCTAACCATCGCAGCGGAATAATATATAATAGATATTCAATGATCTTTACACAAAAGAAAACTATATCTGTTTATACATACATCATCAGAGTACATCATCAGAGTTCCACATCAATAACATACAACTGGATACACAGCGGAATATAATCAAGTACGAAAGTACGTATCGCCATCCAGCTCGTCTCCCGAGCTCCACAGCAACATATCATGTATCCAATAATACTCGGTCTGACCCGAGCATTATAGTTTAATAACACCCGAGTCAGTCTGGAAAACCAGCGTGAGAAATCACACTCAAATTGATTATTAAAGTTTCAAAAATCCTTTAAAAACAAAAGCATCTCGTAAGACCACGCCACAAATAAACATGTCGGGTTTTTACCTTACGATAGCTAAAACATTTTTATTAAAATCCTCTGATATTATAATAGGGTCTATGTACAAATACTTATTAAAATAGCCGAAATTGTTACATTATTAAATTCTAGCTACTAGCCGCAGAGTGGGTAATACAAACAAAACTCGTAAAACGCACGTAGGGAGAATGGATTTCCAACTAATGACTTGTCACTGGGGTACCACCTGTCATGTTACGTGGCCTAGATCACTGTACCGAGGATCACTCCCGACCCTCTGAAACACAAGACCAGGACTACCCCTTACTGGATAATCCCGAGTAAGATCACCCCACGGTTGTGATCAGCAACCACACTACTAAGCCGAAATAAAAAAGGACATCTAGACAGGGATGACCTTACCCTGAATAGATGCTACCCACCTAGTCTTGCTGCATAACCCCTGATTTTCAGTCATTTCGGTTGATGAGGCTTGAGGCTAAGCGTTACCTTTTAGAACATATCCCTTAGAATGCCATCGTCCACCTGATGATGTTCCGAAAGCATTCATCCATACAAATCCGTCTCGGGTTCGAACGGAACCGAAGACACTACTCATACTACATCCATTTTGGAAATATCCTCAGGATTAATAGCGACTAGCCCTTGCACTTCACTGCTCCATCTTCGACTCCGAACTCGTTTTTCCCACGAAAACATACAAACCGGATCGAAGTGGTTTTCGAGAAATAAATCCTGATCCCGGTCTCTTCGAAATGATCAGCGCATTGTCCAATATTGATAGTCGGTGATTTAACTATTAATTAATATTCACAAACATCCATCCAACATAAATAATTTCCCCAAATTATTTATTTATCTCAAAATATCTTTGCAAGATATATTTCCACCTTTCAAACCTTTTTGAAAACAGTTTCAAACTACCTTCCTTTTACAGAATAAATTTCCCAAATATTTTCTATTTCCACTGAGATCACCAAGCACAACACTTTAGATTTTAGAACAATTTAAAAACACTTTATTACAAAATATACTTTAAAATATTTAAATTAAAAAAACTACTTTAATACTTAATTAAATATATATATATACTCTTTAAGAATATTTAAAATAAGACTGCTTTATAGAATATAAAACCAAATTTCTCTTTTTAAAACAAAATACCAAGTCACCTTAAATAATTACTACGATAATAGATTTGAAAAATACCTACTTCAGAATTTAAACATTTAGAAATAATAAATTTTCTAAAACATCCTTTTTTACACAACATTTAAAACTTTTATCTTATATTTAAAAATTTACTTTGAAAACGTACTTGGCTATCCAGGGAAATATACTTCTCTTCACATTCTTTAAAAATAAATCACTATTTATTTTTAAACAAAATTTTCTCATTCCTTTAATAAATTCCCATCGTGAATTTATTCTTCCAAATATCCACTGATATATTACTTTGCTTTTATAAACCCAGTTTATAAATTTCATTGCCACATTCTACTTTAAAAATCTCGGTTTTCACTTAAATCAATTCCCAAATTGATTTCCAATTTACTCCATTTATTCCAAAATCCATTAACTTCAGATTTAAGTCCTTAATTATGATTTAAAATACTTTTAACTGAAAGTACCAATTTTAGATTTACCAAATTACTTCTTTATCCTTTTAAATAAATTTAAACATTGAATTTTAAAATAATTCTTTATTCCTTTAAATGATATCACTTAAGTTCACAATTCATTAATTTCTGTTAATTCAAAATCCTTTTTTTTCATACTCGAAATTATTTATTTAGTATTTTAATATCACTTCCATTCCTTTTTAATTCATTTTTAATTTATTCAAATTCGCTATAATTATTTACTTAAAAGTTCACTCTTTTATTTGTCTTTCCAAAAATCCAATTTATATATTTTGATAACTCAGTGTACCGAAATATATTCAAACAAACCATAGCATTCAATATTCTAATATAATTCATCATAGAATATCAAATAATCACAATAGAGAATATTAAATAATTTAAATAAATGTTGAGGAATCCAGTTGGATCCCTCCAACCTGTCTCCCTGCATCCACAAACGTTAGCACAATATAACATACCAATTCCTCTTCGAGGTGGAATATCGCGGTATATGGGATTAATATAATATCATCCGCTATTATGCGGCGCATAGGGTCTCATCCGCTATATAATGCAGGAAATCAATCATTCCAAGATATATACTATATAATATATCACATCCAATCAATTCAATCAATCAGCCAATTATTTAAATTTAATTATTAAATTTAAATTAAACCCAGATGAGCGAGATTAACTCACCTTTGATTTTGCAATCCCAATCCAAATCTCGACTTGTTTTCTTCATAGTTTTAAACCTTGTGTAAAACGTTCATACAGTTTTATTAATATTTGAGATAATCAGACAAATCAATTACCATTACTTAATTAAATTAACTAACAATTTACTTTAAAACTAATTTTCCTATCATAAACAATTTTTTAGAACTAAAGTAATTAAATAAATTGGTTTACACATGTTAATCCCTTTAATCAGTCATTCCAACATAACTAGTGAATTTAAAATGTGTATATGCCTGGTTACTTTATTTTTATTTCTTTCCTTTGAAACTTGCTACAAGTTCTAAAAATAACCTATATATATTTACTGTTATCATACCTTCCTTTATTGCTATTTATTTCAAACTAAGGTAGATTTAATAAATTTTCAAATTTGCAAATAAAACAACAGATTCTGTATGGTAAAGTTACTAACTTTTAAGGGTAAAACATTTTAATTAGCTACTTTAAATAAAACCAATACGCTAAACAAATATAAATACCTCACCCCAATTGCACGCTCTAACCGATCATCGAGCCTTGCCGAGCTTTGCAAACACAACTCCCAAAAATCGAGCCCAAGCCCTAGCCATCACACGGGTACATGTCCTTGCCTTTGAGCATCGCGACCTACCACGAGCTGTCATCGCCGCTCGATGGAACTACCATGAGCTTGCCTTAAATCGAAGTCGCCTCTACCCAGTAGACTACCCCTTCGCCACGACTAACCCTCCCAATCGCGCGCCACAACACAACCCGCTATCTACATGCGCCAACCCAAAATCACACACGCCTGCCTCCTCCTCATCTAACTCACACGCACGAAGACGAGAAGCCCTGCATCGCCGATCTGGCCGTAGCTGCATCGCGAATCCCTGGCACCCCTGCAAACCTGCCTCGAAACATGAGCATCATCCACCGCTAGCCCTCCCTAGTCGCGATCGAAACCCACGCGACTCGTCCATGTCCTTCAAATCGCGAGTGTCCCGCTTCATCGATCGCGCAGAACGAGGTGGTTCCGTTTGTTTTAGAAATTGAATAAATTCGAGTTGATTTCGGCTATTTATGATTCTGATTTTGAAATGAGGCCATGCTTCATTTTGGAGAATTTAGGGAAAAATGGAGCGGAGGGAAAAGTTGAGGAAGGAAACGAAAAATCAAGTTGGTCTGCAATTTTTCTCTTTTTTTTCTTCGTTCATTAATTTTTTTTGTTCTGATTTCAATAAGAGGGATAAGGCATAGACATGATATAAAGTTGGGGAGCGTGTTGGAGAAGGTTGGCTACAGTAATATGAAGGGAAAGGAAAAAGTTATGACGGTGAAAGAAAGTAGGCTAAAGTGATAAGATAACAGCTGATGGGGGATTTTGACTGGTCAATGCAATTATATTATTTATTTAAATTCAAATTCAAATTATTCTGAATTCGCAACTCAAAATCTCGATCCCCTATCTAGGCGTGCCGCTAAGCGTCTATAATGTTAAATCCCTATTTGAACACAATGGAAATGGTTTCGAGCCCTAATTCGATCGTATGAAGAAGATAGCTTTTTGAACCTTATAATTATATTGAATTTTCAATAAAAATTTTAGCGCGTTTGTATATCGTATGCTCACACCACAACTCCAAACCCTGCGAAAATTGAAATCCGATAATAATGCAATATTACGGATCCAATGGGACTGGTTTCGTTGAATTCCGAAACTGTGCCTCGGAATGCTATTTTTAAATTCAATTTAAACTATATATTTTTAAAACCGAACGAATCACTTTCAATTTCAATTTAAAAGCTTTTATTATCTTCAGAACTATCAATACAAAATTTACAAGCCTTCAAATTATTTTTAACAAGCTTAAAACTGAAGATTCAATATTTTACCCAACTTTAAATTATTTAATTCAATAAATTCAATCGCCAAATTCAAACTCATACTTGAAATCCAAGTTAAACTAACTTGCAAATATTTAAGATTAATTAAATATTTCGGTTTCAAACATCCAAAAATTCCTGGTCGTCACACTTACGAACGTTGATACTTAGTCCTGAGAGCAGCTCAAAGTAGTATAAAAGAAGCTTCATGCAGGCAATGTGATGAAGGGAGGGTGAGTAGGAAATGATAGTATCATCCACATATTGGAGGAAAGAGACCCAATTTTGGAACAAATTTCTGCCAATGCAAAGAATTAGATTGTTATCGACCATCAAATTGGTCATAACAGTTAGCACATTAGCTCCAAGTTTGAAAAGAAGAGGGGCATGGGGTCACCTTGCCTTAGCCCTTTCTTGAATTTTGTTAAGATTAATTCCTCTTTTTCCATTGATGAGAAATAATGACATGCTAGTATAAAGGATACTCGAGATCCAACCAATCCACCTAGAACTAAATCCCCTAATCATCATGACTTGAATGATAAGATCCTAGCTCATAGAGTCAAACGCTTTGTGAAATCTAGTTTAAGAATGGTACAAGTAGCTTTGTTTTCATGGAAGAAAGAAATAACTTCTTTGGCAATGGCAACTAAGTCGAATAGGTGGCTGTTTCGATAGAAGGCTGATTGAGAATGATATATGAGGTTAGTCATGTTAGGGAAATTCTTTTAGCCAATACCTTCATGAAAAGTTTAAATGTGGTATTAAGAAGATTTATGGGTCTAAAATCGAGGGTAATTTCACTTCCTTCTTCCTTAGGAATTTGGACCACATTTGCATAATTGAACTACCAAAATATGTTGATCGACTGAATAAATTTTGGAAAAATGCAAATAGGTCATTTATTATAAGTTTCAATATCATTTGAAGAAGGTAGAGACTTCATTAGGGCCAAGTACTTAGTCATTTAATAGTTGAAAAAGGGATTTTGAAATCTTGTTGATATCAGAGGGTTGATCATGATGAAGAAAGGGAGAGCTAGGATAAGGTAGATCTCAATCAGAGTGGAGAGAAGTAGGATTTGCAACTATAATAATTCCTTAAATTAGGTAGTGAAGATTTTTGATATGTTAGATTAGTCCATAAAAGAGTTATTTTCATGCACGATGGAGTGAGTAAAGTTAGATCAATGATGGTCGTTATCAATCTGATGAAAATTGAGGTCTCATTCCTTAAGTCACTTTAACTTGGTTCAACGCTTCCAAGCGATCTCTTCTTGCTTCATTATTTCAGACAAACCAAATCCCGTATCTATTTATTAAGATTTCATTGAAATTGAAAAGGGAGGATCTTCCAGGATGTTTAGATTTATAATTTTTTCTGTGAGGGTTTCTTTCCTTTCTTTCCTCATCCTCCAAAGTTTGCGCGTTCGTATCTTAATTGCTTTTCTTAAAAGATGTAGCTTGGCCATAAAGATGGACATTGTGGATCTAAAGAGGTTGAAGGATCTTTATACATCCTCAACGAAGTTGTTGAATCCTTCTTCTAAAATCCATATCTTTTCAAACTTAAAGGAAAATTATAGGAAAATAGATCCACGGTGTCAAATAAAATTGAGCAGTGGTCCGGGAGAATTGGTGAGGGCCCTTAGGGAAAAAAAGGGTGACAATCTTCCCAAGTCATGTTGAAGAGAAATATGTCTAGTTTTTCATAGAGGAAGAAGTGCATTTGTGGGACCAGGTGTTGGGTCTATTATTTAAAGGTCTATTAATAAGGTCACACATGGTTATGAAGTCAATAAAAGCATCCATATTTTTAGAGGTGAAATTTTCATAATTAGGCCAAAGAATGGAATATTCCATGGAAATGTGTAGCCTGAAAATACTAGAGAAGAAATATAATTGTTTTGTAAGGATAAAAGATAAGACAGCATGTAGAGCGTGGGGTTGTTTGATCACTTAGACCAAGCGTCATTTCGATTCATCCCAACTAGTTAAGATACCTCATTTTGAACCAAAGGAGTCTAAAGATTCCTGGTCTAAGAGTATGGAACTGCCTAAAGATCTAATAAGGAACTAGATGGAGAGAAAGATATAAATTGTTGAATAAAAAGCTTTGTAGGATCTAGATTTAACCCTAGAGGGGGGGTGAATAGGGTTATAGCAAATTTTCTTAATTTTAAACACAGAAACAAAACTGCAGAAATAAATTTGCTGAAAAAGTAAATCACACACAAAATTTACCCAGCTTCGGCAAACCCTGCCTACTGCTGCATTCCCAGATTTCTATTAGAATTGAACAGTATCCCGCTTACAAACACTCTACTAGACTCGCAGACATTTGCTCCCGCTCACAAACACTCTACTAGACTCGCACACCCTGCTCGCAAACATTTGCTCCCGCTCACAAACACTCTACTAGACTCGCACACCCTGCTCCGCCTATAGAGTTTCGCTTACTCGCAAACTTTGCTTCCCGCCTATAGAGCTTCGCTTACTCGCAAACTCTGCTCCCGCCTATACAGCTTTGCAAACTCGCACACCCTGCTCACTGAACTAATTCTAACTAGACAATCTGACACTACCTAAACCCTAGGTGGTGATTTACAAAGTTTTGATTCGAAAAATAAAAACAACAATTAATAAAACTCAAACCCTATTTAAAAAACTAAAGCCCCCTTTTTTTTAAAACCACAGCCGACCCTTTTATTTTCTAACCCGATGCTTTCTTCTTCTTTTGGCCTGTGAAAAAAAATGGTCGCCGTTCCTCTTTACAGCTCAATTAGGGCTTCTGCAAATTCGGTGCTTTTGATCCTTGCAATTCAAACTAGGGTTGTACAAATTGAAGCGCCGCTCGTTCTCGTTTGATAGTAGGCTTCGATGCTTTTTATTTGCTCACGGCTCTTCAATTTGGATCGAGTTCATTTTGTGATTTCGGTACGTAATTTATCCCTTTTGCTTTACTGGTTGATGTTTGAACTCGATAGATTAGAGATTGCCGATGATGATGATTTATATAGGGTTTGTAACCCTAAATTTGCGTTCGTCTGATTGCTTCAAAATTTCTTGCTTTGCCGTTCGATTATTGTTGGATGTTTGCGATGAATTCTGACCTTTTCAATTTCGTATCTTTCTGATGCTTGATCCTCACGGCTTTGAATTGTGACTTGGTCGATTCCTTGATTCACACGGCATTAAAACTTTCCTCTTTTTGATACTTTGACTATTTCAAAGAATGCGTACATGAATTTTTTTTTTTTTTGACTTCACTGAGAACTATAGTCTCTGGCCATCTTCTGATTGGTTTAACATGAACTGACTGCACTTGATATTGTAGTGTACATTGTTTCATGCATTTGTTTGGTTGGGCTTGCCTGAGTGCCAGTTACCCTTGTATTTGTAGTTTCTATGCAGTTGCTTGTAGTCTTCATTTGGTTTATTACAGTATTCATGTACACTGTGTTGTACTGAGCTCGACATCGCGTCATGTTGCCTTCACCACTGAACCTCGGCTTGTATACTGTTGTTATTGTTGCATTATGTTGTGGTCTTTTTACCTTGCATTGTTGTACACTTTTGGTCATTGATTCATATATGAACTGTTGCACGTGTGTACTTGTTGTTGCTGTCCACATGAGTTCATGTTGAATATATGTCTGCTTCTTGACTACTGCATATATGTGTTAGTTGAAATGTTGGATCTGTGGTTCAAGTTGTATATCATGTTGGCACTGGATTGCTTCTGTTTGATTATTGAAGTATCATTGTTGCCGTTGCTTGTCTGATTCATCATGCATCATTTTGTACATACTCGGTTTCAAGCATTGTCTTTATTGCATTGTTAACTTATGTGGTCTTGAGCATTGCCGGTCTCATATGCATTGAACTTTGGTTTTTCATCTTGGCCATTTGGTCGTGCTGTAGTTCAGTTGCATCTCTGACCTTCTGGTATGCTTACCATTCTTGTTGCCTCTTTGCATTTTGTTATTTGAACTTTTGTGACACTTGAACTTTTGTGGTTTGAGCCCTGTTGTCTCTAACCTGATAGCTTTGGTTTTCATTGTGTCCGGTTCATGTACATTGTGTACTGATTTGTAAGTTGTGTTTTTTTTAATTGGCGTACACGAGTTGGCGAGGCAGTGCACACGTATACGAATGTACACGTGTGTACTGCAGCCACTTATAATTGCCTGTCCCTGATAAAAAATACTAATATGCACAGATATTGCACAACACAAATAACTGAGGCAAACAATATTTTCAAAATCATCGTTTCTTTCAAATTTCAAAAATATTTCTCTTTCAATTTTACTGCGTTTGAGAATATTTTTGCAGATTACTCGGATACTGGAATCTGACTGGAATAAAGTTGAAGATTAAAATACGAGTGTGAGTGATGTGTAGTGAGGTCAACTGTAAATGTGATATGTGATGTAATTGTAATCAAAGTTGTATAATTATAGTGAGAGCTTGAAATTGTACTATTCAAAATTGTAATAAATATTTGTTTGAATAAAATATTCATTTGAATTCAAATTTCCTGTTATTTATTTTATTCAGCAAATATTTATTTAATCTGTGAAAATAAAATAGTATATTAACAAATACATTTAAACGAATGTATATATGTTTATTATCATCAAACAAAAATCATATAAGCGCAAAGCGCATATTCAACAATCTCCCCCTTTTGATGATAACAAACATATATTTAAGATTTTGAATGTATTAAATGTATTTGATTGATCATGATCATTCAATTTGCTCCCCCTATTTGAATGCTCCCTCTCTACACAATACTCCCCCTACATATATGCGTACAAATAGAAATATGTAAATGAACCTAGATGCAAATTGAAAATTATTTGACCTTTGCTTGATTCTGTTTGACAAAATCTTAACTTTTCTCTCCCCCTTTTGTTATCAGCAAAAGAATAACAGTGTTATAAAAATAGGGACGAAGTGACAGACATGAATCAAACATTTAACTCAATTGAATATAAATATCAAATTTCAATAAAACTCAAACAAAAATCATAATTACCCTTGTTAGACGCATATTCCACTTTCAGAAGTGATGGGGATAAAATCATCAAAAATTCATATAGTTATGTCTATTTGTGGCATATTTATTTCAGGAAATTTGAATATCTACTAACCATGCATAACCGTTAGGACTTTTAAATGAGATTAGTAGTATTCCAATTTATTTTAAAAAATGAAATCAAGTATCTTCTAACCACGCATGACCGTGAGGACTTTTAAATGGGATTAGAATCAACTTGTCTATTAAATCAATTAATTTTGATATGCGTTCCATACATGCATAACCGTGAGGACTTTTAAATGAGCATGGAAGCACATAATCAAGAATCCAAGTAATTCACTCATGCATAACCGTGAGGACTTTTAAATGAGAGTGAATACTTTGGATATTTATTTTTATTGCCAAATATAATAAATTGAAGCACAAATAATTTCCTCACAAATTTAAAGATATTGAAGAACGAATGATTTCCTTTGTAAACTACCACAAATTTACATACTAAATATGATTTTGGTGAGTGATGGTCGATAGAAAGATGATAGAAATAGAAATGGTCATGGAATTTTTACCCAACAAAAAGTTTTTATAACTCTTGTTATAAAATTCTAAAGAAATTTTCTAATTATACTTTCTCGAGTTATAATATATGATAAATATCAACATTCATCACTTTTTCAATCACTATTCATCTTTTCGATAATCATTAGGGAGTTAGATAAGTCAAAAAAATAGTCATTTAGAATCAAAGTAAAAAATCAAATTTTTTTTAAAAATATGATTAGACAATTTCTATAATTCCCAAATCCAAACGTAATTTGGAAAATCTGTCTTCGGGGAGAGGTTTTGTGAAAATATCAGCAAGTTGAGTTTCAGTTGAAATATATTCAATGCAAATGTCTTCTTTAGCAATGTGATCTCTAAGAAAGTGGTGTCTCACATCAATGTGTTTTGTGCGTGAATGATGAACAGGATTATTTGACAAATCTATAGCACTCCTACTATCACATTTTAATGGAACTCGTTTATAGAC
This sequence comes from Allium cepa, assembly GCA_030765085.1. Lineage (NCBI taxonomy): Eukaryota > Viridiplantae > Streptophyta > Magnoliopsida > Asparagales > Amaryllidaceae > Allium > Allium cepa. Next base: position 445,257,828 of record CM060929.1, read on the forward strand.
TAAGCCAAAGTCAGAAAGAGTTTGCATCATCCATAAAATTTGAGCACAACAACTTCCCAAAGCAATATATTCTGCTTCAGTGGTGGATAATGCAACACAATTCTGTTTCCGACTTGACCATGAGACTAATGAATGTCCTAGCATGAAACATGTCCCACTAGTGCTTTTTCTGTCAACCAATGAACCAGCATAATCAGCATCGGAATAACCTACTAAATCAAAATTTTCACAAGAAGGGTACCATAGTCCAAATTTGTGTGTGTGTGAAAGATATCTCAAAATTTGTTTAGTAGCTTTTAAATGAGATTCTTTGGGATTAGCTTGAAAACGTGCACACAAGCACACAGAAAACATAATATCAGGTCTAGAAGCAGTAAGATAGAGAAGTGAACCGATTATCCCTCGATATTTCTTTTGATCAATTGCAATTCCTTTCTCATCTTTGTCCAACTTTGTTGATGGGCTCATAGGAGTTCTCAATGGTTTGGAATTTTCGATTCCAAATTTCTTCAATAGCTCCAACACATATTTGGATTGTGAAATGAAAATACCATCACTGCTTTGCTTGATTTGAAATCCAAGAAAATATTTCAATTCTCCAACCAAGCTCATCTCGAATTTAGCCTGCATGACTTGTTCAAATTTCTCGCACAAGAGTTCATTAGTAGCACCATAAATGATATCATCCACATAAATCTGAACTATCAAAAAATCACTTCCTTTATGTAATAGAAACAGCGTCGTGTCAGCACTCCCCTTTTTAAAACCATTTTACAAAAGATATGTACTAAGGCAGTCATACCAAGCTCTAGGAGCTTGTTTAAGACCATATAATGCTTTTTCTAATTTATACACATGACTTGGAAAATCATGATTTTGAAAACCGGGGGGTTGTTCAACAAAAACGTCTTCTTTCAAATCACCATTCAAAAAGGCACTTTTTACATCCATTTGTTTAAGTTTGAAACCCTTATAACATGCAAAACTTAGCAAAATCCTAATGGCTTCTAACCTAGCAACTGGAGCAAATGTTTCATCAAAATCTAAGCCTTCAATTTGGTTATATCCTTTTGCGACCAACCTAGCTTTGTTTCTAATTACGTTTCCCGATTCATCAAGTTTATTTTTGAACACCCATTTAGTTCCAACAATTGGATAGTCATTAGGCCTGGGAACTAATTTCCAAACTTTATTTCTCTCAAATTGATTAAGTTCATCTTGCATTGCTAAAACCCAATTTTCATCATTAAGAGCCATTTCAACAGAATCAGGTTCAATTTCAGAAATAAAACCACTGTGATAACAAAACTAACACAAATTTTTATCAAATGAAGAGCGAGTACGTATACCTTCCATAGGATCACCTATAACCAATTCAGGAGGATGATCGGATTTAAATTTCAATCTACCAGCATCAACAGTTCTATTTTCTACTTTCTCACTAGATGTCTCATCTTCAATGCCTTCATGATCTACCCCATCGTCATCCGTCTTTTCAGTCGTCCTTTCCAGGTCAGATTCATCGAATTTCACATTGATTGATTCAACAATTGTCTTTGTTCGTTTGTTGTATATTCTGTAAGCCTTGCTCCTTGTTGAATAGCCCATGAATATTCCCTCATCAGCCTTTGATTCAAATTTTCCAAGTTGATCACCTGTGTTAAGAATGAAACAAGGACATCCAAATACACGAAAATAAGAAATGTTATGTTTCCTTTCATGCCACAATTCATAAGATGTTTTGCCAAGTATTGGTCTAACCATTACTCTATTCATTACATAGCATGACGTATTCACTGCCTCTGCCCAAAAGGTTAGAGGTAGTTTATACTCACTCAACATGGATCTTGCCAATTCTTGCAATGTACGATTTTTCCTTTCAACCACTCCATTTTGTTGAGGTGTTCGTGGAGCAGAAAATTCATGTTTTAAACCATTTTCTTCACAAAAACTTTCGAATTCTAAATTTTCATATTCGCCTCCATGATCACTTCTCAAGATTTTAATTGAAACTCCTTTTTCATTTTGAACAAGTTTTGTAAATTTTGAAAAATAATCAAAAGATTCAGACTTTTTGGCTAAGAAATAAACCCATGTAAATCTAGAGTAATCATCAACCAAAACATAACAATAACGTTTTCCATTTAAGCTTGCAATTTCGTTTGGTCCAAATAAATCCATGTGAATTAATTCAAGAACCCTTGATGTGCTAACAATGTTTTTAGGACGAAATGATGATCGACTAAGCTTGCCCAAGGAACATGCGTTACACACTTTGTTATTTTTAAATTTCTGATGTGGTAACCCCTTGACTAATTCTTTCCTTTCAAGTTTTTCTAAGAGGCTCATGCTAGCATGACCAAGTCTCCTATGCCATAAAAATGCCTCTTCGTCTGTGACTACCAAACATCTAGACAGATTTAGATTATCAAATGAAAGTGAGTAAACATTTCCTTTTCTTTTGCCCATAAAAAAAATGTTATTAGAATCTTTATCAATGATTTTGCAAGTATCACTATCGAAGACAACATTCATACCTTTGTCACATAGTTGGCTAATAGAAATGAGATTGTGATGCAAATTCTCAACATATAAAACATTAGTTAAAGAAAAATTACCGTTACCTACTTCACCTTTACCAATGATCTTACACTTACTGTTGTCTCCCATCATCACATTTCCGCCTTTAAAATTCTCTAGACTAAGGAACTTCGATTTGTCACCTGTCATATGTCTAGAACAGCCTGAATCTAGAAACCATTCTTGTTGCTCCTTAGCCCGCCAACAAATCTCACTAGTTTCCTCTGTGCCGGCTTCTGAATCTGATTTTGCCATAAAACACAAATTAGCTTCCTCTGAGCTACTATCTGAAGCTTCCTTTCCTTCTTCACCATCCCAAGTTGCTGCAAAGACCTTATATACCAAAGTTAAAAAAACGTTCAAACATATCTCTAAGGTTAAAGTAAAAAACCTCGCTCTGATACCACATGTAGGATCTAGATTTAACCCTAGAGGGGGGGTGAATAGGATTATAGCAAATTTTCTTAATTTTAAACACAGAAACAAAACTGTAGAAATAAATATGCTGAAAAAGTAAATCACACACAAAATTTACCCAGCTTCGGCAAACCCTGCCTACTGCTGCATTCCCAGATTTCTATTAGAATTAAACAGTATCCCGCTTACAAACACTCTACTAGACTCGCAGACATTTGCTCCCGCTCACAAACACTCTACTAGACTCGCACACCCTGCTCGCAAACATTTGCTCTCGCTCACAAACACTCTACTAGACTCGCACACCCTGCTCCGCCTATAGAGTTTCGCTTACTCGCAAACTTTGCTTCCCGCCTATAGAGCTTCGCTTACTCGCAAACTCTGCTCCCGCCTATACAGCTTTGCAAACTCGCACACCCTGCTCACTGAACTAATTCTAGCTAGACAATCTAACACTACCTAAACCCTAGGTGGTGATATACAAAGTTTTGATTCGAAAAATAAAAACAACAATTAATAAAACTCAAACCCTATTTAAAACACTAAAGCCCCCTTTTTTTAAAAACCACAGCCGACCCTTTTATTTTCTAACCCGATGCTTTCTTCTTCTTTTGGCCTGTGAAAAAAAATGGTCGCCGTTCCTCTTTTCAGCTCAATTAGGGCATCTGCAAATTCGGTGCTTTTGATCCTTGCGATTCAAACTAGGGTTGTACAAATTGAAGCGCCGCTCGTTCTCGTTTGATAGTAGGCTTCGATGCTTTTTATTTGCTCACGGCTCTTCAATTTGGATCGAGTTCATTTTGTGATTTCGGTACGTAATTTATCCCTTTTGCTTTACTGGTTGATGTTTGAACTCGATAGATTAGAGATTGCCGATGATGATGATTTATATAGGGTTTGTAACCCTAAATTAGCGTTCGTCTGATTGCTTCAAAATTTCTTGCTTTGCCGTTCGATTATTGTTGGATGTTTGCGATGAATTCTGACTTTTTCAATTTCGTATCTTTCTGATGCTTGATCCTCACGGCTTTGAATTGTGACTTGGTCGATTCCTTGATTCACACGGCATTAAAACTTTCCTCTTTTTGATACTTTGACTATTTCAAAGAATGCGTACATGAATATTTTTTTTTTTGACTTCACTGAGAACTATAGTCTCTGGCCATCTTCTGATTGGTTTAACATGAACCGACTGCACTTGATATTGTAGTGTACATTGTTGCATGCATTTGTTTGGTTGGGCTTGCCTGAGTGCCAGTTACCCTTGTATTTGTAGTTTCTATGCAGTTGCTTGTAGTCTTCATTTGGTTTATTACAGTATTCATGTACACTGTGTTGTACTGAGCTGGACATCGCGTCATGTTGCCTTCACCACTGAACCTCGGCTTGTATACTGCTGTTATTGTTGCATTATGTTGTGGTCTTTTTACCTTGCATTGTTGTACACTTTTGGTCATTGATTCATATATGAACTGTTGCACGTGTGTACTTGTTGTTCCTGTCCACATGAGTTCATGTTGAATATATGTCTGCTTCTTGACTACTGCATATATGTGTTAGTTGAAATGTTGGATCTGTGGTTCAAGTTGTATATCATGTTGGCACTGGATTGCTTCTGTTTGATTATTGAAGTATCATTGTTGTCGTTGCTTGTCTGATTCATCATGCATCATTTTGTACATACTCGGTTTCAAGCATTGTCTTTATTGCATTGTTAACTTATGTGGTCTTGAGCATTGCCGGTCTCATATGCATTGAACTTTGGTTTTTCATCTTGGCCATTTGGTCGTGCTGTAGTTCAGTTGCATCTCTGACCTTCTGGTATGCTTACCATTCTTGTTGCCTCTTTGCATTTTGTTATTTGAACCTTTGTGACACTTGAACTTTTGTGGTTTGAGCCCTGTTGTCTCTGACCTGATGGCTTTGGTTTTCATTGTGTCTGGTTCATGTACATTGTGTACTGATTTGTAAGTTGTGTTTTTTTTAATTGGCGTACACGAGTTGGCGAGGCAGTGCACACGTATACGAATGTACACGTGTGTACTGCAGCCACTTATAATTGCCTGTCCCTGATAAAAAATACTGATATGCACAGATATTGCACAACACAAATAACTGAGGCAAACAATATTTTCAAAATCATCGTTTCTTTCAAATTTCAAAAATATTTCTCTTTCAATTTTACTGCGTTTGAGAATATTTTTGCAGATTACTCGGATACTGGAATCTGACTGGAATAAAGTTGAAGATTAAAATACGAGTGTGAGTGATGTGTAGTGAGGTCAACTGTAAATGTGATATGTGATGTAATTGTAATCAAAGTTGTATAATTATAGTGAGAGCTTGAAATTTTACTATTCAAAATTGTAATAAATATTTATTTGAATAAAATATTCATTTGAATTCAAATTTCCTGTTATTTATTTTATTCAGCAAATATTTATTTAATCTGTGAAAATAAAATAGTATATTAACAAATACATTTAAACGAATCTATATATGTTTATTATCATCAAACAAAAATCATATAAGCGCAAAGCGCATATTCAACAAGCTTAGCCAGCTTTAAGGGTTTAATGCAATTGCGAATTTTGTCACGCTTACCATTTCACCTAAGCCTCTAACATTCCAAGGCATAATCTTCATTTGGAAATTGGTACATGCTCATTGTTAAGTGATTTAGTAATATTAATATTAACAAAAGAAAGAATAATACCAAACTTATTAGTAGCAGATAAAAGAGCATATAGATTAATATAGTTAAGAAGACACGGTACAAGTACGCTACCTTCCAATCGGGGGTTACTATTGCAAGAGAGCAATCTTCCACTCCTTACAACTGATAAGGTCAGAGTGATCACAACCAGTGGAGCAGGTGGAGGCAAATCATGTAGTTGGATCTCCAAATTATTGATTATGTGTGGGTTATCTTGAGATTATGAATCTTTGATGGAGCCTAGGCTAAGCGTCCTCGGCTAATGCAAATGCCTATCATGTTCAAGGCGTCTTTGTTTGACATCTAGGTAAAGTCAAGGTTAATCTTCCTCTTAGTCCACTATGGGACACCAAAATTGATGGCCTAAGTAGGGTATGAAACTACCTTTCTTTGTCTTTAAAGTCTAATAGAATTACTGCCGCCTTTCCTTGGGTGATCTTCTCCCTTTTGGCTTGAGTGGAAGTTACATCTTCCGTGGAATTTGTGACGAAACTTAGTGGATGGGTGGAAACATTAATCCAGTATTAGAATCCTTCTTTGTTAAAGTGGTAGGTAGGTTTTTCATGCCGGTATAGTATGGTGCAGTTGTCACTTAGAAGTAGGTTGAACGATTGAAGTAGTGGGTGGCAGTGGTGCTAGAGCTCGAAGTGTATCTTGAAAATTGCATTCTTCCATTTGGAGACCAGGTTTCCTAGTAGTTGGTTTTTTTATATTAAGCTTAATTTTGAAAAAAATCATAGTGGTAGCCTGCAAAAACCCAATCATAATGGTCAAGATACATAAATTTTCAAAGCGAGTGAGGTAATGTGCCTAGGAAGGCCTCAAACGTGGATCCATGCTTGTAACAACCGAAAAATTAGAGTAATAATAATTAATTACCAAATTAATTGATAATAAGTAGGGTTGGGAAATTTCTATAATTGAGCCACGAGAGTTGCACCATTGGGTCCGTGGTAATTTTCTGAGCAATTTTCATATATTACTTATTGAAATTCGAGTAAGTATGAAGAAGTTAAGAGAGAAACAAAGAAAATCAAAATTATATATAATAAAAATGGCAGACCCATTGCAGGTCGACCCATGCCTGAGTCGGGTCGACCCGCATTCCTCCCTGAACCATTTTCGTCGAGGTGCGAGCTGAAGACTGTAAATTTGATTTTTGGTGAAATCCTATACGTTCGTTGCTGCATCCGATGGTTCCTAGTGAGCCTATGACGTGGTTGCACCAGATTAAATCTTCAAATCCAACGGCCCGAGATCCCTAAGCCACACTATAAATAGAACCCTAAACCCAACTATTTTTCTCATTCAGATTTTCTTCCAATTAGGTTCATTGCCTAAAGCTGATCCATAAATAGAAATTTTTTATAGGGAGGAAATCTTTTTAATAAAAATATTTTACACCCTAGAAGTGGATCCACGAAGACCTAGGATTAGAGCTAAGGACAATAAGTGAGTGTTTTGTAATTATTTTTTATTTGTAAGCAATTTAAAATAATAGAGTTCTCAATGGTTGTAGTTTTTGTACAATTTTGACACTTCTTATGTAGTTTATTTACAGTCAGTTTTTAAGTAAATTTCAAAAGTTATTTTCGGTTTATCTTTATTCAACTATTTGCAGTTATTTACATCTATTTTAAGTTGGAATTTAGCCTGTAAATGTTAGTTTCTTTTCATAGATATTTAATCCTTTATGACGCGAACAAAATATTAAAAAGAGAAGAATTCGCAAATATGGATTAAAACTGAAAAACACTAAATTTACATAAATCAGATATAAAATGAGAAAAATCGAAATAAAATGGAGATAGACTGAAATAGACAAATTTGAGATATTTACAAGCATGATTATAACAATTGGTTATAACTAAAAAGAGAAAATAGAGGAGTAACAGTTGCAAGGACCATTATATCACGTATGTTATAATTAGAAATAAAGAAATAACAGAAGGGGCTTATTTGAAAACTTAAATCTTGGATTAAGTTAATAAGCAAATATAGCAGTAGTGGCCCGTACCGGTAGCATTCTCATTCAGGTCTAAGACTGATGGACTCACTTGTGGGTGAGACTGGGCACGCTTATGCTAATTAGGGTAAATAAGTGGCTAATAGATAGAGGCTCAAATTTGAGGATTTGGGCCAGAGGCGCAAAGTTAGAAGATTTTTTTGTTAGGACCAGTACCGGCAGCATTCCCTTTAAGGTCGAGGATAGATGGTCTCACATGCAGGTGAGGTTGGGCATGCTTATGCTGATTAGGGTAAATAAAGGGTCAAATAGGGGGCGATTGTTAGTGTGTATCGGTGATGACCGAATGTGCGACATCGAATAAGGTAAATAATTCGTTACTGCGTTCTAAGCGCTAAGAGGTATCTTTTGCCGTGGGACCAACAGGATTGGTCACAGTGGCACAATAGAGATAGGAAAGGTCGATCAATGGGTATGATTGGGATTTTATCCTAATCACGTTAGCAGTTGAGATAGGATTAGGGTTTCAGCCTAATCGCAATAGTTTAAGACAAGTGCAAACAATCAAAGCAGATAGTCAGACAGAATCAGAAACAGTATTTTATGGAAGTTTAATCTTTTTTATATCTTCCTTTCATGCTAGAACTGTTTCTTAGTCTATTATCTTTATCCTACTTAGAAATGCTAGTAATTACTTTCACTCAGTTGAATTATTGCCTGACCCACTCCTCTATCTTTCCTTTTTCCCCAATAGGCCAGTAGAGTTGAGGATGGTTGATTCAAGTTGCTTGTAGATTCACTTTCTAAATTTTCTCGGATGTATTCTTCTACTTTTCATCTTTTTCATTTGGCTTATGATGGATTGACACTTGTGAAAGAGATTTTTATTTTTATACTTTGATTATATGAGACTGAGATGTATTTTCATGAGACATGAGAGATTTTAGTTTTTGAGAAATGTTACATTTTTATGACTTATTTTGAGATGAAGTTTAATTCTAAATGATAAGTTATTATTTAAATGTTTTCTGCTGCTTTTGCTTATTTGTCTAGTGAATCTTAGTCTCTGTGATGCTTTAGCTATACCTATAACGCACCACATCTTTTTGTGTGCCTTTTTTGGAAATACTAAGGGGTGTTGGGCGTTTCAATGCTAGTTTGAAAAGAGTGCGAATGTACCTACCTCAATGAATCTTCTACTTGAAGCCGCTGTAGTTCCATTTTCGTTGTAGAAAAATCCTTTCTTCATAGCTATTTCAAGGAGGGATCGGTTTAGGAAGATGACGTAAAAAGCTAATTCATTATTTATAACGATCTACCATGAAGTTGAGCCAATGTGGACTTAGAGGCAACATTGGAGGCCTTTATTTATCCATAATCCATTGATTACCATGAAAATGACATGAAGTTAAGCAACATGAAGTTCAGAGGTTTTTGCTTACATGGGATTGTTCATTTTTGGGCATTTTCATTCTTTGGAAGATGGCAGGCTAGGGGAGTTTAGAGGATGGGATAAATTACCGCTTTGAGTTAATGTGTATAAATGGAGTAAGGGCATCATTGTCTTCAAATAGTTCATGCGAAACGCACATGTATGTTAGTTAACTTGTCTCATCTGTCGCTTTCTATTCAATCCAACTTCTTGCATAACGACCATAATATCCACATTTGTAACATAATCTTGCATTGTTGTAATACCGCTAAAAATTTGGTATATATTATAAATGATATATTAACAATAATATAGTGCATAATAATTGGATTTAAATTGAAAATGAAATTTATATAAAATAAGGAGGGGCAAAATGGTCATTTTTCCAACTTTGGAAGTTGACAATGAAACTAGCATCATTACGACCGTCACATTTTTTTGATTCATAGTGTATTTGTTTACCTCGTTCAGAGTCAGTATGAAGGAGTTATGGAAGATTTTGTATCAGCTAGACATGCGCCAAAGTTTGTTTTTGAATTTAATGTTGACCATTGTTTTCCCTCCATAACATAAACCGGCATACATAACCGTTTTCCTATTTAGAAATAGATACCGCTCATTCCTTTCTCCTTCCTCATTCGTACTAAAAATTAAAATCATCATATCTCACTTGAATCAATATGGATTCACATGAAATCAACTTGTGAAATTTATGGAGAAGACTACACATTTATGCCAATTTGAAGGCGATTTTCTTTAGTTGGATGGCGCATCAATGTGGATAGCAAAGGCTTTGTGATGGAAAGTGATACGGTGAGTGATTATTGCTTCTCTCTTGATATAATGCAACTATAATTCTAAAAATATGGTCTGTGGTCTAAAATACAGTGGATTAGTGACTTAAATTCAATAAAATTTGGAATTAACATAGGATTTGGAAGGGTTTTGATAAAAACAGTAGACTAAGAAACAATTCTCCCCTTTTCCTTGAATTTAATGAATATACAATGAAAATGGATGATTCTATGTGTAAAACGACCATAGAAACGCAGGGCAAGAGGTTGGGGACCTTATCAAGCGGCTGAAGGCGGAACAAGGGCAATTGGAGGAAAAAAATATATAGAGAAACAATGAAAATCGCGGTTAGATTTAAAAATCCGACTGTGATCAGTGCACCGGTTTAAGAAATGGTGCACCGATGGCTATGTTTTGGGCACAGGTTGAACCTGGACTCAAACAGACCAATATATATGAACTTTTATCGATTTGGGTCATGATTCTTTTGTTTTCTCAAGGTGTTTAGAGGTTAATGATGAGGCGGTTGTCAACTTTACCAATCAAGGTGAATCATATTAATGTTGATCATTTGTTTGAGTTAGATTTGTATGTTATTCATGATATTGATTTTTTCGACGTTGAGCTGAACATGTACGAGCCTATGGAGTAAGTAGGCTACCGAGTTACGAGCCCATGACATTAGCAAGTGATCCGGTTATTACATTGCTCCTTGTAGTGCTTCGACGGACTAGCATGAAGGATGGATAGCGAGTGATCCTTAGTGCAAGGGGCAAGTCCTGGACTTAAGTCCAATTTCTATACGAGGTATAGACAGTAGGCGATCCTATAGCACATGAGGCGAGTCCAGGGAAGTGAGTCCTACATGTGATTGATGTGATGGTAGATAACAGTGACCCTGTAGCGCTTGAGGTGAGTCCAGGGAAGTGAGTCCACATGGATATTCAAAGTAATTAGGGATCAAGTAATATGAATATTTATCTAAGTTATAACTTATGTAGAAAAAAAGTTGAATAGTAAAGTGCACTAGATATTTTTATATCATTTCAAACTTTCCATTCTACATCCAGTTCCAGACTCCTTCTAGATTTAAAAAAACACCCTCACTTAACCCATAGAAATAGGTATTACAATCGCTTGAGCTACCGAAAAGGACTTCGTGCCTAAAGATCTATATAGGACTTCGACTACAGATGAACAAATAAGTTTGCAACTTCATGTTCTCTAGTATAGCACGAATGAGTCGATAAGTAAAACCTTCATATAATCTTCTTCTTAGTGGTATGAAGTGTAGCCACGAAGAATTTGAAGTGATTTGATCAAAAAGAAGTATACTTGAATGTCTAAGTGATCCAATTGAAAGCAATGTAATTTTTTTGAATGCTTAGAGAATTGAAGACAAAATATAGAAACTAAAGAGAATAAATTATTCTAAATTCAAGACTTACGATTGCTTTATATAGAGAATGAGTAGATGCAACTATTTGTTAAGTGTGATGACTTATTGAAGAGTTGCAACCATTGTTGAAGGGATTAAACTCTACATAGAGAAGAAGATCCCTTCAGAAATTTAAATAAAAAAATTAGTTACCTAACTATCAGTCGACTGAAATAACATAAGCAGTCGACTGATTTACAGTAAAAATTGTCTCAAAAGAAAACAGTACAAAAAACCAATTTTAATCGATTGAAAAACTAATTTTAGTCGATTGAAATTGTTTTAAGAAATAGTGTATAAAAGTATATTAGTCGACTATCTCTAACCTATCGGTCAGCTGATCTGTGCTATTTTAATTTTTTTAAACTTTGAATAGCGTCTAATTGTGTGTATGTGCATGTATACCACTTTGAATAGATTTTAACATGTACATAATCTAGACTAATGACTATATGACTGATATTACAATTTTGTGTCATTATTGTCTTGTCTTCGTCCTGTAGATCTCTTTGGATGGTTGAATTCATTTGTTGCAAAAGTCGATAATATACACAATACATTCTTATGTAGTTATTGCTATTAATACATCAAATTATGAGGTTTTAATATTCTCCCCCTTTTTGATGATGACAACTATACAAGTTAAATTTTAAAATTAATACAACAATAGATAGTTCCCCCCTTAAGTTTATACTCCCCCCATCGATTTGATGGATTGTTTTCTCCCCCTTTGTCATGGGAAAAAAAGCAACAAATATCAATAAGAGCAATATGAATATTTGTAAGGGCAACACTCTCTTGATAACAATTTTGCTCATGAATATACTTAAATACTTGTTTGAACACATGGTACAATAGCAAAACATCACATATCATACTCACGTGAGAATTTGAACATCACATTTGTGCAAAAAAAATAAAGAGTTTTAAACATCACAATTGGTAACATTTTCGTTGCCACAATCATAAACAAATAAAGTCACAAACAGTAGGCTAACAGGTCACAAAACACAAGGCAACCTAGGTTACAAATACTAAGACAAAGAAAGTCACAAATAGTAGACAACCAAAGTCACAAACAATAAATAAGTTTTCAAAAATTACAACATAAAACCTGACGAATTAATCAGTAATAAGTTGAAAATAAAACTGAAATTAAACATACTTAAGTAAACTTACCAACCTTCAAATCTCCCCACGTAGACTTACACCTTCCTCCTCTTCTTCCTCCAATGTTCCACTTAAAATCAGTCGATGTTGTTGAAATATAATTTTTTGTGTGTGAAGAGGAGACGTATGAGCTGTTGATGTTGAACATGACATTTTTTCCAATTTTTTCCCAAAAAACCTTTGATTTTATCAAGCTTGCTATCCATATGAACCACGGTGCTTTCAACACGACTTAAGCGACGTTCTAGCTTGCTTTGGTTTCGAGATAAAATAACAAAATATTATCGTGCATTTGAGTCCATTGGTAATTCTTCTATGGCATCGTCATCACTTTCTTCAACATGTTGTATTTGAGAATAAGAGGCTCTTTGTTCGAGTGATTAAAGATTTTCGACGGCTTTATTTAATTGCCATGAGACTTAAAGTATTGGATTAAAGGCTACCAGCGGTGATATATTCAGTATCGTGAATATTGACTTGAAAATTCATTAAGATCCTCATAATGTACTCACAGTAATGAATTGTCTTGGCATGTCATTGATGAAATGACCCAAATTCATCCATAATCATCTCTGACCAAATTACAATCTTCCCTTCATATAAGGCGTAGAGACATTGATAATTATTTATAGATCATCTCATAACTACTTGTTCTAAGTAGTGATAAGTGTGTGAGAACCCTATGCATAATCCTAGTGTTGGGGCGTAAATACTTGGATTTTAAGGTAACAAGGTCGTGGATAAGAAATTGATGACTAATTGCATCACGTTCTAGCATGTTAACCTCAATGTCATTCAATTCTTCGCCATCCGAAGAATAATGTAAAATCATTCCTATTCTTTGGATGCGTAAAACAATTTGAAATCCATAAGCCGTACTCCAAATGATATCTTTATGATTTTGAGGTCTATAGAAATCAAGATTAATATTAGCATAAAAAATATTTACCAAAAGAGGGTTGATTTGGAGATTGTTTACATCATAGCTAACGAGGAAGTCAATGCCATTTGCCTCCGCAAAATGTCTTATAGCGTAGCCGTCAAAATCTTGGACATTGATGAGGGAGCCTTCAAATACTCTCAAGTTCTTCATCTTATTAAAACATTGGATAGCGGTATCATTATATAGCCAACTGTGCATTTGAGCTTCTACAGGTTCGGTGACTAAAGTGGATCCTCTATTTTTTCCTTTTTTTAGTTCCATTGGTGAAATTTTGGAATAGATTTTGGAGTTTGATTGGAGATGAAGATGTGTTAATGAAGACTGGTCAAGGTACTGTATAGGAGTTAAAAGGTGTAATTGGTGTGAAGGAGTAGGTGCCTCAAAAGGTGTGTTTGTTTGACCGGTCTTTGTTCTTTTGAAAAAATAGAATTTATCGAACCATTCGACTGAAATAAGGATTTGTTCGACTGATTTACAAGGATTTTTTACCTAAATTTTTTTGTTGTAATTTGAGGGGCATTCAATTGATTGAATATAACGGTTAGTCGATTGTTATACGTGGGTAAAAAAATTTAAAAATATTATCAGCCGACTGAGTGCCTTGGTTCAGTCAACTGAGTTAGAGGGAATTCTTTCCAAAAGTTTTTAGTGTATTTTTGGGGATATTTAGTCGACTGAAATAATGGATCAGCCTACTGACGTATGTGAATGCATTAAAAATTTAAGAACCAGAAATGTTAGTCGACTAAGGCCTAGATTCATTCGACTGGAATTGATAATTTTGTTTTTCTAGAATTTTGAGTTTAAAATTGTATACTATACAGATTTTGTAAGTTTCCTTGAGTCTGCAGACCAACTTTGTAATTTGTCTACCTCCTTAAGGTGGTTATTTGTAGACATATTAGTTTACAGTTTGAACCATAATAAGTTTATTGAACTATTTGATTATTTATTACAAATACACACATACACACTTATACAAATGTATATGAAAATTTCTACTTATTTATCCTCCGATGAATTGAACGCCTTGTGAGAAGGCGATCCTAAGAATTTGGCTCATTTACCTTCGGTGGCGGGTTTGCCGACCACTTATTTACACGAACTAGTTTTTCAGTAGGGGATAGTCACCGGAAATTCATTATTCTTACAAAGATTTTGATATATATTTATAAAGATGGTATATCAAAGTGAAATACGATAGGGTGATGAAAAATTAGTTGTTCTCGAATGGTTCAAATTCTTCTTTCGATGGCCCTGGCTCCCACGAGTTTTTTGGTTTGGATTCGTAAATTTTTAATGGTGTTTCTATTGATCAGGAGAGTTTTTACATATACTATTCTTTATTGGTGATCATCCATACAATGCCAGAATGAATCCTTCAAGAAAATTAAGATGCACTCTCTGGCAATTCTATTCCCAGTATATTTGTTTTTGAAGTCCCATCATTTCTTGTTGATAAGGATTAGTTCATTAATGCGTTGATCATTAGACAATGATACAATATTAAAGTTAATTAAATTCTTGACCTTTTTCCCTTTTGGAGAAAAACTGGCGCGGTAGGTTGGTGATGGAATAATCCTTAGTGAAGATGAACTACTAGAAGAAGGGGTTGTTTTTTACGAAGATGAATATGAGCTTTTTTGAAGAAAGTGCGCTAAAATCGATTGATGAATAGGTTGAATCGTGGTCAGAGGTAATTTTTTGAATAGATTGAAGGCTTTTAAAGAGTTTTACTATTAAATATTTCTTTTGTGAATTGAAAAATAGTTTGGTCGGTTTATATAATATTATTGAGAGTATTTATAGTGTTTAGAATATATGGTTATTACTAATATTATCATAAATTTACTCTTATCTATTTTTGGTAATTTTGGTTTTGTGATAGACAGAATTCTTGCAATTAAAATTTCTGAAAATTGTTTTCTAATTTTTAGTTTCAGATAAATTGACTATTGTCAACAATAACTTTGACATAATTAATATGAATTATTTTTGACAGCTTCAAAATGTACAATCTTAGCGAATCTCCTGTAATGAAAAAATCTCAGTTCTGGTCATAGTTTTATAAAACTACATTCATTTAATGGTTAGTAAAAATGTCTGAAATTTGATTTTCGGAAGTTAGAAAATCAAGTGATAATACTTCTATTTCTATACAGTCTCATAAAAAATGATGATGTATGTCAATGTGTTTCGTTCGTGAATGATTTACTAGATTTTTTAAAAGATTTATAGCACCCATATTATCATAATAAATTGATGATTTATGCAAGTAAATACCACAATCTCTAAGTTTCTATTGCATGTATATGATTTGTGTACATGCCAAAGCAGTAGAAATGTATTCCGCTTCACCCGTCAATAGTGAAACATAATTTTCTTTCTTACTAACCATGATACTAGAAACTGTTCGATAAAGTGACATTTATTTTTCATACTCTTTCGGTCCGTCTGACATCCTTCAAAGTCAGCATCACTGTAAGATACTATCTCGAAAGGACATTCTTTTGGATAAAAGAGTCCGTAGTCTCTAGTATTATTTAAGGAGCACAAAATTCGTTTCACGACATGCAAATGTCATTCCGTAGGATTTGCCTAAAATCGTGCATACAAGCAGACACTCATTGTGACGACCCGGAATTTTTGAGCATTTGAAATTGGAATATTTAATGAATTTTAAATATTTAAAAGTTAATTTTTAACTTGAATTCAAATATCACCATTTATTGGGTAATTTAATGATTAAATTAAATAATTTAAAATTGGATAAAATATGAAACCTGAAATTTTAAGCCTATTAAAAATGATTTGAAGGCTTGTAAAATTTGTATTGATAATGCTGAGGATAATAAAAGTTTTGAAATTGAATTTAACACTGATTTGTTCGGTTTTAAAATATATCGTTTAAATTGAATTTAAAAATAGCCTTCCGTGGCACAGTCTCGCAATTCGATGAAACCAGTTTCTTTGGGTCCATAATATTATATTATTATCGGATTTCAATTTTCGTAGCTTTTGGAGTTGTTGTGTGAGCGTACGATATATAAACGCGTTGAAATTTACATCGAAAATTCAATTTAAATTATATATGTATATTCTCATATAAGCAACCTCCACCAGCAGACATTCCTTCACATCAGCGTTTTTTTCCGTCTCCATTCACATCACTGTACACACAGATCGTAGCCGACCTAACTTTTCCCTTCGTTCAAATCAATGTCCCTCCTTTTCTTTTCCGTTGAGATCAAAATTCACTTCATTTCTTTTTATTTGTAATGGCCGAACTTCCTTCTTCTTTCCCCTATACCTAAATTCATTCGAATACATTCTCAGGTAAAACCCCCAAATCTAATTTGAAGAAGAAAAAAAATCAATGGCCGTGTTAAGATCTTGTTCGATGTTGAAATTTTGGAGCCTTCCTCATATTCGAACCGGCCTTCAAATTAACAAAGGAAACCGTTCTTCCCTTTTCTTGTTCGCTTAAACCTAGCCACAAAAGGATCAACTTCAAAACAAAATCGCATCTGATAAAAAAAATCGTGGGCACGATCTAGAGGCACTCGAGTCAAATCCAGCCTAGCTCCTATCGAATCGAGAGGCTCGAACAAGGAGGCAGCGACGACGAGTTGTCGGTGGGTGTCGCAACCGGATGCGCGAGGGTAGGGAGGATGAGTTGAGTTTGAGCACGGCTCGGCGAAGAAGTGTAGGGGACTGTGTCGTTTGCGTGCGATTTGCGGTGAAGGGGAGATCCGCGAGGCCGGTGGCGTCGATGGTTAGTTAGAGTCGAGGCGAAGTCGCGATTCGTGGTGCTAGGTTGGACTGGGTAGATCGCCGTTGCAGGAGGTCGTGGCAACGATAGCGAGGTCGAGTCGATTTCTGGTAATCTCTTAACTTGAATAATTATTGCTTAATAATAATAGTTATACTCTGTAGGGCATATGTATATAACTAAAAATTTTAAATAGTAGAAGAAAAAGAAATTTATTACTGTATTTGTACATAGTAAAGAGAAAAGAAAAGTATATAAGGATTTTAAATGCCAAAGAATTTTATATAGGGCTAGATGTTTATACAAGGTTATAAACCGGGAAACCAAGAAAGAATTGAAGTGGAGTGCAAATAATAGCAAAGGTGAGTTAATCTCACTCATCTGGTTTTATTTAAATTTAAATGGTTGAATTTAAATAATTGGTTGAATGATTGAATTGATTTGATGTGCTATATTATATATAGTAGTATATAATATATCTTGGAATGATTGATTTCCCGCATTTTATAGCGGATGAGACCCTACGCGCCGCATAATAGCGGATGATATTATATTAATCTCATATACTGCGATATTCCACCTCGAAGTGGAATTGGTATTTTATATTGTGCTAACGTCTGTGGATGCAGGATAACAAGTTGGAGGGATCCAACTGGATTCCTCAACATTTATTTAGATTATTTAATATTCTCTGTTATGATTATTGGGATATTCTGTGATGAATTATATTGGAATATTGAATGCTATAGTTTGCTTGAATATTTCGGTACTCTGAGTTATCTAAATATATAGAATTGGATTTTGAAAAGAAAATAAAGAGTGAATTTTTAAGTAAAATAATTATAGAAAATTTGAATAAATTTAAGAATAAATTGGAAAAGAAATAAAGTGATTTTAAAATTCTAGTTAATAAATTCCGAGTAGGAAAAGGGGATTTTGAATAAACAGAGAAATAATGAATTTTAAAACTTAAGTGACCTTATTTAAAGGAATAAAGAATTATTTTAAAATTCAAGGTTTAAATTTATTTAAAAGATAACAAAGGAAATTTTGGAAATCTAAAATTGGTATTTTTCAGTTAAAAAAGGTTTTAAATCATAAGTAAGAAACAAAAATTTGAAGTTAATGGGTTTTGGAATAAATTGAGCAAGCGAAGACAATTATTCAAAATGAAGTAAATCGGGAATCAATTTGGAAATTTATTAAGGAATGGGTAAATTTGGTTAAAATTAAACAGTGAATTATTTTTAAAGGATGCGAAGAGAAGTATATTTTCCTGGATAGCCAAGTACGTTTTCAAAGTATTTTTTTAAATATAAGTTAAGGCTTTAATGGTGTTTTAAAAAGCATGTTCTAGAAAATTTATTATTTCTAAATGTTTAAGTTCTAAAAATAGGTATTTTTCAAATCTATTATCGTAGTAATTATTTGAGGTGACATGGTATTTTGTTTTTAAAAGAGAAAATATAGTTTTATATTTTATAAAGTAACCTTATTTTAAATATTCCTAAAGTATATATATATATATTTAAGAAAGTATTGAAGTAGTTTTCAATTTAAATGTTAAAGTAGATCTTATAAATAAGTGTTTTAAATTATTTTAAAAATCTAAAGTTTTGTGCTTGGTGATTTCAGTGGAAATAGAAAATATTTTGGAAAATTATTCTGTAAAAGGAAGGTAGTTTGAAACTATTTTCAAAACATATTTTGCGAAGATATTTTGAGATAAATAAATAATTTGGGAAATTATTTATTGTTTGATGGATGTTTGTGAATATTAATTGATAGTTAAATAACCGACTATCAATATTGGCCAATGCGCTGATCGTTTCGAAGAGACCGACATCGAGATTTATTTCTCGAAAACCACTTCGATCCGGTTTCTACGTGTTCGTGGAAAAAGGAGTTTGGATTCGAAGATAGAGCAATGAAGTGCAAGGGCTAGTCGCTACTAATCCGGAGGATATTTCGAAAATGGATGTAGTAGGAGTAGTGCCTCGGTTCCGTGAACCCGGGATGGACTTGTATGGATGAATGCTTTCAGAACATCGTCAGGCGGACGATGGACATTCTAAGGGATATGTTCTAAAAGGTAATGCTTAGCCTCAAGCCTCATCAACCTAGAATGAATGAAAATCAAGGGTTATGCAGCAAGGCTTGGTGGGCAACACCCATTTCCGGATGAGGTCATCCCTGTCTAGGTGCCCCTTTTATTTCGACTTAGTGGTGCTGTTGGTGATCCCAACCGCGGGATAGTCTTACTCGGGATAATCCAGTAAGGGTTAGTTCGGGTCTTGTGTTGCAGGGGGTCGGAAGTGATCCTCGGTACTGTGATCTAGGCCATGTACCGTGACAGGTGGTACCCCAGTGCCTAGTCATTAGTTGGAAATCCATACTCCTTACGCGCCTTTTACGAGTTTTGTTTGTATTACCCACTCTGTGGCTAGTAGCTGGAATTTAATAATGTAACAATTTCAGCTATTTTAATAAGTATTTGTATGTAGACCCTATTATAATATCAGAGGATTTTAATAAAAAAGTGTTTTAGCTATCGTAAGGTAAAAAACCGACATGTTTATTTGTGGTGTGGTCTTACGAGATGCTTTTGATTTTCAAATGATTTTGAAACTTTAATAATCAATTTGAGTGTGGTTTTCTCACGCTGGTTTTCCAGACTGACTCGGGTGCTATTTAACTATAATGCTCGGGTCAGACCGAGTATTATAGGATACAGGAAAGGATGCTGTAGAGCTCAGGAGAGGAGCTGGATGGCGATGCGTACTTCCGTATTTGTTAAAATATTCCGCTGTATATTCAGATTGTGTGGACAGGTTATGGTTATTGTCCAGTTGTATGTTATTGATGTTGTTGAACTCTGACGATGTACTCTGATGATGTATGTATAAACAGATATAGTGTTTGTTTTTGTGTAAAGATCGTTGAACATCTATTATATTTTATTCCGCTGCGATGGTTAGATTCTGATGTTGTTTCCTATGTTCTTCTTCTACCTCTTCTTCTTTAACCTAAATGGTTCGTATTTTTGTTCAACTTGAGTTGTTTGATGTAGAATAGTGTTGACTCAATGGGTGTGGATTTGCGGGTCGTTACACTCATCTTAATATTAGAATGACTAGCGGTTAAATACAGTACAAACCCGATCATACATCTATAGAGTTTTTGATCCATGCACTTTCCATTTTCATCTTTATCGAGATGAACGTAGACCTTACAGGTGTCGGCTTACTTGAGGTATTTTCCATTTCGAGTCATTTTATTAAACTATTATAATATTTTTCTTGATTAATAAAAATGCCATTACTTAGTTTTTATATTTATATATCAAGGAAGTATGAGAGTTCTCCCATATGATGCATTTCAAACTCGCTTTTCATTATATTTGAAAACTTAATACATAAGTCTTTTTTTAATGAACCGAAATTGATATCATCTACATAAACTCGTATAATTAATATGTCTTTCTTATTTCATTTAATAAATAGAGTATGATTAACTTTTCCAATCTCAAATCTAGGAGTTATAAGATAGCTTTTAAGTCGTTCGTACCAAGCACGAGGTGCTCGTTTCAAACCATAAAGAGCTTTATTAAGTTTGTAGACATGATCCAAGAATTTTTACGTGAAAACAATGGTGGTTGTTCTACAAAAATATTTTCGTTAATAAAACATTTAAGAATGCACATTTAACATCCATTTGATAAAGTTTAAAGTTATGGTGATAAGAAAAAACTAGTAAGATACGTATTGCTTCTAGTTTGATGACATGAGCAAATGTTTCTTCAAAGTCTATTCTTTCTTCCTAATTATATCCTTGTGCTACTAAGATAGTTTTATTTCGAGTTATATGACTATTTTCATCGGTTTTATTTTTATAGACCCATTTTAAACCAATGACTGTTTGATCGTTTGGTCTTGGAACTAATTCCTGAACGTCATTTCGTTCAAATAAATTTAGCTCCTCCTGCACAGCTAAAACCCAGTAATCATCGGTTTAAGATTCCTTAGGATTCTTAGGTTTTATATTAGAAATAAAAGCTATGTGTCCCATTTTATTCAATTGATGTCTAGTTTTAACATTAGTATTGACTTCACCAATTATATTTTCGATTAGATGATCCTTTAAAATTTGTGGAGGAGTTTTAAGTTCATTTTCAGTTGGATTTTGTGTAATTTGTTGTTCTTCATTTTGAATTATAGTAACTTGAGGTGGATTTTCAACAATTGGTTGTTCGGTAGTTTCTTCTTCATTATCTTTATTATTTTTGAAATTTTCATCAAATGATATGTGTAAAGTTTCTTCCGTAGTATTTGACCGTTGAATTAAAACTTTATACAACTTAGTTCGTTTCGAATATCCAATGAATATGCTTTCTTTTGATCTTTTGTATTTAATATAAATTTTTTTGATCCAAACATCCTTGGATAATCTATATTCGGTTTTCTACCATTAAAAAGCTCGTATGGAGTTTGTTTAATTAAGGGTCGAACAGTGACGATTTAAGATGTAACATGTAGTAGACACAACTTCTATCCAGAAATGTTTTCGCAGTTGGCTACTACTATGTAGACTCCTAAAACATTCCTATAATGTCCGATTCATTCTTTATACAACTCTATTTTGTTGTAGAGTTCTAGGGAATGAAAAATTGTGACTAATACCTTTTTTGTTACTAAAATTATCAAATAATTTGTTTTCAAATTCGCCACCATGATCAATTCTAATATTTATAATTTTCGGACCTTTTAAATTTTGAATTCTTTTTGCAAAATTTTGAAATGTTTCAAAAGTATCACTTTTGTTTTTATAAAATAATGTCCATTTATATTTAAATAAATCATCCATCAATACAAATATATACTTGTTATGGTTTATAGATTGAACCCAAGTGGGACCGAATAGATGAAGCAGTTCGAGAGGTTGTAATGTAGAAGTGATTTTCTTAGATTCAAATGATATTTTAGTTAATTTTCATAATTAGCATGCATCACATATATTATTAACTTTATAACTCATATTTGGTAAGTTTTTACTAAATTATTTTTCGATAATATGGCTAATAGCTTTAAAATTTATGTGACAGAATCTTTTGTGCCATAGCCAAGGATCATTACCTTTGGCTATTAAATTCATGTTCATGTTGTGCTTAATTTTCATATGCAGAACATAAATGTTTCTTTCTCTATATCCTTCGAAAGCTAGTTTTTTATTTTGATCGAAAACGATACATTTATCTTTTCAAAAGAGAAACTAAAACTATTTTTTTTTATAAATTCTAGTATATGATAACTCTACTAATGTTGAAAAAACAATCTGTGTGTTGATGATAACAATCATATGACAATGCACTAATGTGATTGTTGAGTGATTTTAGGTTAAGTCGCCATACAATGAATGATAAAGTTTATTTAATGTTAGTATGAGCTATATTAAAGGAAGACTACAAAGAGATAAAAAAGTTTGCCATGATGCGAATTAAACATGGATGATTCAACTCAAACAACAAACTTTTCCTACTGCACCACAATGACTATGATACTTAATGTGTTAACGATGTTATATATAGGTAAAGGAAAAAAATATATTCATATGGCGGGAAAAGTATTCATATGGCACCAGAACAAGGTTTCGAACTCGGGTCCATAATGCAAAGCATTCCAATAACCACCTGCAGTACATATCCTTCCATTAGATATTGTGTCAGCAATTTTATATCATGGGGGAGAGAATGGATGAAAAAGTTGCTTAAAAATATCAATGGCGGGATATGAACCATGGTACCCAAGGAGGTACATAGGCTTCTTACTACCCAAACTATAACTACATTTGTGTGAATGCCGATTGTAGTTTTATATTATAGGCCTCGAAAACATAAATCATCAAAAAACATACAACTTTCTAGAACGACAACTTGTCCCAACATGAACTAAACCAACAATCAATACATTACCAAATACATACAACAAGCATTAATAAGTCACTAATATAAGCATTAAAATAGTTTAAAAACATTGTTTTATGAGAGCAAAGTTATACTCATTTAAGCACTTACTAACTTTACCGAATTACGACGAATCACTACAACATCTTTCACTAACTTCAATGACACATTTCTTCACTTGAACTTGGACTTTTTGGCCCTTAAATGGGCTATATGGATTCAACCATGTGCTGTTATAGGC
Source organism: Allium cepa (assembly GCA_030765085.1). NCBI lineage: Eukaryota > Viridiplantae > Streptophyta > Magnoliopsida > Asparagales > Amaryllidaceae > Allium > Allium cepa. Next base: position 445,281,257 of record CM060929.1, read on the forward strand.
TCTGCTAGTTAGTAGTATTGTAAGTAATTGTCTGATTTAATTTAATCAGATGACTAAATGATCTTACTTTTGGATGTTTGAATTCTATTGAATGTTGAATTGTTTGACATCTCTAGTGTGTAATGTTTTGTGTTATGATTTATTTTGATTCAAGCTGTTTTGAATGTAATTTAATTATCCGTGATGAATGTAATTTATTTATTTGTGATAAATTTAATCTATGAATCTGTGAATGAAAATAAGCATTATAGATTATACCGCTTACCGATATTGATAGGATTGAATCTGTGATGATTGATGTTGTTGCACTATTGTGTAAAACCCCTGGACTACACCATACACACACAAATATGGATTGCATGAGGAAATTGGTTAAGTCACAGATTTTTGAAATGGTTTTAAAGTTGAATTTTGAATTCAAATAGTTTGGAATGGAATTGGGTTAAATATGAAAAGCTTTTGAGAGAGAGTTTTAAAGATAAAAGTTATTTTGGATAACTTGATAAGGTTTTGAAATTTAAATAGTTTGATTTGAATTTAAATTCAAGATTTGAAATTGATTCTATGTTTGGAAATTATGGTTTAAAAAGGGTATAAAGTTATAAATGTGTTTATATGGGTTTTAAACCATTTTAAAAGTATTGTTTTGGGAATTTGAATTTAACCCAAGTTTTATACTTGAAGGGCTTTAACTTGTGCAAATGTATTCGGATTTTTCCGAAACGAAAACTATTTGTTTTCAAATAATAATAGCTTTCATATAAAGAAAGGATTTTCAATTTGTGTTGAAAAGATTTCAAGTTTGAAATGGAATTGTTTTGAAAGCTGTGAATTAATCTTTGTGAAAGATTATTGAACCTTGTTTTGAAATCGAAAAGGATCTTAAAGATATATCTTTTGTACAAAAGATTTGGAATTGAAATAGTTTTGAAAACTATGAATGAATCTTTGTGAAAGATGGGTGAACTTTGTGAAGTGAATCTTTTTGTTTAAAAGATTTGAAAATGGTAATTTGTTTAAACCATTTGAAAGAAAAGTTTTGGGTAATAAGTTGTGACTTAACTAAGATCCCAATATGTTTTTTTAATAATTGCGCTCATTATTTGGTTTAGCTAAGAGAGGACTTTGTGTCATATAACCCATTTCGAATAATGATACGACGATATGGATAGCATTTGAAGACCGGTGGTGAAGACTGGTATTTTTGAGAACGAAAGGATAGCCCGTTGAATGTCTCTGCACTGAGTCGCGCCGGTATAGAGATCTCCATATGTGATGGGGAGTCCGATCGGGATTGGTAATTCCCGGATTGCAAGGGCTTCTTTGTGAAGTGCCTTCGGTTCTGTTCGAACCCGGAACGGACTTGTATAGATGTGTGTCTGACATTACACTTTGAGATGTAAAGCTGGTTTCTATCAAATACATTTCTGTTTGATGGCGGAGAATTTATTCTCTTAGCTTAACACCCTTCTCTGGGACGTACGAGCTCAAATGTTATGTAGTTGATGGTTACTAGTGATACATTCTCAATTTGGTAATGTGGCATACGAAGTGCTGTCGATCATTTGTTGATTAAAGTAAGGTTTTGTGTAAAACGTAGCATTGTGGACGAGACTGCATCAGGACCTCACATCCCGGAAATGGTCGAAACGGGAAGGATGCGGCAAGCTTATCAGGGGTCGTGCCCCTAGGGTATGTCCACTTCTTTTAGAAAAGGGTGGTATCATGGTATGGAGCGCAGATACTCAACTCATGTGGACACTGCAAATTTATTACTTTGTGGTTGCTTTGTGGTTGAGAGCTCTCGGTTAAAGGTCGCAAATGACCGGGGATGACATACTTGTAGGTGTTACTTCCGGGCAGGGGTAACCCGACCTTGTGTTGGCAGAGATCCGAGTAGGTTCTCGGGGCATCCCTTCAGAGACGTACCCATGTGGCAATAGAAAGTTCCTTAGCCTGACCATTTGTTGGAAATCCAATTACCAATACGCGCCTTGTACGGTTTTAGTTGTAGAACTTGTCATTTAACATGGTAGCTATAGTAGGCATACTGTAATGGTACGTATGCTGGCTAAGATTAATATTATACTTGCAAAGGTTTTCTGCACTGTGTACTAATAGTAATATCAAAAAGGGTTTTCGCGTATCAAGCATGTTTGGCTATCATGAGAAGAAATATCCTCCAATTCTGCGTTTGCATGGTGTGTGCGGCGGGAGGCCTTATGGTAGTTTCATTTTCCAAAAAGCAATGCGGATTTATTTTAAATTCATTTGTTTTGCTAAAGATAAACTGTTTTTGTTTGCTCATACCAGTCTCATGACTGACGCGGAGTTTATTGTTCCCTTCCTAAACTCTGGGTGCCCACAATTTTCCACACGGGCAGTCTAGAGTTGGGTTTTTCAAATAATCAAATAGTAGGTGTAGAGTCGATAGTTTTCAACTTTTGGATCTTGACAATCACATTGCTGACTGCATGACTGAAATTGTTTAGTACAAATTGATGGTGGTTCGAGCTATCGACTTGTAGTTTTGGAGCATTGGAGATGGAGTTGCGGTTTGGATTCTCAAGTTGTCTCTCTCTTTCTTTTGAACGCATGTGTGGTGTTCTTCTTTTGAAGTTGTTGCTTTCCGCTGTTTTATATTGTCTCTGATATTGTTGCAATCTTTTTGTATCAACTGTTGTACATCGGTGATATATATTATTTTCTTCCACTGTGTTGTTGTACTTAATGTGTTATAAGCTCCGGCATGAATCAGATTTCGACATTTGAATCTACGGCATTTGAGTACAAGTGAAGTACGGATGTCGATTTTCGAACGCTGAAATTCGTGCCGTGACAGGCCACCTTCCAAGACTCTATCACAATCTTTTTTTTAATTAAATTTAATAACATAAAAACCATTTTTCATAGAATATATAGAGAATTCGTCTTCAGGCTTCCAAACTCTATTTATATAATCCTTGAAGTAAGGATAATATTGTTTAGGACCAACAACATAGATCACAATAGCATTATCCCACTATTTTTTAACATTTGAACAACATCAACTGACGTTTAAGCACATTTTATTGAATTGAAATCACGGGGTTGATAAAACTTTAACGGAACAGAAACCATAATATTATTCCTTGACGGCTTCATTCCATGCCCGACTAGACGCAGTGGAAAAATTCCATTTGTTGTTAGTAGGTCTATTCTTAGTTTGAGCTGAGCGATTAAGATTACTGAGATTTTGGGCATAATTTTGGTGTGCGTTTTGAATTGGAGAGGGTCGTACGTTATTATTCGGAGAATTAGTGGGAACAAAATTGGGTATATTTGGTTGCTGCGATAGCTTAGATTGACGTTTCCATTTTTTCGTTTGAACTGGGATGAAACCTCAACAGAGAGAAGCAGGATTCACTAACAGAGAGAAGCCTGGAGGCGGAACTGGAGATAAAGGAGTCGATTCAGGTGGAGGAGGGGATTGGTGGCAGGAAATGACTGGAGACGTCATTGGGAAAACAAAGAAATCAGAAGGCGGAGAGAATGATCAGGAAAGACAAAAACAAATTGGAAGTGAAAGCAATAAGCTGGCGGCGAACCAAGAAAGTCGGCCTAGGGTTTCCACCATGAAAAGACGGCGAAACAAATTAAACCGATTAATTAATTCTATTGTTCTTTTTTTAGATAAACCATAATCCGAAGAGTAGAGATAGGGAATACAGCTGTCCGCCACACTGACCCCCCTTTTAAGCTAGCCCAGCACAGAGATTTGATGCCCCCAACCGTTTTGTAGGATTAACGGGGACCCACCTCCATGCCTTGAAATTGGAAGCAGGGCAGACGGGAATCGAACCTACGACCAGGAAGCAGGTATCTTACCACTACGCCACTAGCATGTTAACCTTTATTCTCACAGATACCGCTTTGAAAGAGATTGATCCTAGTGTATTTGCAATGATTGATAAGCTGGTAGAGGCTATTAAGTATTTAGGAATGGGTAAGAATCCTTACCCAAGAAAATTTGAGTAAATATCCTCTGATTCAGCCTCTCCATTGGATTTTGAGTGAACCTCGTGTTATAAAGAGGATAGATATTGCTCTTCGCAGCTTGTTGTTACCAAAATGGACATTTTCTCAATTAACACTCTGATTCAACGTTTGACCTCTTGCCTTCTTTGATACTCACTAGGTTTTGATGAAACTCCTATTAGTTTCATATTTAAATATGGTGATTATCTTTTATCATTTCCTAATATATTAGTATCATATTTATTTCAGATGTTGGTTTAGTTGACCCGACTCTCTTGTCATCAAATAAGGATTCTGCAAATCTTGTTTTCCAATGAGCTTCAAGTAGATCGCCTCTTTCTCTTCTTTCAAAACAGACACTTCATTCATCAATACTGCAATGGGTGATGCTTTTTTAATAGCCAAATCTTGGAAGTGTAACAGGAATTCTAGCAATCCAAAGATCACTTCTGAGCATCCTCTCAAAAAGTGTAGAGAAGATAGCCTAGATTTAACCATAATTATTGCTTTTGATGCCGTTGCAACTATCGTTCCTGCTGTTCCTTCTCGAAGCCCTATTATTGACGTCATGAGTTCCCACTTGAAGGACTCTTTGGCTTTCTTGCACCAATAGTTGGGCCTTGATTCCACGCTTCTTACTAATGTTCCCTTACCTGATTCTAGCATAGAAGGTTTTGCTCCTCCTAGTTTTGAAGAATTATTGGCACATGTCATTCATTCTTCTATAGTTTCTTCTTCGGGGACTATAGGATCTCCTCTTTCTTTTTCAAATGATGTACTCGTTCATCTTTTACAACAAATTACCTTGGTATGTTTGATCTTTCTCTTGACATACTAATTTAATGTCCAGTTTGGTTTGAACATTTTTTGTTTTAGGTTGAAAAACGTTTATTCCTTCTCCAACAATCCACTTAAACTTTCTATCAATACTACAAGAAATATACCATAGTACAACATAAAAAAAACGTTGTAACATAGAATTCATAAAGTTTTTTCAAACATAGTATTAGATCAAGTTGTAAAAGAGTAGAAGTCTTTTAGAACATCTTTTAGATGTTGCTAAAAACGTTATAATAGCTACAACTACAACCATTTTTGGATGTTGCTAAATGTGTTTTACAACTTCTAGAAAATATTTAAATGCTATGAAATGTATACAACTTTTTTTTTAAAAACGCATAGACATTTCAACTATTTTCAACCTGTAGCTTTATCCTAAATACTGTTATAAAATTAAATTTTCAGACATTGAAATATAGAGTTCGTCGATTTAAATATATAGAGTTCATCGATTCAAATAATAATACTTTACATACAATATAACATTCATTTTACATATAATATTCAAACAATGATGTCACCACGCTCATACTATATGACATCCACCACCAATAAAACAACCACACATAGAACCATGCATACAACCTCATCCAACAAAACACTGCTATGGAAACTAAGACCTTTGGTTTCATCCTGAAAGACTAGAGAAATGCAGCTGTCATCTTGGTGTGGTACTAGATATGTATTGTTCTTCTCTTGTAAAGAAGAAGCAAAATAATGTTAGTGTTGAAACCAAACTAGTGCGAAACCCGTGCGTTGCACACGGTAAAGTTGTAAAAGTATTGTATTAGTGAATATAGATAAAAATAGAAATTATTTATGTAGTATATGATAAATATATTGTGCTATCGATTATAAATCAAACTTTTTACTATTCTTTATGTATATGTTAAGTGATTTATACAATTTAAATTCGAACTAAAATTCATTTTACCTTTTATTTAATAAGAATATGGTATACATATTAAAACTGATAACTCTTAAGATTTATTAGACAGATTATTGATTATTAATTATTCAAATTTATTTAAATAATTTATATTTAATTATTAAATTAATTTAAATACACGGATTAAGCGTAATAAAATAAGACGAATCGAAGAGAACCTTTTCCAGTCATTATTACAAAAATGTAGGTATTTAAGTGTAAAACATGAAAAGAATTAGTAAATATTGTATATAATTGTGAAAATGATAACTTATATAAATTTTATTTTTTAAATATGATAGAACTAAAGAGAGGTGATAAAACTTCTATAATTAAATTCCATTATTATTGAGAGGGTTGGAAGTTCTCTACCCTACGATTATTTATTTCGTAGATAATTTGTTAAGGTAAATAAAATATAAATTAAAGTTGTTTGCAACATTTATGTATATAATATGTACTATGCTATATATTCTTAAATTTCAACAAAAAAAATGTTTTCCATTTTTTTCACATTTATCTAAATAATAGTAAAACTAAGGAATTTTCCGCTCTTTTATTAATTCTAGGCATTTCCTTCTTTCTCCTTGATTCTCTACAGATATTTTATTTTCAAATTCCTACAATGATATCATTGTAATAATTATTAGAAAGTTCTACTAATTCTCCTCACTATCATTTTACATTTAAATGCTAATAATTAATAATTTCTACATTTATTTTTAACATTCTCCTAAGTATTATCATGTTATTTTACATTTATGCCCATACATTCAAATTAATTAATGATATAAAATTTGAAGTTTAAAATAAATCCTAATAATTAATTTTTATTATTCAATCTAATAGGTTTAAAAAAACAATTCAATGACAAAAATTATAAATATAATATTTCATTCAAGTCCATATAACTTAAAATTTCCACAATTATATAACTTAAAATTAATTTTAAGAAATTAATATTTTTATATATTTCAGTAGATAATTATTTATATGCATATATTATGAGTTTAATATTTTACTTTTTGTACGTTTTAAAAATATAAAGGATGCATAGATTGGAATTATTACTATCGAAAATGACAAAAATACCTAGAATTGAAAGTGTAATAGTAATGAATTAGTATATTTTTATGCATTTTAAGCCCTTGCCGTTATCATCAACATCAGAAATCAGTACATAATACTCTATAAACGATAAACAAAATATTTGTTTAACGACTAAATGAAATGTTGATTAAAAGAAAAATTACAAATTAAATCGTTATTTTTTTATTTTTTGAAATGGTACTTAGATACAACATGTCACTAGGACAGCATTACACAAATCATACGTCAATAAATGTTTGAATCAAACATTTATGCTCTCTCGCACCAAAGTCAAATTACTTAACCACTGGGACAATGGTGCTTGTCAATTATATCGTTATTTTAATATTCTAAAAATAATAATTTGGTTTTTAAACAATTGTTTCATACATCATTAGTCTTATTTTATATAAATTTAAAAAAAAATATTGACTCCTACTTCAAAAAGACAATAAAATACATAAGAAAAACAATTCTAATCAAAATATAGTATATTTTAGTCTATTGATTAACCTAAGTAATGAATATACATAAGTAATATTTAACATTTTCAGAAAGATATTCATTGAAAATATTCATTTCAAAGTTACAAAATATGTTATTCACTACTTATCATTAAATTAATGTTATTCTTAACAAAAATAAATTTTATTAATAATAAAGAATCACTTAATGTATTAATTTTAAAAAGAAAGAACATTGTCAATGTTTATAATATACCAAGTTTAGCAAGAAAATTTACGTGTATTTTTCTTTATAATAAAACATTAATTTTTAAAAGAAACAAACTATGTAAATTTAATGTAGAATAATGCAAAAGGACTACATGTATTTTTGTATATATTTGTGGAAATTGTATGTTATATGGACTTGAATGAAATATTAATTTTATAATTTTTGTCAGTATAACCGAGGTATATAATACATTATATTGTTTTTTTGGGGACCTATTAGACCGAATAATATATATATATTAATTATTAGGATTTATTTAGAGTTCAAATTTTAGATCATTAATTAATTTGAATATATGAACATAATTGTAAAATAACATTATAATACTTAGGAGAATGTTAAAAATAATTTAGAAACGATTTATTATTGACATTTAAATGTAAAAATAACGGAGAGAATTAGTAGAACTTTCTAATAATTATTACAATGATAAATGATAGAAATTTGAAAATAAAATATCTAAAGAGAATCAAGGAAAGAGGAGAAAATGCCTAGAATTAGTACAAGAGCAGAAATTCTTCTCCTTTACTATTATTTGATAGATTTGTTTCTCTTTCTTCATCATGCTTCTTTATGAAAAGTTCAGTCATCCCCAAGCATCAAGCTTCGATTTCAACCAGTTTTAGACCCACTTTAGATATTCATGGTAGCATTCATCTGAATTCGATCTAAATCAAGATTGTTTATATGTTTGGTTATATATATATATATATATATATATATATATATATATATAAGCATCTTATCATCGATAGTGGTATGAATAAGCACTTTAACTCATGAGGCTAACCAAAAACCATTATAAAAAATCTGGAAGATAAATCTAACCTCATGCCTTGATTATCCACACATTTTGTGCAGAACCAACCTTGTGCGCAGCCACATACTGAATATAATAACCTAAAAAGAAAAGAAATAATTCATCTCTTGTATGTATTGAAGTAACATTTCAACATTATAAATTGACTTTAGAAACTTGAGGAAAGTAAACAAAACGTAAACTTTTGTCTATGAGAAAGTTTAAAATTTTATAGATGCAAAAAGGAGTACACTAGGAAACTGGGATGTCATATGGGACATATTCAAACATACCATTTACTTTTTTTATTTTCAGTAAAGCCGGTGGTTTCCCCAAACCCCAACATCCTCCACTAAAGCAAACAAAATTTTCACTGAATCCTTACAAACAAAAGCTCCAGAAAAATCAGAAAGAATAAAAAATTCTAGCATCCCTACCAAGAGAAACACACTATGACCCTAGTTATCTATGATCCAAAAAAAATTGACATGAAAATATATATGCTAGACAAACATGCTTTCACCACCTTCAAGATTCTTAGTTTCCTACTGTCTATTTCCACTACAGATAGCTTGCAAACTTCACTTTAGGAGGCATGGCAGGATCCAAATATCACTCAAAGAGAAAAGGACCTTCCACAATTACTTGAGAATTTCTCTACATTATTACCATAGATTCATCTTTCCTTTGACGATGAGTTTATACTTTAAATAAAGTGAAAATTAAGATTTGCCCCTTACAAGTTTGATACACAAAAAACTCATCTCAAAAACGTGTTTTAACATTACACCTCTAAGACTTCTTTTTAGAATAGTTTGTTCTGTTCTACTTATTTTCTTTTTATTTATTTATTTTCTGTAAAACAAAATCTACACTAAATCGCAGGTTTCTGTTACTGAAACTATACTTTAAAAATAAAAACAATTTGAAACTTAAAACGGGATGTTCTAGCAAAGTTCCCCGAGATAGATTTCTATTAGATGGCAGAATCAGGTCTAATAGCAGACTAGTTACGTTTAACTAACAACCTAAAGACTGCAATTTTTTTTCTCCTTATGATAAAAGAGAAAGAAATCTGCATAAGGAATTAAATTTCATTTAAATGGAAGAACTTTAATATAAACAAAATAATAGGACATACTGGTCATCTTTCGTTATGCAGTAATAGCTCTCACCATGCTGACATCGACCAATAAACTAAGCAAAATGCTCATCATGAGTTATCGTTATCAACTGAAAGTTTTCCAGACCTCTTTGATCTTCCATAACTAATAGAAAAATGATGTAAAATGATTTTATTACTTTGCTCAGTTTTTACATACAACCATTATACTGTACAAACAATGTTTATTTATATAAGAAAAGAAAGCTGGGCCAAATATATCAAAGCCCAAGATGGCAATCCGAAAACACAAAAAAGATTACATCATTATCGTTGAGGATATGGAGGGCTGTGATTGAATAAAAGACCCTGATGTGGATTGATAAAAGAAACACATCCGTGTGAACTTGTGGCTTAATACTCCCCCTCAATCGAAGCTAGGGTTTCCTTTCCCTTTCAGCTAGCCGCCATGAAATCTGCTACCATTAACAATTCTCATTTCCTCTCTTAGTCTGGAAAAATTTCTAAAGGAGAGAGACTTGGTGAGAACATCAGCTCTTTGATAAAAAGAAGGAACATGCCTAATCTTGAGTTTACCAGTTGTTGTTCGTTCACGCACAAAAAATAAGTCAATCTCGATGTGCTTAGTGCGTGAATGTTGAATCGGGTTCAGAGACAAGGAAATTGTGCTCAAATTATCGCACCAAATCAGCGGTTTCTGTTGTAGCTGAAGCCCTAATTCATGAATTAGGGTTTCTATCCATATTATTTCAGCTGTAGTACTAGCTACTGATCTGTACTCAGCTTCGGTGCTTGAACGCGATATAGTGGATTGTTTTTTAGTACACCAAGATACTGGGTTTCCACCTAAAAATATGCAGTAGCCAGAGGTGGATCTTCTATCGTCGGTGTCGCTTGCCCAGTCAGCATCACTGTAAGCTTGTATATTCATGTCTTTACTTTAAGTTAACAGTAGTCCGTAGTCTTGAGTACCTTTTATGTATCTCAAGATGCGTTTAACTGGTTTCCAGTGGTTGTCTAAGGGATTTTGCATAAATTGGCAAACTTTGTTAACACTATAACATAAATCAGGTCTGGTAATAGTCAAATACTGTAGTGCCCCGACAATACTTCGATATTGTTTTACATTGTTGATGGGCTCTCCTTTGGTTTTGGATAGATGTAAATTGCTCACCATGGGTGTAGGTAGAGACTTGGCCTGATCCATATTAGCACGGACCAAAATTTCTGAGGCATATTGTTTTTGAGACAAAAGTATTTCTGTTTGTGATGGTCTACTAACTTTAATGCCGAGGAAATAATCGAGTGTACCCAGGTCTTTGATGGCAAAACTTTTATCCAATAGCTGTATTACTTCTTTGATCTCATTCTCATTGCTTCCAGTGATGAGAATGTCATCAACATATACCAATATGTATGTTACTGCATGGTTTGTGGTTTTTGTGTATAGAGAATTATCTGCCTTGATTGGTCTGAATCCCAATTTTGTTAGTGTTGTTTTGAGTTTTTCATACCAAGCTCTTGATGCTTGTTTGAGACCATAGATAGCCTTATGTAGTCTGCACACTTTGTCTTCATTTCCTTTGATGATATATCCTTGTGGTTGATGCATGTACACTTCTTCTTGTAAGTCTCCATTAAGGAAGGCATTATGTACATCAAGCTGTTTGATTTTCCAGTGATTGTTTAATGCTATAGTGAGTATGATCCTGATAGTGGTAGGTTTAACTACAGGAGAAAAGATTTCATTGAAGTCAAAACCAAATTGTTGAGAGTAGCCTTTAGCAACTAATCTTGCTTTAAACTTTGCTATTTTTCCATTTGCATCCTTTTTTATTCTGTAAGTCCATTTGCATCCAACAATATTTTTGTCCTTTGGAGGTGACACAAGTTTCCATGTTTGATTTTTTAATAGAGCCTCATATTCATCTTTCATAGCTTTTCTCCATTCTATGCTTTTAACAGCTTGCTCATATGTGACTGGTTCAATGGTATCCATATTCATACTGTAAACTTTGGGTTTGAAGATCCCACTTTTTGATCTTGTTATCATATGATGTCCTGCCTGCTGCATGTTATATTCATCTTCTGTAGTAGTTGGTCTGTTGCTTGTGGAAACTGACTTATCAGATGATTGTACTTCATTATTTTCTTCAGCCTGTTGTAATGGCCATTCAGATGTATCACTTGTGCTATAGTCAGATTTAGTCTCAGCAATAGATTGAGATCTTTCAAGTCTTTGATTGCTTGGTTGTTCATTATGTATGCTTAATTCTGGAATTGTAGGTAAATGCATCTTGACATGTTCTTTGCATCGGTTTGTTGTAGCTTCCCTACCTTCCAGTTTCTTATCTGCAAAAGGAAAATTATCTTCATTAAACATAACATGTCTTGATATATAAATTTTACCATTTTTATCAAGGCATTTATATCCTTTTTGATTTGTAGCATATCCTAAAAAAGTGCATGGACTTGACCTTAAGCTCAGTTTATTTTTGTTGTAAGGCCTAAGGCAAGGGAAACATAAACAACCAAATGTTTTTAAATAATCATAATCAGGTTTGGTGTCAAATAATTTTTCATAAGCACTTTTATAATTAAGAATTTTGCTTGGCATTCTGTTTATAAGATAAACAGCTGTAGCAAATGCTTCCTGCCAATATTTTAAAGGTAGAGATCCTTGTGATAACAAAGTTAGGCCTGTGTCAACTATATGCCTATGTTTTCTTTCAACAAGGCCATTTTGTTCAGATGTGTAGGGGCAAGTAATCCTATGTAGTATGCCCTTGTTTTGAAAATATTTTTTAAGTGGGTAAAATTCACTACCACCATCAGTTTGCACAATCTTTACTTTATGACTAAATTGTTTTTCAACTAATGTAATGAATTTAATTAGAGCATCATGAGTTTCAGCCTTTGATTTGAGAAAATATATCCATGTGTGTCTAGTGTGTGCATCAACAAAAGATAAATAGTACCTGCATCCTTGAGAGGAATTCAATGGGGCTGGACCCCATAAATCTGCTGCTATCAATTCAAAAGGATTTTCATAAACAGTTTCTGAATTATTGAAAGGGAGTTTGTGACTTTTTCCTAATTGGCAATGTGTGCATATATCAGTAACATCATTATTCTGAAAAGGAATTTTATTATCTATCAAGAATTTCTTTACAATTTTCATGCTAGGATGACCTAGCTTACAATGCCAATATTTTAAAGAAAAATTCTTATTCTGCTTATTGGTGTGAATACTGTTGCACCAATGCTTCTTCATTGTGGGTTCAGATTTCTCCATAGCACTAAATTTGTACAGCCCCTTACTCAAACTACCCTGCAATAATATATCCTTATTTAGTAAATCCCTAACTAAACAAAAAGTTGGGTGAAACTCAAAGTATACTTTGTTGTCATTAGCAAATTGGGATACACTAATTAAGTTCTTTTTAATTTCAGGAACTCTCAGTAAATTGTTTAAGTATAACCTTCTTTTACCTTGAATGGTTCCTGTGCCAACATGTGATATACTTGTTGTTTCCCCATTACCTAAATGTATGGTTTGCATACCTGTGTAGCCTTTGTTGCCTAAATTGAGATTTTGAAGATTGCTTGTTACATGATTTGTTGCTCCCGAATCTGGGTACCAATCATCAAGGCTGGTATTATCTAATTTTGCTTCTTCAGCATTGTCTGATTGACTTCTTGAGCCTTCATTGTTGCTTTTATGCTGTTGATCTAGTTGTGTTATGTTGATGTTGGGATTTCTTTGTACTTGATGTGTGACTGTGAAGTCTTTGTTGAACCTGAAATAACATTTGCTGGCTATATGGCCAAACTTTTCACATATTTGACATTTTACTCTGTTGTTATTGTTCCATCTTCCTCTACCCCTTCCTCTTGGGTTGTTAGTATTTCTTTGACCATCTTGTTTGTTTCCATTGTTGGCTGTGTTGCCCTGCTGCACTCTGTTTCTTGAACTGCTTGCATAGTTAATTGATAATTCATTTTGCATGGCCCTTCTTTGTTCAATTCTACCTTCATGGGCAAGCAAGGCAGATTGAACAGATTCCAAATCTGGAAGAATTTTTTGTGATGCTATGAAAGTTACCACTGATTCATATTCATCATCGAGTCCATTCGTTATGGTGAGGATTTGCTCACTGTCAGAAATTTTGTGGCCAATAGCATTGAGTCTGTCACATAAGCCTTTGATTTTTGCAAGATATTCTCTCATCGGCATGTCATTTTTTCTTGCATTTTGTAATTGCCTTTTAAAGTGCATAATTCTTGCGGCTGATTGTGAACTAAATATCCTTTCTATTGATGACCAAATTTCATAAGATGAGTTACAACCAACAATCTGTGATAGCAGACTTGAGCTGATGGATGATAGCAGCCATGATGATAGTAAGTTGTCTTGTTTTTGATATCTAATGTATTCTGGGTTACTAATAGTGGTTCCATTTTCTCCTTCTATTACTGCAGGAGGTACTGCTACAGTTCCTTTGATGTAGTTTTGAAGATCATATCATTTCAAAGCTATCTCAATCTGATATTTCCAAACTATGTAATTGTCGTCATCAAGCGGGATGGTGATGATCTGACTTTTGGGTTTGATTAATGCTATTTCTGACATAGTAGTATCCCCTTTATCATATTTTGAAGTGGTTGACGATCTTTCATCGACTGCTTCTCTGTCTCCCATCCTGACAGAACTAATCTGGTTTCTTGAATATCAAATGCAGTTAATAAGATGTTGGCTAGCCACGAAAGGTGTGAAATAGACGTAGCCAGTCAAGAATTTGAATATACTCAAGTTCTTGAAAAAACAAGAACAGATTCCTATGATGATAGAAATTCTGAGGAACAGTTGTTGATTTGATGCAGCCAGGGGAAAATGATGATCTGATTCCTCCTTGGCACGGCACAAATCGCTGAACTGAAAGAAAAAGATATAATACTTGAAATAGGAAATGATCGCGAAAGGGAAATCTCCGGTGATGAGCAGCAATCTGAGGAGATAAGAAAATTATATCAATTTTCTGATTTTGGAGAGATGGTGTAAGAAAATTGTTGATCTAAATTTTCTTATGCCGTTAGGCCTTCTGCATGCTCTGATACCATAATAGAAAAATGATGTAAAATGATTTTATTACTTTGCTCAGTTTTTACATACAACCATTATACTGTACAAACAATGTTTATTTATATAAGAAAAGAAAGCTGGGCCAAATATATCAAAGCCCAAGATGGCAATCCGAAAACACAAAAAAGATTACATCATTATCGTTGAGGATATGGAGGGCTGTGATTGAATAAAAGACCCTGATGTGGATTGATAAAAGAAACACATCCGTGTGAACTTGTGGCTTAATAATAACTCCGGATTATTTAATGAAAAACATAAAAAATTAGAGTAATTGCGTAAATACGTAATAATAAGAAAGCAAAATATGTAGAAATACAAATCTTAAAAGAGCTTCAGCAAGACTTTCAGCATTGGGCCCATCTAAATTTGTAGTTGGTACATCAAGTGCCAGTATGAGCATAAATAGAAACAAGAGCTGTTCCAACTAAAACATTTATATCTGTACCTAATCTCAGTGCATAACAATGTATGCTCTTGCCGTATTGTGAATTTACCAAATCGCACAAGCAGGTAAAACACCCGTAATCGTTACTCTATTTGGTGCGAAACCAGATAGTTCCATGTCACGAGGAAGACTCAGTGCTTCATTAGGATGACCTGTTTGAACGAAAGCTGAAATTATTGCAGACCAAGTAATGGTGCCCTTTTTCTCGATCTTTTCAAATGTAGATTTTGCCTTTTTCTATGTCGCCACATTTTGCATACATGGTTATTAACGTAGTAGCATTTGAAATATCAAAATCTATTCTTTTTTGAATAGCATGGTTATGGATTTCAATACCTTTACTCAAGTCCCCTGTCTCCGCTGCCGCTGAAAGAGCATTTAAAACACATAATTTAGTTTCAAATTGTGTCTAACTGCTTCATTGAATATTCCCAAAGCTTCAAAAAAGCAGCCATTGAAAACATAACCTGACATCATTGTAGCCCATGTAACATCATCCTTCGTATCAACTTTTAATCAAAATCACGTGTCAAGGTGCAAGCTTTCAGTACGGAAGTGAAGCTATAGTTATCAGGCTCCACCCGATTCGTTAACGTTTGGTGAAAAAGAATGTTAGATCTGTCGGGTTCGTTTGTTTTGGTGAAACATCTGATGATGGAGTTGAACAGTTGTGGGATTGAGAACAGTTGTGGGATTGAGAACTGTTGAATACCACAATTTAGGCAAAACGTTCGGCTAAAACCAGTCTTACAACAAGAGACTGAACCAAATATTATTTTTTCACCCTTCTACCACAATTCACACTTCAAAATTTGTTACGAGGGACAACCCAAAAACATAAAATTCAATGTTCCGCCATCGAACCAACGACTACGTTAGACGGGGTGTTTCGAATTTCAAGCTTAAATTCGGAGGTCCCGAATTTCAGGCATAAACCCGGCAAACCCTGTCGAAATTTCCCCCTTACCAACTATTGAAGTGTCAATAACAGCCTGAAATAAAAGTAACATTTCACTTGCCTTCTGACCAGCGCTACATCTTCCATGCATCTCAAGTTCAGCATCCCCAAATTACATTACCACCTGTAAAAATTAAAACGTATCTTATGAATATATACTTCCATTAACGTACAAAAAAGCAGTGTTGTAACAGCAATATTTGCTCAAAAATACAAGGTTTAGACGTGTGTTGAACCCGCCAATATGCAAGTCGCGATGAAGGTAGAGAAGCGACTCATGTTGATGAAGGCTTTCGCGAACAAGCGGATTGTTCCAGGGGTAGCGAAGTGTAGGTCTAACGTATTGGAGACACATCTGAAGTAAATTTTACTTCACGGTTTTCCTGTAGAGCGTTTCACCACTTGGAATGGAAGAGGAAATAGTAGGCGTAATATATAACGTTCATCTGTTTTTCTACGTCCACAGCTCCCCTGCGTATATCTCTCTTCACTTTCTTAACTCACATAAGGTCTCCAGTTTTGTGTTCTTATCTCCTCTTCTCCACATATTCAAACCAATCTTCATTGATAGCTTTTTTAGGAAAAAAAAAACAATCTTTTTCTTGAAATCCTACGTTGTCCATAATATTTGCAAAAATTTGCGTTGAATAATGATCAACAAATGCATAAAAAAATGAAAATTTAGAATTTATTAGAAAATTACCGATAAATTTAGTGCGTTGCAGAAAATGACACGATTGCTAGATATGGCGTTGAATTTGTGTTTGTTTTTTCAACTTCTATCTAATGAATTAGTAGTAAGTTTTTAGAATTTGTATTAAAATTTGAAGTTGAAATTGAATTTGAGTTTGCATTATCAATTCTGAAATATCAATTTAATTATTTACTAAATTTAATAATTAAATAATAATTAATTATTAACCGAAGATAATTAATTAATAATAATTATTTAAAATTACTATTTAACTATTATAAAATAAATAACCGTTTTCAAATTACTCATAAAAGTTTACATTCTACCCAAATTCCAACCAACTTCTAATCTAAAAAATTATCCCCGAACACTCTAATCTCTAATTCGATTTGTCCACAAACGCACTCTTACTCATGGCGAATTAGCGGTGAATAAGCAATTTGGGATTCAGGGTTCTATGGAAAATTAAGGGGATTAGCGGTGAATGAAAATCAAAGCGAGCTTTAAAATTTTAAAATGGTGCCTAATGATTTTTGTTTGTAAAAATTAGGTTGGATGGTTCATATAGGGTGTGTTCATGGATACAGAAAATACTCTAGGAAAAGCGTTTTGTGGGAATTACATATGACGTAACTCAGGTAAGTCGAATTTAACAGTTATGTCAAGCATTTTCAGGAATAGCATTTGGACTCTTAATGTTGCAGTGGTTGGATAGGATGTGATAGTTACTCTGGATGTAACGAGGATAAGTTGAATGTAATTCTTATTTTTTGAATTTTTCGTGTTTGAACTGTAATAGGGGTTTGAAATTGTATTTTGATTTGAATTTAAATTTCTATTATTAATTATTAATTATTAAATATATAATATTTGTTAATTAATAGTTAGTAATTAATAACTGATAATAATTAATTTTAGATTTGAATTTGTAATTTAATTTGAAACTTTTGAATTCGTATTTATTAATTATTAGTTATTAATTATTAAATATTTTAAACAAGCATATATTTATTTACATTAATATTATAAATTATTAACCATGAGTTATTAATTATTAATAATAAATTATAATAAATTATAATAAATTATTAATTATAGATAATAATTAGTAATAATAAGTAATTATAACTTATTATTTATAAGTTATTTATTAATAATAATAAAAAATAATAAGACATAATTTTTTTTAAATATTAAATATTATTAATAATTATAGTTATATATTAAATATCGAATATTAAATAATAAATATTACTTCATAATTATTAAATTTTAATTACTTATTAATTATTAAATATTAGTCTTAATTATTAATCAATTGATGTTAATTATTAATATTAATTATTAAATATTACTTCTTATTTGTTGAATATTAATTATCAATTATTACTTATCACTTCTTAATTATAATTCAACTATTAAATACTAACTATTATTTGCATATATATTATTAATTATTAATCATTAATTATTAATCATCAATAATTGAATATATCATTAGATGTTAAATTAATTATTATTACTAATTATTAAACTATAATAAATTACTAAATATTAATTATTAAAACTAGAAATTAATTAATTATTAAACCTTAATTATTAAATACTAATTATTAATAGTAAATTATTAACTATTTGATATAATTATTTAATATTAATTATTAACTTTTTAATATTAATTATTAATTAAATGTAATTTGTTAATTATTAATCATAATTAATAAATAATAATGGTAATTTCCTAATTATTAATAATTAACTATAATATTCTATTAAATATAAAAAATAATTATTGATTATAGATATTAATTAGTAATTATAAATTATTGACTAAAATCATTAATTGTGATAAACTATAAATAATGATCTAGTAAACATGCCACTTATAATTATTAATAATAAATTACTATATATAAATTATTAGGTAAGTATTAATTATTTTTATCAATTACAAATTACAAATAATTAGTTATTATAATATTTAAAGCAATATTAAATATATTCAAAAAATTAAATTAAATTATTATAAATTATTATAATATTCTTGTAGTGAATGTTTCCTCAAAGATTTTTACAACTTATGAGTAAAATAATTTTTATTATAGAAAAATTAATATTTACAATGTTTAGGGAAAAGTTTTTACAAAGAAGCTTTTTATAACATACCGGTAATAAAGGTTGTTAAAACGGTATTATTACAACGTTTGCAAAAAATGTTGTAAAAAAACAAAGTTTTCACAACTTTTGCTATAAAAACGTTGTAAAAAACTAGATTTTTACAACTTTTGCTACGAAAATATTGTAAAAAGGCCTTTTTACAATGTTTTATAAACGATCATTATAAAAGAGCGTTGTAATAGGCTCTTATGTTGCACTGCAAGATGCATCATGTTTTAGGAATTAAATTCTTCTTTGTCTACGAAGATAAAGATTTTGGAAGACGAGATTCAAACCCTTCACTTTGACAACAAGTCCTTAACCACCAAGAGTCAATGATCTTGTCTTCGCTAGGCTCAGAAAAGAAGAAAAACTGTAATCTGGAAAAAATATTTAAAGCTCTTGAAATAGACTCATTAACTTGCAAGGAAATGAAGTAAGCTAAGATTGAGGCCACCAATCTTAAGGAAAGTTTGGCCAAAGTATCTGTTCTCAAGAAGAAATTAGCTAAGCAAGATTTTTTGTAAAGAGATCAAATGCTTCTTTATGGAATACTAAGACTAAAAACTCTTTTTTCTTTACCAAAAAGTATTACCTCTTTGGATAGATTAAAGCTTGGAAGTAGCTTTGCTTTTAGCAATAAGGATAACGTTGATTGACACCCAAATATAGATTTTCCTTCTCTTCATTTTAAAGGGGTCGATTATAGGATGAAATTTGATATCATCCTTGATCAAGTTCTTAGGTATTTATCTAACTTTAGAGTTGATGACCCCATAAACAAAGAAGAACATCTAATTCTTGATGATCCCCCATTCGATGACGATGAGTCGGAGAATAAGGTAGGGGAGGAAACTGATGACAGTGACAATGTTGATGACAAGGGCGGAGATGATAGGGTTGACGATAAAACCAAATATGATTTTCTAGAAAAAGATAAGGATGACGGGTTAGGGAACAGTGGTTCGATGGAATAAGGTGCTTCTCATGAGTTAGATCATACTGGAAATATATCTTCGCTCAACACTGAACCCAGAACTAAAAGTACCATATCCCTAAAAGGTCCATCTGGTTGCCCTACTTTGTTTAGCCTAGACAAATTTAAGCGATTGTCCTCTCGCATCATAAAAGCTCTTTCCTAAAAGATGAAACCCTCAACATTTTCTCCTTAGAGAAACTACATTTCGAACCATGTTTATTCTTTCTGAATTTAATTTATAAAATCTTAAAATTTTCATTTTTACTACCAAATTGAAAGGAAAAAAAAATTACTTTACGACTTTATTGGATATAAATAAGAATGGAATATTAAAGCTCAACAGAGAAGGAGAGACACTTTGCAAAGACTTGAATGAGTCTAATGATAAATATATAAAACTCCTAAAATGTCTCAAGTACTTAGACTTTATGAATAAATGATTCTTGCCCCAACTTCAAACATCCTATTTTCATCAATCAAATTTTTGTAAAGAAAATGAAGAGATTATTGCCCTTTTTTGGATACTTATCAAAGATAGAACTAAGCTCATGGACTGCCTTTACTTAGTTTATGCCAAATTTCCATGATCGACTTCCCTTTCCTGGGTAACGACTATAAAGGCCTAATTAGGAAGGTCCATAAAAGATATCTTGATGAATGTGGATCAGATCTACATCTTGGAGAATGTTATAACTTACCTAAAGTTGCAATCGTTCCTTTAACTATTAATTTATTTTCCTTAAATAAATTCAAATTTAATAAGGATTGATTTGTAACAACCCTGTATTTTGTAATTATTTTATTGTATATTTTAATTATTTTTAATGTAAGATTTTGATTTAAAAGCTTATTTTACTTATTTGAAATGATTAAATTTATTATTTAAATATAATCTTGATTTTTATGAGTTATAATTCCAAACTTGTGTAAGTTGAATATTTGCCTGAAATGCTGATTTTGGTCAAAATAGTCAAATTGTGACTTTCAACTTAAAATTTTAAAAGTTTAAAATTTTATTTTTTTTCATTTATTTAAAGACTTTGGCTTTTGTTTTCTTAAAAATCTAATTTTGAAAATTTTCTTGAAATGATTTCTGATTATTTGTCCAAATAAAAATAAACAATGTCTGAAAATTTGATTTGGATAAAAAGTGTAACTTTAATAGAAATTCTAAATTTTATAATTCTAAAGGCAAAATTTTCATCTTGAACTATATACATTTGTTTCACTTTTGTTTTGGTCAGATTTGTTGTATGCTTTTTTTTTAAAAAAAAGTTAGTAATAATTAGTGTGAAACGGGAAATAAACTTTACATTTCTTTTACATATGTTTACATCTGTTTCTTAACTTTAAATTTAACAATCAATTGGATGAAGCTAAATCAAATGTTATTAATTATGGTATAATAGCTATTAAATTTTGGTTTAAAGTGATGGTTTATTTTTCCTAATAGAAATGTTAGTATTTTAAATTTATTTAATAAGAGAAACAAAATAATTTGTACGTTACTTTGGGCATATATTTAATTGTTGCTCTTGCCTTTTCGTTATCTATTTGATTTTTTTCTTGCGTTAATAATGCAAAGTTTTCAGCCGTATATTCTCTTTTGAGAATCTAAAATCTTGCTCAAATCTTGCCTTAAATCATTTCCGTGTGTGAATTATTTCTTTCCCTTTTGCCTCCCATACGTTTCCACCTATTGGATAGAATTAAATTGCCTCTACCATTCAAGCATTTTACTCTTGCCTGCACTGTACATAAATTAGTGAGCAAATGTTAATATATATTTCACGTTCAAAAGTTCCATACCACAAATTATTCATTTTGCTTCCATTAAAATTTGCGTGAGCATCTCCTGAAGGTATGAACCGGCGCATGCTTTTCCTTTCATTTTTTTTTCTCTTTTTTTCTTTCTTTTTTCTTTTCACTCTTGTTTTATTTCATTTGTTCTCCTTTCATTGTTTTGCTTTATCCTATTGCCTGCCACCGTGCTTGGCCATTCACCATATTTTTTCGACCCTACCCATGCCAGACCACCGAACCTTGTTTGAGAAAAAAAAGGAATGAAAAAATTCCATTTTTGTCGCCTTTGTATTTTGTTTTTGAAGTAATATTGCCACCGAGCTTTGTTTTGAAAAAAGAAGGGGAAATGAAAAAAAAAGTTGCTTTTGTCACTTTGTATTTTTGAAGTTATAATCTATTTTTCCACTGGCCCTTGTTCTGGAAAAAAGAAATGAGAAAAAAAAATGTTTTGTCACCTCTGTAATTTGGCATTCTAGTCTATATTCCCTCTGCCCTTTGTTTGAAAAAAAAAGAAATGAACAAAATTTGTTTTGTCACCTTTGTTTTGAAGTTATAGTCTATTTTAAAAGTGGTCTTGTATTTTTGAAGTCATAGTTTATTTTGTTTTTATAAAATTAAATAGAAAAGGAAATTTGAAAGGCCTTAAACTTTCTATCTTTCTATGGGCCTTTATAGTCCACCCTTTTACTTTTAACCTAACCTTTCACCAATTAACCCTAACACCTCCTCATATCATCTCCTACCACTTCACATTTTTGTGCTTCCCATGCCTTTGTGATGCCAACACAGATCCTTTTCCACCTGAAAACATGTGTGGCCTAGCCCTAAGCATGTATGGCCGAGCATACATGGAGTTGTGGTCAAGCAAAAGTGGTTGAAAAGCTTGGTAATGTCATTTGTTGCTTCTACTTTTCTATTGTTCAACAAATCTTTATATTGTATGCATATGTTTATATAGTCTTGTTTATTTGTTGTATACAAGATCATTATCAAGGCTTTCCATTTATTCAATTCAAATCGTGTTTGTCGTGCTTTTGGAATCGCTCTTGTGTTTGTTGTTTTGGTCTCTAGCTTCGAAAAGGTGAGTCTTTCTCACTCTGACATTTATACTTATGAAAAAGTGAATTGATGACAAGTGTAATTTAATATAAAATGTTTATGCAAGTTAATGATGATCATATGATAGGCTATGCCATGTTATTATCATGTTAAAACTGTTAATTTTCACCTGACACCTGATATATGACTGTATATTGTGATATTGACATTGTTCATATTATTTCTGTTTATGATCACACTGCATGTTCCCTGTTAGAATAGAATCATTATGGGCTGAAATGATAGGCCTGAGTTATTGTTATTTATCTTATTTTAACTTGGGATTGCGGGTTTGAAATGATAGAACCCGGAATTTTACTTTTTAAACTGCGGATTGAAATGATACATATCCGTATCACTTGACCTAGGTTAGAAAACTATATACAGACCCGTGGTTATTCTACAAAGTGTTTTGAATATTTTAAGTATTTTAAAAATTATAAATTTATGAAATTTGGTTTAAATAGTTTTTGAAAGGTTTTAAAATAAATAAAATATGATTTTTCTATGTGTTTAAAATGTAATTTATAAATTGTTTAACTGGATTTCTGAAATATAACTTATGTTTGAAATTTGGAATTTTGACTAAAAATGATATTTAAGTTATATGAATAAAATGGACTTTAATTATATTTGAAAAATGGTAAATATGATAAATTGATTTATATTTGAATTTAAGTGATTTATTAAAGAATTTTTGATTTTTCTATAAATTTAAGTGGTTGAATAAATGTTGAAAAATGAAATTTTAAAAGATAACTTGACTTGAAAATGTGAAATTTGAGTTTTAACTAAAGATGTTAAATTAATTAAATAAATTGGAAGTTTAGTTAAATTTGTGAAATGGTAATATAAATCTGAAATGTTAAGTTTATTTGTTGAAAAGTGAAGAAACGTATAGGTTTTAAATTTATGAAAGAAACGTATAGGTTTTAATTTATGAAAGAAACGTATAGGTTTTAATTTATGAAAGAAACGTATAGGTTTTAATTTATGAAAGAAACGTATAAGTTTTAATTTGTGAAAGAAACATATAGTTTTTAATTTGTGAAAGAAACGTATAAGTTTTAATTTATGAAAGAAACGTATAGGTTTTAATTTATGAAAGAAACGTATAGGTTTTAATTTATGAAAGAAACGTATAGGTTTTAATTTATGAAAGAAACGTATAGGTTTTAATTAATGAAAGAAACGTATAGGTTTTAATTTATGAAAGAAACGTATAGGTTTTAATTTATGAAAGAAACGTGTAAAGTCCTAATTAATGAGAGAACATGAAAGTTTTAATTAATGCAAGAACATGTAAAGTTTTAATTAAGAAAGCAACATGTAAAATTTTAAGTAGTGTGGTATTGATTTAATTAATAAATGTTCATTATTGTAATATGAATATAAAATTTAAAACGTACATTTGACACGTAGATTTTAATCAATGTAATGGTGTATTTTAAATTGATTAAAATGATAAATGTTACTTACTGTAATAATAAAATGTAAGTTGATAACGTACATTTGATAAGTAAGTTTTAATTTATGTGAATGGCATACTTTAAATGATTAAAATAATAAAGTTTCTTTATTGTAATAATAATGTAAGTTAATAAGGTGCTTTTAACTTAACATAAGAATTTCGGTTTAAATTGGATATTACAGTAAGAAAGTTTATCCAACTATAAGGCTATGATAAATTGACATGTTAAAATTTCAAGCTTATCAATACTTTGATTATATACAATGTAAAGTGGAAAGTAGTACATTCCAGAAATGCTATGATTCCTTAAGGTAACATTTCCAAAATGCTATGATAATTTAAGGGAATATTTCAAGTTTAATAAATTGAAAGAAATATTCAATGATTTGGAAATTTGGGTTTTATTTGAATGATATATTTATTGAATTATTTTTTTGAAATGGAAATGATAGTATTGTGATATTGTTTTGAAATGAGTATGATATTTTGGTCTTGGAAGTATAAATTATTTGAAATAAATATCCATGGGTTATAATAACGATTGGTTGTTAAAGAGACCGGGATCGGATATTGTCTTATAGCCGGCCAATACCAAAACCACTTTAACAACTGTGTACGCGGTGGAGATTCCAGAATGAAGTAGGATGGTGGCGACATTCTCGAGGTATATTACGTGGACCCAACTCCCGTGAGTTGGCATATATGACTTAAACAGGAGCTATACCGGGCTACACAAAGGGTCGCACCCTTTCATCGAGCATGCTCCATCGTAAACCATTCTATTACTTTTGTGATTCGATTCGGTGGCGCCACTTTTGATTCGGGGGTATTGTTCGAGGTGGGCGGAAGCTGCTGGCTTGCCGTCACCACCGGTCCGGGAGTGCAAACGGTGTATCCACCCTGGCATTTCCTTGCGTGCCGTGTCATATCCTTATATCGAGCCCACTACGATTTTGGTTTTAAAGATCCGACCGCGTTAAGGTTCACCATCCCCTTAACGCTATTTTGTATATGATTATACTTTACTGATTAGACACTACCGTATATAGCATATATTACTACATAGTAAATAGTTTAACGGATCCTTAGAGGATGGACGGTCCCAAGCATCCTTTAAGTTACTGATGCATTTTGTTACTGTTCACTTGAGTTGATTTACAGTTTATAAGTATTTATGTCCTGACTCGAGGGTTTTGTGTTTTGCTTTACTCTCGGGTCAGATTGAGTGAGTTAGCATTCCAGATTCACCTTCGGCGTTGGAGCTTTCCTTGAAGATCCAGCCTTCTATTTTGTTTCAGTATCCAGTGTTTCAGTGATGTATCTTGTTACTCTTCTGTTGTATCTTATTTAACTCTGATGTATCTCATATTTATATAGTAGCTTCATGAACTACTATCTCTTTTTCTTCCGCTGCATTTTTATATACTCTGTGTCTGTGATCTGTGATTTTATTTACTGTATATTCTGAGATTTGCCAAATTTTTATTTACAACGCGGTATTTTGAGCTATCCAATTCCGGCATGAGTGTCTACCTATACACTTATAATGGATGCGAATGGTTGAAAATATCGGGTCGTTACAGTTGGTATCAGAGCTTTGGTAGCTCTAGGCAAAGCTCAGCATATAGAGTGAATGTATTTACAGAATCACTTTCATTCGAGTTGAATCTCTCTCTTTTGACTCGATTACTTTGAATTTTGAAACGTTCCCTGCGGTTCCAAAAATCCATTCTTATTCCCCGCTACTCATCTTCACTTGATTCTGGAGTATCCCATAACTCCACTTCGAATGATCTTTATAGTGAATTGGCGGTCCCGCCAATCTCAAAAAATTTCTTGTAAAAGGAGTGAAACTCCTTTACAACAGCATCGATTCACCAAAAATTTTATATCCTCGGTTTAGATGCTAGTATCTCCTATTATCCCAAACTCTATCTCTTGAGGTCGAATGTAGATTTACCCCAGAAAATCCACTCCGATCTTATACTTTAAGTCACGGTTGACCCGATTAAGGTTGCCCGTGATTTATTTTAGCTTATCCACCTCCCTACTCTGTATTTAATCATCTTGTCTTTTGTTTCCAACATATTTTCAAACATTTTGAATTGTATTTGTCAATCTATATTTTTATTTATTGTGTTGTTGGAGTTGTTGATGTTGATTTGGGTTTCCGATCGATTCGTCTGATCAACGCTATCGATAGGATTTCTAAAACACTTTGACAGAACAAACTGACACGATATTATTTTAAATTTTGTTTTGGTTAATGAAATAAAATTTTGATTTATGGAACTTAATAAAATGATTCAAATTGATAATTTGAAATGATAATACTTGATTTATCATTTATTGTTCTATAAATGAATTTATAAATAATTGTTTATAAATTTATATGGGAACTTAAATGAATTTAGAAAAAGAAATTTGAGAATTTAATTTCCGATGGTTCCAAACCTTTTGTTTAAAAGTTTAAAGGGATATAATATTTAAAATATTTTCAAATAGAAATTTGTTTCCAAAGAATTTTAAGTTTAAAATTAGTACTCTTCTCTTTGTCGCTGGAAAATAACTTCGGTGATGACTACAGCATCATCGACGTTCATTTTCGAGTTTCAAAGTGAAGAGACTATTCTGTAGTCTTGCTACAGCTTTGTTTTGGGAAATTAAATAGATTTGAATTTCTAAAATATGACTTAATTTATAAATATATAGATATATTATTGAAATTTGATTTGACATATTATATATATATTATTACTTATCTCTAAATGGTTTGAAGAAATCGGAAATTTAATTCTTAAATTTTATTTTTAACAATAATTTCAATTATAAAAAGAAAATCAAAAAAAAAATGGATAAATGATTAAACTTGAGATAATTGAATTGGAAAGTTTTATTTGTATGACACAATTTCATTCCAATATAACTTACCTTAATTTCAGAAGTTAACAATGTAATTGGGTAATATACAATATAAAAAGATTTTATAAATAAAATTTGAGTGGTTATAATAAATGCTATACACTTAAATTTTAAGTTATAAAACGATTAACAGAGGTAAATATAATAAAGGGTAATTGAATAACTTACAATAAAATGATGTTAAAAGAACTAAGAATAAAAGAAAGCAGTTATAATAAGTGTAAGTATATTGAACATGAGTGATAAATATATTGAGAGGAATAAATTTAATTTTTATTAGGAATAAAGAAGAATAAAATTTATTAAATACATTGTGAGTGTAATAAATGATTATTTTTCTAACCCATGGTTTAAAAAAAAATGTTAATTTAAGATGATTGGATAATAAGATAATGAAATTTGAGATAGTTAAGATTTATGTAACTTGTGTAAAAGTTTATTTTCTATTTAAGCTGAAATCTCCATGCTTTCAAATTCATTTCCTTATTTTGTTTTTCAAACTATCTTTTGGTTGTTCTTATCATCCTTATCTTGCTATAGACTGATATATGCATCTTTCTATGATCTTTCTGTTTAGAAATCTTTCTATAATCTTTGATAATCTCCACCTTGTAAAACTTACCTATAACAACAGTTATCAGGTATAACTTCAATCTTCTTGTCATCTTATCTTAATCCTATTTCACTCTATCTTTTCTGTGCCCTTCCATACCTCATTCCTTTTCGGGGACGAAAAGTTTTGAGTGGGGGAGGGTGTAACAACCCTGTATTTTGTAATTATTTTATTGTATATTTTAATTATTTTTAATGTAAGATTTTGATTTAAAAACTTATTTTACTTATTTGAAATGATTAAATTTATTATTTAAATATAATCTTGATTTTTATGAGTTATAATTCCAAACTTGTGTAAGTTGAATATTTGGCTGAAATGCTGATTTTGGTCAAAATAGTCAAACTGTGACTTTCAACTTAAAATTTTAAAAGTTTAATTTTTTTTCATTTATTTAAAGACTTTGGCTTTTGTTTTCTTAGAAATCTAATTTTGGAAATTTTCTTGAAATGATTTCTGATCATTTGTCCAAATAAAAATAAACAATGTCTGAAAATTTGATTTGGATAAAAAGTGTAACTTTAATAGAAATTCTAAATTTTATAATTCTAAAGGCAAAATTTTCATCTTGAACTGTATACATTTGTTTCACTTTTGTTTTGGTCAGATTTGTTGTATACTTTTTTTTATAAAAAAAAAGGTTAGTAATAATTAGTGTGCAACGGGAAATAAACTTTACATTTCTTTTACATATGTTTACATCTGTTTCTTAACTTTATATTTAACAATCAATTGGATGAAGCTAAATCAAATGTTATTAATTATGGTATAATAGCTATTAAATTTTGGTTTAAAGTGATGGTTTATTTTTCCTAATAGAAACGTTAGTATTTTAAATTTATTTAATAAGAGAAATAAAATAATTTGTACGTTACTTTGGGCATATAATTAATTGTTGCTCTTGCCTTTTCGTTATCTATTTGATTTTTTTCTTGCGTTAACAATGCAAAGTTTTCAGCCGTATATTCTCTTTTGAGAATCTAAAATCTTGCTCAAATCTTTCCTTAAATCATTTCCGTGTGTGAATTATTTCTTTCCCTTTTGCCTCCCATACGTTTCCACCTATTGGATAGAATTAAATTGCCTCTACCGTTCAAGCATTTTACTCTTGTCTACCCTCTACATAAATTAGTGAGCAAATGTTAATATATATTTCACGTTCAAAAGTTACATACCACAAATTATTCATTTTGCTTCCATCAAAATTTGCGTGAGCATCTCCTGAAGGTATGAACCGGCGCATGCTTTTCCTTTCATTTTTTTTCTCTTTTTTTCTTTCTTTCTTCTTTTCACTCTTGTTTTATTTCATTTGTTCTCCTTTCATTGTTTTGCTTTATCCTATTGCCTGCCACTGTGCTTGGCCATTCACCATATTTTTCCGACCCTACCCATGCCAGACCACCGAGCCTTGTTTGAGAAAAAAAAGGAATGAAAAAATTCCATTTTTGTCGCCTTTGTATTTTGTTTTTGAAGTAATATTGCCACCGAGCCTTGTTTTGAAAAAAAAGGGAAATGAAAAAAAAAGTTACTTTTGTCACTTTGTATTTTTGAAGTTATAATCTATTTTTCCACTGGCCCTTGTTCTGGAAAAAAGAAATGAGAAAAAAAAATTTGTTTTGTCACCTCTGTAATTTGGCATTTTAGTCTATATTCCCTCTGCCCTTTTGTTTGAAAAAAAAGAAATGAACAAAATTTGTTTTGTCACCTTTGTTTTGAAGTTATAGTCTATTTTAAAAGTGGTCTTGTATTTTGAAGTCATAGTTTATTTTGTTTTTATAAAATTAAATAGAAAAGGAAATTTGAAAGGCCTTAAACTTTCTATCTTTCTATGGGCCTTTATAGTCCACCCTTTTACTTTAACCTAACCTTTCACCAATTAACCCTAACACCTCCTCATGTCATCTCCTACCACTTCACATTTTTGTGCTTGCCATGCCTTTGTGATGCCAACACAAATCCTTTTCCACCTGAAAACATGTGTGGCCTAGCCCTAAGCATGTATGGCCGAGCATACATGGAGTTGTGGTCAAGCAAAAGTGGTTGAAAAGCTTGGTAATGTCATTTGTTGCTTCTACTTTTCTATTGTTCAACAAATCTTTATATTGTATGCATATGTTTATATGGTCTTATTTATTTGTTGTATACAAGATCATTATCAAGGCTTTCCATTTATTCAATTCAAATCGTGTTTGTCGTGCTTTTGGAATCGCTCTTGTGTTTGTTGTTTTGGTCTCTAGCTTCGAAAAGGTGAGTCTTTCTCACTCTGACATTTATACTTATGAAAAAGTGAATTGATGACAAGTGTTTAGTAATATAAAATGTTTATGCAAGTTAATGATGATCATATGATAGGCTATGCCATGTTATTATCATGTTAAAACTGTTAATTTTCACCTGACACCTGATATATGACTGTATATTGTGATATTGACATTGTTCATATTATTTCTGTTTATGATCACACTGCATGTTCCCTGTTAGAATAGAATCATTATGGGATGAAATGATAGGCCTGAGTTATTGTTATTTATCTAATTTTAACTTGGGATTGCGGGTTTGAAATGATAGAACCCGGAATTTTACTTTTTAAACTGCGGATTGAAATGATACATATCCGTATCACTTGACCTAGGTTAGAAAACTATATACAGATCCGTGTTATTCTACAAAGTGTTTTGAATATTTTAAGTATTTTAAAAATTATAAATTTATGAAATTTGGTTTAAATAGTTTTTGAAAGGTTTTAAAATAAATAAAATATGATTTTTCTATGTGTTTAAAATGTAATTTATGAATTGTTTAACTGGATTTCTGAAATATAACTTATGTTTGAAATTTGGAATTTTGACTAAAAATGATATTTAAGTTATATGAATAAAATGGACTTTAATTATATTTGAAAAATGGTAAATATGATAAATTGATTTATATTTGAATTTAAGTGATTTATTAAAGAATTTTTGATTTTTCTATAAATTTAAGTGGTTGAATAAATGTTGAAAAATGAAATTTTAAAAGATAACTTGACTTGAAAATGTGAAATTTGAGTTTTAACTAAAGATGTTAAATTAATTAAATAAATTGGAAGTTTAGTTAAATTTGTGAAATGGTAATATAAATCTGAAATGTTAAGTTTATTTGTTGAAAAGTGAAGAAACGTATAGGTTTTAAATTTATGAAAGAAACGTATAGGTTTTAATTTATGAAAGAAACGTATAGGTTTTAATTTATGAAAGAAACGTATAGGTTTTAATTTATGAAAGAAACATATAGGTTTTAATTTATGAAAGAAACGTATAAGTTTTAATTTGTGAAAGAAACGTATAATTTTTAATTTGTGAAAGAAACGTATAAGTTTTAATTTATGAAAGAAACGTATAGGTTTTAATTTATGAAAGAAACGTATAGGTTTTAATTTATGAAAGAAACGTATAGGTTTTAATTTATGAAAGAAACGTATAGGTTTTAATTTATGAAAGAAACGTATAGGTTTTAATTAATGAAAGAAACGTGTAAAGTCCTAATTAATGAGAGAACATGAAAGTTTTAATTAATGCAAGAACATGTAAAGTTTTAATTAAGAAAGAAACATGTAAAGTTTTAAGTAGTGTGGTATTGATTTAATTAATAAATGTTCATTATTGTAATAGGAATATAAAATTTAAAACGTACATTGGACACGTAGATTTTAATCAATGTAATGGTGTATTTTAAATTGATTAAAATGATAAATGTTACTTACTGTAATAATAAAATGTAAGTTGATAACGTACATTTGATAAGCAAGTT
This sequence comes from Allium cepa, assembly GCA_030765085.1. Taxonomy (NCBI): domain Eukaryota; kingdom Viridiplantae; phylum Streptophyta; class Magnoliopsida; order Asparagales; family Amaryllidaceae; genus Allium; species Allium cepa. The sequence continues at coordinate 445,312,863 of CM060929.1, forward strand.
TTAATTTATGTGAATGGCATACTTTAAATGATAAAAATAATAAAGTTTCTTTATTGTAACAATAATGTAAGTTAATAAGGTGCTTTTAACTTAACATAAGAATTTCGGTTTAAATTGGATATTACAGTAAGAAAGTTTATCTAACTATAAGGCTATGATAAATTGACATGTTAAAATTTCAAGCTTATCAATACTTTGATTATATACAATGTAAAGTGGAAAGTAGTACATTCCAGAAATGCTATGATTCCTTAAGGTAACATTTCCAAAATGCTATGATAATTTAAAGGAATATTTCAAGTTTAATAAATTGAAAGAAATATTCAATGATTTGGAAATTTGGGTTTTATTTGAATGATATATTTATTGAATTATTTTTTTGAAATGGAAATGATACTATTGTGATATTGTTTTGAAATGAGTATGATATTTTGGTCTTGGAAGTATAAATTATTTGAAATAAATATCCATGGGTTATAATAACGATTGGTTGTTAAAGAGACCGGGATCGGATATTGTCTTATAGCCGGCCAATACCAAAAACCACTTTAACAACTGTGTACGCGGTGGAGATTCCAGAATGAAGTAGGATGGTGGCGACGTTCTCGAGGTATATTACGTGGACCCAACTCCCGTGAGTTGACATATATGACTTAAACAGGAGCTATACCGGGCTACACAAAGGGTCGCACCCTTTCATCGAGCATGCTCCATCGTAAACCATTCTATTACTTTTGTGATTCGATTCGGTGGTGCCACTTTTGATTCGGGGGTATTGTTCGAGGTGGGCGGAAGCTGCTGGCTTGCCGTCACCACCGGTACGGGAGTGCAAACGGTGTATCCACCCTGGCATTTCCTTGCGTGCCGTGTCATATCCTTATATCGAGCCCACTACGATTTTGGTTTTAAAGATCCGACCGCGTTAAGGTTCACCATCCCCTTAACGCTATTTTCTATATGATTATACTTTACCGATTAGACACTACCATATATAGCGTATATTACTACATAGTAAATAGTTTAACGGATCCTTAGAGGATGGGCGGTCCCAAGCATCCTTTAAGTTTTTGATGCATTTTGTTACTGTTCACTTGAGTTGATTTACAGTTTATAAGTATTTATGTCCTGACTCAAGGGTTTTGTGTTTTGCTTTACGCTCGGGTCAGATTGAGTGAGTTAGCATTCCAGATTCATCTTCGGCGTTGGAGCTTTCCTTGAAGATCCAGCCTTCTATTTTGTTTCAGTATCCAGTGTTTCAGTGATGTATCTTGTTACTCTTCTGTTGTATCTTATTTAACTCTTATGTATCTCATATTTATATAGTAGCTTCATGAACTACTATCTCTTTTTCTTCCGCTGCATTTTTATATACTCTGTGTCTGTGATCTGTGATTTTATTTATTGTATATTCTGAGATTTGCCAAATTTTTATTTACAACGCGGTATTTTGAGCTATCCAATTCCGGCATGAGTGTCTACCTATACACTTATAATGGATGCGAATGGTTGAAAATATCGGGTCGTTACATGATTTATCTCTAAGTATTATAAGGGATCCATTGTAATGATTTGTCTTTCTTACACCTAAAGACGACACTTAATACATCTTAGTTTTCATGTGCCGATCATTTAAGTGTCCGAAAGACGGGTTATTTGGGGTGTAGAAAGAAAAAAAATAACAAAATTTCACATTGTGAGGAGAAACATATAATATGCACAAATTTTTACAAAAGAAAGCATCTTTATTATATACACAACATCAAAGTGCACTAACCTATTATCAGCTAGACAGTTATAACAGCCTGTCCTTATAAACGCTGATTAACACAAACAAACATCAAAGGAACAAAAATAGCGAATGAATATAAGATACGTAAATACGTCTTGGAGAATCCAACTCGTATCCTGGAAGTTCCAAAGTGTCTAGTTAAATCTGAAAAATATGCTCGGGCTGACCCAAGCATTATAAAAAAACAATGTCTGGGTCACTCTGAAATAACCAGCATGAGAAACTCAAATCACAAGGACTTTTATTTATTTAACTTGTAAAACCCTAAAATCAAAGGTATCTTGTAAGACCATGTCGTACATAAACATGGACGGATTTTTACATTACGATAACCTAAACATTTTCTATAGAAAATCCAATGATATTATAATAATGTCTAGGGTTAAAGTAAATATTGAATCATAGCATAAATTGTTACATTAATTAAATTCCAGCATAATAGATTTACAATCATGTCCGAAGGCTCGTATTGGAAAACGGGTTCCAATTAGGGATAGGTAAGGAACTACCTTCTGATGGTACACCTTTAGAAAATGTACGTGAGGTGTACAGACGCATCTGCCCCTCTGCTACACAGATCTGGCATGCCTCTTTAACATGACAAGCCGGATTACCTCACCCCTTTGTCACCGAGGCTGCTTTACTTTGCCACTCGATGCCTAACAACAAAACAACTCAAGGGGACAATCTAGATTGGGATGGCGGCTCCTAATGGTAGCCAACCACATAACTCTGCTGCATACCCTATGTTAGCCATTCTTTCAGGTTGTGAGCCTGCTTTAGCCAATTTTTAGTGCACATGTACTTATGTTTAAACTTGTTTCACTTTACTTTTTTTTTTTTTTTACTTTTTTAAATTTTAAGTATGCTTAACAGTTACATAACAAGTCACATCCTACTTTACATACTTAAGCATTTAAATATATACTAATACATCCTACACATTTGTAAATATATGTGTATATTTGTACTACAAAGTTCACAATGTTTTCGATAACTTTTATTTGATGAAAAATCGAAAATTCGAATAACGAATTCCGATCACATTTCCGATTTTTCTTCGAATAGTATATTTTTGTAAACAAATGTGAAAAAATATTTCACCATTATTATTTATAATTTAAAAGATTTTTATTTTTAATTATAAAATCTATAATTGAACATTTAAAATTAATTAAAAATTTTCAAATTAAAGCGGTGAAATTCTGGGTCGTTACACTCTCCCCTTTAAAAGGATTTCGACCTCGAAATTTTACCACAACCTAACCTAGAATAGAAAACAACCAGGAATACTATTAGTCTGTATGATAAACATAGATCGTTCTTATGCCAAAAATCTGATTTGATCACTCACTCGAATACATATCTTTTACTTCCGAACTAGTATCCCTCACCCGACTTTCTAGTGTAGACTCTAATCAGGCTTCTTAATTAGAAACCTCTGTTCTCCTTACATAGCCATATACTATGATAGAACACATTTGGTTCCACATCAAGAACCCTCACCAAGTATTTGCCGTCAATAATAAAGTGATAAATCCTTATCTGAAATGGTGTAAAACACCCCACGTCATGTACTCGAATCTTGGATCGGTAATCATATGAGCAAGAGAAACGATCTATATACAACTTACGTACTCATCTAAAGGTTCTTATCTGCCCAATTACTTTTTCCCACCCAAAAAGATCTATGAAACATTTCATAAAAATTTCAACTTAGGTTCAACATTTAAAGTGATACACTTATTTAGAAACCTTTTCATAAAATCATTTTAATTTATTGATTTGTATAATACTCTTCTATGTTTTAAGAGTTTATACAAAACATCTGAATTTTAATTCTATTCACTTTTAACTTATTCAAATGGAGGCCCAAAATAATTTAGGTCTTAAAACTGAGTCAACCAATCCAACCTCTTTACCCAACTGGTATGGTAAGTAGCTGAGAAGAGTAGGATGCTAGTATCCAAACTTCGTCCTGGAGTCTGCTTTTAATTCTTAGATGCCTTTAAGGTAAAAACGTTTATTAACCGGCCCAATAACATCCAATAATTTTTTTCTCACTTCCTAGATGTTTTAATCAAAAGACACAGTTTAGTAAAACAAAGTTTATTAATCCTTCGTATTAAACTAACTCAAATTTGGAACTTCATTTATTAATCCATCCTTTAATCAAATTACCATATTATTTTGAAAAACTTAGGAGCCAAAATATCTGGGTTTTATTTCAAATTTTTTTGAAATGATACTTTATTTTTAACTCATAGAAAATATACATATAGCTCGAGTAACTCCAAAATGATACCAAGGAACTAGGTACTACAAAATAGTATCATATATCTATTTAACAAGAGGGGTAATAATTAAGAGAAGTGTTTACCATCCTAACACACCCCTTTCCCATTTTTAGTCACTTTCAAGTCATTGGAACTAGTGAAAAACTCTTCTTTTCAAATCCCTTTTGAAACAATATTATATATAACTAAATAATTTTCAATAAAATATTTATCATCCACTTACTTTGGACTCGTCCATATTCGAACCTATTTCGATCGTACAATAACAAAAAGAATAATTTACTAAGTGCACTACCACATTCACCTAAGCAAACATTTGACTGTTACTTAGACGATTATTCTGCTCATCACAAAACAGATCGTTTCTCATTCCCCGAACTATCCAAAGAAAAATCTTACTCTTAAATTTCTTTTCAAAATATTTTTACCTTGAAATATTTTTAAATAAAATTATTACTATTTTTCCCAAAATTTGAAAACCATTTTCCAAAAGCATTAGGATTTAAATTCTCTGAAAATCCATCTTTTTGATAAATAAACCCATCTTATTTTAAAAACATATTTTATAATCTTGATTTATAAAACCATCTGAAATATTTCTTTTTAATAAACATCTTTTGTTAAAATCCAATTTTAACCCAATAAATCATCAATGCCTTATAGTCAAACTGTGAAACTTAATTCACAAGGTGTTCATTTCAGTGTTTCCACAAATTCTATCTACCCAACCTATGATTTTTAAAAGAAATATTGCATATGAGTCTACGAACCATAGCTAATGCTCAAGGCTAGGCGAGCATAAATAATCAAACCCTATATGATAATAATTAAATGTTATCAACTCCTAACAACCACAGATCAAAAACAACTATACTTTATTTTTGAAAATCATTCCTTTATATATATAAAATATATTCCTAGGTAAATTTATTTCATTTACCAGATTTAAAGACAATACTACGTTGTTTCCTAGTTTAAGTGTTTAAAAACCCCTATCAATATAGCTGTACTTTCTTTATGGACCAGAATTCATAAGTCAGTCAACCGATAAATCAATACAATATAAAACATTTTTATAGCACTAACAAATACGCAATCATATATATAATACACTCTCAAACTCATCCTAGTATATTACTATTCCTATCTCTAATGAGTAACTCATTCTAGGTATTACTAACCCTATCTACAATGAGTTTACCCCCATCATGGCCAAGGTTCTCGCTTAACCTTGTGCTCTGATACCAAATGTAATGATTTTTCTTTCTTACACCTAAAGATGACACTTGATACATCTTGGTTTTCATGTGTCGATCCTTTACGTGTCCGAAAGATAAATCATTTGGGGTGAAGAAAGAAAAAGATAGAACAAAATCTTACATCTTGACGAGAAACATATGACATAAACAAGTCCTAACAAAAGAAAAACATCTTTATTATATGCACAACATCAGAATAAACTAACCTACAATCAGCTCAACGGTTGTAACGCTTGTCCTTACCAATGTTGATTAACATAAACAGAAATCAAAGCAACAAAAACAATAAAAGAATACAAGATACATAAATACGTCTTGGAGAATCCAACTCGTCTCCTGAAAGCTCTAAAGTGTCTAGCTAAATCTGGAAAACATTATAGGAAACAATGCCCGGGCCAGTCTGGTAATACCAGCATGAGAAACTCAAATCACAAGGAATTTTATTTATTTAACTTGTAAAACCCTTCAAAATCAAAGGTATCTCGTAAGATCATGCCACACATAAATACAGATGGGTTTTTACCTTATGACAACCAAAACATTTTTTGTAGAAAATCCAATGATATTATAATAATATCTGGGTTAAAGTAAATATTGAATCATAGCCGAAGTTGTTACATTAATTAAATTCCAGAATAATAGATTTACAATCAAGTCCGAAGGATGGTATTGGAAAATGGATTGCAACGATGGCTAGGTAAGGGACTACCATCCAAGGGTACACCTTTAGAAAATGTACTTGAGGACTACAAATGCATCTGCTCCTCTGCTACATAGAGCTGGTTGCCCCTTTGACATGACAAGCCAGATTACCTCACCCCTTTGACACGGAGGCTGCCTAACTTTGCCCCTCGATTCCTACGTGCAAAACAACACTAAGGGACAATCTAGAATGGGATGATGGCTCCTTATGTTTTCTAACCACATAGCTCTGCTGCATACCCTGCTTTAGCCATTCTTCGAGGTTGTAAGGCCTGAGGCTACGCTTTTACCTCTTCTACTTACCATCTTGGAATGTTAACACTACCCTCCAAGCAGAGATGCAATGTTAGCATTCATCTACACAAGTTGTTCCAGGATCGAACAAGCATTAATTTTTTTACTATCTTCCATTTTAGAATCACCCTCAGGAAGAATAATATAGCTCTATATCATACTTCGTCACGAATGTTATTAGTTTAGAGTGGTTCAGATAAATCCAGAAACCGGTTTCTCCAAACTAAGTGATAATTTGTTGCTAAATCAATTCCGGTTCTTTGGAACTATGAAATAAGTATTCGGTTTCTCACCGGGGAACTCAAAAATACTTAATATACATCCTGAGTTAAAATAGGTCCAGATTTGTAAGTCGGTTATTTAACTATCAAATAAACAAACAATAACAATTCAGAGATTTGATTGCATACAGCAACCACTAAGCCTCAAAACAATTCTATCATTTATTAAAATCTCTTTTCAAAAGTATTTATCAGAAACATCCATATACTTATCTCGCTGACATAAGTATATGTATAAGACAATTATGAAAGATTTCCTATTTACAAATCATATCAAAGGATCAAAAAATGTTATTTAAATTAGAGATAAAGATAACCTCAAACAATATTCCTTCGATGTTAAGCGTGGAATGAATGTCCATACTTCTAGAATTAAGAAGGTCGGTTAAAAGAAATCAAATCTCAAATTCTTTCATAAATTTCCTTTAATAAATCCTTTTAACAAATCTCTTTTGTATGTAATTTTCCCTTTACCCAAAACTCCAAATCATTTTGTAAAACTTCTTTTATAAATGTTCAAAACCATTTATAACACCCTTGATAAATCTCCAAAATCATTTATATAACTTCTTTATTTAAAACAAAACTCCTTTAATAAAACTTAATCCATAATGTTCCCTTAATAAAATCACTTATTTAGAATATCTTTAAATAAACAAGTTATTATTTAAAATATTCTTCATTTAATTATTTTAAACCATATTAACAAAATAGTGATTTTAAACAATCGTTTAAAAAGATTAAATTAACTTTAAACATTTAATAAAATAACTATTTAACTATCTTTTAAATATTATATTTAAAAATAATAATAAATTTTAAACCATTTCAAAAAGGATAAAATGAAATACTGGACTTTACAAAATCAAAAGGAGGCTTACTGACCACAATGGTTCATTTAATTGGGTTTAGCTTATCCCAGGTATACAATAGTATTACGTAACAAGCAAATATGTAAAGGGAATTAGTGAATAACAATCAATCAACATACAAGTAAATGTCCAAATTAATAAAATAGAAGAATAGGGATTTGTTCTGCCTAATAAATGTTAACATAATCTACTTACCGAATTACAGTAGAACCGATTTATTCTGCTAATATATATTGATTATAAATTAAATTAATAGCACTGTATTTTATTCTGCTAAACATATCTCATTGGGTTTCATATTCGATTGTGGTTACTTAAATCGACGAAGAAATCCCTTAGATTTAAAACATTCTTTAAAAGAGAGATTGCTTAAAAAACAAAATCGATCTTCAGAAATAAAGTGGTTTAAAACTTTAAAACCTTTATTTAATTAAATAACATTTTAAACTCTCTATTTAATAATTATTAAACCTTTAATTAATAATTAAATAAATAACTAAATAATGATTATCCTTAAATAAATAATTAAATAATAGTTAGCTTTTTAATAAGTAATTAAACCATTATTGATCTTTAACTAATTATTAAAATAGTTTAAACTTTTAAATAATAATTAAATATTAATTAATATCAAATAATTAATTAAATAGTCCTTGATTAAAACTTAAATAATAAATTAAACTTTTATTTAAAATAGTTAAATCTTAGCTTAAATTTAACATGATTAGTAATTAACAAATAATTAAACCTTTATATAAATAAATAAATAATTAATTGCTAATTAAATTTTTTGAAAATTATGTAAAATAATAATTAATCCTTAAATAATTTTTTAAATAATAATAATTAACCTTGTAATTATTTAACTAATTACAATTTACTTACTTGATTACGCTTAGCTACTAATTACCTTTAGTAACAAATGATTAAGTGTTAATTACCTTACTTAATTAATTAATAAAATAATCATTAAACAAATAACTTAATAATAAATAAATAAATATTATTTTTAAATACTTAATATAGGATTTGAAAACGCTTTTCAAAAGGATTCTTATGTAAAAATAATTTTAAATTTGCGGAAAGAGCTTGTTTTCATGAAATACGTTTATAGCAACTATCGCTGTAGGACCCGTAATTTTTAAAACTTATTTTTATAACAAATAACTTAAAAATCGATCTCTTTTATATCTTCACTATTTCATAAACTTAATAAAAAGTTTATGAAAAACAAAAGTACGGTTTTGAAAATAAATCAGAGTTTAGGACGTGGAAACTTTTCAAACACAACCTTAAGTGAAACCAAGTTTAAACGAAGGATTTCAATGTCACAAAATCACAACTTTAAGTGCTATCTTACTTTAGAACACTAAACAACATAAGTTTATGAATTTACAGTATATGCCCTAACCATGGTTCATGAATAATAATCACAGCTTTCCTATCATCGCTTAACATCATACAATATTAACCATATTTCCAAGTTCACAACCAACAACAACATATATATAATCTTACATACATACATACATCACTTTATCCAAACAAGTTTCATACTTAGCAACCAAGACAACAATATTTAAAGTTAAAATCTTTAGGTAAAAGAGTGAGCTTTATCTTATTGGGCCTCTAACTTATCCCCAACGATCCGAGATGCTCCCGACAAACAATAACACCATGACACCGTCCTTCTCGTTCTTTCCTTGACAAATGGCTCGGCCCAAGGTATGGTGGAGCTTGGCCTTGAATGGTGGAGGGACTTTGGAATATCATCGAATTCACAAAAATCAAACTCGAAAATGGATCATCTTTCAACTGATTTTTGGAGAAGTTACTCATGGAATTTGAAAAGGTTGTCATCAAAAAAGTTCTTGAAAAAAAAAATTCTCTACAATTTCAAAAAAAAGAATGTAATGAACCAGGATTTTCGATCCTCGAAAGTCGACATCAACACATTCACCGTATAGCATGCCGAATATTCAAGCGCCGGAAATATCGATTGCTAAGGGTGAAGAAGAAGAAGAGATACAAGAAAACAGAAACAACACGTAGAATCTCACAAATCGCAGTGGAACAATATATAATAGATAATAGCATATTTTTATACAAAAGAATCCGTAGCTGTTAATATACACACAATCACCAAAGTAAAACAATCAATAATCAACCTGGACAGTTATAATAACTTATCCTCACAGATACTGAATATATAGCATGACTCACACCGATATTTTATTAAATCTTTTCAAAACATTCAAATCAAATATCTTTACACTGATATATATATATATATATATATATATACACAAATCACTTTCAGTATTCTAACGTTTGAAAACAATTTCTAATCCTTATATCCTTAACGGAATATTTTCAAACTATATCAACACCTAGAAATATCTTCGAATTCAATTTATAACACTTAGAAAAATATTTCTATACCAATCATTTCACTCTTAAATATTTCCAAAATCCTCCTTTCAAAACGTAGGAAAATATTTATAGCATATTTTCCAAGATCATTTTAATATCAAAATTAGGAAATATTTCATATTTTATCTCATAAATCTCCAGAATTTTATTAATTCCATTTACGATTTTCGAAAATCGATTATACTTATTTATAATCTCAACTCAGTACGTAACCTCTTTTATGAATTCAGATTCATTTTCGAAGTTCCCATATCTAAAATTCTGGAAATGTTCTTGAGTCTCCAGAATTCCATTATAAGAATTATCTTATAAAATCTCATTCAATAGATAAAACTTGGTTTACAAATCTCGAAAGTATTTATAAATAAATTCAACCAATTTCCAAAATTCTATATTATAAAATAAGTATTTTAAAGAATAATAACAAATTTTCAAATACATTTAAGTAATTATTCAAAATATCAAAACCCCATCTAAATAAACAACGGTAACTAATTTCCAATTCATTTATAATTAATGCTAATCGATTTACAAAGCTTGTTTATAAAATTTAAAATTTATTTCAACAAATTTATATATTTGAATAACTATCTTTCTGAAATATTTAATCTCAGTAATAATTTTTAAACTACATACTTAAATAAATAAAAATCCTTTCCTGGAAAACAAAACTTACTTCTTGGAAAAACTATTTTTAAAATTCAACATAGCCGATTTTATAATTATAACCTCTATCGATTAATCACAAATCAATTTACATTTCCAATTTCACGGCTATTTCTACATTCCAAAATAGAATCCACTAATTCTTTCTATACCGATTTCTATATTTCATGTTAATTTCACTCTGTGAAATTATATTCTCAATTTATCAAATAATAATCGTTCCACTTTATTTATAAATATTATTTATAACTTTATAAACTATTTTCGGTTTATGTAATAGCCCGCAAACCCGTACCCCATGAGTCGACACTATTCTCCATCAATCAACTCAAGATGAACGGAAATACGAACCATTTGGGTTAAAGAAGAAGAGGTAGAAGAAGAAAGTAGAAAACAACATCAGAATCTTACCATCGCAGCGGAATAAAATATAATAGATAATAACAGATCTTTACACAAAAGAAAACTATATCTGTTTTATATATATACATCATCAGAATACATCATCATAGCTCAACAACATCAATAACATACAACTGGACAGTCATATAAACTTATCCTCAAAACTGAATACATAGCGGAACAATAATCAAGTACGGAAGTACGTATCGCCATCCAACTCGACTCCTGAGCTCCATAACATCCTTTCCTATATCCTATAATACTCGGTCAGACCCGAGCATTATAGTTAAATAACACCCGAATCAGTTTGGAAAACCAGCGTGAGAAAACCACACTCAAATTGATTTTTAAAGTTTTAAAATTCTTTGAAAACAAAAGCATCTCGTAAGACCACGCCACAAATAAACATGTCGGTTTTTACCTTACGATAGCTAAAACACTTTTTATTAAAATTCTCTGATATTATAATAGTGTCTATAGAAAGTAAAATAGAATCTAGCTGAAATGCTTGCATCTCACATTTCAGCAATAGTTGGGCACAATCAAAACCGAACGGGCGCGTAGGGAAAATGGATTTCCAACTAATGACTAGGCACTGGGGTACCACCTGTCAGGGTACCAGGTCTAGATCAGCATACCGTGGATCACTCTCGAACCCCTGCAACACAAGACCGGGACTACCCCTTACTGGATAATCCCGAGTAAGATCACCCCACGGTTGGGATTAGTAACCGCACCACTAAGCCGAATAAAAAGGGACATCTAGACAGGGATGACCTTACCCTAATGGGCGCTACCAACCTAGCCTTGCTGCATAACCCCAGATTTTAAGTCATTCCCGGTTAATGAGGCTTGAGGCTAAGCGTTACCTTTTTAGAACGTTTCACTTAGAATGCTCATCATCCACCTGACGATGTTCTGAAAGCATTCATCCATACAAGTCCGTCCCGGGTTCGAACGGAACTGAAGGCACTACTCCTACTATATCCATTTTGGAATCATCCCCAGGATTAGTAGCGACTAGCCCTTGCACTTCATTGCTCCATCTTCGAATCCAAACTCGTTGTAACAACCCAGAATTTCTGTCATTTGAAATTCGTATATTTAATTGATTTTAAATATGCACAAGTTTAGAAGCTGAATAGATTATATTTCGAATATAAGGATTTAATTGCATAATTAAATTGTTAATTTAATATTTGAAATTGTGTAAATAATTAGAATTTGAATTTAGTGTGAATAAAAATGTTGTACAAAGTTGAATTAAATTATATTTGAATTAGAATGATGTTAGAGAACTTTTAAAACTGAATTAAAAGTCAAATTACAGAAATTGAATATTTTAATATTTAATTGACGAGTGGAAATAGTCATTTTTCAAACAGTCTCGGATTTCGACGAAACTAGTTTCATTGCACCGTAATGTTAAATTATTGTAAGATTTCAAATTTCGCGTCAATCGAATTTACGGTTTGTCCGGGGCAAGCTAAAATGCGTAGAAATCGGTTTAAGTGGATTTTAAATTTAAATAGTCGATTTGAAAACCTATCTTTCAAATACAATCGAATTGGCTCCCGATATATATTCCATTGTGTTTGAAATAGGGAAAAACATTATAAACGCCTGGCGGTACGCTTCGTTTGGAGTTTGAAAATTTTTCGGGTGAATAGTGTCGTAAAATTTTATATAAAATCCCCTAACTTTCTCCATTCTTCACAAACCCTAGCAACAATTAGGGCTAGCCGCCATTATACTTTCTATGGCCAGAAATTTGTTTCCTTTTTCCTCTGATCTCTCTCAATCCACTAACTTTCGCATCTCCCATTCAACTAGAAGATTGTAGAGCTTGTCGAAAGCTATACATTCAACGGTCACGATCGAATTCAAGGCGGTGGATTATCGGCAAACCACGATCAAAGTCATGCCATTCAAACTCGTTTTCTCGTCGATCTAGAGCATCGGGTGGAGCCACTCTCTGGCCGTGGGCGTGGCATGGTGGGGCGCGTCGTTTGGGGGTCGCTGATCGATCTCTGATGGATCGTGGAGCGAGCGACGATTAGGGTTTTTAATCGGCTAATGGGTTTTTTTAACGTAAAAGAAACGATGGATGGAAGAAGAAGGCTTCAGCGGCTTGGATCTGGAATTTGAAAATCAATGGCCTGGATTTGATGGAGGCTAAAATAAAATAAAAGTGAAATTGATTTTAATATATATTAAATTGTATGATCTTTAAAACTGCATAACTTTGTCGTACGAGGTCAGAATTTTACGAAACGACTTGCGTTGGATTCACATTGTCAAACACTACGCGATGGAGCTGGTTTGGAGCTGATTGGAGCTAGTGTGACTTTTGGGTAAAATTAAACGCGCGTTTAATTTTATTCGGAATAAAACGCTGAAATCGCGACTGCAAGCAATGTGAGTACAACTTACTCTTTCCGACTCGTTGATATTTGTATATAAGTGAGAAATAATTTATTTTATGATGATTGATGATTGTTTGGATGATATATGATATATTGATTGATATTTGGATATATACCTGTCCAGTGGAGCAGATGACCCTATACGTTCCCGTGTATGAGCGGACGACCCTTTGTACGCGCGTCTGCCTTGAAGTGGACATTGTACACATATTCTAATATATATATTTGTTGCAGGTGACAGGTTGGAGGGATCCAACTGGATTCCTCAACAGTTTTGATTTATTTACAAATATTAATATATATATTCTATTATCATATGATATATGATGTTTGGATGCCGTGATTGTTATATTTAGTGTTGTTGCAGCATTGGGCCTATTTTTGGAAAATAAAAATGTTAAAGTGATGATTTTCAAATTTAAAAGGATTTTAAAGTGATTTTTGAAAGTATACGTTTTATTGGATTTTGGAATTAATTTATTTTAAATAAATAAATGTTATAATTTTTATCGTTATAAAAAATTATGATGTTTTGTGAAATACATTTAAGTATAAGTGTTGAAAATAAATAGAATTGTAAATTACTTATTATTAAACAAGTATTTGGAAATGTTTTCCAACGTTGAAATGGTTTTGAGAATATATCTTTATAAAAGATAATTTGAAGTGAATATTTGGCAAGTAATTTAATCAATATAAGATTTATTAAAAGGGCCTAGTGATTGTATATGGTGCTGAATATTTGTTTGTTGTTTTGATAGTTAAATAACCGACTATCAAACTTGGCCGAATTTTAGTTCCTCGACTTGATGTGGGAACTATTTAGTCGTACACTTAGTACGTAGACTTCTGTGTAGGCTTGATTATCATTTGTGTTGAGGATGTTGATTCGTGTAGTGCGGAGTATTACTCTAATCTATCGAGCTTCCTTCTTGGCTCGAAGGATAGCAAGTTGAAAGTTGGAGACGTAATAAGTCTACGAGACTTAGTTGCTGTGTGAGGTTGAGAAACGCTTTTGCGTTGTTGGTGCAAAGAGACCGGGATCAAATTTATCTGAAAACCACTTCGGACCAACGTATATGCGACGATTGTGCAGTTTGCTTGTGATGATATTGATATTCCGAATTTTCATAGTGGAAGACTGATTGTTGATCGTTTGGGGTTAAAATCCCAATATACATCCCGTAGCAGTGGTCTTTTCATTATGAAATATCCAATTAAGGACTATTCACTACTAATCGTAGGGATTTCCTGACAGGATGTGGTAGGAAAGTACCTTCGGTTTGTCCTGTTCCTGGACAACTTGTATGGATGTTTGTCTGACATTGCATTTCTAAAGATTACGTGCATTGGTTTTTACAAACATACATCAGTGGTGGCGGAGAAGGCAACTTCTTTTGGCTGAACACCCTCCTTGAGAAGTATGAGCTTAAGGGTTGTATTTTTGTGGAAGGCAATTAGTAGTCAACGAAAATGGCCGTGTGGCATTCAAAGTGATGTGATATGTGATTGTGAAAGGTAATCGTTACCTCTAGCCTCATCAACCAAAAATGACCAAAACAGGGTTAGATACGGCAAGGCTAGGTGGGTCGCTCCCATTAGGGTATGACCATCCTCTTCTAAATATATCTTTGCACGCTATGACGTCGTGTATTTGATTATTGTGGTTTGTATGCTAGAGGGCCGTTGGTAAAGGTCGGTAACGACTGGAGGACGACATATTCGGTACCATCTAGTTACAGAGGTAGGCCGATCTTGTGTTGGTAGAAGGCGGATGTTCTGTGCCTCGGGACATCCATCTAGAGGTGTACCCCTTCGAAAGGTAGTCCCTTCACCTAGTCATTTGTATGAAAATCCAAACTCCACTATGTGTTTGCCATTTTGATTGTATTACCCAATTGGGCTATATGCTGGAATTTAATCAATGTAACAATTTTGGCTATGATTAATATTATTTGTATATAGTAGACACTACTATAACATCACATGAGTTTTATATGATATGTTTTAGTTATCGTAAGGTAAAAACATGTCCGTGTTTATGTGTGGACGTGTCTTACGAGATGCTTTTGTTCTGATAAAGGAAAAGTTTGGTAATTTAATAAATTCAGTTGAGTGTGTTTCTCACGCTAGTTTACCAGACTGATCGGAGCGTTCTTCCCTTTCAATGCTCGGGTCAGACCGAGTATATTTACAGGTTCAGATGGGTGCTTTTGGAGCTTCAGCAGGAGAGCTGGAGATCTTCATTTTGTATACGTGTATCTGTTTTGATTATTGATTATCTGCTATGCTTAGTTGTTGTATATTATCAGCAATTGCGAGGACAGGTTATTATAACTGTTCAAGCTGATAACTATTGATTGATTGTTGATCTCTGATTGATGTATATATATACAGTTTCTGTTTTGTAAAGATCATTGATATGATATTATATATTTTCCGTTGCAAGGTGAGATTCTTTATTGTTCTGTTTGGTTCTATCTTCTCTCTTTCTTCTCTTCTCTTCTTCTCTCTTCTTTTCTTTCTCTTGACTTTCCGCCAATCTTTGCTTTTTGGACCGTATATGTGTGGATTATTGTCGATTCAAAGGGTACGGATTTGCGGGTCGTCACATTTGGTATCAAAGCTTAGATTTTGTATATTCCTAAGCTTTGATGTGTACTCAGTATAGATAGAGACAGTAGCACCCTAGATTGAGTTTGAGTGTATTATATATATGAACGCGTATTTGTTAGTGAATATAAAATATTTTATATTGTGTTTGCTTATCCGTTGAGCTGTTTGTGAATTCTGGTCGGTATGTGGGATGCCATGTTATCGATAGGATTTCCAAATAGTTAAATGAGGCAAGTCGACATAGTATCATTTTAAATTGGGTACATGAAATAATTTTACCTCGATTATATTTTATATATAAAGGAATAATTTTTCTGGAATTATTAAAGTATATAAAAATTGATTGTTCGGTTGTTTAAAATGTAAATGTATAAGTTAAATAAAAAGCGGTTTGAATAATCTAAATAAAAATAACGATTGTAAGAGAATAAATTATATAAGCAAATGGATTATAAATATGGAATTATAATTAATATGATTTACAATTGTGAAATAATCTTATATATAAGAAGTGAAACTGTATGAATATATTTATAAATATGAGTTATAAATAAAAAATGGATTTAAACTAAGAATTTGAAACTTTTGAATCCTGTTTGTTTTGAAAATTATTTTTCAAAGTTAAAGAGGTTATATTATTATAAATAGAAAATAAATGAAATTATATAAGTAAAAAATTTATAAATGTGATTTGTAAATAATAAAAGTATTTTGAAAGAATATAAAGCACTTAATTCACTACTGTTGCTGGGAAATAATAAGGGTGATGACTGCAGCATCATCAGTATCATTTTCGAGTTTCCATGTGATGGAATTGCTACCAATAGTAAAATGAAAATTTAAATTTTGTTTTGATAAACGAATTTGAATTCAAAATCCAAGTTGAAATTGATAAATATAAGTGAAATGAGTTTTGGATTTATAGTATGAGATAACAAATTTAACTTTGGTATAGTTGAAAGGAATTTCAGTTAGCATATTAGATATATGATTTGAAATTATAAAATGTGAATAGAAGTATACATAGGGTAAATGTTTATGAAAGTTTGAATAAATAAGTTAAATAACTTATAAAATGAGAAAAGGTAAGTAAAATCAAATATAAAAAATGGTTGAACAATTTTGTTAAGCAAAACAAAATCTGAATTTGAATAGTGATATGAATTTGACTTAAGCAAAAGTTAAATAAAATAGAATTTGAAATAAGTTAGAAGTTAACTTAAGTTGTATAGTGAAAGTGAAAGTAAATAAAGTTGATTTTGGTATCAAAGCGAATTAATAAAATGAAGTGATGAAAATGAATTTGAGTTATATAAATGAAATTCGACTTTATCTGTAAAATGAATTAGCATTAAAAATGTTGTTGTTAAGAAGTTGTGAATTAATAACAATATTAGAAGTGTTGTATAAAAAAAAGTGATTATAGTGAATACCAGAATTCAATCTAAATTGAATAATTGAATATTAAACCAATTTGAAATTAAAAGGTTAAACCAAATTGAATGTAAGCGAAGAAAATTAATTTGGTAATGTTGGATCTGCATTGGTTGTTAAATGGATGTTAGTTGATGGTATAAAAAAAATTCATATGGAATTGAATTCATGAAATTGGAAGCTAAATAGTTGAATTCAAATTGGAAGTAAAGTGAATTTAAATAGAATTGAATTTTATTTGATTTGAATTGAAAGTGAACAAACTTGAATGTAAATTAGTGAATGTAAACTAATTGAAAATGAATGAATGAATGTTAGTAAAATCTAATGTTAATGAATCAAATGTGATTTAAATTGAAAATCAATTTAATGAATGTTAATGAGAAGTGAATGAATATTGATTTGTTTTTGGTTTGATTGGATAGTTGTTGGATGTTAGTTGGATGATAGTTGTTTGATGGTTGGATTTGTTGCTTTTGTTGCATTTTCTATATTGGCATATATAGTTGTTATGGTGGTATATGTTGTATATTGATATTATTTCAATATATACATGTTTCTCATTTGTTGTTGAGTGTTTAGTAGGTGCGTATGGCGCTTGCTACGCATTTAGAACTCGCTTTCGCGCTATATTAGCCGTATATGCTCGCTAATAATATATAAGGTACATATCTTGGATTACATATCGTACTTTTACACTTTTTCCCTTCGGGATGCCTCATCCTTGTAGATGAGATGTAAATTTGTGATATATGTAAATCCTACTACGATCGAACCACGCAAAGGAGACACTGGCGAATTTTTTTGAAAATTTAAGGCGTTAGAAAATTTTTGATAACTAAAATTTTGATATTGAATATTAGTTGGTTGTCAAAGATAGCTAAGTAGATTTGAAAACTTAGAAAAGTTTTTATAAGAAGTTTAACTGGTGATTTTGAGAAAAGTTAAAATGTTTAAATTGGATTTGATATCTAGTTTTAATGAATTATTTTGAAAAGTTAAGGGATTTTGTGACTTTTTCTTACTTAGTAATTTCGAGGATGAAATTCTTTTAAGTAGGGGAAAATGTAACGACCTAGAATTTCTGTCGTTTGAAATTCGTATATTTAATTGATTTTAAATATTCACAAGTAAGTTTAGAAGCTTTAAATATTCACAAGTAAGTTTAGAAGCTTTAAATATTCACAAGTAAGTTTAGAAGCTTTTAATTGACTTTAAGTAGGGATTTTGTGATTTTAAATATTCACAAGTAATTTAATATTTGAAATTGTGTAAATAATTAGAATTTTAATTTAGTGTGAATAAAAATGTTGTATAAAGTTGAATTAAATTATATTTGAATTAGAATGATGTTAGAGAACTTTTAAAACTGAACTAAAAGTCAAATTACAGAAATGGAATATTTTAATATTTAATTGACGAGTGAAAATAGTCATTTTTGAAACATTCTCGGATTTTGACGGAACTAGTTTTATTGGATCCGTAATGTTAAATTATTGTAAGATTTCAAATTTCGCGTCAATCGAATTTACGGTTTGTCCGGGGCAAGCTAAAACGCGTAGAAATCGGTTTAAGTGAATTTTAAATTTAAATAGTCGATTCGAAAACCTATCTTTCAAATACGATCGAATTGGATCCCGATATATATTCCATTATGTTCGGAATAGAGGAAAAACATTATAAACGCCTGGCGGTACGCTTCGTTTGGAGTTCGAAAATTTTCTGAGTGAATAGTGTCGTAAAATTTATATAAAAGCCCCTAACTTTCTCCATTCTTCACAAACCCTAGCAACAATTAGGGCTAGCCGCCATTATACTTTCTATGGCCAGAAATCTGTTTCCTTTTCCCTCCGATCTCTCTCAATCCACTAACTTTCACATCTCCCCTTCAACTAGAAGATTGTAGAGCTCGTCGAAAGCTGTTTCCTGGGAACTTGACCAGGCAACTTAGTATTCGGCATCACCACCAGTCGGCTCAACTGGATCGTTCGACGACCGGCATCCAAGAAGCACTCGGCGTCCAGGGTGCGCTCGGCATCCAAGTTCGTTCGACGTCTATGGAACGTACGACATGGCAGAGCATTCAGCATTGAGAGACGTTCGGTATGGAATAACGTTCAGCATGTGAGAACGCTCGGCATGGCAGAATTGTCCAGCATCAACTACCGTTTGGCCCAAACATTGGTCGGCCAAACTATCATTCGGCCGAACTATTGGTCGGCCTAAGAATCATCCAAGAATCGTTCGGCCAAGGCATAGTTCGGCCTGTGTAGCGTCGGCCAAAGTATCATCCGTCCTAAGTTTTGCTCGGCATACAAACATCGTTCGGTCAAGACATCGTTTGACCAAGTCACTGGTTCGGCTTCCAGTATCGATCGATGCAGATGCTTCCTATGGCATTCAGAGTGTTCGACCTCGCTGCGCTCGGCATAAGGAGATTGTTCGGCATTCATACCCTGTTTGGCATTCGATGTTCGACATCTATGGGTCGGCACACAGAAATTACTCCATTTAGGCCGAGTTATTCAGCCACCAGGCCCACCAGGGAAGTCCAAACCATCTTCGTCTATAAATAGAGAGGCAGGGGCACAGTGAAAGGGATCAGTTTTTTGGGAACACTGGGGAAACTCTGCCGCATTCAACACTCACTCAAGACTTAATCTTTTGTTTTGCAATTGTATTCAAGTAATTAGAAACGGATTGTATCTATAATCAACTATCAAGGAAATCAATAGAAATCAACTTCAAAGTGGATGTAGGCAGTTACGCCGAACCACTATAAATTTGGTGTTCTTGTTCTCTGCATTGAAATTCATATATTGCTCTCTTTTTTAATTTACTTTCTTCATTAATCTCTCTACACAATCTGTCTAAGGGTGTTAGTGACCAATTTTGGTGCTTTCACTGAGAACTGAATTCTCAGGCTGTTACGATCTGCTTTATAGCTATTGGATTGCATAAATCCCCCAGAGGAGATCCAAGATCATTGACAAGGCATCTGTTGATTCTATTCAGAGTTATAACCAACAATTCTACCATGGGAAGATCACGAACCAAATCGGCCTCCCATAACGCAGATGTCCACGAAACTGCTAGCGTAAAACAAGTTGGACTTAGAAATCAGCAAGCA
Organism: Allium cepa; assembly: GCA_030765085.1. Classification (NCBI taxonomy): domain Eukaryota; kingdom Viridiplantae; phylum Streptophyta; class Magnoliopsida; order Asparagales; family Amaryllidaceae; genus Allium; species Allium cepa. Next base: position 445,333,464 of record CM060929.1, read on the forward strand.
ACAAGAGGTGCAGGGCCCTCCACCTAAAACCAAGTAGAAGTCGTTTCCCGAACAGAGTTCAACGACTTGATAAGAGAACTCAAGGAAAGTAGAAGGCAACTTGCTGAGCAGACTCAAACCAACACTAACCTCATGACTCAGCTCGCTCAACAGCAGCGCCAGAATGCTGGATATAACCCTGCCCCTTATTCTGAATCTAATAGTTCAACGTCAGCTGACAAACCTCCTAGGCGTAGAGGCCGTAAGGATGAAGGTGCACAAGCAGGCATTGGGAATCAAGCCCGCGAAGAGACCGGAAACCCGAATCTCTAAGACCCAAATCAGGCGGGACATCAACCCGCACGGTCCCATGGAACGGAACCCAACCTTCCATCCTCCATACAAACTCCGGACTTAACAGCTACGGTCAGACAGTTGATGAGAGAAAACCAAGGCTTGACCAATGAAGATTGGGGAGTGTCCAGAAGCCATACTCCCTTTATGGATGGTATCCTGTAGGCTGAATACCCCAAGAAGTTCAATATGCCGACTTCCCAGCCTACGAAGGGAAGACTGATCCCAGGCAGCATGTGATGAGGTACGGATGGATGATGGATTCTGCAAGAGCTAATGATGCAACCAAGTGTAGGTGCTTCCCAATCACTCTGTCCGGAATTGCCACCATGTGGTTTACTCGACTTCCCCCACGATCTATATCCAGTTTTGACGAATTGGTAATAAGATTCATAGAGCAATTCAAGATACACACCACTCATCCAAAGGATGTGATGTCCTTATCAAGCATAATCCAAGCTCCGGGAGAGTCATTGAAAGCATACTTGCAGAGATTTCATGTTGCTGCTACCGAAGTGAGCAGTTCAAACGACCACGCAATTTTGATGGCTGCAATGCGTGGAGTGGATCCAGACTCTGAATTTGGAGATTGGTTGGCGGGAAAGCCCCCAGCCACGCTGGAACATTTTTATTCGAAAGCTGATTAGTTCATAAGAAGGGAAGAAGCTCGATGGACAAGACGAGACAAGGCACCAGGGCCTGCTCAGGAGACTGTGAAAAGTACCATCGCCATGAAGCAAACCGACGATAATTCGGGAAAAGCTCAAGTCAACGTCCAAAATAAGCCTGGGTAGTCTAAAGGATCCAGAGGTGGAAATCCAAAAAAAAAACGACGGGGAAATGGAGTCAAGGATCCCGACCTACAATGAATACACCCCGCTCAACGCATCACTTGAGAACACCTATTTGTCAACTTGCAACACCTTTCAGTATAGGAAACCACGCCCAAAGGAATCAACGGAGGAACAGAAGCGGACTGCGAAGTACTATCGCTTTCACGAGTCTTATGGGCACAACAAAGAGGAGTGCAAACACCTCCATGACACTATAGAAAGCCTGATTAGATAGAAGAAGTTGCAGTAGTTCGTCAAAGACCCACAAGATGGAAGACAAGAGACATCGAACCCCAGACATGGGCCATCTCCACGCTAACCATAACAACCTGCTCGAACTGTGGGTAGACTGGTTATCAACACGATTGCTGGCGGACCTCATCCCGTGGATAAGAATTAGCAGGAGATGGAGCGATGTGCTAACTATTTAGGACATGCAGAGTACGAGCGCTGTTCAAATGTGGAGGATGGGACCCCTGCAAAGCTGCAACACACGATGGATGATGATATTGTATTCAGGAGCAGAGATGCGGATAAGGTGGAGGCCCCTACCATCGACCCGATGGTCATATCAGCGACAATCGGGCCGACATTTGTGAAGAGAATTCTAATTGATTGTGGAAGTTCCATTAACATCATCTTCAAGAAAGCGTACGACCAAATGAAGCTGGAGACTAAGGATTTGAAACCGTCTAAAGCCAGAATCCATGGCTTTAACGGTTCAGCAACGGATGCAGTGGGATATGTGGAGTTACCAGTTGAACTGGGGCAAGGCGAGCGTAGGAGGGTACGGATCCTACCATTCATAGTGTTGGACGTTGACTCTCCATATAACGTATTTCTAGGACGTCCAGCCTTGAAAGAATTTAGGGCAGCATTGGCCCCTTGGTGTCTGACGTTAAAATTTCCCACAGACATGGTGTTAGAGTGGTACACGGCGATCAGACGATCGGACGTGCCTGCTATGTGGCTGAGCTGAGAGAAGCTCAGCGTAGAGAGAAAGTAAAGGTTGTGGACCGCTCCGTCCGCATCCGAAATGCTGCTGATTGACAAGTAGCGCCCGAGCCCTGGTTCGGGAAACACTCTCGGATCCATAGAGACAAAGATCCGAGAGACGATGATGGGGGACCCAGGGAAACAAATGCAGCACCGGCTGAACTAACAATTGATATCCCAGTCAGCCGGGATGAACCGTCACGAGTTCTTAAAATTGGATCACAATTCGACCCCATGGTGGCCGAGAACCTCACTGACTTCCTCCGAGCGAATTTTGATGTCTTCACTTGGACACATTCTGACATATGCGGTATTTCTCCTACAATCGCGAGTCATATATTGAACATAGACCCAAGACATGTTCCTGTGAAACAGAAAAGGAGAGGCATGGACCCAGAGAGGTCCGCGGCTCTCAAAGAGGAGGTGGACAAACTCAAAGCCAATGGGTTCTTCCGCGACGCCCTCTACCCTGAATGGGTTTCTAAACCGGTGCTAGTAAAGAAAGCGAATGGAAAATGGAGAACTTGTGTCGATTATTATGATTTTAACAAAGCATGCCCGAAGGATAGTTTCCCGTTGCCTAGGATTGACCGGCTGATCGATTCAACTGCCGGGCATAAGTTACTATCATTTATGGATGCGTACTCTGGATATAACCAAATCCCGATGCACCTCCCAGACCAAGAACAAACCTGTTTTGTCACAAACGTTGGGTTATATTGCTATGTAATGATGCCATTTGGATTGAAAAATGCGGAAGAAACTTATCAGCGTATGGTGAATCGGATGTTCAAAGACTAGATTGGTAAAACGATGGAAGTTTATGTGGATGACATGCTCGTGAAGTCGCGACAGTCAAACGACCACATCTGAGGCTTAGCGGAGATGTTTGACATACTCAGACAATATGGAATGAAGATCAATCCTTTGAAGTGTTCATTCGGCGTAGCGTTGGAAAAGTTTTTGGGTTTCATTGTGAATGCACGAGGAATCGAGGCTAACCCGGAGAAGATTCAAGCCATCCGTGATATACAAGTTCTCAGAACCCTAAAGCAGGTGCAAAGCTTGAACGGAAATGTGGCCGCGATGAGCCGATTCATTTCCAGGGCCACAGACAAGTGTATTCCTTTCTTTGATGTCATAAAGAAAGGAAAGAGGAATTTCAAGTGGACATCCGACTGTGAGGAAGCATTCAGAGCTCTTGTAAGGCACTTAGAAAGTCCTCCGGTATTGTCGAAACCAATAGACCATGAAATGTTGTACATATACTTGGCTATATCCCAGCACGCTATCAGTACAGCCTTGGTTCGCGAGGAAGACCGGGTTCAAAAGCCAGTGTACTATGTTAGTAAACGTCTGACGGGGGTAGAAAGAAATTATCCAAAGATTGAAAAACTAGCCTATTGCTTGGTGATTGCATCACACAAGCTTCGCACGTATTTTCAGGCATACTCGATCAGTGTCTACACTGATCAACCTTTGTGGCAGATACTTCAACGACCAGAAACTTCCGGGAGAATGATTAAATGGAATATTGAGTTAAGTCAGTTCAAAATTACCTACCTGCCGCGAAGGGCCATACAAGGACAAGCACTAGATGACTTCATTGTTGAATTTACTACGACGGACGAATCAAACGACCACAATGTCATACCTCCCGTTCGATGGAAGATGTACACCGATGGGGCATCTAACGACCGTTGTTCGGGGGTTGGTATAGTTCTTGTAACTCTTGAGAACCGATCAGTCTGCTACGCTTTGAAGCTTGATTCACAGCAACAAATAACGAAGCCGAATATGAAGCGTTGATCGCCGGCTTGAAACTTATTAAAGAACTGGGAGTAAAATCGGTTGAAATCTTCAGCGACTCGCAGCTAGTGATGTACCATGTGTGAGGAGACTACCAAGCAAGGGGGCAGAGACTTGCCCCATGTTTGGTTTGAGTTCAGGAGCTGCTAGCGAATCTCGAGTATTATGATATTTCACATGTCCCGCGTGAGCGAAACAGAGCAGCCGATTCATTGGCAAAATTCGCAAGCACAGGCGATGCACAACAAATGGGATTATTACCTGTTGAGACCCTCCATGCTCTGAGTATAGATATGATGGAGGTAGGTTTTGTGTTAGAAACAGAATTCGAGGAGGAATCATGGATGACCCCAATCAATCAGTACTTGCTATTCGAGATCTTACCCAAAGAAAGGAGTGAAAAACGACAAGTCCTTCATAAGGCTTCTCGTTATGTAATACAGGATGGAATAATGTATCGAAGGGGATTCTCGACCCCACTACTCCGACGCATTGCCCATGATGAGATAAAACGGGTCCTGGAGGAAGTCCATGAAGGAGAGTGCGGCGACCATACTGGGGTGCAGACATTAGCAAAGAAGATCCTCCGTTATGGATACTACTGGCCAACTGTGAATCGGGATGCTGCGGACTATGTGAGAAGATGTGGTAAATGCCTGAAATATGCAAAAATCCCGAGAGCTCCGCCGACGGAACTCATGCAAATGGTTAGTCCCTGGCCATTTGCAATGTGGGGAATTGACCTAGTTGGTTCTTTACCCATAGCCAAAGGTGGAGTGAAATATGCAATAGTTGCGGTCGACTACTTCACCAAATGGGCAGAAGCAGAGCCTCTGGCCACAATAACCACCAAGAAGGTTATTAATTTCGTTGTACGAAATATCATCTGCCGTTTCGGCCTTCCACAGACCATCATTACAGACAACGGGACTCAATTCCGAAGCAAGGAGTTCAAAGAATTTGTCAGAAATATGGCGTTGAAAAGAAGTTTGCAGCGGTTGCTCACCCGAAAGCCAACGGACAAGTGGAAGCCGTAAACAAGATAATCAAGTCCATATTGAAAAAACGTCTGGAAAAGGCTAGAGGAAAGTGGGTGGATGAACTTCCAACAGCGCTTTGGGCCTACAGGACCACCCACAAGACCGCGACTGGCCACACTCCATTCGCATTGACATATGGCACGGAAGCTGTCATACCCATGGAACTTGAAGTTCCATCACATCGAGTAACTTATTACGACCCCGAGTCAGAACCAGAATCTTTTATTGGAATCATTGGACTTCATTGACGAAAAACGCGAAGAGGCCAATTTGAGAGCGACCGCATACAAACATAGAGTCGCAAAATATTATAACGAAAAGGTCCGACTAAGAATTTTTAGTGTGGGAGACCTCGTTTTGAAACGATTTTTTCCGATCCCGTCTCATATGAATCCTGCATGGGAAGGTCCATATGTCATCGAACGGAAGCTTGGAGAAGGAACTTTCAAGCTAGGACCGTCGATGGTGCGACACTCCCCCGAGCATGGAACAGCGAGCACTTGCGGCATTATTATACTTAGTCTATTTCTTTTATGTATTAGTTGCGCTTATTTCCAATATGCCCTTATTTCTAGTTCTTGGCATTTAGTAAGACAATTCAGCTTGCTTTCATTAATAAAGGCTTGAAGCCATCTTTTCCATAAATTGCTAATGTCTCTGCATACGATGATCCTGTAACAGGAAAACGAAACCATATTATTCTGGCCGACGTACGAACACGCGCAAACGACTCAAAATCTCTAAGTCCCCAGAGTGCGGACTGGAGTACTCTAAGTCCCCGGAGTGCGGACTCAAGTATAAATGATTTAAAATCTCCAAGTCCCTGGAGTGCGGACTCGAGTATAAACGATTCAAAATCTCCAAGTCCCCAGAGTGCGGACTGGAGTACTCTAAGTCCTCGGAGTGCGGACTCGAGTATAAACGATTCAAAATCTCCAAGTCCCTGGATTGCGGACTCGAGTATAAACGACTCAAAATCTCTAAGTCCCCGGTGTGCGGACTGGAGTACTCTAAGACCCCGGAGTGCGGCCTCGAGTATAAACGACTCAAATCTCTAAGTCCCCGGAGTGCGGACTCGAGTATAAACAACTAAAATCTCCAAATCCCCGAAGTGCGGACTGAAGTACTCTAAGTCCCCAAAGCGCGGACTCGAGTATAAACGATTCAAAATCTCCAAGTCCCCGGAGTGCGGACTTGAGTATAAACGATTCAAAATCTCCAAGTCCCCGGAGTGCGGACTGGAGTACCCTAAGTCCCCGGAGTGTGAACTAGAGTATAAACGATTCAAAATCTCCCAATCCCCGGAGTGCGGACTGGAGTACTCTAAGTCCCCGGAGTGCGGACTCGAGCATAAACGACTCAAACTCTCCAAGTCCCCGGAGTGCGGACTGGAGTACTTTAAGTCCCCGGAGTGCGGACTCGAGTATAAACGATTCAAAATCTCCAAGTCCCCGGAGTGCGGACTGGAGTACTCTAAGTCCTCGGAGTGCGGACTCGAGCATAAATGATTCAAAATCTCCAAGTCCCTGGAGTGCGGACTCGAGTATAAACGACTCAAAATCTCTAAGTCCCTGATGTGCGGACTGGAGTACTCTAAGTCCCCGGAGTGCGGAGTCGAGTATAAACGACTCAAATATCCAAGTCCCCAGAGTGCGGACTGGAGTACTCTAAGTCCCCGGAGCACGGACTCGAGTATAAACGACTCAAATCTCCAAGTCCCTAAAGTGCGGACTGGAGTACTCTAAGTCCCCGGAGCGCGGACTCGAGTATAAACAACTCAAATCTCCAAGTCCCCAGAGTGCGGACTGGAGTACTCTAAGTCCCCGGAGCGCGGACTCGAGTATAAACGACTTAAATCTCTAAGTCCCCGATGTGCGGACTAAAAAATATTCTAAGTGCTTGAAGCGCAGAAGGAAGAATGAATAATTCTCGAAGAATCTCCGAGCTATATAAAGGTGAACCGAGAAGTCCATGTTATTCACAACAGCTCTTATTTAAATCACAATCATACAAAAATTGAACGACAAGAGCCTTTTGAAAGATAGAAAAAAGGAACTAAGCTTTATTCAGAATTTTTTTTTACTACAATTCGGAGTAGACAATCTATTTACAAAGACTACGGAAGTAGATGAAAATAATTACATAACTTAAACTAACTCTCGTTGAACAAGAGTAATGGTCACTTCTTGTGCTTCTTCGACTTCCTCACCTCCGTTGTCTTCTCGGATGGCTCCTTTCCTGTGCGTTTACCCTTGGCACTCTTCTTTGATGGAGGGGTAGCGGCTGAAGAAGTACGGGGAACATCCACGGGCTTGGACCTGCCAGGGAGAATGACCTTCAGTGGCTTGTGCAAGGGATCGTCTGGGTCTACAACTCGAGGCTCGACCTTGATCTCGGCGTCTCTCTCTTCTCCTTCTCGAGCCGCTCCTTCATACTTAGCTCAGATGTGCGTTCGGAGGCGCCTGTAATGTCTACTTCATAACTCCCCTCGATGGGAGAAGAAGTCTCAGATTTGTCTTCATCCAACGCTCCAATCACCTGAGCATCTGGCCTGGGAGCCTCTCCAGCCTGAGTGGCCTCACCTATTTTATCCTCCACCTCCTTGGTGACATCGCTCCTCGTAGTGGGCCCGGGATCAGAACGGCCTGCGCAAAATCATGAAAAACAAGCATTAGAATACAATAGTCCTTCACAAAGAATGACGACTTTTGAAATATTAAAGTGAAGAGTTATCTACCAGGCCCCAGCAGGCTCTCAGCCGTCAAGGGGGTTTCACCCTCCGGGATGGGAGACAGAATATGGACGCCAAGGCTGGGGTCCTCCGGGTCGTAACCGATATGCTTCTCAAAGGGATCGAGCATCGGCCGATCTGCCAATCGAGTAGGCGCATGTGCTGGACGTACAACCTCGGATGGGCCGGTAATAACTTCTTTCCCTTTCTTTGAGGGGGAGCCTTTGCAATAAATAGTTTTAGCTGCTGATAAGCCGAAAGGCCATTCCCCTTGAGGAATTCTTTTATCAAGGCCCCCTCATTAATCTCTTCGATACCGTGCTCGGCCTTTCTGATGTTGATTAAGTCTCTCACGCCTCGTCTAGAGATTCAAGATAACCCACGCCCAAGAAAGTCAAGTCTCGATGCATGAGAATGCGGGCGTTGAACTCAGCAATTAGCGGGTCAAACATACTTTTGACCTCCTCCCTGCCTTCTTTTCTAGCCGCCTCAAGATGCGAGTCGATATCAATGGACGCTATCTTCTTGCCCTCTTCACGGGCTTCACTCTTTAACGCCTCAACTCTGGAAAGCTCGCCCTCAAGTTTTTCTTTTAAGAGTCGAGTGGCAACGATCTCGTCACAGTATCGTTGTGACTCTTCTTGGGCAGCCGTTTTCTCTTCCTTCTCTCTGCGGAGATGCTCCTCAAGTTCCTTGACTCGGAGGCTGAATGTGACCCTCTCCTTTTGAACTGAGTCTTCTATAGAGCCAAAGCCCCATATCGTTGAACCGCCTCGTCGAGTTCTTTCTTATGAGTTGATTCCAGACGAGTGACGGCCTCAGCGGTGTCCTTGGCGCTCTGATGGGCAACCTCGAGTTCAGACTTGTAAGTTGCAATCTCTTCGTCTTGAGCCTTAATGATGTCTTTATCGTGGATAGCCTCATGCTTCAGGCGATCGATTTCATGTTGGCGCTCCACGGAGACTTTAGAAGGTTTTTCAGCCAAATGAACAAACGCGTCATGTTGAACACAGACGTCGTTGGTACAGGCGATGGCGCTCTGCTTGACATGTCAGGGGATAGGATGGATCACCGGGAAGAATTTCAGGCCGTCGAAGCAGATTTTTGGAAATTTATCTTTGAGCTCGGCCAGCCTCTCCGATACTGTTGGGTCTATTACAGGATCGGGAGGAGACGACTTTGAAAGTTCGGCTTTCCTGTGAGAATCTCGGGACTGCCGAGTAGAAGAGGAATCAGAGTGTTGGTCCCAGGAAGCATCAAATTGCGACCTCTTATGGCCGTGCTTGTCTTTGCTTTGCTCCGGGTGAAAGGAAGTATCTTGGTGGTGTTTTGGCTGATAATAAGTTTTCGACCAAGATGACGAGTCCCGGGAATGATAGTCTTTATCGCCATCACCATCCCTATCTCGACGTCTTCCAAAACCCGAGTCCCATCCAGTTTGATAAAAAATAGACGAACCACGAAGGCGATCGAATCCATGCGAGCGCCCCATGTCACCTGCACAGAATTTAAATAACAACGAATGAGCAAAGAGTAGTGTGACGACGAAAATCTAAGTGCAAATTGAAGTGCAAGTTTTCATGTGTGTCCTAGTGTTTCCCCCCGATGGACCAGTAGCTTTGCTAATGGGAGTTTTTTCTCCCTGACTTTGGGTTAGAGCGCCCGCATCGCCTCTGATCCGCGAATGAAGCTTGAATGCCTCCGGATCGTCAAAGTCGTAATTGAGCAGATCATCCGGAATGGAAAGGTTCCATAGGCCCTTTAAAGAACTTTCTACGTGCTGCGAAGAAGCCTCTTTCTCTGTTGGAATGAGCATAACTTTTGAAGTTCCGCCAAACTTCTCCTTTCTAATCTTGTATGTCAATCCTTTTTTCCTCTTCGAAGGGGAAGATGACGTTTCGATATCGTGTACTTCGACTATCGGATCCTGAGTGGGACCCAAGTTCTCACCTTGTGCTTCGGGTGTTTCATTCCCTTGAATTTCCCCCTCTTCCTGTGCATCAGGGGTGTGATGTGATGACGACTCAGCTAATTTTTTCCCTTTATCGGATGTGGGCTTGGGTATGGAGATGCCCTCAGGAAGGCTTACCCGACAGCCTTCTGCTAACATACGAACCTCGATAGTGACTCATTTGAAATGAGAGTTCGGATGTCTCGTTCTTCGGCGGGAAGAGCTCTAATAGCTTCAACAGACTCAGAATATCCGCAGTCATCGGGACGTGGATTGATACCTGAGAAGACGAAACAAGAGTTAGAAATGGCATAGCTTTGACCAAACATGAGTATTGTTTCAAGAAGAAGACTTACTTCCTTTAACCCATCTCCTCGCGAAACCAGGAGGGCAACGCACGTAGAACCATTCCTGTTTGTACAGGGAAAACTTGCTCCACGCCCCAGTTAAAATATGGGATTTGTGGTGCGGTTCGAGAACACAAAGGAGGCGCTATCTCTTCGCTTATTGATCATATAAATATATCTGATGTCGCCAGGAGTTGGAGGCCTAGGGAGGACGGTCATGAAGAGGATGTAGGTGCCATAGATGAAGGCATGACCGTTTGGGTGCAGTTGCGACGGGGAAATGTCAATGAATTGCAGCACGTCCCAAAGAAATAAGTTAAACGGTGGCACACTACCGACCCAGCACATAACTTATTACAGGCGGTGTATCCAACTGGGGGCAGGTGTGGACGATCGTGCCCTGATGGAACTAGCACGTCGTTAAATGGGATTCAATGGATCGAGCATATTCGTCGGAGCGCAGCTTCATTGACCTTCGAAGCTTGAGAATCGACCGGGTTGTCCAAGAGAATTGATGCTTCCAGGGCATCGGGAGCTAAGTTATGAGCGGGGGAAGTCGACGGGTTAGAAGTATCCACGACCTCTTGTTTAGAAGACGGCCCGGATCTATCCGAGATTATGGCGCAGCTAGATTTCTTAGACATCTCCGATAAATATTGAGTTTGACGAGAGCACCTGTTTAAACTATACTTGAAAAACAATCGATGTCAGAATTAACAACACAAGAATTACCCCCGTGTGGTGTGTGAACTAGTGCGATCATTCATGTATAAGCGCTGAAAACTTGAAAGTCACAGAGTTAATAATATAAAATTGAGCTTCGAATTATCGTCTTCGAAGACCGTCATTGCTGACCGTCTTCAAAAGCCTGCCTTTTGGTGTTTACAGTTTCGGATTTAGAAAATGTTAGAAGAAGTTATCCGATTATGTCGATTTAAATTCAGGTTCGTGTCTACCGAAACTAGGAAGTTATCAGTCTGGATCAGTTCGATATTCTAGTATGCTGGAGTCCTTGTACTTGTTTTGTTATATGATTAGGCAAGGTAAACAAGTGTTCGGCCTAAGCTAAGGGATGGTTCGACATTCATAATGGCTCGGCCTAAAAGTTGTCCGGCCTGAATATTGTTCGGCCAAACCTTCATCCGGCCTAGCTACCGCTCGGCCTGAATATTGTTCGGCCAAACCTTCCTCCGGCCTAGCTACCGCTCGGCCTGAATATTGTTCGACCAAACTTTCGTTCGGCCTAACTATCGTTCGACCTAGGTAACATTCGGCAAAGTATCGTTCGACCAAAATTCTGTTCGGCCGAAATAACACTCGGCATCACACCTAAGTCATGCCCCCTTCCTATCCTACCATTCCACTGCTCGGCATGTGGTGAATCATGCCAAACCGGAGTTACGCCGAACCCCAACGCTTGGCACTCCGCACATAACCATATCGAGCGACGATGACGAATCGTTCGGCGAGCCAGACCGAACCATGCTGTCCAGCATCCTAGCCAATTCCTGCCCTTCCTCTATTCTACCCTCCAATCTCGTTCAGCGCGAGAGAACCGTGCCGAAACACAATACACCTCCCAACATCTCCCTTATGTACTCGACTCTGGCCACTTCTCTTCCCCACCATACCATCTTGCCCTAAGAAACATCCTAATCAAACATCGATTCATTCGTCTACGCAACACCTATCGGCTACAGTTCTAATTTACGAACTCGAGCCTCACGTTAAAACCTATTTATTCGAGGAAAGGATTTAGGTGGAGGGATCGTTACCTAGTTAGTGGATCGAGACTTGGAGGAATCTGGAGTTAAGGGCACGACTTTAGTTAATGCCGAATGGATTGGGAAGGAATGTTAAATCTTTGGAAGCTATTAACAGGTGAAATTTGCAAGTACGAGATAGCGGAGGTAAAAAGTGAAAAGAGAAGAAGGTGGAAGACGCTGGTCTTTATAGGGAAGAAGAAGAAGTTGAAGAGACTGTGACCGGTGGAACCGGTCAAGACCGCACCGTTTGGCTTCGGCATACAAAATCGTTCGGCATAACGTGAAGCGTTCGGCTTCGGCATACAAAGTCATTCGGTGTAGCGTGAAGCGTTCGGCTTCGGATATACTGTTCGGCATGCATCACTTCATCTAGCGATCGAGGAAAGTCATCATTGAGAAAACTGGATCACGGCCAGGGACAAAGCATAGAGGGTGTATGATTGAAAGCGCACCACGTTCGGCCACGTAATGCACTTTGGGGGGCAAGTGTTTCCTGGAGACTTGACCAGGCAACTTAGTATTCGACATCCCCACCGGTCGGCTCGATTGGATCATTCAGAGACCGGCATCCAAGAAGCACTCGGCATCCAGGGTGCGCTTGGCATCCAAGTTCGTTCGGCGTCTATGTAACGTAAGGCATGTCAGAGCATTCAGCATTGAGAGACGTTCGGTATGGAATAAGGTTCGGCATGTGAGAACGCTCGGCATGGCAGAATTGTCCAGCAACAACTACCGTTTGGCCCAAACATTGGTCGACCAAACTATCATTCGGCCTAGCTATTGGTCGGCCTAAGAATCGTTCGGCCAAGGCATAGTTCGGCCTGGGTAGCGTTCGGCCAAAGTATCGTCCGACCTAAGTTTTGCTCGGCATATAAACATCGTTCGGCCAAGACATCGTTCGGCCAAGTCATTGGTTCGGCTTACAGTATCGATCGGTGCAGATGCTTCCTACGACATTCAGAGTGTTCGGCCTCGCTGCGCTCGGCATGAGGAGATTGTTCGGCAATCATACCCTGTTCGGCATTCGACGTTCGACATCTATGGGTCGGCACACAGAAATTACTCCATTTGGGCCGAGATATTCAGCCACCAGGAAAGTCCAACCCATCTTCGTCTATAAATAGAGAGGCAGGGGCACAGTGAAAAGGATCAGGTTTTTGGGAATACTAGGGAAACTATGCCGCATTCAACACTCACTCAAGACTTAATCTTTTGTTTTGCAATTGTATTCAAGTAATTAGAAATGGATTGTATCTGTAATCAACTATCAAGGAAATCAATAGAAATCAACTTCAAAATGGACGTAGGCAGTTACGCCGAATCACTATAAATTTGGTGTTCTTGTTCTCTACATTGAAATTCATATATTGCTCTCTTTTTTAATTTACTTTCTTCATTAATCTCTCTACACAATCTGTCTAAGGGTGTTAGTGACCAATTTTGATGCTAACAAAAGCTATACATTCAACGGTCACGATCGAATTCAAGGCGGCGGATGATCGGCAAACCTCGATCAAAGTCGTGCTATTCAAACTCATTTTCTCGTCGATCTAAAGCATGGGGTGGAGCCGTTCTCTGGCCGTGGGCATGGCATGGTGGGGCGCGTCGTCTGGGGGTAGCTGATTGATCTCTGGTGGATCATGGAGAGAGCGGCGATTAGGGTTTTTGATCGGCTAATGGGTTTTTTTCACGTAAAAGAAACGATGGGTGGAAGAAGAAGGCTTCAGCGACTTGGATCTGGAATTTGAAAATCAACGGCCTGGATTTGATGGAGGTTAAAATAAAATAAAAGTGAAATTGATGTTAATATATATTAAATTGTATGATCTTTAAAACTGCATAACTTTATTGTACGAGGTCAGAATTTCACGAAACGACTTGAATTGGATTCGTATTGTCGAACACTACACGATGGAGCTGGTTTGCAGCTGATTAGAGCTAGTGTGAATTTTGGGTAAAATTAAATGCACGTTTAATTTTATTCGGAATAAAACGCTAAAATCGCGACTACAAGCAATGTGAGTACAACTCACTCTTTCTGACTCGCTGATATTTTTATATAAGTGAGAAATAATTTATTTTATGATGATTGATGATTGTTTGGATGATATATGATATATTGATTAATATTTGGATATATACCTGCCTAGTGGAGCAGATGACCCTATACGTTCCCGTGTACGAGCGGATGACCCTTTGTACGCGCGTCTGCCTTGAAGCGGACGTTGTACACATATTTTAATATGTATATTTATTGCAGGTGATAGGTTGGAGGGATCAAACTGGATTGCTCAACAGTATTGATTTATTTACAAATATTGATAAATATTCTGTTATCATATGATATATGATGTTTGGATGTCATGATTGTTGTATTTAGTGCTGTTGTAGCATTGGGCCTATTTTTGGAAAATAAAAATGTTAAAGTGATGATTTTCAAATTTAAAAGGATTTTAAAGTGATTTTTGAAAGTATACGTTTTATTGAATTTGGAATTGATTTATTTTAAATAAATAAATGTTATAATTTTTATCCTTATAAAAAATTATGATGTTTTGTGAAATATAATTGAATTATGATTTTTGCGAAATACATTTAAGTATATATAATATTTTCCAAGTGTTGAAAATAAATAGAATTGTGAATTACTTATTATTAAATAAGTATTTGGAAATGTTTTCCAACGTTGAAATGGTTTTGAGAATATATTTTTTAAAAGATAATTTGAAGTGAATATTTGGCAAGTAATTTAATTAATATAAGATTTATTAAAAGGGCCTAGTGATTGTATATGGTGCTGAATATTTGTTTGTTGTTTTGATAGTTAAATAACCGACTATCAAACTTGGCCAAACTTTTAGTTCCTCGACTTGATGTGGGAACTATTTAGTCGTACACTTAGTACGTAGCCTTCTGTGTAGGCTTGATTATCATTTGTGTTGAGGATATTGATTCGTATAGTGCGGAGTATTACTCCAATCTATCAAGCTTCCTTCTTGGCCCGAAGGATAGCAAGTAGAAAGTTGGAGACGTGATAAGTCTACGAGACTTAGGTGCTATGTGAGGTTGAGAAACGCTTTTGCGTTGTTGGTGCGAAGAGACCAGGATCAGATTTGTCTGAAAACCACTTCAGACCAACGTATATGCGACGATTGTGCAGGTTGCTTGTGATGATATTGATATTCCGGATTTTCATATGAGTTTTATATGATATGTTTTTGTTGTCGTAAGGTAAAAACATGTCTGTGTTTATCTGTGGACTTGTCTTACGAGATGCTTTTGTTCTGATAAAGGAAAAGTTTGGTAATTTAATAAGTACAGTTGAGTGTGTTTCTCACGCTGGTTTACCAGACTGATCTGGGCGTTCTTCCCTTTCAATGCTCGGGTCAGACCGAGTATATTTACAGGTCCAGATGGGTGCTTTTGTAGCTTCAGCAGGAGTGCTGGAGATCTTCATTTCATATACGCGTACCTATTTTGATTATTGATTATCCGCTATGCTTAGTTCTTGTATATTATCAGCAATTGTGGGGACAGATTATTATAAATGTTCAAGCTGATAACTATTGATTGACAGTTGAACTCTGATTGATGTATATATATACAGTTTCTGTTTTGTAAAGATCATTGATATGATATTATACATTTTCCGCTGCGAGGTGAGATTCTGTAATGTTTTGTTTGGTTTTATCTTCTCTCTTTCTTCTCTTCTCTTCTTCTCTCTTCTTTTCTTTCTCTTGACTTTCCGTCAGTCTCTGCATTTTCGATCGTACATGTGTGGATTATTGTCGATTCAAAGGGTACGGATTTGCGGGTCGTCACACTCGTCTTCCTCACGAAAACGTACAAACCGGATCGAAGTTGTTTTCAAGAAATAAATCCCGATCCCGGTCTCTTCAAAATGATCAGCGCATTTTCCAATATTGATAGTCGGTTATTTAACTATCAATTGATATTCACAGCAACCATCAAACATAAATAGTTTCTCCTAAATAATTATTTATTAGCCTCAAAATATCTTCGCAAGATATATTTCCATTTTTATCCCTTTTGAAAACAGTTTTCAAACCACACTCTTCTCATGAAATAAATTCCCAAATATTTATTTCCACTGAAAATACCAAGTACAAAGCTTTAGATTTTTAAAATAACTTAAAAACACTTTATTATAAAATATATTTTAACATTTAGATTGAAAACTACTTCAATACTTTATTAAAAATATATGCTTTAGGAATATTTAAAATGAGGTTACTTAATAAAATATTAAACTAGATTTTCTTCTTTAAAACAAAATACCAAGTCACCTTTAAAATAATTACTACGATAATAGATTTGAAAAATACTTGCTTTAGAATTAAGTATTTAGAAATAACAATTTTTCTAATACATGCTTTTTTAAACAACATAACTTATATTTAAAAATTTACGTTGAAAATGTACTTGGCTATCCCGGGAAATACTCTTCTCTTTTTATCTTTAAAAATAAATCACTATTTATCTTTAAACAAATTTTCCCATTCCTTTAATAAATTCCCATTGTGAATTTATTCTTCAAATATCCACTGATATAACACTTTGCTTTTATAAACCCAGTTTATAAATTTCAAATATCACTTCTCTTTTTAAAAATCCCGGTTTTACACACCTAAATCATTCCCCAAATTGATTCCCAATTTACTTCACTTTTAAATAAATTTCCTTACTTACTCCATTTATTCCAAATCCATTAACTTCAGATTTTATTTCTTCATTATGATTTAAAATCTTGTTAACTGAAAATACCAATTTCATATTTTCCATATTTCTTCTTTATCCTTTCAAATAAATTTAAACCTTGAATTTAAAGTAAATTTCTT
This sequence comes from Allium cepa, assembly GCA_030765085.1. Taxonomy (NCBI): domain Eukaryota; kingdom Viridiplantae; phylum Streptophyta; class Magnoliopsida; order Asparagales; family Amaryllidaceae; genus Allium; species Allium cepa. The sequence continues at coordinate 445,350,129 of CM060929.1, forward strand.
TATTCCTTTAAATAACATCACTTAAATTTTAAAATTCATTATTACGCTGTTTATTCAAAATCCCCTTTTCCATACTCGGAACTCAGTTATTAGAATTTTAGAATCACTTTCATTCTTTCCCAATTCAATCTTAAATTTATTCAAATTCTCTATAATTATTTCACTTAAAAATTCACTCTTTTATCTTCTTTTCAAAAATCCAATTATATATTTTTTGATAACTCAGTGTACCGAAATATATTCAAGTAAACTATAGCATTCAATATTCCAATTATCAATGTAATTCATCACAGAATACCAAATATTCATAACATAGAATATTAAATAATCTAGATAATTTTGAGGAATCTAGTTGCATCCCTCCAACATGTTTCCCTGCATCCACAGATGTTAGCACAATACCAATTCCACATCGAGGTGGAATATCGCGGTATATGGGTTTTAAATAAAATATCATCTGCTATTATGCGGCGCATAGGGTCTCATCCGCTATATAATACGGGAAATCAATCACTCCAATATATACTATATACTACTATATATAATATAGCACATCAAATCAATTCAATCATCCAACCAATTATTTAAATTTAAATATTTAAATTTAAATAGCAACCAGATGAGTGAGATTAACTCACCTTTGATTATAACTGCACTCCGATCCAACCTGGATTGTTTCTCCATGATTTTAGACCTCGTATAAACATTATATGATTTATTAATATTTGAATTAATCGAAAAATAAATTACCATATTTTTTTAATTTAAACTAATAATTTAATTAAACTAATTTTCCTTTGATAATTTTTTTTAAGTAACTAAAATAATTGAATAAATTAGTTAAGCAAGTTAATCACCAATACAATATTTTAAAATTAAATAATAAGTTTAAAATATGTATATCCCTTTTTTTTATTTAGTCAATAACAAAATAAATATTTACTTTATTGTTAACTTCCCTTTTGAATCAATACATTTTAAAACTTCTGCTTTAAAAAAATATATTCTTAGTATATATATTTTCTTCATAATAAGCTTTACTACCCAAATTCAATAAGATGAAATAAAATTCCAGAATATACCTAACAGCCTCCCCCATTCAACCGACCTTCCTCCTCCTCGAGTCCCCATTACCCCCACGCTCGAGACCCCTTCTGCACGAGAACCAGCACGCCACATCCCTTAACTTCCCTTTGCGAGTGCTTGCCCTGCTGCCGAAGTCGCCATCTCGAACCCAGCCTCACCATCTCGATCTCCTCCCTCTTGCGTACGTGAAGGCGTAACTCCCCTCCTACGCGACATTGACAACTCCTGGATTCGAGCCTCACCATGAAAAGAAAACCCAAAATTGACCGCGACTTCCCAGTTTTTTCCCACATGTGCACTCGATTCTGCCTTACTCTCTTCGGTCTCGCGTGCCTTCCTTCGAGCGCGAGTCTCCCTCCTTGCCGCATCGAGATAAGGCTTTGGCACATCACCTCATCGTAGTTGCATCGAACTTCGCTTCAGAGAACTAGGGTTCGATTTTTATTGGGAACGAGATTCGATTTGTGAACGAAAGAAGAAGAAGATATCGACAATCTTATACGGCCATTATTGATTTTTTTTCTTTTTACCGTTTGTTCGGTTGGGTGATTCGAACAAAAGGGGAAAGGAGTGCCCTACACGGTAAGGGACAGGGACTTGAAAGAATGAAAAAGAAACGGCTGATGTGGACAGATTTATGGCTGAAAGAAAATTTGACTAGACAAATATATTTTTATTTAAATTTTAAACTATCTCGATACCGATTCCAATGCATTTATTTACCACACGACCAATTGACAACTCGAAACACTCCGAAATTTGAAACCCGATAATAATGCAATATTATGGATCCAATGGAAATTGTTTCATCGAATTCAGAGACTATGCCTCGAAAGGTTATTTTTAAATGTCAATTTAAACGATATAATTTCAAAACTTAACAAAACACGTCCAAATTCAATTTCAACACTATTACTATCTTCAGTACCATCGATATAAATTTTACATGCCTTCAAATTATTTTAACAAGCTTAAAACTCCAGATTCAACATTTTTACCCAATTCCCAGTAATTAAATCCAAAAATTAAATTTCCAAATAATGATGATATTTGAAATTTAAGTTACGAACTAACTTTTAAATATTAAAATCAATTAAATATCCCAATTTAAATTGTCCAAAATTCTGGGTCGTCATAGTTTATGACCGATTTATATTACTAAAATCCATTTATAAATCAATTTCTACTTAACATTCCATATGGAAATCAATTTCTCAATAAATCCAATTATAGTTCTAAATCTATTCAAAACTCGATTTCGACTTCCATTTATAATTTACGACATATTATTAAAATCAGTTGTTCCAAATTTCTTATATAAATTAATTTCAAAAATATTTATCTGAACCACTTTACAACGTAGTTTAGTGAATTCCAAATCAAATCTTTTATTTAATCCAAACCCATTTCTTATTAAATATTCCAAATTCCATATAAGTATTTCATTTCCAAAAGTCACCTCTGAATTTCATTTAAAATATAAAAATATTATTTACGGTATTTAAAATACCAAAATTAGGGCTAGTGCTACTATAACATCTAATATATCAAATCACACATGATCCATAACAGATTATTCAATCACATCATATATCACTATATATGAAACCATCAATAGTATTTTGAGGAATCGTTGGATCCCTCTAACCTGTTTCCCTGCATCCACGGATGTTATATAACATAAAATTCCAATCTCGCTTCGAGGCAGGATATTGCGGTAATATAGGTCATCCGCTATTATGTAGGGTGCATAGTGTCTCATCCGCTCCAATCAGCGGGAAATATAACCAACTACTAATATATATACTACTATAAATAATGTAACATCCAACTGATAAATTATTATCAATTCATCCAATCAATCGATAAATAATTTTGACTATTCTAAATTAAAACCAGCAATCCAAATGAGTGAGATTTACTCACCTTTATTTTCGAATTTGTTAATCGTTCCAATCCCAAATTTGATCAATTCGTAGTGTTTGTCGCTACGATCCAACATGATTCGTGTTTGTAAATTTTGAACCTCGCATGAATAATTTTACAAATTTTATAAGTTAACAAAGTTTGATCATTACAAATTATACTTTTATTAAATTTAATTAAAATTAATTACATTATACCTTCTTCTCTTCGCGACGAACCTCCACACCTCTTAACCCAGCTCTACCACTGTTTCAATCAATACAAGCTGCCGCTACACATCCAATCGCAGCCACCAAGTTTCCGAGCACACTGCATTCAATTACCAACATACTCACAACCAAAAACTGGTTTGAATCCATTGCCTCGAACGCAATAACTTTCGAACAGTGCATTAGCAACTCTACAATCTTCGCCAATCCATCAACACATATAATTAACCCTAGAACGTGACCCCTGCGACACCCTCTAACACCACAACCAATCACCGAACCCCAAATTTCGAATGCTACCCAGTCATCATCCTTCATCGACTTTGCAACCACCCGCCATCGCCATCAGTTCACATGCCCCCACCAAGCTCGTGCGCCATAAACCCTAAAATCCATTGCGACTGTCACAACCCATTTTTCCATACCAATTTAAACGGACTTTGAAACACTCTTGTTAGTTAAATCGTACGGAAAGACGGATAATAAAAGAAAGAAAGAAGATAGAAATAGAAGGAAGATAGAAGAAAAAGAGAACAAATCAGAAACTCATAGCGGAATGAATAATTTATAATATAAACAAATCTTACATGAAACCAAAACTGTTTCCTTTATATAACATATGCAGGTTATACATCAGAGTTACAACCATTACAACTCGGACAGTTATATCAATCCTGTCCTTGCAATCATAATCACACGACCAAAGGATTACATATAAACAATTACGAGAAATACGTCTCCTGATCCAACTCCTCCTTCTGAAGCTTCCATTCTTCCCGTTAAACCTGGAAATATGCTCGGTCTGACCCAAGCATATAGGAAAACACCAAAGCCCGGGTCAGTCTGGTATACCAGCGTGGGAAAACACAATCAACTTGATTATTAAATTTTGAAAATTCCTTTTGAAAACAAAAGCATCTCGTAAGACCACGCCACAAATAAACATGTCGGATTTTTAACTTACGATAGCTAAAACATTTTTATGAAATCCTCTGATATTATAATAGGGTCTATATACAAATACTTATTAAAATAGCCGAAATTGTTACATTATTAAATTCCAGCTACTAGCCACAGAGTGGGTAATACAAACAAAACTCGTGCAAGGCGCGTAGGGAAAATGGATTACCAACTAATGGCTAGGCACTGGGGTACCACCTGTCACAGTACGTGGCCTAGATCACAGTACCGAGGAGTACGCCCGCTCCCCTGCAACACAAGACCGGAACCATCCCTTACTGGACAGTTTCGAATGAGATCACCCGCGGTTGGGATCAACAACCGCACCACTAAGCCAAAATAAAAAGACAGGGATGACCTTACTCTCAAGTGGGGGCTACCCACGAAGCCTTGCTGCATAACCCCTGATTTTCAGTCATTCCCGTTTGATGAGGCTCGAGGCTAAGCATTACCTTTTTAGAACATATCCCTTAGAATGCTTATCGTCCACCTGACGATGTTCTGAAAGCATTCGTCCATACAAGTTCGTTCCGGGTTTGAACGGAACCGAAGGCACTATTCCTACTACATCCATTTTGGAATCACCCTAAGGATTAGTAGCGTGTAGCCCTTGCACTTCACTGCTCCATCTTCGACTCCAAACTCTTGTCTTCATCCCAAAAACGTATTGTTGGATCGAAGTGGTTTTCAGATTTCAAATCCGATCCCGGTCTCTTTGAAATAACGTTCGCTATTTCCTGGTAAACTCAACCTCGGTTCTTCAGGAAATACTCCGACAAAATGCAAGATCAGAGTTCACCTCCTAACCGTTATTGTACGGGTCTCCTTATAATTCGTCCTAGAGAACAAACGAGTTTATACCTACGGTATAACACCTCGATCGGTAACGTACCATATAATTCTCGAGTCTCCTCTAGATATTTCCAAAGTCAGGTTTTGTCCAATTTTGATAGTCGGTTATTTGACTATCAAAGCAATCAATCAATACACAAAGTTATTTCCCATTGCAACCGTTAAACCTTGTCCACCTTTAAAAAGTCCAAATGAATTATCATTTATTTAAGAAAACTTATTTCATTTGAAATATAAATAAAACTATTTCCTTTCAAATCATACTTATACATTTAGAAATATTATTTTCAAGTTAAATAAATAAAACATTCTTTATAAAGATTATTATAATTATTTGAACTACTTTTATTGAAGAGATGTTAATTTGAAGAAAATATCCTTAAATATCAATAAAAATTGTCCTTTAATGAGTTATTACAAAATTAGTTAATACTTGAAACAATTTAGAAATTATAACTTAAAAAGATTTTCAAAGGGTAGAAATAAATAGCTACTTTAAATATTCCAATATTGATCAATCTTAAAAACATTTCTAAAAATATTATTATTATTATATTACTTTATTTGAAACAAACTAATTTCATAAATAAATTCAAATCGAACAAGGCTCACCAGTCCAAACGGTACTTATCAATTCACATTTCGTAATTCACAATCTCAGACATTCAAATCAATCCATTACCATAGATCGATTCACAATATATTCTCAATATAATTAACAGGCACATAACATATATATGCAAGAACAACAGATTAGAGAATGTCATTACTAGAACAATTATTCAACACAATCAGGTCAATGGCTTACACCCTACACAACAATTATATCAATTATACAGCGGAATGGTGTCATTTCTCGCTGTTCCATTGTCATCTAGTTTAAACAATCTAAATAAATGCAACTAATCAATTGGGATCATTTCAACAGTTTGGCCAAAAGATTATTAAATGGCATTCATTCCCGATTGATAATTAGATCCTATCTAAACAAGCTTATACAAATTCACATATTAACTTCACAATGGATCATACGACGACATAACCTTCGTCGATACAAACCATCCATTTCATAACATTTTATTTATGAAATAATTATAATATAATATGACTTAAGAACTTGAGTTCACTTCAAAGTATAAGTATTAATTTCCTTTTATTATTTCAATTATATTTCACTTTTTAAATTAATCATCCTTGATTAATTATTTCCTAATTACATTAAGTAATTAACTTTTAATTAATTTCACAAATTAATTATTTTAACTATTTCAGCAATTAACCTTTAATTGCTTAATTAATTACATGATCCCTTAATTAATTATTTGATAATCATTTATATTGATTACTTATTTCTCAACTAATCAACCCTTAATCCCCTCATTAATTATTATAAATTTAAAAATCTTAAGCACTTGATTAATTCAAAGCTCAATTATAATGATTTTCTAAAATCATTTTTACTTTACTTAATTTATTCAAATAAACTTAAGTAAAGGAATTTAATTATTTAAATTAAGTCAAATACTAATATCAATTTTACTTAATAACTAAAATTAAGTATTAATATAAACAATTCGTTTATTATTAAAAAAAATCATTGTTTCTAATCAAATCTTAAATAATATTTAAGATTAAAGATATTGTTTTAAAGGTTCACATAAATCATTATAATTGTTAAATGTGAGAAAACAATATAAATCGAAACTCTTTAAATACCAATTTATATAAAATAATAGACTTTATATTAAACAACCGAACCCTAAGACACAGCCCAAAGCAAAACAGGTCGACCATCACAAGCCCAAATAGTCCAACCCAATAAAAAATAAAATCAAACACGGCAGTAGGGCCGAAGCCCAAACCAAAACCAAACAGCCCGAACACAATTCCTATTCCAATCCCTTCTTCCCCAAATCTCGCTGAAACGAAAAATTCCACCTTCAGGAATTCAAAACCCAATCGAAACAAAGACCATCACCTGAAACACCAATCTTCGAACCACGTCGACATCGCCGAAACCAAGTCGTCACTCACCCTTCAACATGACGACGCACACCTCACTCACTGCCACATGCCACCAAGAAACGCGTGCATTGATTCGCGTGCACATGTACGGCTGTAACCTCGGCCAACCCCTTGTCGCGATGCCTCACATTAACTCTACAACAATGCTCGAGTGCAACAAGCCACACAATGAAGCAAATATCACCTGTGATCACAAATTCGTGCTACAGGCCAAAGTTTCCAGTATGCGAAACTCACACACCACCATAAATCCAACTACTGCTTCGAACACTAACCCCAATTTCGAACGTCACCCACCATCATTGATAGCTGACATGCGCTGCTACCCATGGGCCGAAACTGAAAAATTCCGATCGCCTCTGGTCTTCTCAAACCCACCGCGACATGATCAAAGCTTCAACCCTTCCTTAAACCCTAAAACTCCCATGCACGCCCAATCAAAAGCGAAATCGCAAATTTCACCACGGTCATCGCCTTCCCACGTCAGCCAACACCCTCCTGTCCGGGCCGCACCGCCACTCGACGAAGAAATCGCCGAAATTTAATTTTGGAACAGAAAAAGTTCAACTCTGAATTTCTCACACACTAGGTGATTAAAAAACACGATTCAACCTCTAAAAATCCTATTTTTAACAGAGAATCCAACATGCATGCTTGAATCTTTGATTCAAACATTTTGAAATTTCACAAAAAATTGGTTTTTGCTGTAAACCCAACCCAAACTAACTACAAGGCATAAAAAATTAAATAACCAATTTTAACTTGAGCTATTCTAGTGAATGAACATATTTCCAGTTCACAAAATCTTCAAATTCAAGCTAGATCAACAGATTGGGATTTTAGAAGTAAAGTTAAGCATAATATTCACTTTAACAGAGCATGCATGAAAATCTATCTTGAAAACTATAGTTTTCACATCGGTTCTTGCTTCTTTTAAAACTTGAAATTGAATTTTAAAAACTTGAAATCCTTAAACTTGCTTCCAGGATGCTAGATTTCTAAGAAAGAGATTGCTTCAAGATCGTCTCTTTTTAAGTTTTCCAGATTTTTTTTACAGAGAACTTCTACTTGCAGAATTTTCAAAGTGCTGCCATTCTTTCTCTTTTTTTATATGTTTCTGATATTTAAAAATGTGAACTGATATGTTCTTTTAGCTACTGATTTTATAACCTATATAGTTGTAAATTTTTCAATATAACTGTTGAACAGAAATAACCTTTAAAGGCCGAAGTAATATCTTTTTAAAACAGAGAAAATATTTGAAAAGAAACTTACATGATTATGTTGGATTCCATATTTTTTAAATGCCAAGTGTAAGTTTGTTTTACTGATGGAATTGCCTACTTTTTACCCATAGTTTAAATTAGATTAATTTAATTTATTTACTCCTTTTTGTTAATCTACACTTACATTTACAGTAGAAAGTTTTAGAGGTTCATTACTTATTGCTTATACATGCAATTATATTTAAAATTGCAATCAGCCCATACTTAAGGTTAAACCAAGTATAAATGTGATTGTCACTTTTAAATTTAAACAAAAATAAAAACTTAATTAAATAAGATTTAAGGTACGTATCCTTGTTTGTTTTCAAAATAAAGATGAGGAATAAATGAATTAAAATAACCCCCTCTTTGATTAATACTTTTTAGTAAATATATTGTTACTTTAAAAAAAATGAAATAAAATAACAATTATATTTTCATATTATTTTATATCAAATGAAACTTTGATAAAAATAAAAATCTATACCATTGATTAAATTTTAAAATAAATCAAGTCACTCTCCTCTTTATAATATAAAAATATATAATTTCAAACAACTAAGTTTCATTAATATTTATGTATAAATAGATTCTCTTATTTATTTATGTGATTTTTATACATATCAATTTATAACATTTCTCTCAATCAACTATTATAAATTTTCTTTTAAACTTATCATATCATATATATATAATTGTCTTGTTCAAAGTGCATATATTTTTAAGGAAACTTAAAATTGTTTTATTCAATATAAACAATATTGCTGGTAAATACCAAATCAAAGTATAACACTTTCACTAAGAATTTTCATCTAATTTTATTACATAAAAATTTATCATTCTATATATGAAAATAATGGATTCACAATAAATTTAAATTCTTATTATATTTCAACTTTAGAATAAATATATATATTTATCCTTGAAACAAATACATATATTAAATTTAAACAATATATATATATATATATTTTACTTTGAAACAAAATATAATTTTAAGAAATTTTATTTAAATCAACTTAAAAATTTAATATAGTTTTGAAAACCCAAGTTATATTGATTTTAGAAAAATTATATAAAATGATAAATCATTGATTAATGCAAATATTGCATATTAAAATACAATATCATTGAATATTATAAATAATATTCACAACTCGGGATGTCTAAAATCCCGGGTTGTTACAGCGACTGTCTCAACCTCGCCATCGAGCTCCGACGGAGATGCACCCTCTTGTGTCGCATCGCCTTGTCCAGGCGCGATCAATCCATTTTTTTTTCGAGGTTTCATTTTCTTAGAAGAAAGAAGAGGCAGGTATGCGATTTTAAAATGGGAAAGGTGGCTATACGTACAAGGTAAGGTGGTGATGGAGATGTAATAGGGGTTTGACTTTTAAAATTTTATAATATTATATTCAAAATATCTCGTTTTGCATATCTCAAAATCCCAAACTCCTATCAAGGCATGTCGCCTGACATTTCTAATGTTATACCCCTATTCCAAACACAATGGAACTAGTCTCAAGGCCCAATTCAATCGTATGCAGAAGATAGCTTTTTGAAACCAATTATAATATTAATTTTTCGATATTAATTTCAACGCGTTTCTATCTCGTACGACCAAATGGTAATTCCGAACGTTACGAAATTTGAAATCTAATAATAATACACTATTACGGATCCAATGGAACTAGTTTCATCAAATTTCGAGACTGTGCCCCGGATCGGTATTTTAAAGCATCGATTAAATCGATGAAAAATTGAAAAAATCTCTTGAAATTTCAGTTTTAAAAACTTACTAACTCGATTCTAATTCAAATAAAATTTATATCAACATTAGAAATCGTTTCAATTCATATTCAACTCAATTTCAATTATTCACCATTCCCGTATTACGATAAACCGCTATATTTGAAATTTAAATTCCAACCAAAATATTTACATTCAAAAATCAATTTATATTCCAAGTCCAATATTTAAAACCATTTAAATGTTCAAAAATCAAATGAGGGAAAATCAGGGTTATTACATTCCTCCCCCCTTAAAAGAATTTCATCCCCGAAATTGCTAAGTAAAAAAATCCTCCAAACCCCCATTAGCTTGTTAAAACTCGATATTTCACTTTTCTAAATCTTTAGTTCCATACAAAATAATTAGTTTCCATTTCTAAACCAAAATTCCTTATTTCAATTACATTTCGAAATCAAATTATGGTTAACAAATTTTTTTAAATTTTTTCTAACACCCTAATTTTTTCGAATTTTTTTGACAGAATCTCCGTTGTACAAAGAGCCTTTTACAATATGACAAATATGAAAAAACGATATACATCAGCTCTCATGGCCGAAAACCGCAATATATAACAATATTTATATTTTCCATGTGTTAAATAAGCGTACTATATTTTAGCGTTATCAAGCAAGTTCGCTCAATTTATATGCAATTGCACAACCAAAATACAGCCAAATGGTTTTCTTGTACCTGTACTTACTCAATTTAAACACGTAAGTGCCAACAACATGTAATTTAGTGACATTTCATTCGTTTAAATAGTTAAACTCATACTTTGCATAACTAAACATGTTAAACATTATTTATAAGCAATCACAAGGTTCTAATACTAATTTAGTTACTTTAAATCAGTTCATATACCATTTCATTCAATTCGAATGATTCACAACTAAATTTACTTGCATCCAATTCATATTTACACACAATATATTCATATCCATTCCAAATGGATTCTAAACCAATTTATTCGCTTTCCATCTGTTTGCATAATTTTTGTTACTTCTTTTTATGTTGAATGACAGTTCAATCCATGTTATTTGGTGATATTCATTTAATCAAATAACCATTCCAGTTTATAGCTATTTTAGATTAATTCCAAACCAATTTATCAACTTTTTATTAATCCACATTCAATTTATTCACAAAATCTTGTTTTCTCAATTTTATATTCAATAACAAACCAATCCATGCCAATTTATTTATGAATCATCTCATAAATTAGTTACTTAAGTTGAATTCCATACTTATCAACAATATTCCCAAACATATTCAATTTACACTTAACTTGAATTCATTTAATCTTAAGTCATCGCCATTTCAATCTATTTCTATTTAATTCATCAACATTTCAAAATATATCCAATTCGCTTACACAAAAGTCGAATTCCATATACAACTCAAGTTCCATTTTCAACATTCAATTTATTAACTAATTCGTCTAATTAGTCACTTCATTTCTCCACTTCACAATTAGATTTTTATTTCAAAAATCACTTCATTTAGTTGGCTTGAGTATAAATCCATTTTATAATTCAAATTTGGATTTTCATCTCTTCACCAAAATATCAAATCATTTTTATTTTAGTCTTACCATTCCACTTTTTCAATTTATAAATTACACAACTTATTTTCTACAATATTATAAATTCCATGTTGGATTTCATTCAATTCAGTAATTATAACTTATAGTTATATAACCACTTTACTATTTAAATTATATTCACTTCAATTAGATGTCATTTCCAATCCAATTCAACTTTATTTAACTTATCTTAAGTTAAATTTCAGTTCATACAATTCATTTTAACTTACTTAAGTTAAAATTCAATTCCAAAATTCAGTTTTCACACTTTCTCTCCTTATTAATTTCATTCTCAACTTATAACTTCAAAAACTTATTTTCTTTCCGGTTTCGCAAAACCTTTAAATGAATATCCTAGAATCCAACCACCTGGATATATTTCAAATCATTTTGAAATCATAATATATATAGCTCTTTTGGTTTAACAAACCATTTTCTTGGAATTTTCAAAATCAACTTGATTTTTTCCAAAACAATTCCTTCAGAATTTCTAAAACAACACATGTTTACCAAACAAAAATCTCCATATCAAATTACTACAGTAGCAATCCATCACTTAGAAACTCGAAAATGAATTGCAATAATGTCGTGATCATCATCGAAATTATTTTCCAATGACTAAATTGAGTTAAGTGCTATATCACCTTCAAAATCCAAAAAAAAAACATTTTCTATTCAAATACATTTCCATAGTAATATTACCATTATTTATTTCAAAACACTTGGAAAATATTTTCGAAATTTTTGGGATTTAAATTTCCAAATTCTAGTTTGAATCAAATTTTAGTTTTAACTCATTTGTATAATTCATACTTATACCTTTTAATTTGGTTATTTACGACCATTCCAATTTATAATCTTGTTTTGATTATAATAAGTACAACCAAACACATCAAGATACTATAATAATTTCAAAAAATTATTTCTTTTGTATCAAAATATATTTTGGGCAAAATTATTTCATTTACCGACTTTAAAACAATACTATGTCGATTTAACTTGTTCAAATTTTAGAAACCCCTATCGATATAGTTGTCCAGACCACACCGACCAGAATTCATAAACACTCAACCCATAAGTCAACACAATATAAAACAATTTATATTCACAAACAAATATGCGCTCGTATCTATTGATACACTCAAACTCATTCTAGGGTACTACCGACCCTATCTCTAATGAGTAATCCCCACCAAAGCCAAGGTTCTCGCTTAACCTTACGCTCTGATATCATTGTAAATGAATCAAGTTTTTCGACCCTCGAAATCGACGTCAATTGGTTCACTGTATAGCAAGCTGTATATTCAAGCGTCAGAAATAATGATTTACTAGGGGTGAAGAAGAAGAAGAGATAGAAGAAAACAGAAACAACACATAGAATCTCACAAATCGCTGTGGAATAATATATAATAGATAATATCATATTTTTATACAAAAGAACCTTTAGCTATTAATATACACACAATCATCATAGTACAACAATCAATCTAAACATTTATAATAACTTGTCCTTACAAATAATGAATATAAAACATGACTCACACAGCAAAAATAACCAAGTATGTATAATACGCCCGAGAATCCTCCAGCTCGTCTCCTGAGTTCCATAGCATCCTAACCTGAATCTATAATACTCGGTCTGACCCAAGAATTATAATAGAATAACATCCGAGTCAGTCTGAAAAAACAGTGTGAGAAAACACACTCAATTTTGATTATTACTGTTATCAAAATCCTTTGGAAAATAAAGGTATCTCGTACGACCACGCCATACATAAATACGATGAGTTTTTACCTTACGATAACCAGAATGATTTTTTTATCAAATCATCTGATATTAGAATTGTGTCTATAGAAGATAAACTATAAAAAGCGGAAATGCTTGCATCCCACATTTCAGCATAGTTGGTATACAACTAAAACCTTACAGGCTCGTAGTCGATATTGGGTTCCATACAATGACAGGGCTACTGGGGTACTGCCGCTACAGTACAACACTAGAAAAAAGTACCGACGTTGAACCTATCGATCCCTGCCAATACAGGACCGGCCTACCCCTTACAAGATAGTACCGAATATGATCACCACTAATGGGCCTCGAAACGCAACAAGTGTTAGATAATGATGATGATAAATGTCCACTCTAGATGAGTTATGATCATACCCTAATGAGAGCAACCCACATAGCCTTGCTGCATCTCCCATATTTTAGTCATGCCCGGTTGATGAGGCTTGAGGCTACGTATTACCTAAAGAATAACATTCATAGTTGGAATGCTAACACTGCCTTTCAAGCATTGATGCAATGATAGCATTCATCCATACAAGTTGTTCTAGGTCTGCACAAACCGAATCTCCAAATTCACGTCTTCATTATCTTCGAGATATCAAATTCGTAACGCATAAATTAGATCGAAGTGGTTCTTGGATAATTAAATCCAATCCTGGTCTCTTCGAAACGATTAATAAATTTGGCCAGATTTGATAGTCGATTATTTAACTATCAAATTACACGCATAAATAGTCACTAGGCCCATATTTTACTAAATCTTTTCAAAACATTCAATTCAAACATCTTTACACCGATATATATACAAATCTCTTTTGGTATTCCAATGTTTGAAAATAATTTCAAATCCTTATATCCTTAACGGAATATTTTCAAACCATATCAACACTTAGAAAAATATTTCTATACCAATCATTTCACTCTTAAATATTTCCAAAATCCTCCTTTCAATACTTAGGAAAATATTTATAGCATATTTTCCAAGATCATTTTAATATCAAAATTAGGAAATATTTCATATCTTATCTCATAAATCTCCAGAATTTTATTAATTCTATTTACCATTTCAAAAAATCAATTATACTTATTTATAATCTCAACTAACAGTTTATAACTTCTATTATGAATTCAGATTCATTTTCGAAGTTCTCGTATCTAACATTTTGGAAATTTTCTTAAGTCTCCAGAATTCCATTATAAGAATTATATTATCGGATCTCATTCATTAGTTAAAACCGGGTTTACAAATCTCGAGAGTATTTACAAATTCAACCAATTTCCAAAACTTTATATAATAAAATAAGTTTTTTAAGAATAATAATAAATTTTCAAACACATTTAAGTAATTATTTAAAATATGAAAACCCCATCTAAATAAACAATGCTAACAAATTTCCAATTCATTTATAATTTAATACTAATTGATTTACAAAGCTTGCTTACTAAACTATGAATTTATTTCAACAAATTTAAATATTTTATTAACTAACTTTCTGAAATATTTTAATCCAGATAATAGTTTTTAAACTATTTAATAAATAAAAATCCTTTTCTGGGAAGCAAAACTTACTTCTTGGATAAACTATTTTTAAAATTCAACATAGCCGATTTTATACTTATAATCTCTCTCGGTTAATCACAAAACAATTCGCATTTACAATTTCACAACTATTTCCACATTCCAAAATAGAATCCACTATTCCTTTCTATACCGATTTCCATATTTCATTTTAAATTCACTCTGTGAATTTATACTCCCAATTTATCAAATGATAATCATTCCACTTTATTTATAAACATTGTTTGTAACTTCATAAACTCATTCCCAGTTTATAACCAATTTATATTACTGAAATCTATTTATAAATCGATTTCTATTTAAAATTCTATTTGAAAATCTATTTCTCAATAAATCCAATTATAGTTCCAAATCTATTCAAAACTCGATTTCAACCTCCATTTATAATTTACGACATGTTATTAAAATCTATTGTTCCAAATTTCTTATATAAATTAATTTCAAAAATATTTATCTTAACCACTTTACAAAATAGTTAAGTGAATTCTAAATCAAATCTTTTATTTAATCCAAAGCCATTTCTTATTAAATATTCCAATTTCCATATAAATATTTTAATTCCAAAAAACACCTTTGAATTTCTTTTAAAATTTAAAAATATTATTTATGGTATTTAAAATATAGTAGTTGGTTATTTGCTATTATGTAGTTGGTCATCCACAGTAGTAGTAGGTTATATTTCTATATTTATTCCACATAATATCATATTACCACCTTTGAATTTCTTCCACTCCAATCTGCGGGAAATATAACCAACTACTTATATACATATACTACTATAAATAATATAACATCCAACTGATAAATTATTATCAATTCATCCAATCAATCAATAAATAATTTTAACTATTTTAATTAAAACCAGCAATCCAAATGCGTGAGATTTACTCACCTTGATTTTCAAATTTGTTAATCATTTCAATCCCAAATTTGTTCCACTGCGTAGTGTTTGTAGCTACGATACAACATGATTCGTGTTTGTAAATTTTGAACCTTACATGAACAATTTAGAAATTTTATAAGTTAACAAATTTTTTACTTACTAATTATACTTTTATTAAATTTAATTCAAATTAATTACATTATACCGTATTCTCTCGGCGACAAACCCCACAACTCCGCACCCAGCTCCGCCACTGTTTCAATCAATACAACTTGTCGCTACACATCCAACCGCAGCCACCAAATTTTTGAGCACACTGCATTCAGTTGCCAACATTCATACAACCAAAAGCCGGTTCGAGTCCATTTCCTTGAACATAATAACCTTCGAGCGGTGCATCAGCTACTCTACAATCATCGCCAATCCATCAATACAAATCGTTAACCCTAGACCGCGACTCCTGCGACATCCTCTAACAACACAACCAATCATCAAACCCAAATTTCGAACGCAACCCAGTCATCATCCTTCATCGACTTTGCAACTACCATCCATCACCATCAGTTCACGCACCACCACCAAGCTCGCATGCCACAAAACCCTAAAATCCATTGCAACTATCTCGACCATGCCATCGAGCTCCAGCCGAGCGGCACCCTCTTGAGTCGCATCGCCTCGTCCAGGCACTATTGATTCATTCTTTTTATTTCGAGATTTCGTTTTCTTAGAAAAAGGAAGAGGCGGGTATGTGATTTTAAATCGGGAAAGGTGGCTATACGCACAGGGTAGGGTGGCGATGGAGATGTAGTAGGGGTTTGACTTTTAAAATTTTATAATATTATATTCAAATTATCTCATTTTGCATAACTCAAAATCCTTAACTCCTATCAAGGCATGCTGCCTAACTTCCTAATGATATATCCCTATTTCGAACATAACGGAACTAGTCTCGAGGCCTAATTTGATCGTATGCAGAAGGTAGCCTTTTGAAATTTAAATTCATTCTATAATTCCAACCAAAATCTTCATATTCAAAAATCAATTTATCTTCCAAACCTAATATTTAAAACCATTTAAATGTTCAAAAATCAAACGATGGAAAATCCAGGTTGTTACAAAGAATCGCTTAATTTGAAGATGCTTTGAGGGAGATAAGGTCAAAAGAAGAAGAGGTATTTTTGGACTTGAAAATCTGGGTCCGAAAATGAGTATGAAAGAAATATGTTTCTAAACCACTAGCACTCGAATATTGAAGATTTCTTTATTTGGAGTAGTTCAGAGGGAGTTATGGCCATGAGAAAAAGAGGCAAAATTGAAGAAGTGAAAGGGGTATTTATAAGCAAGAACAAAGCAAATTACCTTCATGCCCTTACTCATTTACCCTCCACATCTACTTGCCACATCACCGTTCCACCTCACCTTCATGTACCAAATGCAACAAGCTTGTCCCTTCTTTCCTTTACTTAGCCAACATATTTTTAATGCACATGCACTTATGTTTAAACTTATTTCACTTTACTTTTCTTTCTTTTTCTTTTTTTTTAACTTTTTTTTTTAACTTTAAGTATAACTTTTACACAATAAGTCACATCCTACTTTACATAGTTAAGTATGTAAATATACACTAGTACATCCTACAGATTTGTAAACATATGTGTATACTTATAGTATAAAGTTCACAACGTTTCCAACAACTTTTATTAGGAAAATGAAGTCCGGTCACATTTTCGATTTTTCTTCGAACTATAAATTTTTGTAAACAAATTTGAAAAACTATTTCACCATTATTATTTATTATTTAAAAGAGTTTTATTTTAATTATAAAGTCCGTTATTTGAATATTTAAAATCAAAAAGTGGTGAAATTTCGAGGCGTTGCATCCATTCTTTACGAGCCATCAAGATATTTTTGTGGAAGATGAATCTATGCTTTTGTTGACATTGTAATGACTTTCATCTATAAAATCTGTGTTTTGACTTCTAGTTTTATTATGCTGTTGGTATGCAGGTTTTTGAGCTTGTACACATTTCCTCTTCATCTTTCGTTCCTAAAGATGTTTTAAATAAACTGGTTAGGTTAAAATGAAATTTTTACCTTAGTATTGAAAAGTCTAATGTATCAAAATACTATTTTTTTCATGACCTCCACTACATGTATACACGGTTTCCTAACTTAGATTTTAATTTCATAGGAGACCGAAAAGATCAATATCTTTAAGAGATATGGACTAATTATGAAAAATTGTTATGTGGTGAATTATCCCTCTTTATAAAGAATAGGATTATCGAGGTTTCTCTCCTATGAATATTCCCATCCCCCAAGCTCCCTTTACTGCTACGTTTCCTATTTCTTTTCACCTTTTTAGAAATTCGATATGCTCTTTTACAATTTAAGAATTAACTGGGAAGTACTTTTTATTTAGTTTCAGTTGGATGTAATGATGTTATTTGTATTTAAAATTATCAATAAAGAACTTTATTTATGTTATTTCCTTTTACTAAGTGCCTGCTTTTTTTACATTTTGATTTATGATTAAGATCTGCTTTTATCTCTCGACGACCGTAACCTCACCTAACATCTCGATAGTACTCAGTCTAAGTTAAT
Organism: Allium cepa; assembly: GCA_030765085.1. Lineage (NCBI taxonomy): Eukaryota > Viridiplantae > Streptophyta > Magnoliopsida > Asparagales > Amaryllidaceae > Allium > Allium cepa. The sequence goes on from CM060929.1 coordinate 445,368,680, forward strand.
TTCAGATATGTAGAATCGTTTTTCTCATCCTACTTTGGGATTATCATCAATTAATAATGCTGAAGTGAATAAGTGGTTTGATAAATACATTCAACTGAAGTCTATATTAAGAGCTATTCAAGAAGCGATTGCTAAGTTCAAAAAGAAAATTTATTCTAGATATAAAGAAATTCAAGAATTAATGGGGAAGTTTAATTCAAGATTTCATCCTTAACAATTAGAATACAATTCTAAAATTGCTCAACTTAACCAACACATATTTGACTTAGAGATTGATTTGTCAAGGCCTAAGAATGAGTTGCCATCTTACGAGCTTACTCTAATCGAAGAAGAAAGGGACTTCCTACCCCTACTCCAGTTCATTCTTCTAAAAAAGCTTCTTTGCAAACCTCTTTCTCACTTTGGGATCGTTCAAGATACAACAACAATCTTACCGCTTCTCCCTTAGTATCTCCATCTTCAAAGGATAACTCCGGTGAACGAATTAGATTGAGTTAAACTTTAAGTTTGATTATATTAGAACATAAAGGAGTATCGATATTAGAAATACCCTAAAGTGTTTTCTAATCTTAGGCCTGAAGTAGAAACTTTGAAATATGAAAGGAATGAGCTTACTTTGAAATTTCAAAATCTTGAAATTAATCATAAAGGTTTGTCCCATTAAATTTCTCAACTGAATGTTGATAACAAGACTTGCAAAAGACAATAACTTCTCAAGTTGACTCCACAGGAGAGGAAGTCAAAGAAATATCTACTAGTGGTGGTTCAGCACATTACTAATCCTTCTTTGGTAGTAAAGACTTTAATGAAAGCGGTAAAGGAATTTATAGGCCAACTAGAATTGATGTGATTCTTTACCTCTAGGGTATCTCAACTTGACTCTTTAGTAGATTACTTGATCAAAGTTATCATCATTTTTAATTCAAAGATTGATTTTTCATATTTCGGTCCAAAAAGCAACGTCGACTAAGGAAGGCTGTTACCTCAATCTATCAGAGATATCAACTCTTCTTCTTATATGGTTGCTCGGATGTTCTTAAAGACGTAGGTAGGCCTTATATTCTATATAACATTACTGGTTCACTTAGAAAAATCCATTCCTTTATTTTAGAAGTTAAAGGGAAAGGGAAAGAGTTTGTGTACCAATATTATCTACTTCCACATCCTCCAAAGCCATGATTTTTGTAAAAGCTATCCTAATGACTTAGTAATTGTTTGTAAAAGGATTATAACTTGTAATTATGAAAAAATTCAGGTAATGTTAATGCATTTTGTAAACTATCATTTTGCATAATAGTCTTGCAATGAACTGCTTATCTCTTGTGCTTCTTGATATGATAGTTTCAGTTCTTCTCTATGTTTGTCGTTCAAATTTTTCCCTTGGCTAGCCATTCTTTGTTGTTTGGGTAGTTGCTTTAGCGGGCTTGAAAGCGGGACCAAAGGTATTGACCATCTTCCTTAGATGGATGCTTTAGCCAGGCCCGAGATGGGAACAAGGCTTAGTTTGACCATCATTCTTTGTATGGGTGATTTTGGCTGGGGTAGAAGCGAGACCGATTGCTTAATTGACCATCTCCCTTGGATGGCTGCTTTGGCCAAGCCTGGAGGCGGGACCAAATGCTTAATTTTACCATTACTCTTTAAATAGTTCCTTTAGTTTGATCTAAAAGCGGGAACAAAGGCTTAATTGACCATCTCCCTTAGATGGATGCTTTGATTAGGCCCGAAAGAAGGACCAAAGGCTTAATTTGACCATTACTCTTTGAATGGGTCCTTTGGTCGGGCGTAGAAGCAAGCCAAAAGCTTAATTGACCATCCCTTTTGGATGGCTACTTTCGTCAGTCCATAAGGTGGTACTAAAGGCTTAATTTTTTATTATTACTTTCGAAAATTCAACATTGTTGGATGTTGACTTTTACCATTATGAGTTGAAAGGAGGTATATAATGTCATTATTCAGGGTTTTTTCTCATTTTCCTTTTAACACCTTGACAAATCATATTTTACAAATTCCTGTAACTCTCCTTGTAACAACTCGCCTTTTTAGACCCTCTAGTTCAATGCTTGAATCGACATTGACGCGATGAAAGCTAAAGAAGACAAGTCATAGGATATGATAATAAGAAAAAGAATATGGTTCTAGGTAATAATAACAAATGGAAGCAAAGTATGATATATCAATAACCATGACCAATTCATAATGCCATGGTATTTACATAATCTCATATACATGTCACGACCCGACTTTCATCTACCAAAAAGACGCATCATGAATTAAGAAAGAAAAGGATAGAAAGAGAAAATATAGAGAAGAAAGAAGAACCAATATCAGAATCTCAACAGCGGAACGAATAAATTATATTAATAACACAAGTATTACATAGTATACAACCCTTATCAGAGTTACACAGATTATACATCACATACTAGACAGTTATAAACACCTGTCTAGTTATTACAACACAAATACAACTCAGAGAAACCAACATAGCGGAACACTATGTATATCTACAACGCTGAAGCCTCCTGCTCCATTACTCTTCTACAATTCATCAAACCTAACCTGAATCCCTCGACTACTCATACATAATATGAGTACCCGAGAGTTTAATAAAACCGAAAATAAATACTTGGGTCAGATATGGGTCTGGTGTAAGTAAACGGGTTAAAGTTGCTTGATTTTGAAAAACCTTTGAAAAAAAAAGTATCACGTAAGACTTCCCACACATAAACATGGAAAAGTTTTTACCTTACGCTAACCAAAACATTTGTTAGGAAATCCGGTGATATTATAATAGGTCTAGGGTTTTCAAGTAAATATGAAATAGCCGAAATTGTTACATGATTAAATTCCAGCTACTAGCCACAAAAGTGGGTAGTACAATCAAAAACGTTGGCACTTATTGGATTTTGGATTCCATACAATGGCAGGGCTACTGGGGTACCGCCCGTCACAGTACGGGGCCTAGATCACCGTACTGAGGATTACTCCCAATCCCTTGCAACACAAGGCCGGAACCATCCCTTACGGGACAATCCCGGACAATACAACCTCGGCAGTTGTCGCGAATCAACTGCCCCACACAGCCGAATATAAAGGTACTTCTAGACAGGGGAAAATCTCGTCCTACTTGGGCATGACCCACTTAGCCTTGCTGCACCTCCCCTGTTTTAGCCATTCCCAGTTGATGAGGCTTGAGGCTACAATTACCTTTGTAGAACATATCTCTTAGAATGCTCATTGTCCATCTGACGATGTTTTGAAAGCATTCAATCCATACAAGTTTGTCCCGGGTTCGAACGAAACCGAAGGCATTATCTCGTTACACTCATTTTAGAATCACCCTCAAAGTAAACGACGATAACCCTTGCACTCTGAATCTTCATCTTCACTTGAGATTCACGACTTATTGTTAATTTGGATCGATGTGGTTTTCGGATATCCAAATATGGAAAACCCGTTCCCGGTCTCATTGAATCCAAAACGTATCTTTTAGGTCCAAGTTGTTTTAAAGTTTTAAAACAATTCAATTCTATTATCTATATACACACAGATAGATAATTCCCATCATCACAATAGATAATCAACATTGTCATCATAAACAGATAATCCATATAATCATCACAAATTGATAATCTACACTATCATCACCAATAGATAATTCATATTGTCATCATAATGCAACCAAAGCATCCATATCACACAACATTATTTATCTCATATCTGAGATTCAAACCATTCAAGGAAATCTACATCATCCATATATAAACAAGGATTATTAATCACACCCTTTATAATTAATTTAAAATGAATTAAATTAATTATTTCATCTCTAATTAATCTAAAGTAAATTAAATTAATTACTTCATTTTATAAATCCTGCTTATATAACCATTAATTAATTACAAATCAATCAATCAATTAATTAACCTCTAATTAATCCCTTGATTAATCATCCTTGATTAATTATCCTTTAATTACATTCAAGTAATTATCCTTTAATTAATTTCACAAATTAATTATCCTTAACCAAAAACAGTAATTAACCTTTAATTACTTCATTAATTAATTAAATATAATTAATTAACTATAATTAATTACACTAATCCTTAATTAATTACGTTAATTAATTACTTTAAACACTAATAATTGATTAATTAATCTTAATTAGTCAACCTTAATTACATCATTAATTATATAAATTAATGATCCCTAATTATATTTTAATTAATTACTTTACATTATTTAAATTAATTAGATTAAGTAATTAATCTTTAATTAAACACAATTATTAATCATTCTTGATTAATCACATTCAGTATTTAACTACCTTAATTACTTATTTTAAATGAATTAATTATTCCTTAATTAATTCTCTTAATTAATCCCTTGATTAATTTCACAAGGTAATTATACTTAAATTACTTCCATTCACAAATTATCCTTTAACAAATTACATCCAGTAATTATCTATTAATTACTTCCCTAAGTAATTATACTTCATTAATTACATTAAGTAATTTCTTATCAAACCATCCATTGATTATTCTAAATTAATTAAACTGAATTAATTAACTTAAACTAATCAAATTAACTCAATTAATTACAATGAGTAATTAATTCCTTAATTACTTTCATTAAGTAATTACACTTAAACAATTTCATAAATGACTATCCTTAATTAATTAATCTAATTAATTATCAAAATTAATCACATTAATTAATTATTAAATAATCTTAAGTTAATGACCTTCATTAACTATTAACAATTCTTTAATTACTTTTCTTAAGTAATTAACTTAAATCAACTATTATTAGTTACAAATTTAATTAATCTTAATTACTTAACTTAACCTTAATTAATTTATTCAAACCCTTAATTAATTAAATAAATAAATTATCTTATTTAAATTACCTTACTAATTTAATGAATCATAATTCATTAAATCTTTGATTTACTTTAAAATAAAAGCATTTCTTATTAATGATAAGTTATCATTAACAAAGCAATTTAAAACAATTTACTTTTAAATTTACTTTCAAATTTCATTTTAAATTTAAGATTTAAAATGAATACAAATTTAACTTTAACAAAGTTTAAAAACAATTTAAAAACCTTTTAATTACATGTTAAAGAAATACTTACCTTATAAAAGAATTTTAAAAAACGTTCACAAAATTCATTTGAAATTCAAACCATTAAAATTATACTTTAAACATTCAAAGTAGTTAAAACAATTTAAATTTTAAATACTTTATTTTATTTCAAAACTGGGATACAAATTCATTTTGAATCCAGATTTAAACTTAGAATTAAAATTTGTTTTAAATCTTTACTTTCAGATTTTAAAATTATTTTATAATACACTTTAACAATTTAAAGTTGTTAAAACATTTTATTTTTATAAAACTTATTTATTTTAAAACTTGGATTCAAACTCATTTTGAATCCATACTTTAAATTAGGTTTTAAACTTTGTTTAAACTTGCTTTCAGATTTAAATTTAAATTTAAATTTAAAACAGACAGGTTTTAGAAAAACCTGTAACAACTATTACCCGAGCCCTCTTCAACTACTTCAAGTAAAACCTTACGTTACTTCGAGCAAATACTCGAATTACTCAAGATAAACTCAAGTCCAAAACTCTGCAACACCAAACTTTACCCCTTTTAAACTCATTTAAGTTAAATTTCAAAACGTGTATTATTATGATTTCCTTTTGCCAAAATAAAATCTGGGTACTGCAAATTTGAACTAACATCCCTGACAACAAGATCGACCCGAGCTTTTCCATCAAAAACCTGAGTGAACTCACGAGAAACTCTCGCTTTCCCCCAACTTCTTCGAGCTTATCACCAAAACACTTGAACACGAACTCGAGAAAAAAACATCGTCTTCCCAAACCCATCGAGCAAATGAAACAAAACCTAATCTCGTGCACGTGCACGATAGTTCGAACGTCACTGCTACCCTGCCGACGACGCCTCCAAGTCAACGATCTTCTCGTCATCTCGTATGACCCCAAAAATATCGTAATATGATAGCAAAATGAAAATTCACTGATCGATCAAAAATTTGGAACAAACACTCGACCCCAAAACCACTTCGCCGACGATGATCTTGACACCGAAGCTCCTGCCACTTAATCCAGAGCTGCGCCTCGCACCCAATCAACGATCCCTCATCACGCGATCAATCCCGATGCTTCCCAGTCGACACATGACCTCAAGAATCAATGCCGACCCAAAACTGCACACTAAACCCTATTCTGCCATCGATCGTCCTCCACGACCATCTAGGTGTCCTTCCACTATTTTTCCAATGACCACCAATCTACTCGCCACCTCCATCCTTGGTCCTGACCAAAATCATCTCTCCGTTCGACGCAGATTGACTAATATCCAATTTCAGATCAACACAGAAAATCACCATATCTCCAAACTATAAAATTATGATTTTAACTCCTAAATTCATTATTTTCTGCCATGGATACAATCATGCAATCCAAATCTAAAATTGAATAGGTTGATTTTTAACATATATAAATATTTCACTGTTATTTCAAATTTTAAAATTTATTTGCTAAATTATAATTCCATAATTTATTTTATACTTGATATTATAATACAACAAATATCTTTTATTCAAAAATCAAAGGGCAAGTATAAATTAAATTTAGAGATAAGAATTCTTTTTTTTAAAAATCAACAGGTGCCTGGAGTACAAACAGAGAAGCAGATGTACTGATGATTTCACAAATTCAACTTTAAATATACATGCATTCACATCGTCGAACATATAAACATTTTAAATCTATGTTACTGCAACATTTATCACTGATATCAATATAACCTCAGATTTAAAAAATTATCTTTAAAATAAAATTTACTCACCTGAAAGATGATGAGAAGATTTTTTAAAAACTGAGATGCTATGTTGTTTGAACTGAAAATTTGCAACAGGGAAAACTTGATCCTTGAAAACTAAGATGATTTAGGCTTTTGAAACTTCATGCTAAAATTTATTCTTTGATTGATGAACTGGAATTTCTGGTTACAGGAACTTGCAAAGAAAACTACAATTTGGAAAAGGGATGAACTTGAGATGAAACTGCTTGATTATCTGCTACAGGACTTTTTGATGTTTGAAAATGCTTGCATGCCTTGATTTTTGATTTGCAAATGATAACAGGTTTGCTTATTTTGATATTCTCAGGTTGAAAATGATTTTTTTTTGTAGGCTTTGATTTAGAAAATGAATTGCAGGTAATGATTTTATTCTCTGGTTTGAGGCAATGAATTACAGATTTTGAAATGAGATTACAGACTTTGATCTACATTTTGGTTTGAGGGGAAATGATTTCCAGATTTGAGAAATATGCATGCTGAAGTTTTTTTTTTCTTTTTTTCTTCTTCTTAGTTTTGGGAAAAAAAGAATAGAAAAGAAATGAGAGAAAGAAAGCATATATTTTATATAAGTAAATTTGTAGCTTATTTAAAATAAAAGAAAAACCAAAATAATAAATGACACTTGTACAATCTACTTAACACTTGTCATTTGCCTTTGCTTGTAAATCAACACTTGTTATATTAGGCTAATATAAGTACACTTGTCTGGTAACAACCCGCATATTTATCGATTTTATATTTAAATATTTTATTTAAATATTTTGTCGTTAATCGGATATTGGTCCGAAAAGCTAATTTTTGCAAACGGTCAAATTAGGACTCGAGACCACTTCCATTGAGTTCGAAATGCTTTACAACTTTTTTAAGTATAAACATTGATAGGTTTGGAGTTAGTGGAATTTCACTTACTTTTCCCGCTTTGGACTTTGGGTTCGATTAGCCATTATAACTTAAACCCACTTCTCTCCTTCTCCTCACTCTTCATAAATTCCTAGCAAACACAAACTTTAACATTAATGGTGAGTGGAAAGGGAAATTAGAAACTCCAAGCCTAGGTTTCAACTCCAACTCCATCATTCAACTCCAAATTCAAGGAAAAGCATTGGATTCAAGCTTGTAGTTGCTTCTCCATTCACCTTCAAGCTTTACCTTCATAATTTGGTGAAAAGGTGAGATTTTTATCTCACATTCTTGCCTATAACTATCATGGATGTTTGGGAATGATTTCCTATCCCTTTAGCATGTACATCTGCATTTGGTTTGGATTGGATTGGCCAAAAACTCCAATTTTTAGTGTTTTTGGTGAAATTCTGCACTTAGGCCGTTCTGCCTATGCTAAGTCATTCGCGTGGAAAAGTCTCGGCCTTCAAGTAGCTCGTTTCTGGCTTTAAATCGTTCTACAGCCTTAGGTCGCTCGGCACTAGGTCGTAGGTTGTGGGGCTTTAGGTCGTAGGTCGCTCGGCCATGCTTATTTCGTTAAGTCGCTCGGCATTTAGTGGTTAGGTCGTTGGACTCTTAAGTCGTTACACCACTAGGTCGTTAGGTCGTAGGACCTTAAGTTGTTATGCTCAGTGGTGTTTGGCCGTAATACGTTGGTCTCCTAGGTCGTTTGGCCTTTATATTATTAGGTCGTTCGACCTGTTTTATTTTAACCCCCTTAGCTCGCGCTCCTTTAGGTCGCAGGACCCTTAGGTCGCATCATTATTAGGTCGCATGACCTTATAAACCGTTAGGTCGCATGACCTTATAAACCGTTAGGTCGCAAGACCTTATAAACCATTAGGTCGCGTGACCTTATATCCCGTTAGGTCGCGTGACCTATATACCATTAGGTCGTTAGACCTTATTCTCCAATAGGTCGCTTGCCCCTTTACTTCGATAGGACGCTCGGCCTTGTCTTCATTTTAGGCCGCGTGTTTCACTAGGCCGTTAGGCCTTTACCTCGTTAGGTCGTATGTCGCTCGACCTTGTTACCTTGTTAGGTCGCGAGTCCCTTAAGTCGCTCGCCTCTGTTAGGTCGCTCGATCCTATCCTCCCTTAGGTCTTCACTAGGTCGAACCCCGTAGCGGGGGTGTTGCCCCTGCACCCCCACCTTGGGGGTTGCCACCCCCCTGGACCCTCCCTCCGTAGGGGATCTTATCTGAAAAACATTCAACGGAACTTGCTTTGTTGAGATGCCGAATTGACCATTCTTCGAGACAAACTATCTTGGGCTTCTCGGTCGATTTTATGGTATCACGGCCTTGCTAAAAAGGCGGGATAACAACTTTAGAAATATGAAGGTTTTAATACTAGTAGTAAATATCAAAACTGTTTCATCAAAACAATTTTAACTCTATTTTACTACAAAGCTCTTTCCTTAAACCATTTTCCAATCTACTAGTATATACAAACCTTTTCCTTAAAACCTTTTGTGACAATCTTCTAGTGAAGATCTACAGCTTGTTCGTAAAAATTTAAGTTAATCAAGTGGTTATGGGACATGAAGCTAAACTCATATATTTACTGACTTGGTGAGATTGACACTACTTGATGATCATGACTATCATTTTTGTGTTTTAGACTAGCAACTATGCGATGTCTCTTTGTCTGCGAGGGAGACTAGACCCCGCTCTTATGATGTTTCGCCATCGCATTTGTGTGATGTTTCGCCATCACATATGTGGGGTAGCGCCCCACGGTCTTCGGGCCATTCGTGTGTCAAAATTAATGGCTTGCAACCATGAAAAAGCGTCTCGCTTTGTGTTACACGTGTAGGTGAGTTTTCATGCTTCCATTTTGTGACTTTTCATGCTCCTATATTGTGATTTCTGGATTTCTTGTGTAGTCTTATGAAATTTGTGCTTCACCTATTTTCATGACTTTCATTGTTATGATTTTCCAGCTTTTATGTTTTGGTGAATTTGTGTGACATCACTTTTTTTTAGGTGAATTTGGATCTTTTAGAAGATTCTTTTGATATTGTTTGATCTCTTGATGATCTTCATTTACATGCTTATCATAGCATGTCTTTATGGTTACTATATGTTCTTGCCATATTTATTGTTTTATATCATGTTATCTGATATTTATAGCTAGACTGATCCGTTTATTATTTTCTTATAAATAATACTCGGGTTAGACCGAGATGTTACAGGTGCTTCTGCTTGACTTCTCCCCCAGGGATTTACTACTCTGACTTTTGGCTGACCATTTAGATTAGCAGTTTTTGTCGTTTACACTTGAGATATAGACTCATAGATGTATTCTTTTGTATAACACATGTTGTTATTGTTTTGTGTATGTTGTCCTTTCATGACCACTACTCTGATGTACACTTTCATGTGTTAGTTATATATTCATATTTTTTTCCGCCTTTCTGATATGGATGTCTGTGACTGATTGTGTTATGTTTATTTCTATATTTGTTTCCGAAGATTTATTTATATCCACCGTGTGATAGCTTTGAGTTTGTATCGGTATGTCGGACTTCCTCCTTAAATGAAATGCATGCTATACTATCTGACATATCGGTGCTCGCACAAAAAAGTTACATGGATGGTCGCTCCTCAACAGCCTTATTCTCCGCGCTAGTTGACAGCATTACTCCGTTGTGTTCTTGGCTTGCGTGGGTATTGAGGTGGGGCGTCACATGTATTATAAGTAATTTTACTTATTTTATATTTATTTTAAAAGTAAATAAAGGATTTTATCCCTTATTTAAATGTATATATTTAAATTTCTTTTTTTTAAAAACTATAATAAAACAAATTATACACAAATAAAATTTATACATATATTTTTAATTCAAATATTTTAAAATATCTAACTTTTGAATTTTGAATTTTAAATCCAAATTCAAATTAAATCCAGAATCCAATTTAAAATCAACAACATGTCAAATTTTGAAATTATCAATTAAATTTTCTTTAAAATCTATTTATAAAAATAACACATTATTATTGTTGTTTGAAAACAACAATTTGCTAATTTAAAACAATTTATACAAAAAATTATCTCTTTATTTGTAATTTACTTATATTACTAAATGAATTAATGATCATATGTAAATTATATTTCAAAATTTATATTTAAAACTTCTAATCATATTTATCAAGCAATATTTAAAAAGAAAAACAAACTTTTATGTTAATCTTATTTAAACTTAAACTTAAGCTTTAAAATATTTTAAACAATTAACATTTATCTTAAGTATTTTAAAACCATAGAATTATTTATTAAATAGTTTTTTTTAAGTTTCATATTATATGTAATCATAATTTCCAAGTTACCAAAATATGTTAGAATTTGAAATCAAGATTTTATTTGTAAACTTCAAATCAATGCTTTTCAATTTACAATATATATATATATATATATTATAAATAGAAAGCAATTTATTAGCTTTTAGAAGATAAAATTCACCAATTAAATATCTATTTAATTGGATTACTAAATCAACTCAAATTATATTAACAAAATTTATCAAATCAATTTAATTTTAAATACAGATTATTAAATTGATATTGCCAAAATTTTCGGGATATCACATCCTCCGCCCTTAAAAGAATTTCATCCCCGAAATTTAAAAGCAAAGATAATTTAATAATCTCATCAAAGATTTTATTTTAAAACACAAGCATATATCAATCATATGCTAACAACCATTGCAACCAATTTATCCAATCAAATAAATTTAACTATCCAGACAAAATTTTGGATAGAATTTTCTCGAGTTTCCCAAGTATAAATACCGGAATACTCGCTCTACAGATCAAACAATCAACACTACTAAGCTATAGAGCTACCACTCATCTAGATCTGTAGAAATAAATAGGATATCATACTACACTCAAGTCTGACTCAACCACCAAACCTTCCTGGACAGCTGGTTCCACAACCAGAGATACACGTACTCCCTCAGAGATACGTGAAACACATCGAATCCCGGTTATCCAAATTGGCAATTCAACTCTTGAAAACCAAAGCGCTTATCCTACCAAAACATAGAAGAGATCTAAAACACCACGGAGCTAGCTTTCCAGTTTTACCTAAAACTTATAGCTCCTTGGATCAGAGAAAATTTATCCAAAATCAAATCTCCTACTCCAGAATCTAAATTTCTCCGTCTCTTATCCAGAAAACTCTTCGGATGATTCTAGGTTGCCTACATCCTCCCTGATCAGCTCAACCCTTGCTGATACCTTAAGAAACAATCTAGATCAAGACAACTCAACAAAATGATCCTCCCACAATCAATCCAAATCAAGGACACAACCCCTTATTCACAAACATTAGAAGACTGATCTTACTTCTTCTATCCGGAAAAGACAAAACAGATGCACTCCCAAAATGCTTCCGCTGCACAACTCTGATCTGGAGTAGAAGAGAAATGCTGATGATGAACACGAGCACAATCTGGACAAAACATCCCAGAATATGGTTCAACATATCCATAGAGAAAACTCAGAAGTTCCACCAAAACCCGAACTGCTTCACCAAACTCTATCTCAAGGAACCATCATTCTACTAAGCTGAACCACCGGAATCATTCCTGGAATCCAGTCGATAAGGAAACTCAATCTCCGGATGCTAGGGCAAACCTCTGTCTTCCCAGAAGACATCCAGAGAAATCTTCAATAACTCAAAAGAACACTCAAACTATCGCAACTCTCTTTTGCGATCAACCAAGCCTAATATCCAAAGAAAACTGTTCTCTCTTTACCAATCAGAACAACTTACGCTTATCTAGCCAATCCATCGAAGAAATGGATCCACTCTGCTGCTTCTGAACTCCACCTCCGAAAAAACTACTTAGCTAAAGACCTTCTCGCCGACACCCAGAATACTCCGAGCTGCACTGCTGACATCAATGCCAAAGACTTCCTAATCCAAAGCTCTTCGAGAAATTCGGACCTCAAAGCCAACCATCACACCCTGCTGAACCTAGCCAGAACACCGGAGCAGACACACTTCCTAAAACTCGCTTCAAAAGAAAACATCTTCGGAGACAATCCATAGTCACTGTGTCTGATCACGCAGCTACTACTTCCTAAGGTATCAAGATACCATTACTCACTTCTGCTCAGCCGACAGATCCAAACTTTCACTTATCCCAACTCACTTCAAAGATGGACTCCGAACCTTAACAGGTTTCCTTCAGAGATCGATGAAATCCTTTCACCACAGCAAAGCTCACCCAAAACGGTATTAGGTCTACAGTCTCGACAAATACACTTCCAACCTTAAACATTTAAACTCCAACCAATGGTAGTAGTCGTCTTACAAACACCACTACCTTATCTACCTTTATAACTTATATTGGAAAACTTGTACAGGTAACCCAACAAATACGTAGATATATATATATATATATATATATATATATCAAAATTACAAATATGCTCTCTCAAGAAAGAAAACACTCCAAAGCCTAGGTATACACTCAACCTAGCGCTCTTATACCAACTGTCACGACTCGACTTTCATCTACCAAAAAGACGATTCATGAATTAAGAAAGAAAAGGATAGGAAGAGAAAAGATAGAGAAGAAAGAAGAAACAATATCAGAGTCTCAAAAGCGGAACGAATAAATTATATTAATAACATAAGTATTACATAGTATACAACCCTTATCAGAGTTACACAGATTATACATCACATACTAGACAGTTATAAACACCTGTCCAGTTATTACAACACAAATACAACTCAGAGAAACCAACATAGCAGAACACTATGTATATCTACAACGCTGAAGCCTCCTGCTCCATTGCTCCTCCACAATTCGTCAAACCTAACCAGAATCCCTCGACTACTCATGCATAATATGAGTGCCCAAGAGTTTAATAAAATAGAAAATAAACACTTGGGTCAGACATGGGTCTGGTGTGAGTAAACGGGTTAAAGTTGCTTAACTTTGAAAAACCTTTGAAAACAAAAAGTATCACGTAAGATTTCCCACACATAAACATGGAAAAGTTTTTACCTTACGCTAATCAAAACATTTGATAGGAAATCCAGTTATATTATAATAGGTATAGGGTTTTCAAGTAAATATGAAATATCCTAAATTGCTACATGATTAAATTCCAGCTACTAGCCACAAAAGTGGGTAATACAATCAAAACCGTTGGCATTTATTGGATTTTGGATTCCATACAATGGCAAGGCTACTGGGGTATCGCCCGTCATAGTACGAGGACTAGATCACCGTACCGAGGATTACTCCCAATCCCTTGCAACACAAGGCCGGAGCTATCCCTTAATGGACAGTCTCGAACAAGACAACCCCGACAGTTGTCGCGAATCAACTGTCCCACACAGCCGAATATAAAGGGACTTCCAGACAAAGGAAAATCTCGTCCTACTTGGGCATGACCCACTTAGCCTTGCCGCACCTCCCTATTTTAGCCATTCCCGGTTGATGAGGCATGAGGCTACGATTACCTTTATAGAACATATCTCTTAGAATGCTCATCGTCCACCTGACGATGTTTTGAAAGCATTCAATCCATACAAGTTCTGCTCGGGTTCGAACGAAACCGAAGACAATATCTCGTTACACTCATTTTGGAAGCACCCTCAGAGTTAACGATGATAACCCTGCACTCTGAATCTTCATCTTCACTTGAGATTCACGACCCATCACTAATTTGGATCGATGTGGTTTTCGGATATCCAAATATGGAAAACCCGTTCCCGGTCTCATCGAATCCAAAACGTATCTTTTAGGTCCAAGTTGTTTTAAAGTTTTAAAACAATTCAATTCTATTATCTATATACACACAGATAGATAATTCCCATCATCACAATAGATAATCAACATTATCATCATAAACAGATAATCCATATATCATCACAAATTGATAATCTACATTATCATCACCAATAGATAATTCATATCGTCATCGCAATGCAACCAAAGCATCCATATCACACAACATTATTTATCTCATATCTGAGATTCAAACCATTTAAGGAAATCTATAACATCCATATATAAACAAGGATTATTAATCACCCCTTTTATAATTAATTTAAAATGAATTAAATTAATTATTTCATCTCTAATTAATTTAAAGTAGATTAAATTAATTACCTCATTCTATAAATCCTGCTTATATAACCATTAATTAATTACAAATCAATCAATTAATTAATTAACCTCTAATTAATTCCCTTGATTAATCATCACTGATTAATTATCCTTTGATTACATTCAAGTAATTATCCTTTAATTAATTTCACAAATTAATTATCCTTAACCAAAAACAGTAATTAACCTTTAATTACTTCATTAATTAATTAACTATAATTAATTACATTAATCCTTAATTAATTACCTTAACTAATTACTTTAAACACTTATCATTGATTAATTAATCTTAATTAATCAACCTTAATTACATCATTAATTATATAAATTAATGATCCCTAATTACATTTTAATTAATTACTTTACTTTATTTAAATTAATTACATTAAGTAATTAATCTTTAATTAAACCACAATTATTAATCACTCTTGATTAATCACATTCAGTAATTAACTACCTTAATTACTTCATTTTAAATGAATTAATTATTCCTTAATTAATTCTCTTAATTAATCCCTTGATTAATTTCACAAAGTAATTATACTTAAATTACTTCCGTTCACAAATTATCCTTTAACAAATTACATCCAGTAATTATCTATTAATTACTTCCCTAAGTAATTATACTTCATTAATTACATTAAGTAATTTCTTATCAAACCATCCATTGATTATTCTAAATTAATTAACTCAATTAATTAACTTAAACCAACCAAATTAACTCAATTAATTACAATGAGTAATTAATTCGTTAATTAGTTTCATTAAGTAATTACACTTAAACAATTCCATAAATGATTATCCTTAATTAATTAATCTAATTAATTATCAAAATTAATCACATTAATTAATTATTAAATAATCTTAAGTTAATGACCTTCATTAACTATTAACAATTCTTTAATTACTTTTTTTAAGTAATTAACTTAAATTAATTATTATTAATTAAAAATTTAATTAATCTTAATTACTTAACTTAACCTTAATTAATTTATTCAAACCCTTAAATAAATAAATAAATAAATTATCTTATTTAAATTACCTTACTAAAATGAATCACAATTCATTAAATCTTAGATTTACTTTAAATAAAAACATTTCTGATTAATGATTACATTATCATTAACAAAGCAATTTAAAACAATTTACTTTTAAATTTACTTTCAAATTTCATTTTAAATTTAAGATTTAAAATGAATACAAATTTAGCTTTAACAAAGTTTAAAAACAATTTGAAAACCTTTTAATTACATGTTAAAGAAATACTTACCTTATAAAAGAATTTTAAGAAAAGTTTACAAAATTCATTTGAAATTCAAACTATTAAAATTATAATTTAAACATTCAAAGTAGTACAAACAATTTAAATTTCAAATACTTTATTTTATTTCTACACTAGTATACAAATTCATTTTGAATCCAGATTTAATCTTAGATTTAAAATTTGTTTTAAATCTTTACTTTCAGATTTTAAAATTATTTTATAAAATACTTTAACAATTTAAAGCTGTTAAAACATTTCATTTTCATAAAACTTATTTATTTTAAAACTAGGATTCAAATTCATTTTGAATCCATACTTTAAATTTGGTTTTAAACTTTGTTCAAACTTGCTTTCAGATTTAAATTTAAATTTAAATTTAAGACAGACAGGTTTTAGAAAAACCTGTAACAACTATTACCCGAGCCCTCTTCAACTGCTTCAAGTAAAACCTTACGTTACTTCGAGCAAATAATTGAATTACTCAAAATAAACTCAAGTGCAAAACTCTGCAACACCAAACTTTACCCCTTTTAAACTCATTTAAGTTAAATTTCAAAATGTGTATTATTATGATTTCCTTTTTCCAAAAGAAAATCTGGGTACTGCAAATCTGAACTAACACCCTTGACAACAAGATCGACCCGAGCTTTTCCATCAAAAACCCGAGTGAACTAACGAGAAACTCTCGCGTTTCCCCCAACTTCAACTGCTTCGAGCTTATCACCAAAACACTCGAACACGAACTCGAGAAAAAAAACATCTTCTTCCCAAACCCATCGAGCAAATCAGACAAAACCCAATCTCATGCACGTGCACGATAGTCTGAACGTCACTGCTACCCTACCGACGACGCCTCCAAGTCAACGATCGTCTCATCATCTCGTATGACCCCCTAAATATCGTAATACGATAGCAAAACGAAAATTCACCGATCGATCAAAAATCTGGAGCAAAACACTCGACCCCAAAACCACTTCGCCGATGATGACCTTGACACCGGAGCTCCTGCCACTTAATCCAGAGTTGCGCCTCACACCCAATCAACGATCCCCCATCACGCGATCAATCCCGATGCTTCCCAGTCGACACATGACCTCAAGAATCAATGCCGACCCAAAACTGCACACTAAACCCTATTCTGCCGTCGACCGTCCTCCACGACCATCTAGGTATCCTTCCACTATTTTTCCATTGACCACCAATCTACTCGCCACCTCCATCCTTGGTCCTGACCAAAATCATCTCTCCGTTCGACGCAGATTGACTAATATCCAATTTCAGATCAACACAGAAAATCACCATATCTCCAAACTATAAAATTATGATTTTAACTCCTAAATTCATTATTTTCTGCCATGGATACAATCATGCAATCCAAATCTAAAATTGAATAGGTTGATTTTTAACATATATAAATATTTCACTGTTATTTGAAATTTTAAAATTTATTTGCTAAATTATAATTCCAGAATTTATTTTATACTTGATATTATACTACAACAAATATCTTTTACTCAGAAATCAAAGGGAAAGTATAAATTAAATTTGGAGATAAGAATTCTTTTTTAAAAAAATCAACAGGAGCCTGGAGTTTAAACAGAGAAGCAGATGTACTGATGATTTCACAAATTCAACTTTAAATATACATGCATTCACATCATCGAACATATAAACATTTTAAATCTATGTCACTGCAACATTTATCACTGATATCAATATAACCTCAGATTTAAAAAAAAACTATCTTTAAAATAAAATTTACTTACCTGAAAGATGATGAGAAGACTTTTTTAAAAACTGAGATGCTATGTTGTTTGAACTGAAAATTTGCAACTGGGAAAACTTGATCCTTGAAAACTAAGATGATTTAGGCTTTTGAAAACTTCATGCTAAAATTTCTTCTTTGATTGATGAACTGGAATTTCCGGTTACAGGAACTTGCAAAGATAACTACAATTTGGAACAGGGATGAACTTGAGATGAAACTTCTTGATTATCTGCTACAGGCCTTTTTGATCTTTTAAAATGCTTGCATGCCTTGATTTTTGATTTGCAAATGATCACAGGTTTGCTTACTTTGAAATTCTCAGGTTGAAAATGATTTTTTTTTGCAGACTTTGATTTAGAAAATGAATTGCAGGTAATGATTTTATTCTCTGGTTTGAGGCAGTGAATTACAGATTTTGAAAATGAGATTATAGACTTTGATCTACATTTTGGTTTGAGGGGAATTGATTTCCAAATTTGAGAAATATGCAGGCTGAAGTTTTTTTTCTTTTTTTCTTCTTCTTAGTTTTGGAAAAAAAAGAATAGAAATGAAATGAGAGAAAGAAAGCATATATTTTATATAAGTAAATTTGTAGCTTATTTAAAATAAAATAAAAACCAAAAATAATAAATGTCACTTGTACAATCTACTTAACACTTGTCATTTGCCTTTGCTTATAAATCAACACTTGTTACATTAGGGAAACACTGATCGATCGAAAATCTGGAACAAACACTCAACCCCAAAACTACTTCGCTGACGATGATCTTGAAACCAGAGCTCCTGCCACTTAATCCAGAGCTGCGCCTCGCACCCAATCAACGATCCCCCATCACGCGATCAATCCCGATGCTTCCCAGTCGACACATGACCTCAAGAATCAATGCCGACCCCAAACTGCACACTAAACTCTATTTTGCCGTCGACCGTCCTCCACGACCATCTAGGTATCCTTCCACTATTTTTCCAATGACCACCAATCTACTCGCCACCTCCATCCTTGGTCCTGACCAAAATCATCTCTCCGTTCGACGTAGATTGACTAATATCCAATTTCAGATCAACACAGAAAATCACCGTATCTCCAAACTATAAAATTATGATTTTAACTCCTAAGTTCACTATTTTCTGCCATGGATACAATCATGCAATCCAAATCTAAAATTGAATAGGTTGATTTTTAACATATATAAATATTTCACTGTTATTTCAAATTTTAAAATTTATTTGCTAAATTATAATTCCAGAAATTAATTTATACTTGATATTATACTACAACAAATATATTTTATTCAGAAATCAAAGGGCAAGTATAAATTAAATTTGGAGATAAGAATTCTTTTAAAAAAAATCAACAGGAGCCTGGAGTATAAACAGAGAAGCAGATGTACTGATGATTTCATAAATTCAACTTTAAATATACATGCATTCACATCATCGAACATATAAACATTTTAAATCTATGTTACTGCAACATTTATCACTGATATCAATATAACCTCAGATTTAAGAAAAACTATCTTTAAAATAAAATTTCCTCACCTGAAAGATGATGAGAAGACTTCTTTAAAAACTAAGATGCTATGTTGTTTGAACTGAAAATTTGCAACTGGGAGAACTTGATCCTTGAAAACTAAGATGATTTAGGCTTTTGAAAACTTCATGCTAAAATTTATTCTTTGATTGATGAACTGGAATTTCTGGTTACAGGAACTTGCAAAGATAACTACAATTTGGAACAGCGATGAAACTGAGATGAAACTCCTTGATTATCTGCTACAGGCCTTTTTGATTTTTGAAAATGCTTGCATGCCTTGATTTTTGATTTGCAAATGATAACAGGTTTGCTTATTTTGATATTCTCAGGTTGAAAATGATTTTATTTTTTGCAGGCTTTGATTTAGAAAATGAATTGCAGGTAATGATTTTATTCTCTGGTTTGAGGCAGTGAATTACAGATTTTGAAATGAGATTATAAACTTTGATCTACATTTTGGTTTGAGGGGAATCGATTTTCAGATTTGAGAAATATGCAGGCTAATTTTTTTTTCTTTTCTTCTTCTTAGTTTTGGAAAAAAAAGAATAGAAAAGAAATGAGAGATAGAAAGCATATATTTTATATAAGTAAATTTGTAGCTTATTTAAAATAAAAGAAAAACCAAAAATAATAAATGACACTTGTACAATCTACTTAACACTTGTCATTTGCCTTTGCTTATAAATCAACACTTGTTATATTAGGCTTAATATAATTACACTTGTCTTATAAGTAATTTTACTTATTTTATATTTATTTTAAAAGTAAATAAAAAAATTTATCCCTTATTTAAATATATATATTTAAATTTCTTTTAAAAAAAAACAATAATAGAACAAATTATACACAAATAAAATTTATACATATATTTTTAATTCAAATATTTTAAAATATCTAATTTTTGAATTATAAATTTTAAATCTAAATTCAAATTAAATTCAGAATCCAATTTAAAATCAATAACATGTCAAATTTTGAAATTATCAATTAAATTTTCTTTAAAATCTATTTATAAAAATAACACATTATTATTTTTGTTTGAAAACAACAATTTGCTAATTTAAAACAATTTATACAAAAAATCATCTCTTTGTTTATAATTTACTTATATTACTAAATGAATTAATGATCATATGTAAATTATATTTCAAAATTTGTATTTAAAATTTTTAATCATATTTATCAAGCAATTTTTAAAATGAAAAACAAACTTTTATGTTAATCTTATTCAAACTTAAACTTAAGCTTTAAAATATTTTAAACAATTAACATTTATCTTAAGTATTTTAAAACCATAGAATTATTTATTAAATAGTTTTTTTTTAAAGTTTCATATTATATTTAATCATAATTTCCAAATTACCAAAATATGTTAGAATTTGAAATCAAGATTTTATTTGTTTATTAAACTTCAAATCAAAGCTTATCTATTTACCATATATACATATATACATATATATATATATATATACATACATATATATATATATATATATATTATAAATAGAAAGCAGTTTATTAGCTTTTAAAAGATAAAATTCACCAATTAAATATCTATTTAATTAGATTATTAAATCAAGTCAAATTTTATTAACAAAATTTATCAAATCAATTTAATTTTAAATACAGATTATTAAATTGATATTGCCAAAATTTCCAGGATATCACAATACATATGTCTTTACAACACCAATCAACCCCAGTCCATATACACAATCAAATCCAAGTTATAATATCTATTCACATTATTTGAATTATGTATAATAAGGTCACTGTGTCCCATGCTAGCTCGGCTCCACAATTCATTCAACCTAAAGATATAACTCAACGGGAAAATAGAAGTGGGTCAAACAAATGTCTGAATGAGCAAATTCTACCTAATCGACATATATTACAAAGGAAATACAATAATACGATAATTATATAACTCATCCTAAAATCCACCTCGCATCGTACCAATCACGTCACACTTAATATATCATATGCATCTAGTCCTACCATCTACGGTATAAGATGGTATCGCGTAAAAATCATGTTGGACTCACTTTCTTAGACTTTCCTCATACGCTACAAGGTGATAGGGTCATCTATTATCCACACCTTAAATACAGAAATAGACTTACGCCCTAGACTTGCCTTGTGCACTACAAGATCGCTTAACATCCACTCCTCTATATTGGATCGTCGAAGAACTAAAAGGCAGCATCACAATACCCAAATCATCGACTTGTGTTAAAGGTTCAAATCCATGGCCGCCAACTTACAACACGGGATTATACATGTTTTCATCAACTTTGGACTATCTACCACTAAATGACATAAAATTCAACTCATACAATGATCAACATCCATGTAATTCTCCTTGGATGCATAACATCCACAAACGTCTCTTAAAATGTCGTCAAATGTCACTTAAAACAAAAGAAACAGAATTAAAATTAATAAGATATGGCCTGGTTTAGATCCAATTTCAAAATCGACCTGAATACGACCATCGATCAATCATCATCGGCAAGGCCGATCGGTTGGCCAATGCACAGATCGACCAATCATGCCATGAGTGCCAAACCTATTGTTGGACTAGGTCAAATTTTTGCATTCTTCCATCATTTCACCTCCAACCCAGCTTGTTCTACCTCTAGATCATGTCTATCCAATTCTATGCCTTAATGCTACACTTATATATCAAATTTGAGGGTTGATTCATAAGGTTTGGTGTTATATCTACCAGAATTGTAAAAATCAGTACATTGTTAACGTCTTTCTTACTACAATTCATATTTCACCCTATCCCATTGATTATATTACGTAAATCAAAATTTACTTAACCTATATATCATATTATAGACTTCATATCGTCATTAAAGCATTAGATTTGCATTATATTACGTTTATATATGGGGCAATTGCCAAATTACTCTCCAATGCTTCAACAGTCACTGTTCGGACTGCTATGTCACCAGGCCATCGACATTCTCCTTCAATATGGTATGAATGCATAGTATTCTTCGTCTGCTTCATGATGCCAGTGTTTTCATGCAAATCTATTAAGAATTGGGTAAAATCCCATGATTTGAAGTTTGGGAAAGAAGAGGAAACAGAATATAATAAAGCGGCGGTAGTTTCTAAAATGGGAAAAAGAAGTCATGTATCCTTTGGTTGGGCTTTTATAAATGAAGGGAAAGATAACAGTCATCAAGTTTTTAAAATTCAAATTTTGGCGCTCACTAGCTTGACATGACATCGCCCATAATTCCTCCATAAGACCCCAAATTGGACAAATGAATGTACTGTGCAAATCAGAAAAATGAGAGATTGTTCTGGCATAACATAAGTAGTTAATATAAGATAATATTACTGATATATCATCGATATATCTCATATCGCTCCTTAGCAGGTACTTTTTTTTAAATATCAATTAAAATATCATTATCGACATATCTTTTAATATTTGCTAATATATTGCTCCGATATTTAGTGTATAATACCTGATATTTTTTATGAATATCGTTCATTATCATAAGTGTTGGTGAAAATAATATAATAAATAAATAAATTTACATTCTTAAATTTGTTTTTAATATACGGTGAGTACCGATATGTAGACCGTGCTTGAAATCCAAATGCAATATTTTTTTAGTTTTATCTACATTTTTTTAGTCCACATCATAGTAATTTCATTAGAGTAAACTCTGTTTAGCCTATTATTTCATATGTCTTATTTTGTATGCACAATTATTACCAAAAACATGATCATGTAACAACCACATCTTATAGTCGTTTTCTTTATTATTATATTTCTTATTGGTAAGTTAATTTATGACTTTTTTGTTTTTATTATTGCCATGCACCTGCAAATAAAAGTTGAAGAGCGTTAAAGTCATATATTTGCAGCGATAAAGAAGGGGATAGAAAATGTAATTAGTATCAAATCGACATTTCTTCTTAATAATACAACTGAAAACAAAAATGAAGGAGTTGTGAATATAAAATTTTAAAATTAATAGAGACGATTAGATAACAGAAGAAAGTAAACATTAGTATACCATTATAATATAATATATTATCGTGTGTAACTTGTTATAAAGATGTTTGATATACCTTCTATATTATCCGATACTATCATGATATTTTGAAATATCTTATATCAGTACTTGAATGATATGTATCCGATATCGACATTAACTACTTAGGGTGCAGGTTTCACCGTCAAGTTATAAAGCTAGAAAAATGACCATTTTGCCTTTCCTTATTTTTAATTAATATTATTTACAAATTAAATCCAGTTATTTTATATTATTATATTGCTAATAAAAATCAAATTTTGGGGTATTACATTCTCCTCCTTAAAACAATACCATCCTCAAAATTCCTAAGGAACGAAAAATATAATATAACACTCATATCATTTGTCAAACATGTCCTAATTAAGTGAAAACATACAATCCAGTGTATCTAATAAGCTTAAATGAGTCTAAAAAATAGTATAAACAACTATGTATATGAATGAGGCTATGTAATTTGCACTTTCTATACTTATGATGCAGAAATGCAACAAACGCGTCCTTTATGAATGCGATAAGATGATATATCACACATGAATGCATGACACCCAAATAAAATCATATATTTCTATACGAGTACAATAGTCAAGTCACAACTAACAATACATATTTGGTAATACTAAATCTAATATGTCCTACCCTAGCAATCAAGTCATCAAAACAACCAAATCCAACACAAGAATAACTTTATCTTAAGAAATCAAGCTAAATTAAGGAACGTACTGAAAAAGAGTTGAGTATGAGTAGCCTTCATCTTCTCTTCGAGCTCTCATGCACTCTCAACCGAATCGTTCCCCAATTGTACTCTAATGAACTTCACCACTTTAAGTTGAATCTGGAGCTATAGTCGAACGTTGTTAGACTATAGACTAAACTGAACGCAAAAGCAACCATAGAAATAATAGTGAGTTGATCTCACCTTTTTAGATAACTAGTATGATTTATAGTTGATAATATTGTTGAATGAATATTTGGATGAATTATGATATTTATATTAGTTGGTTTGGATATATTCCTGCCTATTGGAGCAGATGAGACCCTATTACGTTCCCGCATAATAGCGATTGACCTTTTTTATTGCGATATTTCATCTCGAAGCGGTGATTTTTTTTTGTGATTACAGGACATCTGTGGTTGCAAGGAACAGGTTGGAGGAATCCAACTAGATTCCTCAAAATTGTTGATTTTAATTTCATATATAGTGATATATGTTGTGTTTTGAATAATCTGTTATAAATTATGATGTGATTTGATTTATTGGATGTTATAGTAGCACTGGCCTTAATTTTGGTACTATAAATACCATTTATAATATTTTTGAATTTAAAAGGGAAATTCAAAGGCGATTTTAGAAATGAAAATATTTATATTGAATTTGGGATTATTTAAAATGGAATTGATTTGGGTAAAATGAATGATTGGACTTTGGATATTTATTTAGCTATTTCATAAAATGGTTTCAAATAGAGAAATTTTAGATTGAGGATTTTTAAACAATGGATTTGTAAATGGGATTCTTAAAATATGAAATGGAAGTCGAAATCGAGATTTGAATGGTTTTGGAATATAGTTTGGATTATTTAAGAAATAGATTTATAAATGGATTTTAATTAGAAATCATTTATAAGTGGGTTATAGTAATATAAACCTATTATAAACTAGAAATTAGTTTATGAAGTTTATAAACAATGTTTATAAATAAAGTGAAATGATTATAATTTGATAAATTGGAAATATAAATCCACCACGAGAATTTATAATGAGATATGAAAATCAGTTTAGAAAGAAATAGTGGATTCTATTTTGGAATTTGGAAAATGGGTTATGAAGTTGGAAACGTAAATCAATTTGTGATGAATCAAGAGATATTTGTAAATATAAAATTGGTTATATTGAAATTAAAAAAAATTATCAAGGTGTGAAGGTTGTCTTTAAAAGGGATTTTTATTTATTAAAATATGTAGTTTAAAAACTGTGATCTATATTAAAATATTACGGGAAGTTGGTTTTTCAAATATTTAATATCAGTGGAAATGAATTTTAATTTTTATAATAAGCTTTGTAAATCAATCAGTTTTATATAAAAGTGAATTGGAAATGAGTCATCGTTGATTATATAAAAGAGTTTTGATATTTCAAATAATTACTTAAGTGTGTTTGAAAATAAATTATTATTCTTTAAAATACTTATTATTTTACATAGAATTTAAAAGTAAGTAATTGGAATTTATTTATACATACTCTTGAGATTTGTAAACCGAATTTTATTGAATGGAAATGATTTTATAAGAGAAATGTTATAATGAGATTTCTGGAAACTTAAGAAATTTCCAAAATAGCTAGGCTCAGAAACTTCAGAAATGACTTGAGTTCATAAAAGAAGTTACAAATTGAACTTGGAAATATGTCTAAGTACTAATATGGTTTGAAAATATCCCGTTATGGATATAAGTATTCGAAATTGTTTCCAAATATTAAAATATTAAAAGAGATTTGAATATATATCTTCGTGAAGATATTCTAAAATAAATGTATTGGAAATTTGTAATTTGGGCCTAGTGACTTCTTATATGTGTAATTTGATAGTGAAATAACGGACTATCAAATCTGGCCAATTTCATTGATCGTTTCGGAGAGACCGTGTGCCGAATTTTGATTATACAAAAACCACTTTGATCCGATTTGAGCATTACGAATTGTGAAATACTAAAGATAATGAAGACGGTGATCTTTGAAGAGATTGGTTTATTCAAACCCAGCACAACTTGTATGGATGCATGCTATCATTGCATTGTTGCTTGGAAGGCGGTGTTAGCATTTCAAGTGGGATTGCTATTCAAAAAGGTAAACATGGCCTCAAGTCTCATCAACCGATAAATGGCTCAAACAGAGCATGCAGTAGTACTAAGTGGGTCGCTGCCATTAGGGTATGTCATCATCTTTCTAAATTATCCTATTTTTATGGATTTGGTTGTGCACGAGAGATCTCGATCAAGGTTGGAAGACCGGGATGATGACATATTTGGTACTACTAGTCAAGTGGTAGGTCGTTTCTATGTGGCAAGGTACAAGATGTTCTTGTCAAACCCGGGTGCATTGATCCAGAGATGCACCCATCGAAGGTAGTTCCTTAACTGGTCATAGTATGGAATCCATTCTCCAATACGTGCCTTTACGGTTTTGATTGTAGAGCCTAGTATGCTGGAATTTAATTAACGTAACAATTTTGGCTATTTTAATAAGTATTTGTACTTGGACACTATTATAATATCATTAGATTTCTATAAAAGTGTTTTGGTTATCATAAGGTAAAAATCCATCGTGTTTATGCGTGGCGTGGTCTTACGAAATACCCTTTTAATTTTAAAGATTTTCTTGTAAGTTTAAATCAAACTGGATGTGTTTTCTCATGCTGGGTTTCCAGACTGACTCGGGTGTTATTTTATTATAATGCTCAGGCGAGACTGAAGATATTACAGATTAGATTGGATGCTTTGAGCTTCCAGAGATGAGTTAGAGGCCCGAGATGAATTTACGTAGAAGGCTATTTTCCACTGTATTCGTCACTATGTTATCAGAAATTGTGAGGACAAACTGCTATAACCGTCTATGCTGAAATAGGGTTGTATACTCTGATTGATGTCTGTATATATATATATATATTACAGTTTTGTTTTTGTGTAAAGATTTATGGTATATTATAGATTATTCATTCCGCTGTGAGATTCTATGTTGTTTTGTTTTCTTCTTATCTTCTTTCTTCTTCTTTCCCCCAACAATCGAGTTTTTCGGCACTCGATTTCTTAGCATCTAATGTAGTGGATGTATTAGTGTCGATTTCAAGGGTCGAAAAATCTGGTTCATTACATTTGACATCAGAGTTGAAGGTTAAGTGAGAACCTTGGCTCTGGTAGGGTAATGTGATGACCCGAGATTTTGGCAATATTATTTTTATAAATATTTAATGCAATTAAATAAAATGTAAACTTATAATTTTAAAAAGAATATCTGCCATTTATTTATATACATATGTATTTTGAAAAGGAAACTTTGATTTGAAAATTTAAAATAAAACCTCTTAAAAATATTTACAATAAAATCTCTCTTATATAATTGAATTAAAATGCTCTACCTTATTAACATTTGGTATAAAAATATATGGATAATAATATTTAGAATAAAATCAAATCCTATCAATATAAAATATAGGTATAAAACATATGAATATAAATTAAATGTTGATAGTTAAAATAGAAATAAAATTAAAAACAACGATTAAGTGATTATGATGTGCATGCAACATAAGTTAAGGATAAAAGTATAAAGCAAAACCAGAAAATGTATGTATATGAATTATGCAAGCAAGAAGTTAATAAAACAAAATATCTTCATACAAAAAACCAAATGAGATAAGTATGTAAACAAAATAGGAAACAATTACATTAAATGCTATCATCTCAACCAAAATACAGTCATTTCAAATATTCACAAATCTTTTTATTTCAGAAAAAAATCTCTGATCAAAACAAAAGAAGGAAACTAAACCAGTCAAAGCCTACCCTGTACAAATTATTTGCTTTATATATACATCTACTCTATTCCAGTTCGTTCAACAACTAAGCAAAACCAGAAAGAAAAAGAAAATAAGTATCATTATTTTACAAATTCAAAACATCATTCATTTCAACAAAAACAAAATAGGATTCAAAGGCAGATTCAAACTGCAGTTGTCAAACAGGAAGCAGCTCTCTGTTCACAAACTTTTCAGGTGAGTAAACATAGATTTTAAAGTTTTAAGTCTAATTAAAACAGGATAGGTGATTCGTTGATAATATGGTGTTGTAAGTGTTTTATTTTTGAATACAATTCTGTGTTTATATATAGGTTGTTCTGTATACTGTACTTCTCTGTTTATTGATTACAGGGTTGAATATTTATTCAAACTCAAATTATTTTCATCTAAGCATTGTAAAGCTTAGATTTTTCAATCAAACAAGAAGTTTAAACCTAAATCAAGATTTTAAAAGCTGTTTAAAACATGTTAGTGAAATATACCACTAGAATCTTATTTTACAGGTAAACATGCAATATTTTGTTAAATTCGATTGTTGTAAAATACTAACTCAAGTTCATAACTTGAATCCTCACTGCAAAATAAGATTTCTAAAACAAAAATGGATATTTTAGTTAAATATTCAACAAGAGGTTCTTAGTTGATCAGAAAACATGTTTTAATCAATTTTCGGTGATCGAACGAATATTGGGTATTAAGATTCTGCTCGAAGCTAGTTCGGCAATTGGTGAAGTTGAGAAAATTGTCAGATAATTTTACTATTACAAGAATTGATTGAACGAGTCTAGTTTAGGGTTTAATGTTCGAATTTGTTTTGGTTAGAAAATGAGACGAGTTCATCTCCTCGGTTTGATTGAGTTTCTCGAAAATCTGTGGAATGGTAGAGTGGGGTGTTGACGTGGTATGGACAGAGTTGGAGCATCTTCGGTGGTCTGAGCAGCTGGGGCGAGGTGATTTTGTTGGTTGGATTGAGCTATAGGTTTCGAGCGAAATGCTAATTCTCGATTCGAAATTTTTGGTGTCGAATCGAGTTTTGATTTCGAGTATAGGGGAGTTTTGCGACTTGCCGAAGATTGTGGAGTTCGTCGGAGCGATGGCGCGACGCTGTGCACGTGCACGATATCATTTTGGTGTCAGAAGCTTTTGGGGGTGAGTGACTCGAGTTGATACTTGAGTAAATGAAGGGCGTGCTTCGGGTTGGACTCGAAATTTCTCGAGCCTGGAGTAGTTTATTAAGTTTAAACTTAAGTTTTAAAATAAAAAGAAAAGGAAGAAGAAACGTATGGAGGAACAAGAGAATGACTCGGGAAAATGGTGGGAGAACTCGAGTGGTTACTCGAGAAAACAGAGGGATTAGTCGGGTTGATTTCCCAAACCGGCAGTAAAATAAAAAGTAAGTTAAGCAAAATTTTTTAAACCATTTTAAGTAATGATGACAATTAATGTTTGAAAAATTGAGGTTAAGACTTTATTACAAGTTTAATTATTTAAGAAAACACTTAACAATGTTTTAGAATCTTAATTAATATTTTAATTAAGTAGTTAACTTAAGTTAAGTATTAAATTTAATTAACATTTAAAGCTTTATCAGTTAGTAATAATTTGATTTCAAAGTTTAAAGAAGATTTTTAAATGTTAATTAAGATAAATAATTATTAATCAATTGTTTTGGAAAGCAATCAAGAATGATTAAATTTATAATTGTAATTAACTAAGTAATTAGAAATGTATCAATTTGTAATTAAAGATTGGTTAATTAACAATTAAGTGGAATTGTTAATTAGATAATTAAAATCAATTATTTTATAATTAGTAGTTAATTAAATAAATAATTAAGGATTAATCAATTTGAAATTAAGTTTTATAAGTTAATAATTAAGGTTATTAATTAATAATTAAGGGTAATTAATTAAGTAATTTAGATTTAATAAATTGATTAAGAAGTGATAATTAATTAAATGGTTGAAATGGAATAATTAATTAATTGATGATTTATTAAACAGAATTAAGTGATTAATTCTCAAGTAATTAATTTAAATTGAATTAAACACAATAAGGATTAAATATGCTTGCTTATGGATGTTGTATTAGTAGAATATCTGAATTTTGTGATATCTATTTGGTAATATTCTGTGATACTCTGTGATATGCCTTGATATATCTATGATGGTTGTGTTTGATTTATCTGTGATAAATGCTATGTGAATTCAAATTATTGAACTAAATTGTTTAAACTATTTAACAACTTGACCTTTAAAATGGCGTTAGTATTTCGATGAGACCGAGATCAGGTGTCAATTATGATTATCCGAAAACCACATCTATCCAAATTAAACGTTAGGTCGTAAATTTCCAAGTGAAGATCGAGATGGTGTTTCAGAACGCAAGGGTTATTGTCGTTAACTCTGAGGGTGGTTCCAAAATGAGTGTAACGAGATAATGCCTTCGGTTTCGTTCGAACCCGGAACGAACTTGTATGGATTGAATGCTTTCAAAACATCGTCAGGTGGACGATGAGAATTTTAAGAGATATGTTCTATAAAGGTAATCGCAGCCTCAAGCCTCATCAACCGGGAATGGCTAAAACAGGGGATGTGTAGCAAGGTTAGGTGGGCAGCACCTAAGCAGGACGAGATATTCCCCGTCTAGATGTCCCTTTTTATTCGGCTGTGTGGCCGGTAGCTAGCTACAACCGCAGGGTTATCTTGTTTGGAACTGTTCAATAAGGAATGGTTTCGGCCTTGTGTTTAGGGGGTCGAGAGTGATCCTCGATACGGTAATCTAGGCCCCGTACTGTGACGGGCGGTACCCAAGCAGCCCTGCCATTGTATGGAATCCAATCTACAATAAGCGCCGTATGTTTTGATTATGCCCAACTATGCTGAAATGTGAGATGTAAACATTTCAGCTATTTCTGTATTTTACTTGAAAACCCTAGACACTATTATAATATCACTGGATTTCCTATTAAATTGTTTTGGTTAGCATAAGGTAAAAACTTACCCGTGTTTATGTGTGGGAAGTCTTACGTGATACCTTTATTTTCAAATGTTTTCCAAGTTAAACAACTTTAAACCGTTTACTCATACCAGACCCATGTCCGACCCGGAGTTTATTTCTGTTTTCATAAACTCTTGGGTACTCAAATTTTTATGAGTAGTCAAGTGATAGGTTTTGGATTGTTGAGTTCTGGAGGAGCTTGGAGCAGGAGTCCAGACGTATATATCTATCTAGTTCCGCTGTGTTAGTTAATGTATGTTGTATTTTGGGATGTATGTAATGGCACATGTATATATGACTGTCTTGTGTATGATGTTGTGTAACTCTGATATATGTAAACTATGTAATAGTTATGTGATGTACTATATTTTGTTCCGTTTCCGCTGTGAGATTCTGATGTTGTTATTCTTTCTTTCTATCTTTTCTATTTCTATCTCTTTCTTTTCTTATTGATGATATGACTTTCTGTGGGTAGAAAGGCGGGTTGTCACAGTATAAATGATATGTATGCTTGGATGGACGTCTGGAATTGGTGCTGTAGCTTACAGAATTGAATTGCCGGGACGGACGTCTGGAATTTATAATGTATTTCATGTATCCCATGTAAGGAAATTTGTTCATGATCCATCACTGGTTGTGGAACCAGTAATCCAGGAAGATTTGGAGGTCGAGCCAAATTTGACTGTGGTCAGGAATCCAGTTCGGATTGTTGATCAAGACGAGAGCCAACTCAGGAGCAAGGTAGTGAAGCTCGTCAAAGTGTAGTGGAGCGAGAATCCCAGAGATTGCACCTGGGAAACTCTAGATAGTTTTAGGAAAGCCTATCCAGATTTGTGTCCGGATAGCTAGTGATGTTTGTTAGGATAAATTGTTTGGTTGTTTGCTAATGTATGAATGATATGTATGCTTGGATGGTAGATATAAAAGCTTTTGAATTATCTTTTGTTTTAAATTTAGGGGATGAAATTCTTTTAAGGGGGAGGAATGCGACGACCCAGGATTTTGGCAATATTATTTTAATAAATATTTAATCCAATTAAATAAAATGTAAACTTATCATTTTAAAAAGATAAGACTTTTGGAATATTTGCCATTTATTTATATACATATGTATTTTGAAAAGGAAACTTTGATTTGAAAATTTAAAATAAAACCTCTTAAAAATATTTACAATAAAATCTCCCTTATATAATTGAATTAAAATGTTATACCTTATTAACATTTGGTATAAAAATATATGGATAATAATGTTTAAAATAAAATCAAATCATATCAATATAAAATATAGGTATAAAACATATGAATATAAATTAAATGTTGATAGTTAAAATAGAAATAAAAATAAAAACAAGGATTAAGTGATTATGATGTGCATGCAACATAAGTTAAAACTTGTAAGGATAAAAGTATAAAGCAAAAGCAGAAAATGTATGTATATGAATTATACAAGCAAGAAGTTAATAAAACAAATTATCTTCATACAAAAAACCAAATGAGATAAGTATGTAAACAAAATAGGAAACAATTACATTAAATGCTATCATCTCAGCCAAAATACAGTCATTTCAAATATTCACAAATCTTTTCATTTCAGAAAAAAAATCTCTGATCAAAAAAAAAGAAGGAAACTAAACCAGTCAAAGCCTACCCTGTACAAATTATTTGCTTTATATATGCATCTACTCTATTCCAGTTCGTTCAACAACTAAGCAAAACCAGAAAGAAAAATAAAATAAGTATCATTATTTTACAAACTCAAAACATCATTCAATTCAACAAAAACCAAACAGGATTCAAAGGCAGATTCAAACTGCAGTTTTCAAACAGGAAACAGCTCGCTGTTCACAAACTTTTCAGGTGAGTGAACATTGATTTTAAAGTTTTAAGTTTAATTAAAATAGTACAGGTGATTTATTGATAATATGGTGTTGTATGTGTTTTATTTTTGAATACAATTCTGTGTTTATATGTAGGTTGTTCTGTTTACTGTACTTCTCTGTTTATTGATTACAGGGTTGAATATTTATTCAAACTCAAATTATTTTCATCTAAGCGTTGTAAAGCTTAGATTTTTCAATCAAACAAGAAGTTTAAACCTAAATCAAGATTTTAAAAGCTTTTTAAAACATGTTAGTGAAATATACCACTGGAATCTTGTTTTACAGGTAAACATGCATTCGATTATTGTAACATACTAACTCAAGTTCATAACTTGAATCCTCACTGCAAAATAAGTTTTTAAAACAAAAATGGAGATTTTTAGTTAAGTATTCAACGAGCAGTTCTTAATTGACCAAAAAACACGTTTTAATCAATTTTCGGTGATCGAATGAATATTAGGTATTGAGATTCTGCTCGAAGCTAGTTCGGTAATTGGTGAAGTTGAGAAAATTGTCAGATAATTTTACTATTGCAAGAGTTGATTGAACGAGTCCACTTTAGTGTTTAACGTTCGAATTTGTTGAGGTTAGAAAACGAAACGAGTTCGTCTCCTCGGTTTGATCGAGTTTCTCGAAACTCTGGGGAATGGTAGAGTGGGGTGTTGACGTGGTGTGGACGGAGTTGTAGCATATCCGGTGGTCTGAGCAACTGGGGCAAGGTGATTTTGTTAGTTGGGTTGAGCTACAGGTTTCAAGCAAAATGCTAATTCTCGATTTGAAATTTTTGGCGTCGAATCGAGTTTTGATTTCGAGTATAGAGGAGTTTTGCGACTTGCCGAAGATTGTGGAGTTCGCCGGAGCGACGGCGCGATGCCGTGCACGATATCATTTTGGTGTCAGAAGCTTTTGGGAGTGAGCGACTCGAGTTGATACTAGAGTAAATAAAGGGCATGCTTCAGGTTGGACGCGAAATTTGTCTGGAACAGTTTATTAAGTTTAAACTTAAGTTTTAAAATAAAGAGAAGATGAAGAAGAAACGTATAGAGGAACGAGAGAATGACTCAGGAAAATGGTGGGAGAACTCGAGTGTTTACTCGAGAAAACAGGTGGATTACTCGGGTTGATTTCCTAAACCTGCAGTAAAATAAAAAGTAAGTTAAGCAAACTTTTTTAAATAATTTTAAGTAATGATGAAAATTAATGTTTGACAAATTGAAGTTAAGACTTTATTACAAGTTTAATTATTTAAGAAAATACTTAACAATGTTTTAAAATCTTAATCAATATTTTAATTAAGTAGTTAACTTAATTTAAGTATTAAATATAATTAACATTTTAAGCTTTATCAGTTAGTAATAATTTGATTTCAAAGTTTAAAAAAGATTTTTAAATGTTAATTAAGATAAATAATTATTAATCAATTGTTTTGGAAAGTAATCAAGAATAATTAAATTTATAATTGTAATTAACTAAGTAACCAGGGATGTATCAATTTGTAATTAAAGATTGGTTAATTAATAATTAAGTGGAATTGTTAATTAGATAATTAAAATCAATTAATTTATAATTAGTAGTTAATTAAATAAATAATTAAGGATTAATAAATGTGAAATTAAGTTTTATAAATTAATAAGTAAGGTTATTAATTAATAATTAAGGGTAATTAATTAAGTAATTAAGATTTAATAAATTGATTAAGAAGTGATTAATTAATTAAATGGTTGAAATGGAATAATTAATTAATTGATGATTTATTAAACAGAATTAAGTGATTAATTATCAAGTAATTAATTTAAATTTAATTAATTATAATAATGATTAAAGATGCTTGCTTATGGATGTTGTATATGTAGAATATCTGAATTTTGTGATATCTATTTGGTGATATTTTATGATACTCTGTGATATGCCTTGATATATTTATGATGGTTGTGTTTGATTTATTTGTGACAAATGCTATGTGAATTCAAATTATTGAATTAAATTGTTTAAACTATTTAACAACTTGACCTTTAAAATGGCGTTTGGATTTCGATGAGACTGGGATCGGGTGTCAATTATGATTATCCAAAAACCACATCGATCCAAATTAAACGTTAGGTCGTAAATTTCCAAGTGAAGATCGAGACGGTGTTTCAGAATGCAAGGGTTATTGTCGTTAACTCTGAGGGTGATTCCAAAATGAGTGTAACGAGATAATGCCTTCGGTTTTGTTCGAACCCGGAACGAACTTGTATGGATTGAACGCTTTCAGAACATCGTCAGGTGGACGATGAGCGTTTTAAGAGATATGTTCTATAAATGTAATCGCATCCTCAAGCCTCATCAATCGGGAATGGCTAAAACAGGGGATGTGCAGCAAGGTTAGGTGGGTTGCACCGAAGCAGGATGAGATATACCCCTGTCTAGATGTCCCTTTTTATTCGACTGTGTGGGAGGTTGCTAGCTAAAACCATGGGTTCCCCTTTTATAATATCACTGGATTTCCTATTAAATTGTTTTGGTTAGCGTAAGGTAAAAACATACCCGTGTTTATGTGTAGGAAGTCTTACGTGATACCTTAATTTTCAAATGTTTTCCAAGTTAAACAACTTTAAACCGTTTACTCATACCAGACCCATGTCTGACCCGGAGTTTATTTCTGTTTTCATAAACTCTTAGGTACTCAAATTTTTATGAGTAGCTAAGTGATAGGTTTTCGATTGTTGAGTTCTGGAGGAGCTTGGAGCAGGAGTCCAGACGTATATATCTATCTACTTTCGCTATGTTAGTTGATGTATGTTGTATTTTGGGATGTATGTAATGGCAGATGTATATATGACTGTCTTATGTATGACATTGTGTAACTCTGATATATGTAAACTATGTAATAGTTATGTGATGTATTATATTTTGTTCTGTTTCCGCTACGAGATTCTGATGTTGTTATTCTTTCTTTCTATCTTTTCTATTTCTATCTCTTTCTTTTCTTATTGATGATACGTCTTTCTATGGGTAGAAAGGTGGGTCGTCACAGGTAACTCATTAGAGATAGGGTAAGTAGAACCCTAGGATGTGTTTGAGTGTGTGTATATAAGGGCACATATTTGTTAGTGATATAAAAATGTTTCATATTGTGCCGGTTGACCTATTGAGTGGCTTATGGATTATGGTTAATACGAGTAATTATCGTAATTGATAGGGATCTCTAAACACTTGAACAGAGCAACTCGACACGATATTGTTTTGATACTGGGTAAATGAAATAATTTTACCTTTATTTTTATAAATGTGATTTCTAAAATGGAAAGGAGATGAAATTTATGAAGTATATTATGATTTGTAAGTTAAAATAGAGTTTAAAAATCGAGAATTTGGAAAATTTAATCCCGTTGGTTTTGGAAATGTTTTTCAAAGTTCTAGAAAATAATAATAGTATTATTTGAAAATATTTTATAATAGAAATATTTAAAAGGATACTAAAGGGAGTAAAAGCAATAAACTCACTTCGATCGTTGAAAAATAATTTCAGTGATGAATGCAGCATCATCGATGTTCATTTTTGAGCTTCCAAGATAGGAATTGCTACCATTGGAGTTTTATTTTGGTAAAACTAGTTTTGATTTTTGAAATCCAAAAGAATGATTTGATATACTAAGGTTGTGAGTATGTATGTGTGTATGGTTTCAAAAATGATTTGAAATACTTTAGAACGGGTTGATTAAACTCTGGATTTTCATGTTTTATTGAAAATATGAGAAAATAAGTTTGATAACTTATAAAATTTGAAAATTAGCAAGTTAAAGCAATTTTTAAAATTGTTGAATATGAATGCAAGAAAAGTAAAGATTTGAAATTGGATTATAGAATGAAATTTAACTTAAATTAAGTTAAATAAAGTGAATTTTGAGAATTTAGCCTAAATTGGGCTGAATGAAATAATTTTTGAAAATGGAATTAATTGAGATTTGAAATAAATTAATTAAATGAGCTAATTAAATTTATTAGTGCATTGGATATGTTTTGGACTGTTGATTGAATGTTGGAATCGGAGAATGAAATAGAATTTGGTTAGAAATTGGTAAGGACTTAAGTTGTGAGGTGGTAATAAACATAAGAAGTTGTATAAAATGTTTATAAACTTAAGAAAAGTTTTATAAAATGAGTCATAAATGAAATTAATATAGAGTGAAAGGTTTTTAAAGATGAAATTTGATGAAATGGTCCCTAAGAGATATTGGTATTGAAAAAAATACTAAGTAATAAGTGAACGTGATAATTGAATGTGGATAAAATGAATAAGAATGAGATAAAGGTGAATAAAAGAAACTTGGTGTAGTCAATTGAAATAAATACATGGGTTGTACGTATATTCGCATAATGGTTTGATCCAGATTCGAGCACATGATTTCGAGATAATTTATACCAATTCGAGTTACGATTTTTCACTCGTGTCTCGACGGCGAACACTAGATATGGATTTTTGGTTGATTAGGAGAATAACAGTTTGTGATCAAGGTATCGGATCAGAGCCCGCACTAGCGGGTCGCGTGAACGTAACTAGTTCGGAAGTGAAATTGTGTGATCGAGCGAGAGATCAGATTTGATGTTGCGTATGGAAGATATTGTACATCGTATGGGCTTAAGTAAAGCAAATATTTGAAACTAAAAATGCAAAATAATATGATTATGAATTATATGATTGGATATCATTGGTAGATAAGATGTAGGTATATAAAAGCAAAAACTAATTTGATGCGTTTGGTTTCATAAGTAAAATTGGGTTGCCCACAAAAAGTTATATGTTTAAATTGTTGTTTGAATTTGATGGTTTCATGATTAAGACACTTGGCTTTCATTTTCTTTCGCTGATTTGGGCCGTAGTGTCAATTTGTAGTTGTTCTGATTTAGCCACACAAAGGAGACACTGGCGAAATTTTTCGAAAATGTAAAGAGTCAGAAATTTTGGAGAAAATTTTAATAACTTAAAATTTATTTTTGAGTTATAATCTGAAATGAACGAATGGATAATATTAGTTTGAAACCTACGGATAAATTTGGGAATTTAGAAAAAGTGATAACAAGGTTTTAACAAATTGATTTTGGGAAGTCAAGGCTTAAATAGATTTGGGAGTCATTTCAACTAATTTGTTTTAGATAGCGATTTATTGGATAAATTTATTTTTAAATTTAATAATTGAAATCGTTTAATTAATTTAATCTTGGACTTTTATTTGGATAAAAAAATAATTTAAAGGATTATTAAATTTCTGTTAATAAGAATGAAGGTAATAAAACTTTTAAATTTGATTCAAAAGTGATTTAACTAATTTTGAGACTAAATCGTTTAAATTAACATATAAAAATTGCTTTCTGGGACACAGTCTCGGATTTTAATGAAACTAATGTCACTGGGTACGTAATAATGAATTATTTTACGCCGTCAAATTATATGGTGATCAGACGTATTGTTTGGTAGTACGAGATAGAAATGCATTGAAGTAATATTGAAAATTTAATTTAATAACTAGGTTCAAAAAGCTATCTTCTGCATACGATCGAATTAGGGCTAGAGCCTAGTCTATTATGTTCGGAATAGGGGTATAACATTAGGAACGCCAGGCGACATGCTTCAATTGGAGTCCATAATTACAACGAGA
Organism: Allium cepa; assembly: GCA_030765085.1. Lineage (NCBI taxonomy): Eukaryota > Viridiplantae > Streptophyta > Magnoliopsida > Asparagales > Amaryllidaceae > Allium > Allium cepa. The sequence goes on from CM060929.1 coordinate 445,407,391, forward strand.
TATTTTGAAATTTTAAATAATATATACATTTGCGATTTGATTTCACATAATTATCTCCATTTACATCAGCCCATAATACTTACACTCAGCCACCTTATGAGCCACGCCCTACGAGTTACCCTATACACTGACTTTCTTCTTCCCACCCTCTTATTTAAACGCAGTAGTGAAGAAAAAAAGGAGAAACTTCAAAACTAAATTTCCCAATATCTACTTAATGAAAAAAAATTGAAACGAGTTTTAAAAATCACGATTAGTTGAGATCTTCGTGGTGATAGCTTCTGAAAAGATGCGGCTGGAATTCTTGGAGTTGAACAGTGAAGTCGAGAGGATGTTGGCAGCTAGGGTTAGCGATTGTAGAAATTATAAGCCTGAATTCTGGAATTGAAGCTCAGATTTGGATTCATAGGATCGAATAGCATCCGATGGCCATGATTTGATGTCGCCTGGTTGGATGTTAAAGGTCGTGACTTCCTGGAACCATGCATGAAGCCTTTTGGTCACAAGCATCTTCTTGTTATCGATCTTCACCTGATAGGGATGATCGTGGAGAAAGCAAAGTTAGGAGTTCATTAGAGAAATCGTGAGGTACTTTCATTGTGTCATAGGGGTGGGCGATCTGCATGTGCAGGGGTTGAGCTGTGTTCGTGTGCACGGGCAAGCTTAGAGAAGGAGCGTTGTGGGTAGGGTTAGGTTTGCTATAGTTGGGCCGTCCCTTGTTAGTGGTGGGGTGAAGAATACATTTTATTATTTATTTAAGTTGTTTAAATATATATATATATATATATGTGTGTGTGTGTGTGTGTGTGTGTGTGTGTATGTTAGAAATTGAAAATATTACATCTCATCCATACAAGGTCCGATTGATACGCCTTCTGTCGAGTTGAAAGCGTGCCGTCGTCCACTATGCGATGGAGTTGAATTAATATCATTTGGAACTAGCTGAATCTGGAGCTGTTGTTCAACTATAGACTAAACTAAATGCAAAAGCGACCACTGGAATAATAGTGAGTTAATCTCACCTTTGGATAACTAGTACGATTTATAGTTAATAATAATTGTTGAATGATTGTTTGGATGGATTATTATATTTATATTAGTTGGTTTGGATATATTCCCGCCTATTGGAGCGGATGAGACCCTATTACATTCCCACATAATAGCAGACGACCTTTTTTATTGCGATATCCCGCCTCGAAGCGGTGATTACATTTTTTGTGACTATATGACATCTGTGGTTGCAGGGATCTAACTGGATTCCTTAAAATTGTTGATTATAATTTCGTATAGTGATATATGATGTGTTTTGAATAATTTGCTATAGATTATGTTGTATTTGATTTGTTGGATGCTATAGTAGCACCGAACTTAATTTTGGTATTATAAATGCCATAAATAATATTTTTGAATTTAAAAGGGAAATTCAAAGGCGATTTCAAAAATGAAAATATTTATATTGAATTTGGGATTATTTAAAAAGGAATTGATTTGGGTAAAATAAATAATTGAAGTTTGGATATTTATTTAGCTATTTCATAAAATTGTTTCAAATAGAGAAATTTTAAATTGAGGATTTTTAAGCAATGAATTTGTAAATGGGATTCTTAAAATACGAAATGGAAGTCGAAATTGAGATTTGAATGGTTTTGGAATATAATATGGATCATTTAAGAAATAGATTTATAAATGGAATATTAATTAGTAATCGATTTATAAATGGATTTTAGTAACATAAACCTGTTATAAACTAGAAATGAGTTTATGAAATTTATAAACAATGTTTATAAATAAAGTGAAATGATTATAATTTTTTTTTGAAAATGGGTAAACTTTTATTAAGGCATTTTCCAGCCCAAAATGATAATCCACAAAGAACCAGTACAACATATAGATCAGTTAATGCAACATAAAACAACTGGAACCTTTCCTAATTAGACAACGCATACTTTTCATCTCATCCTTCAGCTCGCAAATCATGGCGGCCGAAATTGGCGATTCGTATCTTGGATTTCTGACAGTAGAGGAGGCCGATCCACTTCTCCAGTTTGAGCTACGACTATCCCTCGAGGTAAATTGGTAGTTTTTGATTCTTTTCAACGCTAGTCTCAGATCTCCATTAGCTATCTTGCTTACTTCTGATTGATTTCTTTGTTTGTTTTGGAACACTCTTCGTTTCCTTTCCTTCCATATATTCCAAACAGTTACAGTGACGACAATTTTATGCATTTTGGATTTGATGTCTTCGCCGTTAACCCGCGTCGCCAGGTAATTAATTTGTTCTTCAAGTTTAATTGCTTGTGCTGTTAGATTTAGGAAGTTGTTGCATGCATTCCATACCGAATTCGAGAAAGTGCATTCGAAAAAGAGGTGTTCGTGTGTTTCTGTCTCTTGATTATAAAGAATACATACTGTATCGTTTACAATGCCCCATTTCAATAATCCGTCTTTCATTGTTAATCTTCTCATTATTGCTTTGTAGGTAGTAAATGCCATTTTCAGATTATTGACATGATCCCAAATGATTTTACTCCATGTAATTTTATTGTCTTTTTCCCTGATTTCATTCCAAGTAGCTTTGGAATTGAATTCTTTGCCTGTAGGCTTCCAAATCCAAATGTCTTTATCTCTGCCATGATAGATTGCCATATATTGGATTTCTTCTTTTCTGTCCTGAGTTATTGGCAGTGAGGAGCAATTCCACCTGTTATTATTTATCACTTTTTGAACTTTTTTGTTCGGGCATCCAAAAGCAGAAAAGGTCTGTAATCCCAAAATGTCGATTAACGATTTCCCCTGCACCCATGGATCTCTCCAAAGGTCGGTCTCTCTTCCATTTGATATTTCATGTGTACAGAGGGAAGCTAAGCTGTGTCTGACTCTCATTATTGCTTTCCAATTTGCTAAAGTATTATTATCAATTGCCATTTGCCAGAAGTTTCCCCTGATGTATCTTTTGTTCATCCATTTTCCCCAAAAACCTTTTTCATTAATAATTCTCCAAGCTTGTTTAAGGGTGTGCACTATTCTCATATCTTTTAGTCTTCTAAGTCCTACACCTCCTTCATCTTTCGGCCTACATAATTTATCGTATTTGATTTTGTGGAGCCCTCCATTCCAAATGAAATCCGCACAAACCCTCTCAATTTTTGAATAGAAGCATCAGGAAGTTGGAATGTTTGCAACCAGAAGTTTACTTTAGAATGAATCACAGTGTGCACCAATTCTATACGACCTGTAATGTACAATAGATTGGATCTCCAACCCTGCAGTCTATCGCTGATGGAAGAGACGAGGACTGCACATTCTCTGTCTATGATTTTATTAGAGGATAGTGGAACCCCTAAGTATTTGACTGGAAGGTTGCCCTCTTTGACATTTAAGATTTCCAGCACCTCTTCTCTCCTATTACAAGTTTTATTAAAGTAGCATTTGGTTTTCTGTTCACTCAGTTTTAGCCCAGTGTATTTTTCTAAGTTAATGAAAATGTATTTAATTGCTGATGCTGATTCATTGCTGGATTTTATACAGATGAGCAAGTCATCTGCATAGAGTAAGTGACTCACGGTAGGATGGAAGTTAAAAAATAGTGTGAATAAGCTTGTGATGAGTAGCCAACTCCAGTTGTAGCGAAAAGTATTCCATGGCGATTGCAAACAAGTAGGGGGATAGAGGGTCACCCTGCCGAATACCTCTATTGGACCCTATGAAACCTTTTGGTATACCATTAATCAAATAGAGAAGGTAGGTGTAGATATACATTCTTTTATAAGTCTTACAAATTTTGAGGGGAATCCCATATCTATGAGCATATGAATAATAAATTGTCTATTAATTTTATCATATGCTTTGTGGAGATCAACCTTTTGAAAAAATTTATCTGCTCCTGGTTTATTGAAATTCCTAACCAACTCGTGTGCCATAAGCGAGTTTCCAGAAATGCTTCTACCTTTAATGAAGGCACTTTGGCATTCTAAAATGCGATCAGGTAATATCATCTTCATTCTGTTGCAAAGAATCTTGCTTGGAATTTTGTAGATCACATTGCAACATGCAATAGGCCGGTAATCCTCAATTTTGGAAGGATTATCTTTTTTAGGAGTAAGGCAAAATAAGAATTTATAATTTGATAAATTGAAAATATAAATTCACAATGAGAATTTATAATGAGATATGGAAATCAGTTTAGAAAGAAATAGTGGATTCTATTTTGTAGTTTGGAAAAAGGGTTATGAAATTGGAAACATAAATCGATTTGTGATGAATCGAGAGAGATTTATAAATAAAATTGGCTATATTGAAATAAAAAATATTTTTTTATCAAGGAGCGAAGTTTTGTTTTAAAAGGGATTTTTATTTATTAAAATATGTAGTTTAAAAACTGTTATCTATATTAAAATATTTCAGGAAGTTGGTTTTTCAAATATTTGATATTAGTGGAAATGAATTTTAATTTTTATAATAAGCTTTGTAAATCGATTAGTTTTATATAAAAGTGAATTGGAAATGAGTCATCGTTGATTATTTAAAAGAGTTTTGATATTTTAAATAATTACTTAAACGTGTTTTGAAAATAATTTTTTATTCTTTAAAATACTAATTATTTTACATAGAATTTAAAAGTAAGTAATTAAAATTTGTTTATAAATACTCTCGGATCTGTAAACTGGATTTTATTGAACAGATATGATTTTATAAGAGAAATGTTATAATGGGATTTTTGGAAATTTAAGAAAATTTCAAAATAGTTAGACTCGGAATCTTCATAAATGATTATAAATTGAACTTGGAAATGTTTCTATGTACTGATATGGTTTGAAAATATCTTATTACGGATATAAGTATTCAAAATTATTTCCAAATATTGAAATATTGAAAGAGATTTGAATATATATCCTTGTAAAGATATTTTGAAATAAATGTTTTGAAGATTTATAATAGGGCCTAATGACTGCTTATATGTGTAATATGATAGTTAAATAACCGACTATCAAATCTGGCATATTTCGTTGATGTCTCGAAGGGATCGAGATCGGATTTTGATTATCTGAAAACCACTTCGATCCGATTTGAGTGCTACGAATTAGGAAAACTTGAGGGTAATGAGATGGAGAACTTTGAAAAGATTGGTTTGTTCAAACCCAAAACAACTTGTATGAATGAATGATATCATTGCATTGTTGCCTGAAAGGCAATGCTAGCATTCCAGGTGGGATTTCTATTCAAAAAGATAAACATAGCCTCAAGCCTCATCAACCGGGAAATGACTAAAACATGGCATGCAGCAGGACTAAGTGGGTTGCTCCGATTAGGGTATGTCATCATCTTTCTAGATTACCTTATTTTTATAGATTTGGTTGTGCATGAGAGATCTCGATTTAGGTTGGAAGACCAGGATGATGACATATTCGGCACTACTAGTCAAGTGGTAGGTCAGTTTTATGTAGCAGGGTACAAGATGTTCTTGTCAGACCCGGGTGTATTGATTTAGAGATGCACCCATTGGAGGTAGTTCCTTACATGGTCATAGTATGGAATCCATTCTCCAATACGCACCTTTACTGTTCTAATTATAGATCCTAGTATGATGGAATTTAATTAATGTAACAATTTCGACTATTTTAATAAGTATTGTACTTAGGCACTATTATAATTGTAGGATCGATTTCACCCTAGAGGGGGGGGGGGGGGGGTGAATAGGGTGATAGTGTAAATTATAAAAATTAATCGCGGAAGCTTATCAATTAATTTAAATTCAGATCACAGAATAGCAGCACAGATATAGCAGAATATAAATAACAGAACAGAACAACACAGAATTTACCCAGCTTCGGCAAAACCCTGCCTACGTGCTGCCCCCAAGGTTTCTACTAGAAATTAGATAGTCCCTCGCTTACACACGTAAACTCGCTATACCCGCTATTGACTAATCTAACTCTACGCTCAAAACCCTGACCACAACTCAACCACCGAGTTGCGAATTCCCAAACTACACACCGTAGTTTGTCCCCTAGTCACACGACTAGAAAATTAAAAAAAAAAACGGTTTAAAAGAAAAATACAATTTAAAAACAATTTAAAACACAATAACCCTTATTTAAATTTAAACCCTTAAAATAAGTAAGCCCAAATTAATAAACACAGGCCGGCCCCTTATTCACTTCTTCAACCCGTTCCTTTTGCTTTGTGAAAGTATGGCCGATCCTCTTTCGTTCCTCTTTGCGAATTAGGGCTTATGGTAATTTGCTTTTGCTCCTTGCGAATTAAACTAGGGTTGTGTAAAAAGATATTCGCCGCTTGATACAGTTTGATTGTATGCTTCGATGCTGTTTGCTTTGCCCATGGCTCTTCAATTTGGATCGAGTTCGATTCGTGATTTCCGTATGTATTTTATCCTTTTGCTTTTCTGATTTTGGCTTGTTCGAACTCAATCAATTGCCGATGATGATTCGTGGTAATTTATAGGATTCCAGTTCCTATAATTGCGTTCGTATCAATTTTGTTTGAATTTGTCAAATTCTTCATATCGGCCACTTTATTATTCTTGACCGATTGAGATTGATTCTGACTTTGTCACTTCGTATATATTTTGTGATGCTTGCTTCCCACGGCTTGGTTGACACGGTTTTGATTATTGACTCGTTCAATATTGACTGTGACGATTTTTGGCTTTGCTATGCTTCCACGGCTTCGTCCCTTACATTGTTCACCTCGGCCTATAGTGTTCATGTTGTACTTGGATAGTTGGTATTTGATTTTGTACTGTAGTTATCTTCGATTGTGTGATGTTGCCTCTGGTTGCTGTCATATACCGATGAACTTGAAATGTACCATGATACTGCGTCACCACTGTTGCACTGCCTTTGTGGTCTTCACTGTGTTCATGCACTTTGGTCTTTGTTTACTGTGTACATGTCGGTGCTGTGTTGCCAATTGGGCTAATAGTTGATTTTTTGAGTCTGAAATTTATTTGCGAATTCATGTGCTTGATATTTGAGTTGTTGATATTGTCAGTGGTGCACTTGAGTTATATCACTGGTCTTTGCATTTGTACACTTGTTCATATGAACTGTTGTTCCATTGTTGGTCTGACCCTTCCATATGCTCTTTGATAATGTTGAACTTCACTGTTGCATTCCACTTGTGTTTGCACAGCACTGCATGTTATATTTCTTGATCATGTTGGCCATTTGGTCGAGTTGTAGTCCAGTCCACTCATGTACATGCTTCACTGCAACCTTCTTTGCATTGTTCATTTTACTGTCTTTATTGTGGCATACTTTGATTCTTTTGAAACTGAGTTGCACACTACTGTCTTGGGTCTGGCCATTCTTTGTTGGTTCATTGGTGTTTGTACACTTTTGTTGCAGTGGTTTTACATTTGTGCATATTGTCTCGAGTACATGTATTCTTGGCTCTGGTTATTTCATATTCATATGAGCATTTGTCTGCATTGAGTGTTTGTGGCAGTATCTTGTGGTTTGTTGTATCTTTGAGTCTGGTATGCTGCAGTTTGTATCTTTGATGCATTTGAATCAGTTTCACTTGGGTCTGGTTGGTCTGGCCATTGTAGCTGTCATAGTTGCAGTGCTTCATCACTTGAACTTGCTTGCAGACTGTCTTGTGTTTTTGTAGCTTTCATCACTGGTGCATTCCATTTAGTTGCACTTGTGTTCTGTTCATTCCTAGTTGCCTCTTTGATGATTCATTGGTGAATATGTTGCATGCATGAGTCTGGTTCTCGGCCTATTGCATTTGACCACTGAACTTGACTGTTTAGTTTCATATTCATGTGTACTTTCGATTTGCGCTTGAGTTGAATCCAGTTACAAAAACTCAGATTTGACCTTGTGCTCGTGTCGTATTTTTGAATTTATTGCACCTGAGTTGAATCTGTCTGTATATTTGGGTTTGACCTTGTGCTCACCTGTCCCTGTAGCATTATCAAGTGTATATATCGGCGTGCACGGCCTTGTGGCATATACAGTAATACACTGTGTATGTCACAAGTTGTTCGTGTATGATGAATTCAAATTTAAATTATGACGAACAACCCAAATAACTGAGGCAAATCATATACTCAAAAATTATCTTCTATTTTTGAATTGCAAAAATATTTCTTTTTCAATTTTACTGCGTTAGTTTATATTTTTGCAGATTGCTCAGATGCTGGATTCAAACTGGAATGAAGTTGAAGATAAATACGAGTGTGAGTGATATGTAGTGAGGTTATTAATGTAAACTGAATTGTGATGTAATCAAAAATGTATATGTATAGTGAGAGCTTGAATTTGTACTACCAAAAATTGTAATAAATATTTGTTTGAATAAAATATTCGTTTGAATTCAAATTCCGTGTTATTTATTTTATTCTGCAAATATTTATTTAATCTGTGAAAAATAAAATAGTATATTATCAAATACATTTAAATGAATGTATATATGTTTATTATCATCAAACAAAAATCATATAAGCGCATATTCAACAATCTCCCCCTTTTGATGATAACAAATATATATTTAAGATTTTGATTATGTTAAATGTATTTGATCATTGATATGCTCTAATTGCTCCCCCTATTTAAATGCTTCCTCTCTACATGATGCTCCCCCTACATATATGCATACAAATAAAAATATGTAAATGAGCCTATATGCAAATGGAAAATTATTTGACCTTTGCTTGATTCTATTTGACAAAATCTTAATTTTTCTCTCCCCCTTTTGTTATCAGCAAAAGAATAATAGTGTTAGAGAAAATAGAGATAAAGTAATCGATATCAATCCAACATTAAAACTCAATTGAATATAAATATTAAATTTCAATAAAAAGTCAAACAAAAATCATAAATATTTTGTTAGGCGCATATTCCACTTTTAGAATGATGGAAATGATGTCATCATATAAAACCATACAGTTGTGTCTATTTGTGGTATATTTATAACAGAAATTTGAATATCTACTAACCATGCATAACCGTTAGGACTTTTAAATGAGATTAGTAGTATTCCAATTTTATTTTAAAAAAAAAATGAATTCAAGTATCTTCTAACCACGCATAACCGTGAGGACTTTTAAATGGAATTAGAATCAACTTGTTTATTTAAAAAAAAAACTTTTGATATGCGTTCCATACATGCATAACCATAAGGACTTTTAAATGAGCATGGAAGCACATAACAAATTCCAAGTAATTCACTCATGCATAACCGTGAGGACTTTTAAATGAGAGTGAATACTTTGGTATTTATTTATTTTATTTTTTATTTTATTTTTATTTTTTTTTTTTTATTTTTTTTTTAAAAAATGTGAAAATGAAAAACGAACGATTCCTATTTAAAGTACCACATATCGACAAACTATATAGAATTTTGATGAGTGATGGTTGATAGAAATATGATAGGTATAGAGATGGTCATGGAATTTTTACCAACAAAAAGTTTTATAACTCTTGTTTACATTTCTAAAGAAATCTTCTAATTATACTTTCTCGAGTTATAATATATAATCAATATCAACACTCATCACTTTTTCAATCACTATTTTTCTTTTCGATAATCATTTGGGAGTCAGATTAGTCATAATAGTCATTTAAAATCAAATTCAAAAATAATTATGAAATTAATTTTTCAAAAATGAATAATCTGAAAATATGGTCAAAAATGATTTTCTCCAGGGGGTTTTTTAAAAGAAAATTTTCTGCTATTTGAAAATTATTTTAAATGAAGAATATGCAGATATTTTCTTTGAAAAACGATGCAGTTACTAAGTGTCTCAAAAATCACGTTCAACTAGTAATTTTTCTATCAACTAGATTACCAGTGTAATCTGCATCTGAATTTCTTTTTCACTCAAAATTCTCATCAATTGAATTTTATTGACCAAAACATGAAGTGTGCACCAAAACTTTCAAATTCAATTTTAACAACAATTTAAATGACATTCTTTTGAATTTGAAATGAAACCGTGTAAATAATCAGAAAACCGTGAATAAAGAGTTAGCCATATTATAACCAATTGTAATATCCAACAAAACACTATTTTTAATCCAAACTGATATATATGAAGTAATTCAAAGAATCTAGAGATTTTTATAGTGTTTTTGGCATAAGAATATAATTAGCCAACTACGCTGAATAAGTCAGAATCAAAATCATCATCTTTTCATCAATCTCAATATTGGCTGATTTAATTCAAAATACGGTGCAGATTATCACATTTAATATATCGTTTAAAACATACCATACCTGTTTTACCTTTACGATATTTTTCGTTGTTGTCCGTTGTGATTCTGTCACCTTTATACTAGGCTAAGGAACTTAGCTTTGTCGCCCGTTATGTTTCTGGAACAGCCAAAATCCAGAGAATACTATTGTTGTTCCTTAGCCTGCCACCACACCTACACGATGAAAGTTTTATGTGACCTATTTGTTTTTATAGGTCCATGATTGTTAGTGGCAGAAAATTTTGAAAAACAATTTTGTAAAGACCCAAAACTATTTATAATTGTTCCCTTCGGCACCCAAATTTGTTTAACTTTGAGAGATTTTATATTTGTGCCTTTTGGAACCCAAATCGGTAATGTTTTCACATGTTTGGGTCTATACCAACAATTATTGTGATCGTGTCCATATTTTCTACAAATCGTGCACATTGAATTTTCTTGATTAATCTTGTTTTCAACACTTTTCGAACTATTATATCCAAGTCCTTGTTTAACCGTATTAACAGTTTGCTTTCCTAATAGCATATGTAACGATTTTTCACTTTTTGAAAATTTATCTAAAGTCGTTGACAATTGTTGGACTTGTGATTTGAGAGATTCATTTTCGTTTAACAACTGTGTGCACTTTTTAATAGAATTCTCTCTCCTAGTATTTTCATTCTCCTTTAAAATCAGAATTTCATTTTCAAGCGATTTTATTTTAATTTCTGATTTTTTAATTTCTTCATCAAATGTTGGACACTTATCACAGTTAGGGATCCTACTTTGTTAGGTTTTAACTAATTGATCAAGTTGTTTATTACATTCTATCAAAGTATCTTTTTGAGATTCAAGTTTGGCGTATTTTTCCCTAAGTCGTTCAAAACAACCGTTTACTTCATGAAAATATATAAGCAACTCAGAATGGGTAAGTTTTGATTCCTCACTTGGCTCGTCATCGTCACTGTCAGTTGTATCACCTCGAAGACACAATTCTGCCTTTTCGCTTTCACTGCCAGTGCTTTGATCATTCTCGTCTATTTCATCCCAAGTGGCTGCAAAACTTTTCTTTTTCTGTTTCTTTCCATGGCTGGATTTAATTTGTGGACAATCGGGCTTGATATGGCCGGGTTTGTTGCAATTATAACAAATAAACTTTTGTTCTTCTGAGTAGTCTAGTGCTTTGGCTATTCTGCTTTTTGCCTTTTGATTTCGAGCTGAATTTCCATGTTTTTGATTCCATTTTTTGAATTTTCTTATTAACAGCTCCAATTCTGCTGCTCCATCATCTTCATCGTTATCATCATCACTTTCGGTTGTTCATTTGAGAGCTATTGATTTCTTTTGAGTGTCACCACCTTCACGCTCTTCTTTGAATTTCATTTCTAGCTCATAAGTGGTGAGATTTCCGATGAGTTCCTCAACTTTAAGTTGTTTTAAATCTTTCGATTCTTGTATGGCAGTTACTTTCGCTTCAAAGCTTCGTGGAAGGACTCTGAGAATTTTCCGGACTATTTCTAATTCGGTGTATGTTTTTCCGAGAGCTTTTGATTTGTATACGATATTGGAGAGTCGTCCGTACATCTCTTTGACATTTTCTTCCTTCGCCATTTTGAAGTTCTCGTATTCGCTGCTTAGCATGGCAAGGCGAGATTCTTTGACTTGAGATGTTCCTTCGTGAGTCACTTCTAGTATGTGCCATATTTCCTGCGCAGTTAGACAATGTGAGACACGATTAAATTCAAATTGATCCAATGAACAGATAATAGAATTCATAGCTTTGGCATTAGTATTTTGTAATTTATTTTCTAGTTCTGTCCATTGTTCCTTTGGTTTCTCTATTTCCTGATTATCTACAGTTATAGTTGGTATTCTATAACCTGTCTCAACAATATTCCAAGCGTCAATGGTTTTCAGAAAAATTTGCATTCTATTTTTCCAGTAAGTATATTCACCATTGAACATTGGTGGTCTAACTATGGATTGTCCTTCTGCAAAAGCATTATTAAAAGAAGCCATTTTAAAAATTCAAATTTTTAAAACAAAACCGATTTTTGAAACACGAATTTTTAAAACAAAAATTGATTTTTGAAAAATCAAAATTTTAAAAACAAAAATGGCTTTTGTTCCTAGCTCTGATACCACTTGTAGGATCGATTTCACCCTAGAGGGGGGGTGAATAGGGTGATAGTGTAAATTATAAAAATTAATCGCGGAAGCTTATCAATTAATTTAAATTCAGATCACAGAATAGCAGCACAGATATAGCAGAATATAAATAACAGAACAGAACAACACATAATTTACCCAGCTTCGGCAAAACCCTGCCTACGTGCTGCCCCCAAGGTTTCTACTAGAAATTAGATAGTCCCTCGCTTACACACGTAAACTCGCTATACCCGCTATTGACTAATCTAACTCTACGCTCAAAACCCTGACCATAACTCAACCACCGAGTTGCGAATTCCCAAACTACACACCGTAGTTTGTCCCCTAGTCACACGACTAGAAAATTAAAAAAAAAACGGTTTAAAAGAAAAATACAATTTAAAAACAATTTAAAACACAATAACCCTTATTTAAATTTAAACCCTTAAAATAAGTAAGCCCAAATTAATAAACACAGGCCGGCCCCTTATTCACTTCTTCAACCCGTTCCTTTTGCTTTGTGAAAGTATGGCCGATCCTCTTTCGTTCCTCTTTGCGAATTAGGGCTTCTGGTAATTTGCTTTTGCTCCTTGCGAATTAAACTAGGGTTGTGTAAAAAGATATTCACCGCTTGATACAGTTTGATTGTATGCTTCGATGCTGTTTGCTTTGCCCACGGCTCTTCAATTTGGATCGAGTTCGATTCGTGATTTCGGTATGTATTTTATCCTTTTGCTTTTCTGATTTTGGCTTGTTCGAACTCAATCAATTGCCGATGATGATTTGTGGTAATTTATAGGATTCCAGTTCCTATAATTGCGTTCGTATCAATTTTGTTTGAATTTGTCAAATTCTTCATCTCGGCCACTTTATTATTCTTGAACGATTGAGATTGATTCTGACTTTGTCACGTCGTATATATTTTGTGATGCTTGCTTCCCACGGCTTGGTTGACACGGTTTTGATTATTGACTCGTTCAATATTGACTGTGACGATTTTTGGCTTTGCTATGCTTCCACGGCTTCGTCCCTTACATTGTTCACCTCGGCCTATAGTGTTCATGTTGTACTTGGATAGTTGGTATTTGATTTTGTACTGTAGTTATCTTCGATTGTGTGATGTTGCCTCTGGTTGCTGTCATATACTGATGAACTTGAAATGTACCATGATACTGCATCACCACTGTTGCACTGCCTTTGTGGTCTTCACTGTGTTCATGCACTTTGGTATTTGTTTACTGTGTACATGTTGCTGCTGTGTTGCCAATTGGGCTTGTAGTTGATTTTTTGAGTCTGAAATTTATTTGCGAATTCATGTGCTTGATATTTGAGTTGTTGATATTGTCAGTGGTGCACTTGAGTTATATCACCGGTCTTTGCATTTGTACACTTGTTCATATGAACTGTTGTTCCATTGTTGGTCTGACCCTTCCATATGCTCTTTGATAATGTTGAACTTCACTGTTGCATTCCACTTGTGTTTGCACAGCACTGCATGTTATATTTCTTGATCATGTTGGCCATTTGGTCGAGTTGTAGTCCAATCCACTCATGTACATGCTTCACTGCAGCCTTCTTTGCATTGTTCATTTTACTGTCTTTATTGTCGCATACTTTGATTCTTTTGAAACTGAGTTGCACACTACTGTCTTGGGTCTGGCCATTCTTTGTTGGTTCATTGGTGTTTGTACACTTTTGTTGCAGTGGTTTTACATTTGTGCATATTGTCTCGAGTACATGTATTCTTGGCTCTGGTTATTTCATATTCATATGAGCATTTGTCTGCATTGAGTGTTTGTGGCAGTATCTTGTGGTTTGTTGTATCTTTGAGTCTGGTATGCTGCAGTTTGTATCTTTGATGCATTTGAATCAGTTTCATTTGGGTCTGGTTGGTCTGGCCATTGTAGCTGTCTGAGTTGCAGTGCTTCATCACTTGAACTTGCTTGCAGACTGTCTTGTGTTTTTGTAGCTTTCATCACTGGTGCATTCCATTTAGTTGCACTTGTGTTCTGTTCATTCCTAGTTGCCTCTTTGATGATTCATTGGTGAATATGTTGCATGCATGAGTCTGGTTCTCGGCCTATTGCATTTGACCACTGAACTTGACTGTTTAGTTTCATATTCATGTGTACTTTTGATTTGCGCTTGAGTTGAATCCAGTTACAAAAACTCGGATTTGACCTTGTACTCGTGTCGTATTTTTGAATTTATTGCACCTGAGTTGAACCTGTCCGTATATTTGGGTTTGACCTTGTGCTCACCTGTCCCTGTAGCATTATCAAGTGTATATATCGGCATGCACGGCCTTGTGGCATATACAGTAATACACTGTGTATGTCACAAGTTGTTCGTGTATGATGAATTCAAATTTAAATTATGACGAACAACCCAAATAACTGAGGCAAATCATATATTCAAAAATTATCTTCTATTTTTGAATTGCAAAAATATTTCTTTTTCAATTTTACTGCGTTAGTTTATATTTTTGCAGATTGCTCAGATGCTGGATTCAAACTGGAATGAAGTTGAAGATAAATACGAGTGTGAGTGATATGTAGTGAGGTTATTAATGTAAACTGAATTGTGATGTAATTGTGATGTAATCAAAAATGTATATGTATAGTGAGAGCTTGAATTTGTACTATCAAAAATTGTAATAAATATTTGTTTGAATAAAATATTCGTTTGAATTCAAATTCCGTGTTATTTATTTTATTCTGCAAATATTTATTTAATCTGTGAAAAATAAAATTGTATATTATCAAATACATTTAAATGAATGTATATATGTTTATTATCATCAAACAAAAATCATATAAGCGCATATTCAACAATAATGTCACTGGATTTTCTATAAAAGTGTTTTGGTTATCGTAAGGTAAAAACTCGTCATGTTTATGTGTGGCATGGTCTTACGAGATACCCTTTTAATTTCAAAGATTTTCTTATAAGTTTAAATCCAACTGGGTTTGTTTTCTCACGCTGGTTTTCCAGACTGACTCGGGTGTTATTTTATTATAATGCTCAGGTCAGACCAAATATATTATAGATTAGATTGGATGCTTAGAGCTACAAGAGACGAGTTAGAGGCCCGAGACGTATTTACATAGATGGCTATTTTCCACTGTATTCATTATTGTGTTATCAGCAATTAGGATGACAGGCTGCTATAACTGTCCAGGCTGAAATAGGGTAGTATACTCTGGTTTTGTCTGTGTGTGTGTATATATTACAATTTTGTTTTTGTGTATAGATTTATGGTATATTATAGATTATTCGTTCTGCTGTGAGATTCTATGTTGTTTAGTTTTCTTCTTATCTTCTTTCTTCTTCTTTCCCCTAACAATCAGATTTTCCAGCATTCGATTTCTCGGCATATGATACAATGGATGTATTATTGTCGATTTTCAAGGGTCGAGAAATCTGATTCGTTACAGTAACGTACTTGTATTTGATGTATATAGTTATATATATAAGTAGATATTCTCCGCTCACTTAGACCATTCTTCTGTATCTTACTAAGGTTTGAATGCAAATTTATGAGAAAGGAGATATGTAGTAGAAAACGAAAGAGGAAAACTTGGTGGAGGAAGCACCATAACTAACGGAAATGCTCGACTTACTACCAGGAGGAATCCGGGTCAACGGGCTAATGCTAGTAATCAAAATGCTGATGCCAATGTGAGTGCTGCAAAATCCACAGTAGATATGGAGGCGATGTATCAGTTCTTTGATGGTTTGATGCAAATGGGAGATGATGCTGGTGTTGCTGGAAATGCAGGAGGAGCTAATCCTGTGGCTCTGGTTAGGAATAATTATGCTTTACTGAGTAGTGATTACACCATTTTAGGTGGGAAACTATTCTTGGGAACAGGGAGTGCCATAGAGGTTCAGAATTAGTTGTTGCATTATGAGTGTATATTTACATATTTGGATTTGAATGATGGGGAAAAGAGAAGGTTGGCCCCTAGACAGTTGCAGGGGTCAGCATTACATTGGTGGAATATTGTTACTGCCGGAGTGTTGGAAGAGCAATTAACTTAGGCTGATTTTAAAACGAGATTTGAGCAGAAGTTTATGTATGAGTTTGCTAATTTGAGCCGATGAAAAAATTTATGGATTTAGTGCAAGGAGAGATGTCTGTAGTCGAGTATGCTACTAAGTTTGAAGAGCTGTCACGATATGGATATGCTATTACAGATACTGACATCAAAAGGAATGAGAGGTTCATTCGGGGATTGAGGCCTGAGCTTGCTAGAATGACCATGACACATGTCTGTGATCCTTGTAATATAGTGGTGGAGATGGCCATTCGCCATAAGGTGTTACTTGGTGATTTAGCTAAAGAGAAGTCGGTAGAAACTCAGGGTTTTCAGGGGAAGAAGAGGAAGTTCTTCAAAAAAAGGGAACCTAGAAAGGAGATACTGCTAAGAAGTCAAAGGCTGAGGAGTTTGCTATAAGTGTGACAAGAAGGGTCATTTTGCTAATGAATGCCGGTTAGAAAATGGGAAGAAAGCTGAAAGTAAGAAGACTGTGAAGTGCTTCAACTACGATCAAGTTGAGCATTACAAGAATCAGTGTCCAAAGCCAGTTAGGGAGGACAATGGAAAAGTTTTTGCTATAGAACTAGCTAGGCCTACCGCAGCTGATAAAAAAATATGATGGAAGGTACGCTTCAGATTCAGAGTATTCCGGTTAGAGTACTTTTTGATATCGGTACATCACATTCATTTATATCAGTGTTTGGTTGACAGATTATGTTTAGAACCCACCTACCTTGTTACTTCCTTAAGGGTTGTGAATCAAATAGGAGTGTATGCAACTCTAAGGTTAAGATGTGACCAGTTAAAACTCGACTTGTTAGGTCATAAGTTTACCTGCAATTTGTATGTTATTGATTTCGTAGATATCAGAATCATTTTGGGCATGTATTGGTTGGGTAGGTATGAGGCTAGAATATTTTTCCAAGAGAGGAAAATATCACTAAGACACCTTGATAGTCATAACTAAGTAATATTCTCAATAGAAAATATTGACTGGAGTGTTTGTGTTATGCTTAATGTTATGGAGGTAGGAAATGATTATTTCAGATTCGGGTAGCAAGAGAGTTTGCAAATGTTTTTGAACAAATCACCGGATTACCCTCGAAAAGAGCTGTCTAGTTTAGAATAGATCTTGTGCCAGGAGCTAAACTTATAACTAAACCACCTAGCTGGATGACAACAATTGAGATGAAGGAATTGAAGGTGCAGCTAGGGAATCTAGAGGGAAGGAGTTTTATTAGACCAAACAGTTTGCCTTGGGTAGCGGCCGCGTGTTCATAAAGAAACCGGATGGGTCGTTAAGGATGTACATTGACTATCGTAAGTCAAATAAAAGGACAATTAAGAATAAACATCATTTGCAAAGAATAGATGATCTGTTTAATCAGTTAAGTGGAGCCAGAGTGTTTTCTCGGTTGGACTTAGCGATAGGTTTGCATCAGTTAAGAGTGTCAGATGATAGTATTCCTTTGACAACATTTCGAACTAGGCATGGTTCATATGAGTGGTTGGTGATGCCATTTGGATCAACGAATGCACATGCTTTCTTTGTGGATTTTATTAACCGAGTTTTCTGAGAGTATTTGGATAGGTTTATGTTGGTGTTTATAGATGAAATTCTAGTCTACTCTAGGGATGGAAGAGAGCATGAAGTTCATCTTAGAGTGGTACTTAAGGCGCTGAGGCATAATTAGCTAAAGGCAAAGTTTTCCAAGTGTCATTTTTGAAAGAAAGAGGTAGTCATATGGTTTTAGAGAAAGGATTGTCTGTCAATCCAGATAAGATCGAAGTCGTGAATAATTGGAAGAGACCAGAGACGGTGACTAAAATCAGGAGTTTTCTTGGACGTGCTGGCTACTCCCGGAGATTCATTAAGGATTTCCCACGGATAGCAGCACCCTTAATTAAGCTAACTAGTAAGGAGGTGAAATTTGTTTGGTCTGAAAAATGTAAGGAAGCATTCCTTAAGTTAAAGCATTTGTTGACCAATGCTCCAGTGTAGTAGTTCTAGACGAAAACCAAGGATTGGTGGTATATATTGATGCATGTGGAACTGGATTAGGAGTTGGTTGGTGCAGAATGGTAAAGTCATTGCCTACTCATCTAGACATCTTAGACTGATGAAGTTAGACATCCTACTCATGATTTGGCGTTTGCAGCTATGATCTTCACATTGAAGATTTGGAGACATTATCTCCTAGGGGAGAATTTTGAGCTTTATACCGATTATAAGTCTTTACAGTATTTATTCTCTTCGAAGGAGTTGAATATGAGGCAGCAGAGGTGGCTAGAGTTCTTGGCTGCATATGATTTTGGTTTAGAGTATACACCAGTAAAAGGTAACAAGGTAGTAGATGCTCATAGCAAAAAACATCAAAACATGGTGCTAGCTATATTGGCAGAGTGGAAGTATTTAGAAGCTTTAGTCAGTTGTTATGTGAAATTAAGATCGACTGCTGGTTCAAGTCAAAGTTCCACCAGGTTGTGTTGTTTGGAAGTTCAACCAGTAATGATTGAGAAAATTGCTTCCAAGCAGAAGGAGGATCCAGTGTTGATTGAGAGAATTAGAAGGCTTGAGGTTGGAACTGACAGAGATGCTTTGTTTACTAGTGAATTCTGGAAGAGCCTACAAGAAATGATGGGTACCAAGCTTAACATGAGTATTGCATATCACTCTCAAAAAGATGGTCAGATAGAGAGAGAGAGTCAACAAAGTACTCGAGGATCTATGGAGAACTTGTGTATTGGACTCTGGTGGATCTTGGAAGGATCACCTACATTTGGTCGAGTTTTCCTATAATAATAGTTATCAAACAAGTATAGGAATGGCGCCGTTTGAGGCTTCGTATGGAAGCCCATGCAAATCACCAGCATGTTGGTTGGAGACAGATTAGTCTTAGGTCAAGATTTGGTTAAAGAGGCATAAAAAATGATTGAGTTAATCCGAAGAAGGATGAAGGAAGCTTAGTCAAGACAAAAGGGTTATGTAGATAAGAAGCGTAAGGTTTTAGAATTCTCAGTTGGAGATAAGATTTTAATTAAGCTATCACCAATGAAGGGTGTGATACGATTTGGAGAGTTAGGGAAGTTGGCCCCAAGATATGTAGGTCCATTCTAGATTATAGAGGAGATTGAAAGCTCGTATATAGGATAGAGTTACCAGGTAGTTTGGCAGGTGTCATTAATGTATTTCATGAGTCTTATCTTCGCATTTACGTGCATGAACCAAAGACTAATATTCCTCCGACGGGGTTGGAAGACTTAGTAGCAGAGCCTAATTTGTCTTTTCTTAGACAACCAGTTTGGGTTGTAGCTAGAGATGAGAAATGTAACATCCCCTATCTAGAGGCCCAAAACTAAGCGCTACAGATGCTGCAGTCATCTATAATATTAGCTTCCGACGATTAAATACGGCTATGTTTATGGTATCAATAATATCAGAAACACTTGAATATGAAACAAAATACAGATTTCAAAACCACAAATTACTTCGTTACATTTCCAAAATAAGTTGTTTCACATTCACGTCACATGACCCAAATCGTTTCCCAAGCATAGATTAAATATAATGATTACAAATTATGCCAAGAGCGGTATATGAAGACACCACCTCGGTTGATCAGAGTTATATGGTCATATTAGACCTAGTACATAACAACATAAAGGAAAATCCATCATAACATAAATAAAAGCAGCAAATCCTAAGTAGCTATCCATTGCCTCCTGCATCCTCCGGTAGCTTATTCGTCAACATTCTAAAACCTGAAAAGATCCTTAACCTCTTAACCCACTCAAATTAATTTTGAGCACCCAAGAGTTTAAGGGAAAAACATAAACTTCAAATCAGACATAAAGCCCGATATGAATAATACAATACATCCCGGTTTAATTTTGTTAAGTGAGACCATGCCGCTTAGCCAAATGGGTTTCCTCTCACTAACATCCTTTTTAAAACATATCTTTGCAAATCCTGTCATATAACCATATACTATGCTTCTGCATCCACAATGGTTAAACACTACAAAATAAATGTTATCTGTTCAAACTCAAATGTTTGTTTGTATAACTTTTAACTTTTGGCTGACTCGAGCCTACCAGACAATATAATCAAAATTAACCTAACACATGTTAGATATTCATATTCAGGATTATCTATCTGTTTAACATTTCCCATCAGGACGGTCTATCCTAAACTACCTGTTAAATATCTCACTTCTAGATGGTCTGTCCCTAACTAAATCATCTTCCAGGTCTTCCCAATCCTAATGGTTTTTTGGGCTCACTAATAACCTATCTGTATACAACATGTATTCCTTTTGGTATGTAATCAAAATTTTAGTGTACCCGTGACCAAGCCCTACACACTGGAATTTTAGACAACAATTAGCTAGGGCTACTAACTAATGTATAGGGCGTGACCCTATACTAATCCCATCTGGTTTTCTAAAATATGAGTCATTTATACTTATGGATCTCCTCCCATGATTTTCCTTGAAAACAATTTCAAAATGATTTAAACCTTTTCATCAAACTTCAAACAAGGAAAAGAATATAATCTTTATACTTTACTCAAATCATACTACCATGTCAGATATATATATATATATATATATATATATATATATATATATATATCTTTTACTCAAAATTTAGTTGAGGAAAACACGTAACTATTTGAAAGAACCTCTCTCCATACTTTGAAATTATCTCTTTCAAAATCAAGTTTAAACCTTTCGAAATCGTTTTTAAACCTTTCGAACTCATTCAAAGCAGCCTTACAAAAGCTATAAACTTTAGACATCCTTCTTTAAAATCTCTTTAAGTCATTGCCTTAGAAAAACCTTTGGAAAACGTTAGTCTGTAACCTTTCGAAAACATCTAATAAACCTTTCAAAACAGATCAATGAACAAACCCTTTGATTTCATAAAACCTTTTAAAACATAAACCCTTCAAAGGCATACTGGGTTCAACTTAAAATAATCTGGAAATCTTCTTTTAAAGCCTTTCGTCTTTATGAAAACAACCTTTTGAAAGCCTTGGGTTATATTTTATAAACACGGATAAACCACCTAAGTCAGAAGCTTCCTTTCAAAAGCATTGGAGAAATGGCTAGTTTAAAAATAGGTAAACCTTTCGACTGGGTCGGAAGGTTTAAAGCAAAGACCTTTATAAAAGCGGTAAAAACCCTTCGGCTATGTCGGAAGGTTTCAAAACAAAGTAATGGTGGAAGCAGCAACCATCTATCGACTATGTCGGAAGGTTTAAAGTCTATCTTTTAAATAATTTGACTTGGTTGGAAGTGATCAAATCGGAAGCTCAAATTCGAAGCAGAGCAAGCGAAAGCTTTTTATTGATAAAACGATTATATTCCAACCTCTTTGGTTATTAACCATTCGGCTTAAAACCTTCAGCTATATTCAATTCATTACATAACAATTACTTGATACCTTATGCATTGAAATTTGACCTTATCGAAAGCTAACCTTTCGATTGAGACGAAAGGTCTGGGGCGGAAAGTAAACTGCCATATAGATTGAAATATAGAAAAAGTGCGATTTTTGTTTTTAAACTTAAAAAGGAAACTTTTCAACTAACCTGACTTTGTTTGTCAAAATTTCATTGGTCAATAAAATGCTTTTCAGAATATGCTACCGTTATTACAAAAATTTATAAATCATTTTATTTTGCAAAATGCCCCTTCTTCTTAAAATATATAAACATCTAAGTCCCATACCATAAATAATTTTATATATCCCTCAAATTACTTAGGAAAATTTTATAAAAATCCAAAAATCTATTTTAATATATTGCTTAATATATTGAAATCTCAAACCCAAACAATTATTATTTTAGCCGAAAATAATTTATAACCCAATAAACAATTTTCTTCATTCGAAAATTCATATAAAATCCATAATAAATCAGAAAATTA
Source organism: Allium cepa (assembly GCA_030765085.1). NCBI lineage: Eukaryota > Viridiplantae > Streptophyta > Magnoliopsida > Asparagales > Amaryllidaceae > Allium > Allium cepa. The sequence goes on from CM060929.1 coordinate 445,429,717, forward strand.
TGAAAATCAAAACTCATCTCTAAAATATTATTCCATACCTATATTTAAATTTCCAAAGTATTAAGATGTCATTAAATAAGGTTTTCATGTTAAACATATTGCAAAACACGAATAAACATAAATAATTTCACCAACTATATATATATATATATATATATATATATATATATAAACATCAAACATGGCAATAATATAGAAAAAACATTTCGGATCTAATCATAAAGCCGAAAACTAAAAGAACTAGGGATGTAATAATTATTCACCTTAGCTTTTGAGGTTATAGATCAGATTTTCGATTGTTGAATTAGTTGATTACTTCTCTTCTCTCGAACCGTAGCTTTACTTCTTCTCTTTAGAATGGAAAATGGTGATCGACTTTAGCAACTTAGTTTTTTTTAGTGAAAAGAGAGTGAATGAATGTGAATTACCATCTCATTAGGGTTTAGGGTATAAGGTTTTACTATTTCCTATAATGCCCTTTTCATCTCCTAGCACATTATCTAGTGTTATTTAATTTTAAATAACCACTTAACATGGCACGACTGCCTTTGACTAATCAAATCTCAATCTATTAATCTTCACATTGTTTAATTTAATCTAACTAATTAAATGTCTTAAATAAGGTTATAAAAATATGGGGTGTCACGTACTCCCCACCTTAAAAAAATTCATCCTCAAAATTACGATAAAGCACACAACAAAACAATCAAAGGTAAAACATACCGTCAAATAAATTAGGGTAAGAGTCTCTAATCCTTCTCTCCACTTCCCAAGTACAGTCTCTAACACCATTACTCCATTGAACCTTTACTAGTTGACTCCCTTGTTCCTTAATTTCTTCTCTTTTCTAGCCACAATTTGAATCGACTTTCTAACTATAGTCAAATCCGGTTTTACTACTAAGTCTTATAATACCGTAGGTGCTACGGTAGTCTCCGGTTCTTTAACACATTTCCTAAGATGAAAAACATGGAAAATATTATGGAATTCCGCCAAACTACTCGGTAACTCCATTTTATAAGCGAGTTTCCCGATCCTCTCAATAATACAAAATGGACCAATGAACATAGGTGCTAACTTCCCTGACTTCCCAAATCTAATTACACTTTCATTGGTGCAACCTTAATAAACACATAATCTCCAACAGAAAATTCCAAATCCTTTCTTCTTCTATCCACATAACTTTTTTGCCAAGATTGAGCCTCCTTCATCCTAGCTTGAATCAACTCAATGTTCTTTGCGGCTTCCTTGACTAAATCCGAACCAAGAACTAATCTATCCCCAGTCTCCAACCAACACAGGAGACTTGCATGGTCTTCCATATAATGCTTCAAACGATGCCATCCGAATACTAGTCTGATAACTATTTTTATATGAGAACTCAACTAGAAGTAGATGGTCTTCCCATGATCACTCGAAATACAATATACAAGCCCTTGACAAATCTTCCAAGATTTTGTTAATTCTTTCCGTTTGCCCATCAGTCTGTGGATGGTAAGTGATACTCATGTTTAGCATGATTCTTAGTGCATCCTATAGATTTTTCAGAACTCACTAGTAAATAAAGAATCTCTATCGCTGACAATACTACAAGGAATCACGTGCAGCCAAACTACATTCTTTATAAGTAACTTTGCCAAATCAGGTGCCGTCCTAGTTGACTTTATCGGAATAAAATGGGCACTCTTAGTCAATCTATCTACTATGACCCATATGCTTTCATTTCCTCTACTAGATCTCGGCAATCCATCAATAAAATCCATGGAGATTGAATCCCATTTCCATAATGGAACCTCTAACGGTTGAAGAATCCACTCGGCTTCTAGTGTTCAGCCTTTGCCTGTTGGCAATTCAAGCACTGCTTAACACACAATCCAATGTCCAGTTTCATACCTTCCCAGAAGAAACTTCTCTTCATGTCCTGATATATTTTCGTTCCTTCTGGATGAATAGTGAACTTCAAACGATGGCATTCATCCAAAACCTCCTTCCTAATATTTCCTACATTCGGAACATGTAACCTACCTTTCTTTCTCAACCACCCATTTTGGTCAAGATTGAAATCCTTTAGGTCATCGCTCTCCATTCCTTCCTTCAACCTTCTGATCCGCTCAGCCAATACTGGTTCCTCCTCTTGCTTAGAAGCTATCTTCTCAATCATTATCGGTCGAACTTCTAAACAAGACAATATAGTACATCTTGCACTCGATCCTACATCTGACCTAAACCGCACACTACAAGCTGATAGTGCCTCTAAGTCTTTCCATTCAGTGATCATAGCTAATACTGCATTCTGATGTTTCCGACTGAGTGCATTCTCTACCTTGTTTCCTTTTCATGTGTGTACCCAATTCCAAAATCATAGGCAGTAATAAACTCCAACCATCTCTGTTGTCTCATCTTCAGCTCCTTCTGAGAGAATAAATACTTGAATGACTTATGATCAGTATATAGCTTAAATTGCTCTCCCAAAAGATAATGCGTCCACACCTTTAAATAAAATATAACGGCAGCTAACTCCAAGTCATGCGTTGGATACCTAACCTCATGTAGCCTGAGCTGTCTAGAAGAATAAGAAATTATCCTTTGCATCAACATAGTTCCCAATCCAACTCCATACATATATGTATAAACCACTAAATCCTGATTCCCCTCTGAAACCACTAACACAAGTGCATGGGTCAATAAATGTTTCAAGCTCTGGAATGCTTCTTCACACTTATCAGTACACATGAACTTCACATCCTTTCAAGTAAGCTTAGTCATCGGTGCTGCTATCCATGTAAAATCTTTTATAAATCTTTGATAATACTCAGCCGATCCAAGAGGAAACTCTGTATCTCGATCACCGTCTCGGGTCTCTTCCAATTGTTCATCACTTCAATCTTAGTTGGATCTATAGACAACCCTTTCTTAGAGATGACATGACCAAGGAACTTCACTTCCTTCTTCCAAAAATGAAACTTCGTAAACTTAGCCTTCAACTGATGCTCCCTTAACATCCTTCTCATCCTTAGAGTATATCAAAATGTCATCAATGAACACCAACACCAACACCAACCTATCAAAATGTTCTCAAAAAATTCTATTCATCAGATCCAAAAAGAATGCTGGTGCATTAGTTAATCCAGACAGCATAACTGACCATTCGCACGATTCATATCTCATTCTAAAGGCCGTTAAAGGAATGCTATCTTCTACCACTTTAAGCTGATGAAATCCCATTGCCAAACCTAGCCGGGAGAATACCTTTGCTCCACTCAACTGATGGAACAAATCATAAATTCTCAGCAATAGGTATCGGTTCTTTATCATCTTCTCATTCAACTTACGATAATCGATACATAGCCTTAATGATCCGTCCAGCTTCATAGCAAATACAGCAGTAGCTCCCCATGGCGAACAAATCGACCTAATAAAACTCTTGCCTTTCAGATCTGCCAACTGCACCTTTAACTCTTTCATCTCTGTAAGTGTCATCCTACTTGACGGTCTACTCAACGATTCAGCTCTAAGGCCAAATCAATCCGAAACTCAATTGCTCGTTTCGGTGGTAGTCCAACGACTAGCTCAAACATATCGGCAAATTCTCTTGCTACAAAAACTCGATGCAACTCATCCTCCAACTCCATAATACTCAATAAAGCATTCACCTCACAACTAGGGTTCTCTACTGCATAGATTATCCGATCACTACAATTCGGATGACTAAGTGATATTTTCCTATCTTAGCCAAATATCTTAGTGTCATATCTACTCAACCAATCCATCCCAAGGAAAATCCCAAATCCCGCAAATTCAAACACATGCGAACAACAATCAAAGGTATAGCCTAGCAAATCAAATTATAGATGGTCACACCTCAACCAAAGTGTTGCATAATTAGATTAGAAACCCTTAAAGAAGTAACTAAGTAAGAGGGTTGTAGGTTAAGTCTATCAACCAAACATCGAGAAATAAAAGAATGGGACACCCGAATGTGAAACAGGATGCCAACGGACATACCGTGGTTCTGCAATGAGCCTCCTAAAATAGCTTTTCCGTTTTCCTGAGCAACTAATTTTACGATTATGGGCTCCAAAGCATAAACTCGCCCCTTTCCTTCCTTTGTTGGCTCTGGGCACTTGTTCTTATAATGACCCACTTGATCTTAATTAAAGCATCTTACATTCTTCTTTCCACCGACCTCTTTTCCCTTTCCCTTACTGGCTCGACACTCATTGGCATAGTGTCTTTTCTTATTGCAGTTGTAGCAAACCTCTTCAGCCTTACTTTTCTTTTGTGCTCCTTCTTTATGAGCAATCTTTCTTTGGTAAAATTTCCTCTTCTGGACCTGTCTCGTCTAAGCCTTTTTCACTTTCTTCCTTAAACAAGCTAATGCCTCTTCTTGCCTCAATGTCATGTCAACAACTACATCACTAGTGTCTCTCAAGTGCGGCAAAGTAGCACTTATCAGTTTTGGCCTTAATCCACTAATGTACTTTTCATTTCTACTGATAACGGTATCAAACAAGGCATACCCGTATCAGGCTAATTCCTCAAACTTCCTTATGTACTCCAACACGGTCATATCTCCCTGCTCCAGTTCTACAAATCTCCTCACCAATGCCACTTGCACCATTACGGACATTGAAAACCTTCTCCTGAATTCCTCCTATAGTAGTCTCTTCATCAACTCCAGAAGTGATGGTGTTCCACCAAAATAGTGCAGCTCCCTGCAGTTGCCTTCAGGCCAACCCCCTTTTCTGTGCATCTTTTAGCCCTAAACCAGAAAAGATTCTTTCACATTGCAGTAGCCAGTTTTCCACTTCAATCACATCCTCGGTTCCAATGAACGGCTTCGCTCCAAGCCTGATGTAATCCACACTTAAGTTGGCATACTGATTGACCGCAAGAACTTCTTGATCTCCTCTTCCTACAGCATTACCTCCAACCACACCCGATGCTACTTCAGCTTGCACCATATTCACAAAGAACTGATACATTGCCCCCGTATCCACTTGGGGAACTCCTGCACCAGCATTTTCAGCTTGTGCCTGATCGTGACATCTCCTTGTGTTTGGTCGAGCATTTCCATTTGTGGTGCTGCTCTCTCCTATGATATTTTCTCTGCTCCTTCTTCACTCCACATCTTTATTCAAACCTCATGAGATACAGATGAATAACCTAACTAAGATAGGAGTCTAAAGATATAGCGTATACTTATATATTAATATACAAGTACGTTATTATTGTGTTATCCCATACCTCGATCTTAACTCTAATTCCTATGGATTATGTTTCCAAAATTAATTTTTAGTTAAATATTTCATAAACCATGCTCTGATACCAAGCTGTAACGTCCCCTATCTAAAGGCCCAAAATTAAGCACTACAAGTGCTGCAGTCATCTATAGTATTAGCTTCCGACGACTAAATACGAATATGTTAATGGTATCAATAATATCAAAAGCACTTGAATACAAAAAAACACATATTTCATAACAACAAATTACTTCATTACTTTCCTAAAATAAATTGTTTCACTTTCACGTCATGTAACCCAATCGTTTCCCAGGCATAGACTAAATATAATTACTAAAAATTATGCCGAGAGCGGTATATGAAGATACCCCCTCGGTTGAGCAGAGTTATATGGTTATATTAGACCTAGTACAAAACAACACAACGAAAAGTCTATCATAACATAAACAAAAGCAGCAACTCCTATGTAGTTATATGTTACCTCCTACATCCTCCAATAGCTTATTCATCAACATTCTAAAACCTAGAAATATCCTTAACCTCTCAGCCTACTCAAATTAATTTTGAGCATCCAAGAGTTTAAGAGGAAAACATAAACTTTGTGTCAAACATAAAGCCTGGTATAAATACTACTATAAGAGTGTTGTTGTACCTGCATTTTCCAAATAGCTTCCAGTGATGACTACAACGACGATGATAACAACCCGCTCGAAGGTGGTGGGGATGATCCAAATTTTCCCTTAGTCCTAAGTCTACGGCCAGAGTTAAAGAAAATATTGAACATTCACAAAAAGAAGCGGAGGAAGGCGAAATTATTAGTAAAAGTGGTGAGGCTGGCCAAGGTAACATCGACGTAGGTCATGAGTCTCAGCCTAAATAATCTAGGGACAACCAAGTCTACTTTGAAGAAGAGGTTAATCATGAAAATCTCTATGACACAGACTTCATTCCAGCCTCCACTGGTCACACATGTAGAGAAAAATCCATCTTTTCCTTCGACAGGCATATTCGCTGGCTTAGGGCCAATTCCTGCTGAGTTTGGTTCTTTCAATGTCAGTAATATTAGTATTGAGGGCATCAACTCCCCTATCCGCATCGAACTCGTTTTTATCAGTATGGAAGAGGTTACTCCCATGAGTAAAGCTCCTTCGATGGGTCACTAGGAAACTCATGCGCATATGCATTTCAAAACACTTGCATTTGATTCGTGTCCTTGCTTGTTTGATCTAACCTATTTTTGTTTCCCTTGCAGGATCCATGGAGAAAAGGAAATACATTTATCGGTCTTTGGAGGAGAAAGCGTCCCAAGCACAAAGGCATCGGTCAAGCTCGTACCGCTAGGGAAGTTGTATCGATTACGATTTAGGCTACCGTTCTAGCCGAGACAGAGATGACCGAGATAGAAACAATTATGATAGTGATCGCCCATTACATGACTGTACTTCCAAACATCACCCTAGTAGTAGATCATCTCCTCCTAGAGGTCCAAATAGGCAACCTGATCGTCATGATGACATCCCAACTGATAATGCTTCTTGTGCACCTTCTTTAGCTTCCCTCCCAGTGCAACCTCCAGTGACATCTCACTCCAATTGGTCCTCCGACCGTAGGCATCACAAGAGTGTTAGTACCATAGGTTTTGGTTTTGATGATAATAATTATAAGACATTATATAAAATATAGATACTAATGTTTTATCAAGTTATACAAATAGTATATAGTGCAGGTCATTAGACAGATGTTGATTTAGAAGACCGTGTAGCAACAACAGAATATTCAAGATGATTATAATTGAAGATTTATGAGTATTGAAGAGTTGAAGAATTCAAGATATTCTAGATAAGTTATAGAGTCATAGAATTTATGTTAAAACATTGATAGCACTTTCATGATCTCTCTCTCCTTAACTAATTTTGTTTTAAATTATTTTTCAAATATCATAGTTTTAAAATAATCTTTTCAAAATATTTATCAACATGATTTTCAAGCTCTTATACTTATAACGATATTATTTTAATGTTTTTAGATTTATATATATATATATATATTGAATTTTTGGTTATACTTTAATAATTTATTACAATATTGATTTTATATATTATTTACATTATATTGAATACTATTATTAAATCTTTCAAAATTATTTTATAAAGTTTTTAAAAGTTAAATTTTGATTAAAACATGTATAAACTATATTTAAATGATTATACGAAGTATCAAATTATTTTACAAAGCAACATATTTTCAATATAATATTTTTAAAGTGTTTTCAAAATACAAAGGGATATGTCGACATATCATATCCATGTATGTCAACATATTGGCTGTAATTTTCAAAATTCAATTTGAATGGAAGTGTCTTTTCTTCGTATGTCTTCGCGAATGGACATGACCGTTGTTTCCCTATATATATCGGACCTCCAAAAGAATTTTTCATAATTACTTTCTTATTCTTCTCTTCTCTTTTTTCTATTGATTGCTAGATTAATTTCCACCCAAACTCTACAGAAATTCAACCAGAATCAAATTCAATCATCACTAGTTTGATTATCCTTCATCTATTCTCTGATCTCTCTCATCTCTCTCACTCAAACGAAGATCAATGTGTTATTCAAGAGTTATAGGATCAATTGTAATCAAGATCGAAGATCTGAGTCTGTAAAGTCTATCAAATCAAACTGCTATACTTGTGGGTGTGATTGTAGCCCATAAAATCATTTGGGTGTGCCTAGTAGCCCATAAATCTAATAGGCGTGCTTATAGCTCAAAAATCAAGAAAATATACCCAAAGGTTGGAATTCTGGAGGGTGTGTCTCGTAGTCTTAAAATCAAGATTGTACTTGCATTTACTGGTTGAAATGAAATCCATACAAGGAATTATGTGGGACTGGATGTAGGGTAACTCCAAACCAGTATAAAATCCTAGTGCGTTCTTTCCTTTTGACTTCTACTACATTTACTTTTATTTGTAGTATGATTTTATGATTGTTTCTGTGATTGTTAATTACATCAGTCCAAGAAAAATCTTAAAAATTCAAAAAATATTCATATAATCCATTAAACATTATTCATCCTCCCCCTTTACCGTTAATTTAGCCTTAAGATCCTTATTTCGCCGACTCACATTTGGTATTAGAGTATTGGTTTTCAAAGTATTCATAATCCAATTTTTGAAAAAGTTTAATGGAAAATTTTGATAATATTTTTAACACTATTTTTGAAAAGATTTTGCAAAATCATCATAATATTGTTTCATTAATTTGCATCTATTCATTATAAAAAATCACGTGACCTTTTGAAAATATATGAATTGTAGAAACAAATGTGTTACATGGCTTTTGATGAACAAACACCTAATGATCAAATTCTATAGATCAAAAAGGACAAATGGATATTGGATAATGGATGCATAAGACACATGACTGGAAATCCAGAGATTTTGAAAGATATTGTAACGACTCGGGATTTTTAACGTCTTGAGTATTAAATATTAGTTTTTAATATTCAATATTACGGTATTTTAATCAAACAAAAATCCCCGTTAAATAACAATTGGCAATAAATACAGTTTTTAAGCCAAAAGAATATTTTTAGTTTCTAAATTTTTATTTATAAAATAGGAGATTGATTTAATTGGAATTGCTTATATATATGTATGTATATGTATGTATGTATACAAGACAACAAATTTTATATATATGTATATATATGTTTTGGAAAGGAATTCATAGCAAACAAATATAGATGAAAAAGCAAAAGGAAATACTTTATGTAGAAATGATTTTGCTTTATGAACAATATAGTGAATTTTAAATAGGGGAGTTTAAAATTTTATTTTCCTATGTACCTATATACATATTAGTTAAGAAAATGCATATATATAAATATCAATTGAAAAAGTAGTATTTTTATATATTGGAAAATGAAAAGAGGAATATATCTGAAGATGTATATGATATAAATGAGAAAATCTAAAGAATTATTTCAAAAGGGAGATCATTAACAAAGCGATGCTTTGTTAAAAATGTTATTTTATACCCTTAAAAAATATAATAAAATTTCCATTTTTTATTTTGAATTCTATAAAAGTATGTATATATAAATATGTAAACATTAACATTGTCTTAAACCATTTTTATAATTCTTGTTCCAAGACATACATGTATATGTATATGTATATGAAGGCATGTAAACAAAATCAAGTAAAAAGTAAATAAACAAGAGGTAAATCATATGAAAGTTAAAACAAAAATTTACCACTCAATGATATAAAAATTTGCTGGAAAGGAATATATAACCTAAACTAAGCAAATCAGTAAAAATCAAATATAAACATATGTATGTTTACGGTAGCTTGCCGATCAAAAACAGTAAAAACCAAAACAAGGATTTTAAGTTCTTTTCAATTTCATTTCATCCCAAAAGCAAATATCAATGTCAGCCACCAAAACTCTTTTCAATCCATCACTTAAATATGGTATGTAAACATATGAACATGTATATATAAGCAGGCATAGTTTCATATGTTTTCACAACCTGTAAGCAAACAAAAATCTGTAAAGCATAAGAATAAAAACTGTAAACACAAATACACTATAAAGCATCCTCTATGTTCAAATCAAAGCAAAAACAAAGCAAGTCCTTTCAAGATTTCAGATCGAAGATTAAAGTTCAACTTGAAGTTTTGATGATCAAAGTAATGTGGAAGGTGAGAGTTTAAAATTTAATGTCTGGAATGATTAACAACCTTAGCTGTGTCATGTATAGCACAGGGGCATAATTAGGCATGCTTGACTTCAAAAATCATTAGCCCTCAAACTAGTTCGAATTTGCTAATGTCTTTGTTATCCCGCTTTTTGCCAAAGCCGTGATACCAAAAGATCAGTCGAAAACCAAAGACAGCTCGTCTCAAAGGTTGGTTGTACTTTGCTTCACCATGGATATCGATGGATTTTGTCCGAGCCCGGATCAGGCTACAATTGATAGGACATGACAAGAAAAGCCATGAAAGCCAGTGTTTCAAATATCAGGTCAAACGGAGTTCGTATGAATGAGATATGATCGATGCAAGTTAGCCAAAGTATGCTGTTCGAGTCCATCAAAAAGTTGAGGAGATGAACATTTCGAATCCATAGGACCCGTATCCATCACTGTTGGTCTTATTCGAATCCATCGGTTTACATATGCTTCGAATCGATCGGTTTCGAATCGATAAAGTAGGCATCACCTCAACAAGTTCGTATCTATCAATATAGTTTGCTTCGTATCGACCGGGACGGCCAGATCCTCGTATCCATGAATTTCGTATCGTTCGACCAATGCCTAGTTCGAATCGATGAACGAAGCCTTCATTCGAATTCATCGGGCAGCGCTAGTTCGTATCCGTCAAAATCGTACCCATTGAATGGATACGATGCTATCGATGCGAGCTAAGCCGCCTATCTTGGTTCGAACTGGACATTGAAAGGTAAAGTGTTGGATTATTAAAGATAAGGAAGCGAAATTCGTGGATGCGAAGTGGTCAACTCGGCACAAGAACCGGACCGAGGCAAAGAGTGCGTGCCACCTCACCAAAGAACCACATGACAAGATCGATTCGAGCGTATCGGTTCGAACTGATGGGTTCGAACCTGACAGCCTACCGAAACACTCTAATTCGTATCAATCATATCTCCCAAACCACGAGGCCAAATGTAATGAAATTTTCACAGTGGATTCCATACAAGGTAAAGATTGTTCCTACCAAGTTTCAGCTCGATTGGGTCATTTTTTGGTGGATACGAAATCACTTCGTATCGATCTCAGATCGAGTCGAAACTTGGTGGGGCCGGTCGCGTGGGCCCACTCACGTGCCAGAAAAAGTCTCCCGAAGTTTGAGCGAGATCTGGGCCTCCTACGCCTAAAAATAGCAACCTGAAGCCTTCAGAAAAGGGGATCTTTTGGCCATTCAACGTCCAGACTCTGCCGGATTCAATTCTACTCTTCATTAATGCTGTTATAATCAGATTTCAAAGCTATCATCAACTTTAATCCGCTATAATCAATTGAAATCATCAAGTGAATCAATAAAGACATAAACTTCAGAGTGGACGTAGGCAAGATCGCCGAACCACTATAAATCCTGTGTTTCTGATTATTGTTGCTGAATTATTGTGATTGCTATTGCTTAGATCTGAGTTTTGTATTGATTATTGCTGATTTGTGTTCATAAACGGGTGCTTTCACGATATCGGGTGTTTGTGACCATTTTTGGTAAAACATTTTGGTGCTTTCACTGAGAACAGCTGATTTAGGAGAAGTTGAATTTGAAGACTTAAGAATTCAGATCTAAAAACTATGACAAGACAAACAAGTAAGAGACAAAGGCCAAAGGGAAGTGAACACCAAGGAAATCAAGAGGCTTCCTCAGGAGCGAACCAAGCTTCAGTCTTCATCACTAGGGACGAGATGGAGACAATGATGAAGAAACAGGAGGAGTTGATCCAGAGCTTATTTCAATAGATAGAGCAACTTGAAGCACAGAATAGAGAAGCTGATGGAGTTCAGAACGGAGCAGGACCATCCGGCATAGCACATGGAATAGGAGGCACACGCATGGAGAATGTTGATCCAATCTCGGAGAGAGAGAGAGAGGAGCATCTGCGCAACCTGGGAGTAGCAGAGGAGTGAACGCTCGGTCAATGGGGCAGGTCCCAGAATTCCCTCGTGAACACCGGGGGCAGGTCGAAAGTAATGAACGAGGATTGCATCTTGGAGACAATGAAAGGTTGGCGGAGATGGTCAGGCAAGCCATGAGAGGCGGATTAGTGAACAAGGATTTAGAGGATGTTAATAGAAGCCCTTTTACCACGGCAATCAGGCTAGCAAGGAACCCACCAGAGTTTAAGTTACCATCGTTGGATATGTATAATGGAAGGACAGACCCTACAGTTCATCTGACAAAATATATGAGCCACATGGAGGTGCTGGGGGCATCGGAGGAAGTTATGGCCCGGTGCTTTCCATTCTACTTGGTGGATATTGCAGCGTTATGGTTTAGACAGCTGGAGAGCTGCTCCATAGGAACATGGGCAGATCTAACTGAGAGATTCATGAGGCAATTCATGGTTCACATTGCGAGACCCAAGAATGTGATGACTTTGGCAACTCTAAAACAGAAATCTGGGGAGACTTTGAGGAGTTTTCTGACGCGATTCAACGCAGCAGCAACATCGGTGGATCGACCAGACCCATCCATGGTTATGATGGCAGTTGTGTCCGAAATAGCTGATGGCACAGAATTTAAGAATTCCTTGACTAAAGATCCACCTTTGGATCTAGCAGAATTCTATCACGAGGCAGAAAAGTTCCTGCGACTGGAAGACGCAACTGCGGAAAGAGAAGAAGGAGATGAACTTAATGTTTATACGGTCAAAGGTGGAAATCCCCCCGAGAAAGGTACAAAAACTAGCAAGGGGAAACGAAAGGCTGAGAGTAGCCATAACAGACCAATACGACCACGAAAGGCACCAAGGTTCACCACTTACTCTGAGCTGAATGAGAGTTTGGAGCGAATCTATCAGGATACCAAAGAGCAGGTTCCATATCGTAGACCGATGCGAAGGGATCCAACTTCTGACGAAAGAAAATCAGATAAGTTTTGTGTATTTCATGAATTGTACGGTCATAACACTAATGATCGTAGGCATCTAAAGGACGAAGTGGAAGGGCAAATCAGGAACGGTATGCTCCTTCAATATGTGAGGAGGCGAACTCCAGCAGTGGAACCAGAACGACCACCGTCTACATCAGCTAGAGGCGACCCTGGCACGGGGCACCGTTTGATTATCAATTGATTGATTGACTGAAATAATGATGAACAAGTCGTAAACCTCTCACTGGCATGGTTAAATCATTTACACATGTGAGCGATCGCGCACGATCCATAGGCATGCTCTGAATGACTACCAACCGCATCATAGTAAGAGTTTACACTTTGACATCTTCATCTTGCTTTTTTGCTTTGATTTTGATTTGAACATTTAGACTCTGCTTGTTTGAAAATTTCTACTGTGGGATTCGTGTGATTATTGCATTGATATTTGCAGTTCTGTGAAAAAATTTATTTGTATGCCCGTTGGATCGCGAACAGTCCACGAGCACCTCTTGCATGGCGATGAACCGCCAAAGTCTTTGATTCGGAAACTCCCCCGAATATGAACTTCGGCATCGATAATACTATGTCCCCCCCGGGCACACATAATTTGCCTCGAACGGCACGCAATCGCAAACGATCACAACTTGCCTCGAACGGCACACGATCGCGAACGATCACAATTCGCCGCGAACGGCACACGACCGCGAACGGTCCCATTCCATCATTCGCCGCGAACGGCATACGACCACGAATGGTCCTATTCCATCATCCGCCGCGAACGGCATACGACCACGAACTGTCCCATTCCATCATTTGCCGCGAACGACATACGACCGCGAACGGTCCCATTCCATCATTTGCCGCGAACGGCATCGACCGCGAACGGTCCCGTTTCACCTCGAATGGCATACGATCCCGAATGGTTGTCATTCAAGGTCATATGAAATTATCAAGTTCTTTGCATATTGTTGACAGGATATGAACATCCAACTCATGGCATTACAAAACACACCTTTCCTACAGCAAGGCATGTTTTGGGGGGCAAATGTTATCCTGCTTTTTGGCGAAGCCGTGATACCAAAAGATCAGTCGAAAACCAAAGACAGAGCTCGTCTCAATGGTTGGTTGTACTTTGCTTCACCATGGATATCGATGGATTTTGTCCGAGCCCGGATCAGGCTACAATTGATAGGACATGACAAGCAAAGCCATGAAAGCCAGTGTTTCAAATATCAGGTCAAACGGAGTTCGTATGAATGAGATATGATCGATGCAAGTTAGCCAAAGTATGCTGTTCGAGTCCATCAAAAAGTTGAGGAGATGAACATTTCGAATCCATAGGACCCATATCCATCACTGTTTGTCTTGTTCGAATCCATCGGTTTACATATGCTTCGAATCGATCAGTTCGAATCGATCGGTTTCGAATCGATAAAGTAGGCATCACCTCAACAAGTTCGTATCCATCAATATAGTTTGCTTCGTATCGACCGGGACGGCCAGATCCTCGTATCCATGAATTTCGTATCGTTCGACCAATGCCTAGTTTGAATCGATGAACAAAGCCTTCATTCGAATCCATCGGGCAGGGCTAGTTCGTATCCATCACAATCGTACCCATTGAATGGATATGATGCTATCGATGCGAGCTAAGCCGCCTATCTCGGTTCGAACTAGACATTGAAAGGTAAAGTGTTGGATTATTAAAGATAAGGAAGCGAAATTCGTGGATGCGAAGTGGTCAACTAGGCACAAGAACCGGACCAAAGCAAAGAGTGCGTGCCACCTCACCAAAGAACCACGTGACAAGATCGATTCGAACGTATCGGTTCGAACTGATGGGTTCGAGCCTGACAGCCTACCGAAACACTCCAATTCGTATCGATCATATCTCCCAAACCACGAGGCCAAATACAATGAAATTTTCACAGTAGCTTCCGTACAAGGTAAAGATTGTTCCTACCAAGTTTCAGCTCGATTGGGTCGTTTTTTGGTGGATACGAAATCACTTCGTATCGATCTCAGATCGAGTCGAAACTTGGTGGGGTCGGTCGCGTGGGTCCACTCACGTGCCAGAAAAAGTCTCCCGAAGTTTGAGCGAGATCTGGGCCTCCTACGCCTATAAATAGCACCCTGAAGCCTTCAGAAAAGGGGATCTTTTGGCCATTCAACGTCCAGACTCTGCCGGATTCAATTCTACTCTTCATTAATGCTGTTATAATCAGATTTCAAAGCTATCATCAACTGTAATCCGCTGTAATCGATTGAAATCATCAAGTGAATCAATAAAGACATAAACTTCAGAGTGGACGTAGGCAAGATCGCCGAACCACTTTAAATCATGTGTTTCTGATTGTTGTTGCTGAATTATTGTGATTGCTATTACTTAGATCTGAGTTTCGTATTGATTATTGCTGATTTGTGTTCATAAACGGGTGCTTTCACGATATTGGGTGTTTGTGACCATTTTTGGTACAAATAGTCTTAAACTAGAAAAATGTTTGTTTTTGAACATAGATTAGACTAAAATTAGTTTGAGGATGATTCACACCGTGTATTGTACAAATTGTTGAATTTACAGTAAGAAATCAAATATTAGGAAATTTTCAACATCGTTAAATCATCAAACAAGATCTTAATCATGATTAGTACATGAAATTAGGATTTTTAATGGAGGGATCATCATTTTTAATGACTTACATCGTTAGTAATCTTGAGATGACTAAAACTAGGTCATAAATTAATCTTCGGCAATCGGGTTGGCGAGGGAAGTTGCGGTTTGGAAGAGTAGGGTGTTGTGATGAGGGGCGGAGATCCACCGTGGCCGAATTTCAATAATGGCTCCAATTTGATGTTGCGTAGTGATTTTAAGGTTTGTGGTGATGGTTTCTGATCTGGAAACGCGGCTGAACTATGATGAGGATGGCGAAGAGGGGCATGCGGTCTTAGACTGGAAGTGCTAGGATGGATGGGCTTTCGTATGGTGAAGGTGGCTGGACTAAGCATGAAGAGAGGAAGGGGAACGAGGTTGATTTGGGTGAGGGAGAAATTTTGGGTTCACGTGCGTATGTTCTTTTTTGATAGGGGTGATCATCGGTGGAACTGGAGTGTGGAAGGGGTTGAGCTTAGGAAGAGGCGTTTGCGAGTGGCCTTAGTGGGTTGAGCGGCGACAAGTTTTGCTCGTGCACATGCATGGCGTGCACGAAGTTGAAGGTTTCTAGGATTTGTCGTGTACAATTGGGAGGAGAGGGAATGTACTGTGCTAAGTGGGTATGGTCGCATGTGGGTTGGGTGGATGATCGACGACCGAAGTCATTCGTTCAACTTAGGTGGTGGTGGTTTGGGTCTTGGTTGTAGGATTAGCGAGTTGGTACTAGAAATTGGAAAAGAGGAAAGGGAAAAGGAGGAGGGGGAATCAGGTTTAGCTATAAGTAATGGGCTTTAGCCTACAAAGAAAATAAATAATAAAATAATTTGAAATGTTAAATTAGGTTGGTTACGGGCTTTGGACCAAGGAAATGATGAGGGGTCTTTATAAAGTTTAAAATGTCAAATTATATATATATATGTATGTATATGTGTATATATATATGTATATGTATATATATGGGATTTTTTGGGTCAAGGAAAAAGTTGGAGAAAAATTCAGTTTTAGAGATAAAAAGTTTGCTTTTAGGATGAAGAACATTTCTTAGTGTAAATCACAGAATGATAGTTGTAACTATCATCTTAAATTTACACTAGAAAATGTCCTTCAGACTAAAAAACAAACTTGTTGTCCCTGAGACTAAATTTTTTTCAGCTTCTTCCTTGTGTCTATTTTCCTGTATATGTATATGTTTCAGTTTTAAAATGTTGTAACTGATGTATACAAGACTCGATTAACACGCAGTTTGTTGCAATGGGTTCGTATCGACAAACACTACGTCGTTGTATAAACCGTTGTCAAGTTTGAATGAGTGATATTTTATAGCCATTTGAAACAGACAGAAATTTAAGTGATAAATTAAAACGAATATCGACGTTGGAATTTATATGACTCGTATATTAAAATATTTTGCCTGATAAAAATAACGACGAGTTAATTTATTTTCATTACGATTTTTTAACATTTGGTTAGTGGACCCAAAGACCGTTCCGCTAATTATTTTTAATTGAGCCCATGTTGGCCTAATAAGTCACCATTCTGCCATTATTACCGAATATATATGTTTTTGGACATTTACTAGTAGAAGTAAAAAATCTGTTCTGTTATTATATTTATACGGACATCTATTTATTTTATTGGGCAATATGATGTTAAATTGATTGTTAAAAGCTGATTAATATGAATATCTATATTAGTTATTTTGCACTGTTATGAAAGTGAATGGTAGCTTGATTAAGTATCACTGGGATGGTTAAGCCTTCTTTTCCGATCGGGTTGACTTTGAACAAAAATTTGTTTAAAAATGATTATTATTATTTGATGATATTTTAATGTTAACTGGTAAATATTTTGGTAATGATTTAAAATAATTAATTTATTATTCTTAAATTTTTTATAAAAAGGTATTAATTTCTATTTTAAAGTTATTAATTATCTAAATTGTTAAAGTATAATAACTATTAATTAAAAGTGATTTTATAGGGGTTGTTTTAAAATTAATTATTACTCAACGATTAATTACTATTAAAGTATATTTATTTCAAGGGTGGATTTATTAATTATTAATGATGTTTAAAAATATATTATATAGTAAACTTTTATAAAAGATTATTTTAATTAACTAGAACTTGGAAAATTTATATTGAAACTTTATAAGTATTATTTTGGAAAAATTATTAAACATCGTTTTCGGAAAGTAAATGGTATACTCGCATGGCATAAATCGGCGGCAGTGAGTGCCTGTAGTTAAGTTCTGGATTTCTTTGGGATAGAGAGCTGTAATCCATGGTTTGATACGGTAATGGTGCTTTCCAGATTTAATTTAAAAAGGTTTTTTTCAAATATTTTGAAAATGAATGGTTTCGTGAATATACTTATCCGGTGAGATAAGCATATGCTATTTGATTAAGTAATTTTAATTTGTTGGAATTTTAAATTAAATAAGGCTTAATATATTCGATGGGAAATGAAATTTTGGTTGAATTGACTGTATATTTGATAGTTAAATAACAGACTATCAAATCTGGACCCAAATATAACTTTGGGAATATTTAGAGGAAACTCGAGAATTATATGGTATAGTTACCTTTTGAGATGCCATATTTAGGTAAAAACTCATTTCGTTCTTCTAGGACGATTATAAGGAAATCCGTCTACAAAAGGTTAGGAGGTGATCTCCGATCTTATTTTCATCTGTTTATTTCCTAAAGAACCATGGTGGAGTTTACCAAAAAATATCGAACGTTGTTTCGAAGAGACCGGGATTGGATTTGTTATCCGATAACCACTTCGATCCAACGAGTACGTTTTTGAACAAAGACAAGAGCATGGAGTCAAAGATGGAGCAGTGAAGTGCAATGGCTAATTGCTACTAATCCTGATGGTTATTCCAAAATGGATGCAGTAGGAATAGTGCCTTCGGTTCCGTTCAGACCGGGAACGGACTTGTATGGATGAATGCTACCAGTACATTGTCATGGGAGGACAATGGGCATTCTAAGTGAAAATTCCTCTAAAAAGCTAATCATAGCCTTTAGCCTCATCAACCGGGAATGACTGAAAAGAAGGGGAAATGCAGCAAGGCTAAGTGGGTAGCACCTAATTAGGGTATGCCTATCACCTTTCTAGATAACCCCGGATATTATCACTACGTGTGAAAGGAGCTCGGAAAGAGTGGGAACACTCGAGGTGATAGCATATTCGGTCTATTCAGGTCAGGGATAGTCCGGTCTTGTGTTGGCAGGGTTCGATAGGTTCGATCTCGGTACAGTGTGTCTAGACATGTACTTTGACAGGTGGCACCCCAGTGCCTAGTCATTCAGTTGGAATCCATTCTCCAATAAGCACCGTACGGTTTTGATTATGCCCAACTATGCTGGAACGTGAGACCCAAGCATTGAATAAGTATTTGTACTTAGACACAATTATAATATCAGATGACTTTGATATGAAATGTTTTGGTTATCGTAAAGTAAAAACCCATCATGTTTATTTGTGGCGTGGTCTTACGAGATACCTTTGATTTTCAAAGGATTTTGAAACTTTAGTAATTCAAATTGAGTGTGTTTCTCACGCTGATTTTACTAGACTGGCCCGGACGTAGTTTTTCCTATATGCTCGGGTCGGACCGAGCATATTTCCAGGTTTAGATGGATAATTGAAGCTTTAGGACAGGAGCCAGAGACCAGAGATGTATCCACATAGATGATTATATTCTATTACATTTGGTTGTATTCATTAGCAATTGTGAGGACAGGATGTTATAACTGTCCGTGCTGAATAGATGTATCCTCTTGTTGATGTCTGTGTATGTTTTAAGTTATAGTTTTGTTTTATGTAAAGACTTGTTCTACATTATAGATTATCGGTTCCGCTGTGAGATTTTGTGTTGTTCTATTTTCTTTTTACCTTCTTTCTATCCTCTACCAACTTTCTTTCTTTTACTACCCACCTTCCCGTGTAATTTGGCTGACAAGTGTGGTTAAAAGTCAGTTTAAATCTATACGGAAAAGTGGATCTGACAAATACAGTCGACACAGATGGTTGATCGGTAAATTTTGAAGAAAACTCTAAAGGATATGTGATTGGCATCAACAATGTCGATAATTATAAAACTCATACTATTTCTAATGTTTTGTTAGTTAGGAATTTAAGTATAATCTATTGAGTGTTAGTCAATTGTGTGATAGGAGTTTCAAAATTAAATTTGTAAAAGATCAATGTCACATTGAAGATAATGAGTCAAACATTATCTTTAAGGTATTAGGAAACGAAACATCTATATATTAAGTGTGAAAATCTCAAATTATAATTTATTACCTTGGCTAAATCAAGTGATCCTTAGATTTGGCATAAATGATTTGGTTATTGGAATTTCAAACTAATACCTAAAATTGCTAAAAGTGATCTAGTTAGAGGTCTTCCCAAAATGAATTTTAAAGTTAATAATTTATGTGATGCATGTCAATTAGGAAAACTTAGAAAATGTTCTTTTAAATCAAAAGATATTATTTCTACCTCTCAACCCCTTGAACTTCTTCACTTAGATCTTTTCTTTTCCTCATAGATACAATCTATAAATCACAGTAGGTATGTATTTATAATCGTAGAGGATTATTGTAGGTTTATCTGGATGATTTTCTTAAAAATTAAAAGTGATGCTTTTAAAATGTTTAAAATCTTTGTTAAACGAATTCAAAATCAAATGACTAGTAAAGTTAAAACTATTTGCAGTGATCATGGTAGAGAATCCAAAAATTAAAATTTTGTAAATTTCTGTAATGAAAAGGTATAACTCATAATTTATTATTTACAAGAGCATTACAAAAAATGGAGTGGTAGAACGCAAATTGGATGATTCAAGAATGTGCTAGACTAAGCCAAATGATGGTGATTTACTTAAAAAAATTAGACTGAAGTAGTTGGTACCGCTTGTTATATATTAAATAGAATTTTGATATAACCATCAAGTAAGAAAACATTATATGAATTATTCTATTAAAAAGCCTAAAGTATCATACTTTAGTGTTTTGGTAGTAAATGTTTTATTTTAAATACTAGAGATAATTTGGATAAATTTGATTTTAAATCAGATAAAGGAATCTTTATTGGATATTCAAATTGAAGTAAAGCTTATATAGTTTTCTATATTACAACTAATACTATTGAAGAGATATTACATGTCTTGTTTGATGAAAATTTTAAAATTTATAATCCAAATATTGATGAAAAAGAAAACATTGATAATCCAAATGAAATTAGTAATAATGAGATAACCGAAAAAGAAAACAATAATTCGGAAAATTCACATCCAAATAAAAGAACATGATACTTGAAAGATCATCCTACATAAAATATACTTGGAAATATTGAATCTATTGTTAAAACTAAAAATCAACTAAATAATATGAGTAACGTTGCTTTTATTTCATCTATTGATCCTAGAAATCCAAAGGAAGAATCAAGTAATGATTCATGGATTCTTGTTATACAAGAGGAATTAAATCAATTTACAAGAATTGATGTATGGGAATTAGTTCCAAGACTGGAGGATAAATCAATTATAGGAACTAAATGGGTATATAGAAACAAAGTGAATGGAAAAGGAGATTTTATGAGAAATAAAGCTCAATTAGTAGCATAAGGTTATTCTCAAGAATAAGGAATAGATTTTAATGAACCCTTTGCACCGTAGCAAGATTGTAAGCTATATGAATTTTACTTGCTTTCATAAATCATAATAATTTTAAGTTATATCAAATGGATGTTATGGTTTTATCAAAGAAGATATATATGTAGAACAAGCCCCACACTCTGAAGATGAAAAACTACCTAATCGTGTTTACAAATTGAACAACACAACATCAGAATTGCCATTTTGTAACAGTTATAGCTATTACAATCAAATTTGTAATAGTTATAACATTACAAATAGGTACATGGCAAAATCTACAACATATTTCCAAAGGTTTTAATCATTGGGAATATAGAAACTCCCGACAGTTATAACCGTTGGGAAATTCTATATTTCCAACGATTATAACTGTGTGGAATTTTGATGTTTTACAACAGTATAATCATTTGAAAGTTCCAATGGTTATAACCGTTGGAAAATAATGTATTTACAAACTGAACTAGTTCATGTACAAAACAATGAGATAAATAATAAATCAAGAGTGAAAAACACGAGATCAACTCAGAATACATTAACTACTTTAAACAATTATATAGCCTAAAGTATAGAAAATACGAACGTCATTAATAAAAATAAGAATTTGATAATATAATTATAAAGGTAACACTCAAAATCTAGAAGTCCAATTAAAGACTTAACAATGCTCATAAAGAAATAGATAAACTTCTAGAATTTTATTAAATTTGTATCCCAAGCATTAAATGTACTATTGTAATAATATCATGTTACCTTTAAAATAAATCGAGAACTTTGCCACCAACAATCTTTCTCATTGCCTTTCATGCTCCATGATGCCAACTGATGTACATAGTCAGCACAACGTATCCAAACTGTATTATAAAAACCCAGAGAAACCATGTAAATGTAATAGTCCATATAATAAAATGCAAGTCATATTCTTGCATTTGAAAATGAAAGAAAATTGAATAATGTTTGAAGCATAAGTTTATGCATGCACGGACACAAATATGTGAATATAACATAATCATGTCACTTAAAAATACCATGTCCGAAGTTCAAACTTGTTGTGATGAGGCTCACTCAATAAACGACTGGACATAAGTAAACTGAACAAAATATCAGTTGTCTATACCATATATTTAGGTGTTACATGGATCCAAGCTATGCACATGTGTATTTGGTTACAGTTAAACAATATAGTAGTAGAAGTGAACGTTGGCAAGCTTTGACATATGAGATAGGCCATTGTACAAGATTTATAGCCTAAATGAAAGATTATATGAATATAATTTCGGTTGGAACAAGTTTGTTTTTGCCTACTCGATATTGGTTGCCATGAATATTTTGGCATCAAGAAACATATTATTCCACAAAGGAAGCAAACCCTTGTAATTTCATTTAATATTAGTTTCTATCATGATGATCAAAAGTCACTTTTTGTTTGCATAGTCTGCAAATGCTTGCGTATAGCTTAAAAATTTATATCCGATAGTGAAAAAAATGATTTACTGTGAATATATTTTAGACCATATGAAGCATTTGAAATTTTTAACTTTTAAAGAAGATATTCAAAATTGATGCCGATTAAAGAATAAATGTTTTAAATATTTATTTGTTTGTATGCGAATGTGCAATTTTGTTTACATATGGTGCTTCTTAACATTGTAGAAGTTATTTAATTGCAACATTTTTTTATAGCATTTATTTTGGTTTAACTGTTTGATAGACAATAATATTTGGAACACAAACTTGATTTACCTTTGTGACGAAAGTCTTAAATGAGATGTTAGTTCCAGCCTTCATGGTCAAGAAATAATGAACGATGTTAATTTTGGCCAAAGTGAAACATTTAATCCTAGTCATGCACTAAAAAAATATTTACATGTTACTAACCTATCAGCATGAAATACCAACTCACTTATAATTCATATACAGGTTTTCTTAAATGGTCCTTATTTTGCAAAGACAAAGTTTTATCATAAGAATAAACGTTTAGGGATTAGACACTTCACTAGACTAATGAATGCCACAAATGTATGAACAAAATGTATAAATAAGTTTTTCGTGTAACATCCCCTATCTAGAGGCCCAAAGCTAAGCACTACAGATGCTGCAGTCATCCACAGTTATATGTTCCAACGACTAAATACGACTATGTTATTGGTATCCACAATATCAGAAGAACTTAAATATGAAATAAAATCATAAATTTGGAAATTAACATTTTACTGATTACATTTCAAAACACATGTTTCACATTCAAATTACATAACCCATAATCAATTCCAAAGTTCAAATAAAATATGATTATCACATAAATACGCCAAGAGTGACATATGATGATGCACCCTTGGTTGACCGGAGTATACATAGTCATAACTAATTTAATAGAACACATCGGAATAAACAAAATAAAACAACAACTCCTAATAGCTATCCATTAGCCTCCTGCTCGTTTTTGGTAGCTTTATCTGTCATCCTACTAAATGCCTGTAAATCTCAACCCTCAGCCTACTCGAATCAATTTTGAGCCCTGAGAGTTTAAGGGGAAAAACATAAACTTCGAGTTAGACATAAAATCTGGTGTGAATAATACTATACATCTCGGTTATTTGATATTAGGTGAGATCATGCTGCTTAGCAGAACGGGTTTCCCCTCACTAATTTCCTTTTAAAACATATCTTTTGCAAACCTTTATCCTTCAACCAGAACTGGTTAAAAATGTAAAGCATTATCACGTAAACATACAAATCAGGTGACAAATGAACTATTTGTCCTAACGCTATAGTTTTATTTGGCTAACTACTAACCTTTGGCTGACTCGGGCCTACCTGACAATATAAACAAAATAATCTAACAACTGTTAGATACTCCTCTTCTTGACGATCTGTCCTTAACTTATCTGTTAAATACTCCTCTTATGGACGGTCTGTCCCTAACTTGTCTTCTCCCAAGGTCACCTGATCCTTATGGTCTTGCGGGCTCACCAATAACCTATCTGTATACAAATATATATTCCCTTCTGTGTGTAATCGTCATTTTAGTCTTACATGTGACAAAGCCCTACACACTGGAATTTTGGACTAAATTAGCTGGGGCTAATAGCTAATGTATAAGGCACGACCCTATACCAGTCCCATCTGGTATTCTATTATCTTAGTTATTTTGCTTAGGTTAATCTAACCAAAAAATTTCTTGAAAACCTTTTCATCTCAAATTGATTTAAAATCTTTAAACCAAACTTAAATAAGGAAAATACATACACTCTATGCTTTACTCAAAATCACCTTGCCATGTTATTTATATACATACATACATACATACATACATACTTTACATAAATCTTTGTTGATGAAAACATTTAAACCTTTGAAAGTACTCCTTTCAAGTCCGTTGAAAGTACCCCTTTCAAAACCTAGTAAAACCCTTCTTTCACCTAGGCCGAACGGCCAAAACATTCCTTTCGAAACCATTCAATCTTCCTTTCGAAAACACTTGAAAAACCTTTCCTTCGAAAGCTATAAAACCTCAGGCATCCTATCTTTAAAACACTTTAAACTGCTTTTCGAAAACACTGGAAAACCATTCCTTTCAAAGCTTTCGAAACCATTAGGGAACCACCACTTCAAAACCATTCTTTAAAACCTTACGAAAGCATCAAAACCTTTGCAACCAACAAACTTTTTGAAAGTATTTGGGTTCAATTTAAAACATGTGGAAACACCTTTCAAAACCATTAAAAACCTCTTTAGAAACCTTTGAGTTCTACCTTCAACAGGGAAAAAGGTTCATTAAAACGTTTCAGTCGAAAGCACTCTTTCGAAAGTAATTCCTAATTAAAGAAGAGATGGTATCGAAACCAACCTTCCGAAAGCATTGGAGAAGTGGCTAAGTTTTAAAAGCAAAGTATACCTTCCGAAACCATTGGTATCGAAAGGTAGAAAAGCAGCAGCTAAGGCCTTCGACCTAGTCCAAAGCATATACTTAAAACAAAGGCGCAACCTCTTAAAGCCATTCTTTTAAAACCATTGACTTAGTCGAAAGCAAACCAAGTCAAGAGCTATCTTATCAAAAGCAAAGTGGGCGCATTTTCATTTAAAATAAAGCGGCGCTTCGACCCCTTTGGAACCCCTAGTTTCGACCTCATACCTTCTGCCTTCTTTCCAATTCAATGCGACCAAGTCTTTGATGCCATACGCGTTGTTTTCGATGGTGATGGAGGTGGAGGAATTAAGTCGAAAGCCACCTAAGACAGAAGCAGGGTGTCGAAAGTGTTGAAACATGCAATTTGCATGTAAAACAGATTTTTAACCTTTTTAACTAATTTTCTTAACCAACTTCCTTTGTTTGTCAAAATCTTATTGGTTACTAATTTTATTTTCTAAAAGCACTGCCAATATTTCTGAAAACAACAATTTAAATCATTTACAAAATACCCTTTCTCCTTTTATAAATATATAAAACATTTAAGTCCCATACCTTAAATAATTTTATATATTCATCAAAACATCTATGAAAATTCTACAAAAATTCTATAAAATCTTATTTAATATGTTTTCTAACATATATTAATTTCAGACCTAAAATATTAGTTATTTAGCCATAAATAAATTAAAATCCAAATAATTATTTTCTATAGTAGAAAATTAATATGAAATTCACACTAATTTAGAAAATTATGAAAATTGAAACCCATCTCTAAAATATCTTTTCTGATTTATATCTAAAATCGCAAGGCATTTAAATGTCATTAAATAGGATTTTCACATTAAAATATATCATAAAATCTATGTGAACAAGCATAAATCATCAACAAGCATTTATAAACATTTTATCTTCAAAATTAAGGCATAACATTGCAGATAAATTCGAATTATCCTTAAAACCGAAAACAATTAGGAAACAAGAGACGTAGTCATTATTCATCTTAGCTTTGTGACTAAGGATGTGAGATTTTTTCTTGATTAAGTGATTTGATTCTTCCTCTTGAAATCCTAGCTTTTATCTTCTCTTGTGCTTGCTAATTGTGGTCGGCCTTAGCTTATATTTTTGTTTGTGAATGTATGAATGAACATGTGAATTGTATGGCCTAAGGGTTCAGGGTATAAGAATGTACCTATTCCTATATTGCCCCTTGTATATTTCTCTTAACCTTTACTTCTTTAGTTCGTTTTTTATGGCACGACTACCACTTATTAATCACAAATCTCAACTCATAATCCATTTTACATTATTTCATTTAATTTAACTAATTAAATGTTCCTAATTATGTTACTAAAAATATGGGTGTTACAATCTCTCCTCATTAAAGAATTTCGTCTTCGAAATTATGGTAAGGTATACAACCAAACAATCAAAAACGTAAAACATACCATCAATCAAATCAGGATAAGCGTCTCCAATCCTGCTTTCAGTCTCCTAAGTACGTTCTCTATCATCGTCACTCCACTGGAACTTAACTAATCTAACTATCTTGTTTATTAACCTCTTCTCATCTCTCGCGACTATACGATTCGGCTTTCTAACTATAGTCAAGTCCGTTTCTACTACTGAGTCGTCTAACACAGTTGGTGCAACAGTAGTCTTCGGGTTTTTAACACACTTCCTTTGATGAGAAACATGAAACACATCGTGGAACCCTGCCAAATTTCTCGGTAACTCTACTTTATATGTGAGTTTCCCGATCCTATCTACAATAGGAAATGGTCCTACGAATCTCGGTGCCAACTTTCTTAATTTCCCGAATCTAATTACACCCTTCATCGGTGATACCTTAATAAACACATGATCTCCAATAGAGAACTCCAAGTATTTCGTTCTTCTATTCGCATAACTCTTTTGCCTAAACCGAGCCTCCTTCATCCTAATTCGAATCAATTCGGTCTTCTCTATAGCTTCTCTAACTAAATCTGGAACAATAACTAACCTATCCCCAGTCTCTAGCCAACAAATGGGAGATTTGCATGGCCTTCCATACAAAGCTTCAAACGGTGCCATCCTTATACTGATCTGATAATTGTTGTTATATGAAAACTCGACTAAGTGTAGATGGTCTTCCCATGATCCCCCAAAATCTAACACATAAGCTCTTGGCAAATCCTCCAAGAATTTGTTAACTCTTTCCATTTGATCATCAGTCTGTGGATGGTAAGCGGTATTCATCTTAAGCTTGGTTCCTAAAAATATCCCGTAGACTCTTCTAGAAGTCACTAGTGAATAAGGAATCTCTATCACTTACAATACTACTAGGAATTCTATGAATTCTAACTATATTCTTCATAAATAAGTTAGCCAGAATAGGAGCCGTCCTAGTTTACTTAACTAGAATGAAATGGGCACTCTTGGTCAATCTATCCACTACAACCCATATACTTTCATTTCCTCTACTAGATCTTGGAAACCCGTCTATGAAATCCATAGAAATAGAATCTTATTTCCATACTGGAATATCTAATGGCTGTAGTAACACACTTGGCTTCTAATGTTCGTCTTTTACCTGTTGACAGTTCAAACACTGCTTCACCCATAAGCCAACATCCTTCTTCATACTTTCCATAAGAAACTCTGTCTCATGTCCTGATACATCTTAGTTCATCCTGGATGAATAGTGAACTTCGAACGATGGCATTCCTCCAAAACTTCCTTCTTAATGTCTCCTATATTCAGAACACACAACCTTCTTTTCTTTCTTCACCACCCATTTTGGTCAAGACTAAAATCTACAAGTCATCGCTCTTTATTCCATCCCTTAAACTTTTGATCAGTTCAACTAACACTAGATCCTCCTCCTGTTTAGATGCAATCTTTTTGATCATCACAAGTCGAACTTATAAATAAGACAACATAACCATTCCTTCACTAGACCCAACTTTAGATCTCCACTACACCTTGCAAGTCGACAATGCTTCCAAATCTTTCCACTCTGCTATAATAGCTAACACTACATTCTGATGCTTTCTACTAAGTGCGTCTGCAACCTTATTACCTTTTCCTGGTGTATACTCAGTTCCAAAATCGTAAGCAGCAATGAACTCTAACCATTTCTGCTGTCTCATGTTCAGCTCCATTTGAGAGAACAAATACTTCAATGACTTATGATCCATATATAACTCAAATATCTCTCCTAAACGGTAGTGTCTCCACACCTTCAATGCAAATATCACTGCGGCTAATTCCAAATCATGCGTCGGATATCTACCCTCTTGCGGCCTAAGCCGTCGAGAAGCATAGGCAATCACTTTACCTCTTTGCATTTACATAGCTCCTAATCCAGTTCCATATGCATCTATATACTCTACTAAATCCTGATTCCCTTTCGGGACATCTAATACAGGTGAATGGTTCAATAAGTGTTTCAAGCTCTAGAATTCTTCCTTACACTTATCCGTCCACACAAACTTCACATTTTTCGCATTAGCTTGATCATCGTGCTGCGATTTGCAAAAAATCTCTTATGAATCTCCGATAATATTTAGCCAATCTAAGAAAACTCTTTATCTCGATCACTGTTTCGGGTCTCTTCCAATTATTCACCACTTCAATCTTTATTGGATCTACGGAAAACCTTTTCTTCAAGACTACATGACCAAGAAACTTCACTTCCTTCTTCCATAAATGACACATCGAAAACTTCGCCTTCAGCTGATTCTTCCGTAGTGTCTTAAGCACAACTCTAAGATGAACTTCATGCTCCTTCTCATCTCTAGAGTATATCAAAATATCATCTATGAATACCAACACGAACCTATCCAAGTATTCTCGGAAAACTCTGTTCATTAAATCCACAAAGAAAGCCGGCACATTAGTTAGTCCGAATGGCATTACTAACCATTCGTATGATCCATATTTTGTCGTAAACGTCATCATCCTTTGCTACTCTAAGCTGATGAAAACCTATCGCCAAATCCAACTAAGAAAATACTTTGGCTCCCCCATTTGATCGAACAAATCGTCAGTTTTAGGCAACGTATATCGATTCTTTATCATCTTCTCATTCAACTTATGATAATGGATGCACAACCTCAACGATCCATCCGGCTTCTTAGCAAACACTATGGCTGCTCCTTAAGGTGAACTACTAGGTCTAATAAAATTCTTGCCTTCCAAATCCACAAACTACACCTTTAACTCTCTCATCTTGGTAAGTGTCATCCTACGTAGCGGCCTACTCATCGGTTCTGCTTCAGGCACCAAATCTATTCGAAACTCAATGGCTCATTTCGGTGGCAATCCTACTACCGCCTCAAACACATTTGCGAATTCTTCGACCATGAAAACTCGATACACCTCATCCTCTACCTCCACAACACCCAACAAAGCATTTACCTCACAATTGGGGTTTTCTACCGAATATACCATCTGATCTCTACAGTCAGGGTGTCTAAGTGATATTTTCTTATCGTGGCAAAATATCCTAGCATCGTATTTATTAACCAATCCATACCTAATATAATTCTGGACCCTACGAAATCAAACACATGCAAACTACAAACAAAGGTGTGACTTAACAACTCAAACTCTAAGTGGTCACACTTCTTCCCATATGTCGCATACCCTCCTATTGGATTTGCAACCCTTAAGGAAGTAACTAAATATGAGGGTGCTAGCTTAAGCTTATCTACCAAACATCGAGATATAAAAGAATGCGATGCACCAATATCAAATAGAATGCTAACAGACATACCATGGATTTGAAGCATACCTCCCAACACTGCCTTTCCTTTCTCCTGCACTGTTGGTCCTGATGTAGCTTGCTCCAATGCAAATACATTGCCCCTTCCATCCTTAGCAGGCTCTTTGCACTAGTTCTTATAATGACCAATTTAATCGTAGTTGAAGCATCTGTTATTCTTCTTCCTGATCACTTCCTACGCCTTTCCAGTATGACACTCATTAGAGAAACGCCCATTCTTTTCACAATTGAAGCAAACAACCTCAGACCTTCCTTTCTTTGCTCCTCCACCATTCTGAGCACCCTTCTTATGAAAGAACTTCCAATTTTGGCTCTGTCCAATTTGGACTTCCTTTGCCTTGTTCTTCCCCAGAGAAGAAAGCATTCATCATGTCTTAAAGCCATCTCTACTACAACATCACAAGGATCTCTGATATGAGGTAATGTAGCATTTGCCAACTCAGGCTTCAACCCCTTGATAAACTTCTCGGTCCTCTTCATCACGGTATCCACAGTAGCATACCCATACCTAGCCAAGTCCTCAACTCTTCTAGCATACTCCAAAACAGACATCTCTCCCTGCTCTAACTCAACAAACTTTCTGAGCAAAGCAGGTTGCGCCATCATAGACATGAACCTCTCCTGGAACCTCCTCCTAAACTCAGCCCATGTCATCGTTTCCTCATCCACTCCAGCCGTCACACTACTCCACCAGAATAAAATTGCTCCTTGAAGCTATCTCGAAGCTAGCCTCCTCTTCTGCTCATCATTGAACCCAAATCAGTAAATATCCTTTCGCAGTGTAGCAACCATCTCTCCACCTCAATAGCATTCTCAGTTCCAATAAATGGCTTCCCTCCAAGTCTAGCACAGTCCCTACTCAACACAGCATAGTTATTGACCACCGGAGCTTCCTAAACCCCTCCCACTCCAGCATTTCCTCCAACCCACAAGTAGAAATTCCAACTTGCATCACATTCATAAAAAACTGATACATAGCTCCTATATCCACTTGTGGAACTCCAGCAACAACATTCCCCGATTGTGCCTGACTTTGGTTCCTTCTAGTATTCGGTCTGGCAATTTCATTTTATGGTGGAGCTTCCTCCAAGTTTAACTCTTTCACTTGTAACGGCCATATCTGTGTTCAAGCCTTGTGAGATATAGAAGATAGCCTATGAGAGAAACTAGAGATATAGCGTATACTTATATATATATATCAAATACAAGTACGTTACTATAACGTTTTCCCATAACCTGATCTGAACTCTAATTCCTTAGGATTATGTTTTCAAAAATCATTTTTAGTTAAAGTTTTTCATAAACCTATGTTATGATACCAAGTTGTAACATCCCCTATCTAGAGGCCAAAAGCTAAGCGCTACAGATGCTGCAGTCATCCATAGTATTATCTTTCGGTGACTAAATACGGCTATGTTAATGGTATCCATAATATCAAAAGCACTTGAATATGAAATAAAATCATAAATTTCAAAAACAACATTTTACTGATTACATTTCAAAACACATGTTTCACATTCAAATTACATAATCCCATAATCGTTTCCCAGGTTAAGATAAAATATGATTATTACATAAATACGCCAAGAGTGATATATGATGATGCCTCCTTGGTTGACCAGAGTATTATATAGTCATAACTGACTTAATAGAACACAACAGAATAAACAAAATAAAGCAGCAACTCCTAATCGCTACCCATCAGCCTCCTGCTCGTCTTTGGTAGCTTTATCTGTCATCCTACTAAAAGCTTGTAAATCTCAACCCTCAGCCTACTCAAATCAATTTTGAGCACCCGAGAGTTTAAGGGGAAAAATATAAACTTCGAGTCAAACATAAACTTTGGTGTGAATAATACTATACATCTTGGAATATTTGATATTAAGTGAGACCACGCCGCTTAGTGGAATGGGTTTCCCCTCACTAATGTCCTTTTAAAACATATTTTGCAAACCTTTATCCTGCAACAAGAACTGGTTAAAACCGTAAAGCATTATCATGTAAACATAAAAATCAGGCAACAAATGAACTATATATCCGAACACTATAGTTTTATCAAGCTAACAACTAATTTTAACTTATCTTCTCCTAGGGTCACCAGATCCTAATGGTTTTGCTGGCTCACCAATAACCTATCTGTATATAAATATATATTTCCTTTTATGTGTAATCATCATTTTAGTCTTACGTGTGACAAAGCCCTACACACTGGAAATTTGGACTAAATTAGCTGGAGCTAATAGATAATGTATAGGGCGCGACCCTATAACAGTCCCATTTGGTATTCTATTATCTTAGTCATTTTACTAAGGGTAATCTTCTCAAAATTTTCCTTGAAAACCTTTGCATCACAAATTGATTTAAAACCTTTCAACCAAACTTGAACAAGGAAAATACATATACTATATGCACTACTCGAAATCACCTTCCTATGTTATATATATACTTTATAATCTTTGTTGATGAAAAAATTAAACCTTTAGAAGTACCCCTTTCAATTCCATTAAAAGTACCCATTTCGAAATCATGTAAAACCCTTCTTTCACCTAGGCCCGAAAGGCCAAAACATTCCTTTCGATACCATTCAATCTTCCTTTCGAAAAAACTAAAAAACCTTTCCTTCGAAAGCTATAAAACCTTAGCCATCCTATCTTTAAAACACTTTAAGCTGCCTTTTGAAAATATTGGAAAACCATTCCTTTCAAACCTTTCGAAACCATTGGGGAACCACCCCTTTGAAACCATTCTTTAAAACCATTCGAAAGCATCAAAACTTTTATAACCAATATTCGAAAGCATTTGGGTTCAATTTAAAACATGTAGAAACAACTTTCAAAATAATTAAAACTTAACTCCTTCGAAACCTTTGGGTTCTACCTTCAACAAAGCAAAGGGTCATTAAAACATTTAAATCAAAAGCACTCTTTCAAAAGAAATTCCTAAGTAAAGAAGAGGATGTGTCGAAACCAACCTTTCGAAATTATTGGAGAAGCGGCTAAGTTTTTTAAAGCAAAGTTTACCTTCTAAAACCGTTGGCTTTGAACGGTAGAAAGGTGGCAGCTAAGGGCTTCACCTAGTCGAAAACTTATACTTAAAACAAAGAAGCAACCTCTTAAAACCATTCTTTTAAAACCATTGACCAAGTCAAAAGCAAACCAGGTTGAGAGCTGTAATATCGAAAGCAAAGCAAGCACATTTTCATTTAAAACAATGCTGCGCTTCGACCCCTTCGGAACCCCTGGTTTCGACCTCATACCTTCCGCCTTCTTTCTAGTTTGCTGCCCACGAAGCCTTTGATGCTATGCGAATTGGTTTCGATGGTGGTGGAGGTGGAGGAACTAAGTTGAAAGCCACCTAAGACGGAAGCAGGGTGTCGAAAGTGGCGAAACATGCAATTTGCATGTAAAACTGATTTTTAACCTTTTTAACTAATCTTTTTAACTAACCTTCCTTGTTTGTCAAATCTTATTCGTTGCTAAGTTTCTTTTCTAAAATCATTGCCAATATTTCAGAAATAAACAATTTAAATCATTTACAAAATACCGCTTCTCCCTTTATAAATATATAAAACATTTAAGTCCTATACATTAAATAATTTTATATATTCATCAAAACACTTAGGAAAATTCAACAAATTCCAAAAAAATCATTTTTAATATGTTTTCTAACATATATTAACTTCAGACCCAAAATATTAATTATTTAGCCATAAATAATTTAAAACCCAAATAATCGTTTTCAACACTAGAAAATTAATATAAAATCTACACTAATTCAGAAAATTATAAAAATTTAAAACCATCTCTAAAATATCATTTCGGATCTATATTTAAAATGCAAGGCATATGGATGTCATTAAGTAGAGTTTTCTCATTAAAACATATCATAAAATTTATATGAACAAGCATAAATCATCAACAAGCATATATAAACATTTTATCCTTCAAAATCATGGCATAAAATTGTAGATAAATTCAGATTATCCTTAAACCCGAAAACAATTAGAAAATAATAGATGTAGTCATTATTCACCTTTGCTTTATGATTAAAGAAGTGTGATTTGTTCTTGATTAAGTGATTTGATTCTTCTTCTTGAAATCCTAGCTTTATCTTCTTTTAAGCTTGCTAATGGTGGCCGGCCTTAGCTTATGATTTTGTTTGTGAATGTATGAATGGCCTAAGGGTTTACGGTATAAGAATGTATCTATTCCTACATTTCCCCTTATCTATTTATCTTAACCTTTTATTTCTTTAGTTCATTTGCTATGGCACGGCTACCCCTTATTAATCACAAATCTCAACCCATAATCCATTTTACATTATTTAATTTAATTCACCTATTTAAATGTTCCTAATAATGTTACTAAAAATGTGGATGTTATATTTTGGTTCTGGTTTTACCAAATGTACGAACCAAGCAATATGATCACCGAGTTATATGACCAGCATTCAAACTTATTACGAAGATGATGGATGATAAGTGTAAATATAAAGGACAAATTCCTTTTAGAACCACAAGATTCAGTAAGATATATAACAACCATCAATTATAATCTACCGATACTCGTCAAAAAATGAAGGGTTGATACTTGCTTAAACTATAGTCAACCATACAAACACAAACTTCCATAAGGTTCTGGTTTCAAAATGCTCTACTTCAAAATGCCCCTCTATTTTAGTACTATAAAGTGAAAATCAGAAACAAAAAACCTAATTTCTAGGGCATCCTTCAGGAAGATTTGGAAGTAAAATCTTTTTGGGACAAACAAATAAGTTAATGACCAAAAAAAATTATTCAGTGCACTTAATGTTTCTAACTTGCACGTACAATGGATGGTTTGATATGAGTGAGCAAAAGCATTTAAAAGAAATACATAACAAATTTCAATACATCATTACCTTCATTCACATACAAGCATAGCACCCAAAATTATACAACTATCAATCGTACACTAACTTCTACGTTTAACCTTAATAAGTATTGCCATACAGTTTTATTTTTAAATTTATAATATTGAAACAAAGTAACATTTTTTTATTCATTTTAAAATTCATATTAAAAAAATCTTATTTCGTGTTGTTGGACTACAATAAGCCTAGACCATAAAGAGATAGTGGGTCAAGCCCACTTTGGCCTCTGCCCACATCTCACTTGTGTAAGCATGTGAGATTTTTCCTCATCTGCTTAAGCAGGCGGGACTCCTCGCCTGCATGTGCAGGTGAGATATATTCTCACCTGCACCAGGCAGGTGAGAATAATTTCTCACCTGCATATGTAGGTAAGCTGCTCGCCTGCACACAGTGGGTGAGAATAATTTCTCATTTAATACCCGGACGGTTGCAACCCCGTCCCCCAATGCTCCTCACCTTCCTTATCTGGGAGCACCCTAGTTCGATGCTACACTCCAACATCGTGGTAAGATATACAAATTTCATGGGGAAAATTCGCATAACCTCCCCTATAATTTCTAACGTTTCAACCATCCCCACAATGTTATATCAATAAATTTCAAAGCAAAACCATATCAATTACCAACATGCAATTTACCTATGATTCCATAAATTAATCAGAGAATTACCCTCACCTTTTGCACTACAAAGCATACTTTCATCTAGCTTTGTCTTTTGCACCCAAAAACCCTAATTTCATTACATTGCTTTCTATGAAAATAAAGGCAAGATAATATTTGGAATTTTATGAAAATTGAAAGTTTATAATTGATGTTGAAAATATAACAAAATAAAAGATTTCAAGCAGAAGATAAAAAAAGCTATAAGTCAAATTGAAAAAAAAAGTGGTGAAAATTCAGTCCAATTTTAAAGAAATGCACATATATTTGTAAAACTTAGTATTAATGATTTACAGCAGTGGGTGAAACATATTTTAAACAATGAAAGTACCAAATTGATTAGAACCATTAATTAGCTAAATTTATCTGTATCTATTGATGCATTATTTTAAGTATATACAATCTTTGTTCTCTTTGTATGTTACTTTTATAGTCAGTGATTGTTCTATTAGTATATAGAATATAAAGTTTGTTATTTTGTGTTAGACAATTCAGATATCATTCTTAAATAGTCAAAATAAATGACCAGTACTGTAAATTACTAATTTAGTTGACGTGGTCTCTATTATTTTATCTAGCCTGACTTCTCTAACTTATCCTTTTTGGGTCTTTTGCCATTGTTCTCAAAATATAGTTGAACATGAGTTTTATTGCAGTATATATGCATATAGTGTATCACTGATAAAGAAATATAGTTTATTTATACTTTCACATGCTATCCTATTTTGATCATGATCCAAAAAAATACCCAGTTATTTACTTGAATCTCAAAATACGTAAGGACGGTAATTTGGGGAAAAATTAAACTAAAAACAAAAGGTAGTGGCTGATATTAGACATTATAAAATTGACATGCTAATGAAATTCTTCGAGGGGAAATGATAATAGTAGCAAATTACTAATCTACCTATCCACAAATTGATTTTTTGAATATTATAATGTAATTATCTCAATTAAAACAACATGTAAACAAATATAGTAGTCAAGGGAAATCAGGTGACAGGCTTCATAGATATTGTATCATAACAATTAGTACTCGCATTTTATTAATTTCATAGACTAAAATGAAAACTTCAACCAATATTATAAATATTCATTTCATAATAAAATCATTCCAAGTATTACATGCATGATGATATATATCATTTTACTTTATAATAAAAAATTCAACATTTTATAATCGAAAACATCATCGATTTATGAATTATTTGTCATTTTAAGAAAACAACGCAAATGGTTTTGAAGTTTATAGCAAAGACTTGAAACTAAGCCTTCACTACTCTATGAAATGATTAAAATGCTTAACCAACCCACAAAACATATTACCAAATTAGGAAGATTTGATAAATACACATATTTAAACAAAATATCTATATTCAAAATGATAGCCTAGCAATTGATACCATAACTTATACTTTGTATAAGCACTGTTTTTCTTTCTCAAGACAAAAACACGTTCAAGGTATTTTGTAGCAACAGAATACTTACAAATGTGGTATTAGATATTAATTGATTCTCCTAGAAATTATAGAGTGGCCGATAAAAAAACAATTTTATGAAAAGCGCACTTATGTGCAAAATGACTGTTTAATTCTTATTATTTCAAAATCTGGTATCGTTAAGTGAAATACAATGAAGCACGCTAAGGCCATGCTTAATATCTATTCCATTTTAAAAAGGAAATATGCGATCCTGTTTTAAAAATAAACTAATAGGAGAATTATCGCTTAAAAAGGCAAGGAAGTCGTTCAGACCCATCATTGTGCTAGGGAAGTAACATGAAAAGTTTGTATTGTATTATTAAGGTAAATTTTGGTCCTAAAACTAGGTATAGTTTTTTAGGCTTTCTGCAAATGTCGAAAAACACAGTTTTGTTATTAAAAATTAAGCACTACTTAAGCACCATTAAGCAACACTTTTCATGTCTCATTTAACGAGGAGCCTATTACACCTAGTTCCAAAACAAGGCAATAATTAATAAATATTTATTCATTACTCAAAGCAGTGGTAAGCAACTCAGTGCCATGTTCCAGACACAAGGTAAAAATTATTTATTTGTAAACCTACTTGTTTACTTTTTACTTGGTTCCTAATAACATGTTTGACCTATTATTGTCCATGAACGTTATGTTGCTTCTGTATTCATCCATGGATTTTGACAAACTGAATTCATCTTTAGTCAACACTTTATTAGATTTTTACTCCTTTCAAGCATACAAAGGATTAAATACAAAACGGTACTAGCAAATAAATATTAATTATTTCCAAACAATTAATATAATAGCCAATTAGGTGTATTTCTCATCAATTCCTATAGACTAATCGGCCAACTTTACACTTTTATTATTATATATAAGTAAAATAATATGATTTAAGGATTAGGATGCAAACTATAATGTGATCATTAATTATAATAATGTTTCATGAGACATGATATAATGTGTATAACACATGGATGAATATTTCCAATAAGAATGCTGACAAATTATATAAACAAAATAATTGTTATTTTTGTTATCCCGATTAATTGCCTTCAAATCTGTTTATATAATTAACTTTAAGATCAAGGTGAAGGGGAACCACTGTAATAACGATGACCACTATTTGCCAAATCAAATATTGAATTTTCATTCGAACTTCCAATTTCATTTTGAGGCAAACTTAATTTCAAGGGGAAATTGGAGATGGAAAACTCTTATTACGCTTAAAAAAATACCTGAATCGATAGTGGCAACGGTGGTAACCTTGAAGGTGAAAATGTTAGTTCCCAATCTTGTAGGTTCATGGAGTTTGGAAAGTTGTATAGAGAAGAGAACTTGGCTACTTTCTGTTTGGAGCTCGACAGTGTTAGGAACTCACATCAGGAAGTGAAATGGGTGGTTTAATCCTAGTCTTCCTGGATCTGGTGACAGAAGGTTCGACTGTAGCAGTGCGTTTAAGGAGAAATCCTAGTTTCAAAATTGTGGAGGTTAACCAAACAAGCCAAATCTTAAGGGAAGAGTGATGGAAAATGAAGAAAAATAATGTGGAAGGTGGGGAGAGAGAATATACAAGAATGGAGAAGAAAGGATAAAGCAGAGATGAGCGTTGAAGAAGAATTTAGGTGGCATCTGTAATTCCTAATTCGATGGTTTTGTTGTTTATTAAAAAAATTGAGAAGCTTTGGTCAAAATATAGTCACAAAATAAAAAATTACTTAGCAATCTGGTGTGGTTAGATTTATTTACAATATTTCCCGCTGTTGTAATGGTGCTAAGCATTGTAATATGTTGTCATAGTAATAACTGCAGGTAATTTGTAATGGAAATAACCGTTACAAATTGGGATAGGAAAAACATTGCAAAATGGGAGATTTGGTGTAGTGGAAGGCTTTGTATGGTCTAAAAGAAACTCCAAGAGCTTGGCATGACAGACTTAAATCCTATCTATTACAATCAAATTTTGAATTAGGCAAAGTAGGTGGTACACATTTTATTAAAAGAGATAAAAATGTTATTCAGATAATACAAATATATGTTGATATCATTTTGGATCTACCAACGATAAACTAAATAAGGAATTCTCAGAAATAATGACTATGGAATTTGTAATGAGTCATATGAGAGAATTAAATTATTTTCTAGGACTACGAATAAAACAATTAAATGATAGAATTTTTATTATTCAAGAAAAATATGCTAAAGGTTTAGTTAAGAAATTTGGTATGTCAAATACCAGTGGTAAACCAACTTCCATGGCAATTAACGAAAAATTAAATAAAGAAGAAAATTCAAAAGATGTAGATTAAAAATTATATTGAGGAATGGTTGGATCACTACTTTATATAGCTGTTAGTAGACCTGATATAATGCATAGCGTTTGTCTCTGTACAAAATATCAATCTCTACCTAAAGAAACTCATTTAAAATCCATAAAACAAAATTTTAAGATATATAAACAACACATTAGAGTATGAACTCTTTTATCCAATAGAAGACTCCTTTGAATTAATTTCATATAGTAACGCTGGCTATGCTGGTTGCAAATCAGAAAGAAAAAGTACATGTGGAACTTGTCACTTTTGGGACACTCTTTTCTTGGTTTAGCAAGAAGGAAAACTTCATATCTCTATATTCGACAGAAGCAAAATATATTTCAACAGCATTAGCCTATTCACGGGTTATCTATATACAACAAACATTAAAATATTTCGGTTTAAATTTTGCTAAATCACTAATATACGAAGATAATACAAGTGCGATATCGGTTTAAAAGATATCGATAATTTTCGTTTGTAAAATTTCCCTCTAAAATTCAAATTGGTGGTTATATAATAACCAAATTTTGACTTTCTTCTTCATTTTTCTGTATTCTCATTATTCTAAACTTCTGAAACAAATAAACCATGACCTCCTCTAATCCCAAATGTTCTAGAGAAGAGAATTCATCATTTTCCTTCCCTTCTCCTATCCAAGGCCCCTTTCAAAACACTGTTATGACTAAAGTTATTAAATTGGAAGGAGAAATAAAGAATGTTATGGAGATATTGGCTGAAATATAAGTTGTACAACTTCATATGTCCAAAGAACGAGAGAAAAAAGTAGCATTCTTTGCAATTTGCAAAAACACCTATTAGATAATCCTATGAATACAATAGTTATTGAAGATGATTCTACAAATTTGGTCATTCATAATCCCATTCAAGGCAGCGATGATGAGGAAGAAAAGGAAGAACCCATGGAGGAAGAGGACGAAGACCGATGCATCGAAGAAGTATGTTTCAATCGAGATGGAAATATTATCGAACAAAAGGGGAATTTTTCCTTCATTACCCTCATTGCCCTATTCATAATCCCCGATCATTAGGAAATCACATTAGGATAGTACTTGTCTTCGTTAATTTGATTGTATGTTGTGTGTATTTAATTTCATTTAACATTTGTTTTACTTACTTATATGTATATTTTAAGATGTGATTGGATTATGGTGTGGTATTGAATGAATATATAGATTGGTTTGGTTGCTATTAATGATTCATGTTATCACTTATAATTTCTTATAAATCATTCTTATCATTTTATGAGTATCTCATTTTAAATATCACTTATTGTTTTTATACAATCATTCTCATCATCATTATATATATTTCTTATATATATATGTGTGTGTATGTGTGTGTATATACATACATACATATACATATACATACATACATACATATATATATATATATCAATTAGTATTTTATTTAGAGGGGTTAGAGTTAGAATTAGAGTAAGAGTTAGTGTTAGAGTTATGGTTTTAGATGGTTATTTTTGTTGGTGACAAAGGGGGAGAAATATATAAAATCTAGGCGTACATTTAGGTGGAGTTTTATAACCTAAGGATACTATATTTTATATACATAGTTGTTATCATCAAAACCGAGGAGATTGTTAATATAGGTTTTGGTTTTGAAGATAAAAACTATAGGACATTCTATAAAATATAGATACTAATGTTTTACCAATTTGTATATATAATATATAGTGTAGGATATTAGACTAGTGGTTATTAAGAAGACTGTACAGTAACAAGAGTAGATTCAAGATGATGGTAATTGAAGACTCATGAGTATTGAAGAGTTCAAGATTTCAATATATTTCAGATAAGTTATAGAGTCATAGAATTCATGTTAAAACTTTGATAGCACTTTCCTTATCTCTCTCTTCTTTTATAATTTTGTTTTAAATTGTTATTGAAATATCCCGGCTTTAAAATAATCTTTCAAAATATTTCTCAAAA
Source organism: Allium cepa (assembly GCA_030765085.1). Classification (NCBI taxonomy): domain Eukaryota; kingdom Viridiplantae; phylum Streptophyta; class Magnoliopsida; order Asparagales; family Amaryllidaceae; genus Allium; species Allium cepa. The sequence goes on from CM060929.1 coordinate 445,470,925, forward strand.
TGATTTTCAATCTCTTATACTTATAAAGGTAATATTTAATTTTTCTAGTCTTATATATATATATAGAAAAGTTTTGTTTATAGTTTAATAATAAATTACTATATTGATTATATATATATTATTTACATTATATTGAATACTCTTATTAAATATTTCAAAATTATTTTATGAAGTTTTATTAAGTTATGTTTTGATTAAAAATATGTATAAACTATATTTAAATGATTCTACAAAGTATCAAATTATTTTACAAAGCAACGGATTTTCAAAGTAATATTTTTGAAGTGTTTTTCAAAATACAAAGGGAGATGTTGACATACCCTATCTATGTATGTCGACATAACGACCATAATTTTCAAAATTCAAATTTGAATGGAAGTCTCTTTTCGTCGTATCTCTTCGCGAACGGACATGACCATTATTTCCCTATATATACCAGACTTCCAAATGAATTTTTATTGAATACTTTCTTATTCTTCTCTTTTCACCCTCTTGATTTCTAAATCAATTTCTATCCAAACTCTGTTGAAATTCAACCGGAATCAAATTCAATCATCACTAGTTTGATTCTCCTTCATCTAATCTCTGATCTCTCTTATCTCCCTCACTCAAACCTAAATCAAATTGCTATTCAAGAGTCATCGAATCAACCATAATCATGATCAAAGATCTGAGTCTGTAAAACTCTGTCAAATCATACTGCTATACTTGTGGTGTGATTATAGCCTATAAAATCAATTAAATGTGCTTGGTAGCCCATAAATCTAAAGGGTGTGCTTGTAGCGTCGGGATTCTGGAGGGTATGTCTCATAACCTTGAAATAGAGATTGTATTTGCATTTAGTAGTTGGAAGAAATTCATACAAGGAATTGTACGAGACTGGATGTTGGGTAACTCCGAACTAGTATAGAGTCCTGGCGTGTTCTTTCCTTTTTACTTTTACTACATTTACTTTAATCTGCACTTTGGTTCTACGATTATTTCTATGATTGCTAATTACATCATTCCATTAGAATCTTAAATAATTTGAAAAATATTCACATAATCCATTAAACACTCACCCCCTCTAGTGTTTAATTTAGCCTTAAGATCCCTATTTGGTTGAGTCATAAAGAGTAGCTCTGAAACGCCCTAGCACAGATTGGGCAAAGTAATTACTATAGTCCCACCTATCTCTTTGGAGGAACAACTTGCAACTAATGCTCGAATAGGCAAAATGAAAGAAGAATTTCCAAACATTTGATTTTATGGCCTTGGTTTGTGCCTAATCTAAAAAGAATCATGCCCGACGTAAAAAGATGACCATCTATTCTGTGATCGACGTTCACAATCAGTATAATGGATGGTCATAGTTAGTTGAGAAAATTTCAAAAGTCTCCAAGGATAGGCAGCTAGAGATCGACAATCATAGAGTCATCGAAGCCGGTAACAAGAAAAACATTGCTAATCTCGATGCTAAGGCTGAGAAACTGAGTACATCCCAAGCCGAAGCCGAGAAGAAGGCTGAGGGGGCCACCAAGGCACACAAAGAGGAGAGGATTAAGCATCAAGATGAAATGGAGAAGGCTTTTCATCGATACCATGCTTTGGTGACGGAGAGGGATATCGCAAACAAAAATGTGGCTAATCTAAAATCCAAACTAAAGCATGAAATAGAAGATAAGGATGAAGCGCTCCAACAGGCTCTGACTTATTGTAAAGAGTTGCTTTATACCATAGAGGAAAAAGACAAGGCGCTCGAGTGTGTTAAAGATGTTAACGCACTTTTCAAAAGGGAAATTGAGGCTATGGAACCGCAGGCAGATGTAATGGACAAGTTTGAACCGCTACTGAACCAGTATAACGCCAATGTGCTCAAATTCCAAAATCTACAGTGGTTCAAAGATGATTATCTTAGAATCCTCGCCCTCGCTGGGGTGCAGATCGTTGAAGAAGAAAATGCTTTCCTTGAAGGTGGTGAGGTGGATTTGGAGGAGCAAGAGGGATTAGTTTTGGTAGGAGATGAGCCCAAGATTCTGAAAGATGGCCAACTTATCCTTCATATGGAGTTTGCCTCAACAGCGCATAGAGACTTGGGCGAAGGCTCCAAATCAACGCCACATGATGCTACTGCCAGCCAAAGGCTTGGTTCCCACGATGCTCTGACACCTGGGTATGATCCCAAGAGGCCCGAGATCCATTGGCCTACCATCCTCTCTCTGATTCTTGAGGGGAACTCCAACGACACTCCGGCCCATGCAGAACTCCAAAGCGAAGAAGGCATCTCATTGACTTCTCTTACCTCCTATAATATAGCTAATCTTTCTTTCTCTTCTTCCAAAGACTCAGGTTAGTCTCATGTTGCTCCAATTTCTGACAAGGACTCTCTACCAGGATTAAAAGTGTTTGTAACAGAATCAGTTATTGTTACCACTTCAACAACAATTCCAACCATCCCGGCTAAAGATACTGCTGGCCTTGTTGAGCAGATGATTGATGATTTATTGTATGAAGGAGCTAGTAGGATCTAGGAAACTTAGATTGATGAAGACGTGGTTATTACAGCGGTCTCCAAGCCTCTATTGGATCCCACTATGCACGAGCTCGAGTAGGAACTTGAGAAAGACATCCTCCCTGCCATAAAGGTCAAGTACGAGAAACTTAAAATTATCATATCTTCTCTATCCATTGGTTTGCCTGGAAATATTATTTTCGCCCTGGTCCATATTCCTCCACCTAGTAGCGCTTAAAGCATGCTTGCTGGATCATCGTAGAGCACTCCACCTAAGGTCAAAGGAAGTGGAGGAAGAGGAGGGAAAAGAAAAGTGAAAGATCTAGCGGTGTTTCTCTCGGCTCTAAGAAGAAACAGGGGAGAACAAAACTGATGAAGTGACTGCTAGTTTGTTTGGCAGAAATAGGCTTACTTTTTAATTATAATTGCAATCTACTTTGGTTTTTAGCCGGCTTTGTGCGGGTTCAGCCCCAGTTTTTTCTTTCTCTTTCTAGTGTTAATAACACTTGTACTAGCTTTCCAGGTTTCATGTGAATAACAAAGGTTTTTGTTACGCAAACCCCTTGTATGGATCAGTCTAAGTACTTAAGAAATATGTTTTTCCATTAAATGTACTTACGGTCTATTCCTTTTAGTTATTATTGTCGGACCAAATCCTTTAGCCCATTCTATAATCTATCGGCCTTTCATCATTCTTTCCCAGGCAAAGTAATTGTTAATGCCAAACTCTAGACATCAGTTGGAGTTAGAGTTAACCACTTAGAATAGCGGTTGGGTTATCCTTTTTTAGGATCACAATATCTGATTGCGCCAAATGCCGGGCACTAATCTGAATTAACTTATCGTAGTTTGCATGTCCTTACTCAAGATGCATACTTCCAATCGCGCCTAACTCCAGGCATCGATTTGAAGTCCATAGACAAGATCCTACATTACGTCGGGCGTGGACCTTCGGCTTTACCTACTTTGAGCAGAGTGTTAAGAGTTGGACGGTCTTCTCACCTCCACTTTAGTTTATACTCTTGCCCCCAATCCGAGGACAAGAGTTAAGCAGGTGAACGATTGTATCATGTTCATTATGAGTTTACACTCCCACCCTCACATTAAGGATAAGAGTTAGTGCATGGATGGTCGTGTGACATCCGTTGTGAATTTATACTTCTGCTCCTACACAAGGGGCAAGAGTTGGCCGATGGACGGTCAGGTCATGTCATCTTAGTTTGTACTCTTGCCCTCAATCTTAAGACAAGTGTTATTTGATGGATGGTTGAGTCACATCCATTTCAGTTTATGCTTCTGCCCTTACACCGGGTGCAAGAGTTATCTGGTATCAATCTCTGGATATTGAGAAGAACTTCGAAGGCTCGATCATGAACCATAGAAGTTTCAGTTGGCACCTAACTACGGGTACCTGCACACCTACATTATTCACATGTAGAATTATTCGAGTCAGTAAAGTCATAACTCCTAACTAATAGAAAATAGAGCCTTGGACTCGAAAAGTCGCTTTATTCCATAAAGGATAAGAAAACACAGAATTAGTCTTATTACATGGCTCTAACCGGTTATTTACAAATTTATTTCTACGTGAAATAGCATCGTAAGTGCTCCTATTCCACGCCCTTGGGAGTGGAATCCCGTTTATCATTGCAAGCCTGGAAGTTCCATCTCTAAGCTTCTACTCTATTGCATATGGACCTTCCCAGGTTAGGCCCAAGTTTCCAAGGCTATGGAAGATACGTTTGAGAACCAGGTCGCCAACCTCGAAGGTCTGAATCCTGACTTTAGTTTTGTAATATCGCACGACTTTGTGTTAGTGTGCAGCTGCCCTCAACTCGACTGCATTGCGCTCCTCATTGTTCATGTCAAGAGGCTCTAGAAGGAGTTGCTCATTAGTTCATGGATTGTGGTGAATCACTCGATGAAAACGTATTTTCAATTTGACCAGAATCATATCCTCTAATTTGTAGGTTAGGGAGAATGGAGAGTGGCCAGTCACTAATTTGTGAGTCGTTCGACAAGCCCATAGTACGAATGGAAGTTCATTGACCCACTTGCCCTTGTCCTTTTCCAACCGCTTCTTGAGAATGGACTGGATTAGCAAATTCATAGCTTCAACCTATCCATTCACTTAAGGATGTGCCACCACAAAAAAATCTCTTCTTTATGCAATATTGGCGGCAAAAATCTTTGAACACCGTACTGTTGAATTGGGTCCCGTTATCAGTAATGAATGCCCGTGGAACTCCAAAATGACAAATGATATTCAATATACAAAATTGGTTACTTTCTTTGTGGTGATCATGGCCAATAACTCTGCCTTAGCCACTTGGTGAAGTAATCAACTACAACGATGGCTTACTTCGCACCACCTTTAAATATTGGTAGCATACCGATGATATCAATAACCCAAACTACAAACGGCCAAGGACTGACCATTTGAGTAATCTCTGTCACCAGGGCTCTTTGTATTTTAGCAAATCTTTGGCACCTGTTACATTTTCAGGTGTAGTGAGTTGCATATCGGTTAATAGTTGGCCACAAGTATCGGTAGCGGAGAATCTTCTTCGATAGGTTTTGCTCACCTGGTGTGGTCGCTATAGTTCCATTCGTAAAGCTCTCTTAGAACTTGCTTGGCCTCATCATGGGTAACACACCGAAGCATGGGTATAGAGAAACCCTTATTGTACGGTACTCCTTGCATGATATATCTCGAAGCTTATTGTCATTCAATCAGTCTCTCTGGAAGGATTCCTTTTTGAAAATATTCTAAATAGGAGTCATTCATAACACCCTTTCAGGCTCAGTCTCCAAGTTCCAATCAACATCCATCCGATCGATGCTTAGAGCCAAAGTACTTCCATTGGAACCAAGCCCATGAGCTACGCATTTCCAGAGTGGCCAGTTTAGCAAGTGAATCGACCTTCTCGTTCTCTTTTCTGAGAATACAAGTTATAGTATAACATTTAATGTTAGCAAGCAACTCAAGGACTTGGTTTAGATAAGGATCTAGTCTCGCTCATTTTTCTTGAAACTCTTTTCAAACTTGGAAAACCACCAGCTAGAAGTCGTAGAAAATGTGCAAAGTCTTTATCCTCGGTTCCTTGGCGATTTTAGTCCTACAACTAAGAATTCATATTTAGCTTCTGTAACATCCCCTATCTAAAGGCCCAAAACTAAGCGCTACAGATGCTGTAGTCATCTATAGTATTAGCTTTCGGTGACTAAATACGGCTATGTTAATGGTATCTATAATATCAGAAGCTCTTGAATATGAAACAAAACACAGATTTCATGACAACTTTTACTTCATTTAAAACGGATGTTCCATATTCAACTTACATAATCCCAATATATTCTCAAGCATGGATAAAATATACTTATTGCAAAATATGAAAAAATCGGTGTATAAAGATACACTCTTGGATGATCAGAGTCATATAGTCATAATAGACTTAATACAAACACAGCGAAAATTCAACAAAATATAAAATAAGAACCGCAACTCCTAATAGCTATCTGTTTGCCTCCTGCATGTCTCTGGTAGCCTTATTCATTATCCTACTAAACCTAAGAAGACCTTAACCCCTCAGCCTACTCAAATTAATTTTTTAGCTTCTGCGAATTTAAGGGGAAAACGTAAACTTCGATTCAGACATAAAGCCTGATATGAATAATATTAAACATCCCGGTTTAATATGTTAAGTGAGAACATGCCGCTTAGTGGAATGGGTTTTCCCTTATTAACATACTTTTAAAACATATCTTTGCAAAATCTTTTTCCTACAATCAAAACTGATTAAGCACTGTAAAACATTATTATGTAAATATATATAAATATCAGGTAATAATGAACTATTTTTTCAAACAAATAAGTTTTGTTTGGCTAACTTTTAACCTTTGGCTGACTCCGGCTTACCGGACAATATAAAAAAATTAATCTAACATCTGTTAGACATTCCTCATTTAGACGGTCTGTCCTCAACTATTTGTTACATAATTCTCTTCTGAACGGTCTGCCTCTAACTTAATCATCTCCCAGGTCTTCCTGATCCTAATGATTTTTCATGCTCATCAATAACCTATCTGTATACAATATATATTCCTTTTGGTGTGTAATGATAATTTTGGTCTACCTGTGACCAAGCCCTACATACTAGAATTTTGGACAACAATTAGCTGGGGCCAATAACTAATGTATAGGGCGCAACTCTATACCAGCCCCATCTAGTATACTAATATCTGAGTCATTTTCACTTAGGGATCCCCTCTCATAATTTTCCTTGAAAACCTTTAAATCAAACTTGCACAAGGAATATATATATATATATATATATATAATCTTTATGCTTTACTCAAAATCATATTGCCATGTTGTATATATTCATTATTCAAACTTTAGTTGATGAAAACATTTTAGCATTCAAAAGTACCCCTTTCAATTTCATTGAAAGCATCTCTTTCTAAACCTTTGAAATCATCTCTTTATAAACCAAGTAAAAACCTTCAATTATCTAGGTCGAGATGCCAAAACCATACCTTTCGAAACCATTCATCAAACTTTTCAAAACCATTAAACTAAAACCTTTCGAAACCATTGAACTAAAACCATTCGAAACCATTGAAATTAAAACATTTCGAAAGGAATAAAATTTTAGACATTCTACTTTAAAAGCAATATAAAACATTGCCATAGAAAAACCCTGGAAAACCTTCCATTCTAAAACCTTACAAAACCAATCGGAAAAAATCTTTCGACCTTGTCGGAAGCTAACTTTTGACCCCTTCGAAAGCTATTGTTGACCCAATAAATGGACCAACACCCTGGTTTGGATTTAAAAGAACCAGCCCTGTCCTGACAGAGTAATATCACAGATCACAAATATAAAGAAAGAACGGTAAAAGAAAGAAGACTGAGAATTTTTATAGTGGTTCAATTGTTAATGAAGCCTACGTCCACTTTATAACTTTACTGTAGACTGGTTGATATTACAAGAGTTGTTTGATTACAAGGCTTTGTTTGTTTTCTAGCTAGATTGAATCTTCAGATTTGGAATCCACTGGAGAATCATAGTGTGTTCCTTTGGAGATAGTTGTGTGGAGGTAGAGAGTGAAGAATAATTCCAGCAGAGCTTTAGCAACCAGTCCATAGAAGATCCTCTTTATGTCGCAAGTGACATGCTATATATAGAGGTTGGAGGGTTTCTGGGCCCGGCTTGTCATCGTCAGCTATCAGATAAGTTAAAGGCAATCTGGAGGGACCTTGGCTCGCGAAATGAGCTAACACCATGGGCCACTGGCGACCCAATGCTTTGGTTTGTTTTGTGGACAAAGATTTGACTCTTTTCAATGGTGTTACATATTTAGTTCATTTGAGTAGAGGCATGGGTCATTGGCAGGCTAAGCCCTTAGGATTTTCTAGAACCTGGACTTGGAGATGTCCCCATAATCTTTTATCCTTGCTCTTACATTTGACAGCAATTCACTGGTTATTTATGCTCAACTACTGATTAAACTACAGGGATGCTAATCTCTTAGTTTCATTGATCCTATCCATTGCCCTAGTCATATAGCTTGGCCATTGTCAATCCCATCCATTTTAGAAGTACGATTTTTGAAAGAAATCATGATTTTGGAAATGATAATGATTTGAAAGTGATATAGTTTTGAGAATACAATATTTTGATATAAATTGCAAATTTAACTTTGAAAGGAAATAAAATTATCGAACTATGATTTCAAAGGCAAATATGATTTCGAAAGTAAGTAATGATTTCGAATGTGATATGGTTTGAATTGAATATGATATTTTGATATCAATTATGAAATGATTTTGGAAATGTAAAAGAACCATCCGATGTGTGATAAGCGATTGGTTGTCAAAGAGACTGGAATTGGATGTTGTCATACTCTCTGCCAATACCGAAAACCACTTTGATAACTGTATAGGCGAACGAGATTCCAGAATGAAGTAGGATGGTGGCGATGATCCTAAAGGTATATTTACATGGACCTAACTTCCGTGAGTTAGCATAAGGTGGCTAAAACAGGAGCGATTCCGGGCCAAATGAGGTAGCCCCTCCGATCGGACACATTACATCGATACTATATTCTTACTTTTGATTTATTTGGTGGCCACCCTTCGATTTTTATTCGGGAGTGTGTTTCGAGTTAGGCAGTAGTTGCGGCTATGTGTTACCAACAGTCCGGATGCGTAATTGGTATATCTACCCTGGCATTGCCTAGTTGTGCCATGTCACCTACTCTAGCGTGCCTTTTACGAGTTTGTTTTATGTCATACCTATGGGGTATCCTTTGACGGTCCCAGTTTACGGGGAGTTACAGTATTGTATAGACTATTGGCATCCAAAAATTTGTTAAGGTGGAAAATGTAAAGCCTTAACGCTATTTTTGAATAGTATACTTTACTTTGTACATTATTATAACAATTTATTACTACATAGTAGATAGTTTAACGGATCCTTAGGAGATGTGAATCCCGAACATCTCTTGAGTTACTACACCCACGTTAGACACTGGATAGGAGATGTCAAACCCCATTAACATCTCTGACGCCATCAGATGCATATTTACCATTGATTTAACTTATATAAGATCTTTTAGTTCTGACTTGAGTGTTTTGTCTTTTCAATTCGCTCGGGTCAGCCTGAGCATTTCAGGATTTGAAGACTTATTCCAAAGGATGATGACGAAGATTTGTACTACTACTATTTACTATATTATTCCACTGCATCATACTGTTCCGCTGCATTATTATTTATTTATCTCTGGTATGTGTAACCCTGATACTGTCTTTTATAAGTATAATCAAATGTTTTGTAAATGGCTTCATGAACTATTATTTGATTATTATATTTTGTCATTCTGTTGTAAGATTCTGTTTTGTTTTATTTCTTTCTCTTTATCCTATTTACCCCAATAACAATCTGCCATTTTGTATGGTTTGAGTTGGCACGTGTGTCAGATTAAAGCGTCCAAAAAGGTGGGATGATAAAGTTGGTAACAGAGATTTGGTTTAGCGATAGACCTTAGCTTTGTGTGGTCCGACTCATATTAACTAGGGTAGTAATGCCCTAGAATGATTCGCTGATTGTGTGTATCTATATATATATATATATATATATATATATATATATATATATGAGAGCGTATTTGTTAGTGTTATAAAAGGGTTTTTTATATTGTGTTAATTTGTTCCATTTTGTATTTATAAATTCTGGTTGGTGCATAGGACGTTGTGACATCGATTGGGATTTCTAAACACTTAATAGGACAGACTGACACAATATTTATTTTGAAATATAGGCAAATGAAATAATTTTGCCTATTGTATATCATTACATATATAATAATGATTTACAAATTATATATTCAGTTGTAATATATTGGTTGTTAGGTAGTGAAATTTGTAAATATAGGTTGGAAATAATATTTGAAAACAAAATAAATGAAAATTGGAAATTTAGAACTTAAATTCTGGGGTTTTGAAAATTTCTTTCGAATGATTTTGGAATATAATAACAAAATTATTTAGAAGTATTTTCTAATATAAATATTTCAATACAATTTGAAAGAATTTTTATTAAAATATTTTGGAAAGAAATAAGTTTTGTATTCTCCTCTCTGTCGCTGGAAAATAATTTCGGTGAGGAGTGCACGCATCATCGACATTCATTATCGAGTTTCGAAGTGGAAAGACCATTGAAGTTGTTTACTACACATTTGTTTTGATAAATAATATTAATTTTATTACCAAATATGATTTGATACATATAAAAGATACAATATATATGTTATTTTAAATGATTTGAAATGAAACCCGACATTTAGTTCTTAAATTTCTATAAATTAGAGATTTCAATTATTGTAATGGAATAACTATTTAATAATTGGAACTTCTGAATGAAAATAAGAAATTAAATGTTAAATTATAACTGAAGTATATAAGAAATTTGAAATTGTAACCTGTAAATAAAAAAGATATAAAAATGAGAAATGTTAATTATTGAACATTAAGTTAAATAAAATAAGTCAAACTTGTGTAACTTTCAATTACATTCTTAAAGACATATATATATACATATACATATATATATATATAAAACTTACTAACTATAAAAGTTGAAATGTTAAAAGATTATGTAATGGAAAATTTTACAAGTGAAATTAAATAATGGAAGTGTTCAATGAATGACTTTTATAAATAAGAAATTGATGTCATAGTTGATATAGACTTAAGTTATAACTAAAATGTTACTATAACAAAATATGATAGAAAATAAATATTGTAAGTAAGTAATTAGAAACTTAAGTAAATGAATTGATATGCTGAGTAATTAAATTGAACATGAATACTATAAATAAATGAATGTAAATAAATGAAATTAAGTAATGGATGAATATAATGCAATAAAAGAAATTGATATGATATGAATAAATTAAAATGGATTTTTGTAAGTAATGAATGAAATAAACACTGAATGAATGAATGGAAATGGAATGTTGTAAGGAATAAATGTAAACTAAAGAAATGATCATTGAGAAATGGAATAAAAAGAATAAACTTGACTTATTGTTTGAAATGGTTGTTCGTTTGGTTTATAGATTGTTTAGGAAATGATGCTTCTAATTATTGGATGTATGAATAAATCTGTTGACTTTCATTTAAGACTGCTGAATAAATGGTGCATTCAGTAGTTTATCTGTCATTCTAGGCGGTTAAAAAGTTTCCGAACCTGAAGAAACCATTTGTTTTGCTTACTATATATGAATGGTTGATTACTTTGATTTCATATGATGTTTTTATGCTTCTAGTGCAAGTGATTGTTGTTGTATTATTTTGATTTGTTTTGTTATTAATTGAAACAACTTTAAAACAATTCATTTTATATAATTATTAATTTCTTTGGATTATATAAGCGAAATACAGGGTTATGGAAGCAATAGCTATAGTTTTTTGTTTCATAATCTAAGCGTTGTCTGCCCGACAAATAGGTACGTTCTAGGATTATGGTTTTGTAGTGATATTATATTATTCTTCCCGTGTTGGGATATATTATTTTGGAAAATATATGATATATTTTATTTTATTGATATTATAATTTCTCTCGAGCCTCTTCGTACAAAGGAAACTCTGCCGAATTTTTTTTGTAAATTTTGGACTTAGAAAATTTTTCTGAAATCTTTTCCAAACTTTTGTTAACTTGAAAATTTAAGATTTAATTGTTTATAAATATATATTTTGTTTAAATTGTTTTATTTTGTAAATTTATTGTTTATAAATTTTATATTTTAACTAAGATATATTGACTATTTAATTTTCTTTTCCCTTCTTTTTCCTTTTCGAGGACGAAAAGTTTTGAGTGGAGGAGAGTGTAACGACCCGTAAATTTTCGATAATAAAATTTGTTAAGTTAATATGATTTTGGTAATTTAATACGAAAGAAATAAAAATCTATAATTTAATAATGAAATTAACACTAAAATAAAGTGTAACAAGGTTAATGTAAGTTGATTATTAACAATGTGTATGAAACTCCAATTAATTGTAATAATTTAAAATGTTTACTTGGCTATAAATTGAATATAAGAAAATAAATGTAAATATTTAAATCGCTAATAGTAGTTGAATGAAATTTGTGTTATGAAACTAATGGTAACATTTGTTGTAAGTAATAAACTTATAAAGGTAATTTAAAAGTAAATAGTGACAATTATTATAAGTTACCTGTTTATTTAGTTAGTTGAACCGAAATTAGAAATCAATTGTAATTAAATGAAATTAAGATAAAATTGGAGAATGTTAATGTGCTAAGATATAATATAATGTTAATTGTACCTAAGAGATGACAATTTATGGGATAACAAGATTTAAAATCAAATAAATGGATTTACTGGAATTTCAATTGATAATTAATGAATTTACTGAAATTGAAATTAAATACTGTAACAACCCGCATATTTTACGATTGAATATTTAAATATTTTATTTTAATATTTTATCGTTAGTCGGATTTTAGTCCGAAAAGTTACTTTTTGCATACGGTCAAATTAGGACTCGGAACCACTTCCATTGAGTTCAAAACACTGTTTGCAATCTTTTTGAGTATAAACTTTGATATGTTTGGAGTTAGTGGAATTTTGCTACTTTCTCACTTTGAGCGTTGAGTTTGGTTTAGCACATTAGCCTAAACTATTTACTCTAGCTCAACCCTCTTCCATTCATAACTTTACTTTCATTTCCTAACACTCAAGCTTCATCAAAAATGGAGGAAGGAATGGGAAATTAAAACTCCAAGCCCTAGTTCATTTGCAAATTCAACATCCAACTCCAAATTCAAAGAGAAGTCATTGATTCTTCCTTTGCTCTCAAGCTTCTTCTTCATTTATTTTGTGTAAAGGTGAGATTTTTATCTCACATCTTTGTCTATAACTATCTTTAATTGTTGGGTATGAATTCCTAACACATATTCACGTGCATTTGCTTTTGGTTTGGATTGAATTGGTGAAAATCCCAATTTTTAGTGTTTTGGGTTCAAATCTTTAAAAATCCCAACTTTGATGTTTGAACACGTTTTTGGTGATGCATCGAGGAGCCAATATGACTGGGTAGCCTATGGGCATAATCCCCTAGCGTCCGTGCTCGATCGGTTGCAAATTGGGAGAGTTTTTGCACCTCACACCCTTAGGTCGTTCGGCCTGCACAATTCGTAGTGCTCGGCCTGAAGTTAGGCCGGCCTGCACATTAGGTCGCTCCCATATAGTCGCGCCGTGCTAGGTCATTGCTCGGCCTTGTATTCATTCGGTCGCTTTCCCCCAGGTCGCACGACCTTGTTTATTCATTAGGTCGTTAGGTCGCTCGGACCATTAAGTCGTGCTTGCTCGGGTAGGTCGTTGCAACCACTAAGTCGCTCAGACTTTCTACAAGTAGGTCATCTTACTTAGGTCGCGCCAACTTAGGTCGCTTGGCTGGTTGTGACGCGCCTTGCTTTAAGTCGGCTCGCAGTTAGGTCGCGATCCATAGGTCGCTCTGCTTGCTGGCATAATTAGTTCGCTCGGCCCATTAAGTCGCACGTTCATCTTAGGCTGCGCACCCCTTGGGTCGCACCACCTAGGCCGCATGCTCGCCCCTTAAGCCGCTACTTCCTTAGGTCGCGCACGCCTTAGGTCTCACAATCTTGTCCACATCCATTAGGTCGCTCCATCCTATAGCTCAACCATGTTAGGTCATTTGCACTGTTGAGTCGCACCATTCCTTTGATCGCTCGCCCCTGCACTTATGCCGCTACCTCTTAGGTCGCTTGGCCTGTTAGGTCGTTCCAACCCTTAAGTCGCTGATCTCTTAGGTCGTATGCCATGTAGTCGCATGCGTTGAGCCACCAATTTCTTGTGTTGACTTATGTTAAGTCGTAAGTCGTGGCTGTTAAGTCGCAAGGGTATTTCCACTTTGATGAATTTGGAATCGAATTCTTTGGATTTTATTCACGTCTTTGTATGTGAATTTTTGTGATTTATTGTTTCTACAATCATTTTTGTGATTTATCACTTCATTTCACTCATACGAGAAATCTAATTAAACGGCTTCGTAAAACAAGTGGTATGAAACGCTTGCATTTACTTCGTCGGTTAATTCTTGGACTTGTTCGATTGAATCTCTTGTGACAATTTTCTAGTGGAAATCTACAAATTGTTGGTAAATATTTAAGTTAAGCTAGTGGTTATGGGACATGAAGCTAAGCTTATATATTTACTAGCTTACTGTAATTGACACTTCTTGATGATCGTTGATGATCATTTTTGTGATTTAGACTAGCAAATGTGCGATGTCTCTTTGTCTACGAGGGAGACTAAACCCCGTTTCTGTGAAGCTTCGGCTCAATTTGGAGGGGTAGCGACCCAAAGTCTTTGGGCCGTTTTGTGGAGCTTCGGCTCAAAATTAATGGTTAGTAACAATGGAATAGCGTTCCATTTTGTGATACCCGTGTTGGTGAGTTTTCATGCTCCCGTTTTGTGATAGGCCTCCCCTTTTTTTTTGATTTCTGGATTTCCATTGATGATTTTTGGAATTTGTGTTTTCACCAATTCTCGTGATTTACATTGATAAGTTTTATCAGTATTTTTGCATTGGTGAATTTGTGTGTCATTAACCTTTTTGTGTATAAAAATATAGAGTATGACCTTCCTTTTTATCTTTGAGAAGATTCTTGTGATATTGATTAATCTCTTGTTGATTTTCAATTACATACTTATTACAGTATGGCTTTATGGTTATCATGTGTTTATGTCATATCTCTTATTCTATATCATTTTATCTGATATTTATAGTTAGACTGATCCGTTTATTATTTTCTTATTAAATAATACTCGGGTCAGACCGAGATGTTATAGGTGCTTCTGCTTGACTTCACCTCTGGGATTACCACCATGACATTTGGCTAACCACTTAGATTAGTAGTTTTTGCTGTATACATTTGAGATATAAAATCATTGATGTATCCATATTCTTTTGTCTAGGACTTGTAGCTATTCTTTTGTGATATTGTGGATCTTGTTTGACCACTACTCTGATGTATACTTTCATGTGTTATATATTCATATCTATTTCCGCCTTTGTGATATGGATGTCTGTGACTGATTGTGCTATGTTTATTTCTATATTTGTTTCCGAAGAATATATATATATATATATATATATATATATATATAGCCACCGGGTAGTAGCTTTGAGATTGTATCGGTATGTCGGATTTCCTCCTAAAACCAAATGTTGTACTATCTGACATATCGGTCCTCGCATAAAGCAATTACGCGGATGGTCGCTCCTCAACAGCCTTATTCTCCGCGTTAGTTGACGGCATTACCCCGTAGTGTCCTTGGCTAGTATGGGTATAGAGGTGGGGCGCCACAGCTTGGTATCAGAGCCAAACTTCGAAACAATGTAGGATAATCTAGCAAGGATCATCGTCCTAAGTCCATCTTAGGAGTCGTGCTTTAGGATTTAATTCAAGTCTTCGTACCGATTCATCCTTTTTTTATGATTCCTTGTTTATCTATCAAGATTGCTTGATATTCATTTGGTGAATAACCTTATAATCCTTCTTTCTTTCTTTCTAAAAGGAAGAGAAATGGTTAGACCTGGCCGTCCCAGCGCCAATCAATCTAGAGCTACTCCCCAAGATGGAGTATTTATGTCTGCCCTACAGCTTCTTGATCTGGTAAGGAATGCTCAAGCAGCCGGATCTAATCCAGAGTATACTCACCCTTAAGTCTGGATTTGCACGTTTGTGCAATGATTATACTAATTTGGGTGGAAAGCCATTCAAAGGTCTTAAGCTATTATTGAAGTCCAGGCTTGGCTTATTGATCTTCATCGTGTTCAGGGGGCCTCTAGTATGCTCCAAGAAAGAGCATTAGATTGGTATGAGCTTCTGATTTCTGAAATAAATGAAGCGGATCTTACTTAGGAGAAATTCTGAGAACGCTTCGAATTAAAATTTGTGCCAGAAGCTGAGAAGGTGACTTTGGCTCGCTGTTTCATTGACCTTGTTCAAGGTGAATCTTCTGTGGCAGATTATGTCGCAGCCTACAAGTCACTTTCTAAATACGGGGTCAAATACATAAACACCCCATTGAAGAAGAACCAAAGATTTGGCTATGGCTTGAACAAAAAATCTTAAGAAGCCATTACTTCTAAAGTTAGAAGTTTCTTTTGATCAACTCGTTGATATCGCTCTTCAACTTGAAGAGGCAGATAGGGAGAGTGATGTTTAAGTCGTGGGTGTCAAACCGAACTTCAACAAAAAGAAAAGGCCTAATAAGTTCAAGGGTCCTTATCCCAACAATAAGAAAGGGAAGCAATCCTCTCCGACAACTAAGACTTCTACTCCAAGTGGTGGGAAATGCTACAACTGTGGTTCTAAGGACCATTATGCAAACAAGTGTTCAAAGCCTCGTGCCTGTCGCTATTGCAAAAGCCTGGATCATTATTTATCTTCTTGTCCCAAACTTCAAGGCAAGAAGGAGGGAAAGCTTAATGTTGCCCAAGCCCCTGGCAACACATCTCATGGTAAAGGTATTTCTCATTCTATCCTTGATGGCATTATTTTATTTCGTGATCATCCTATTCGAGTTCTTTTTGATACGGGTGTGTCCCATTCTTTTATTTCAAAAGAACTTGTTGATACTTTTTCTTTGGATGTTTTGTGCTTAATGACTTCTTTGAGAATTGCGAATCCGGTTGGCGGATCCGCAACAATCAGTTTATTATGTAAAGATGTCGAGATTATTTTGTGTGATTTTTCTTTTCGAGCTGATTTGCATGTTATGTGCTACTTAGGCTTTGGAATGATTTTAGGAATGGATTGGCTTAACCGCTATGAAGCCCAAATCCTATGTCCTGAGAGGACTATTCATCTTTGACATCCTCAATCAGTTAAGCAGATTTCTATTGATCTTAAAGATTCGGATTCCAGCTTGGTTGCATCTTTATATTCTTTAAATCCTCATGATGACGATAATGATGACGAGGAAGATATTATTTCTCTTATTCACGTTGTTCATGAATTTTCCGACATATTTGAGCCTGTTTTAGGATTACCCCCTAAGCGAGCAATTGAGTTCAGAATTAATCTCATCCCTGGAGCTCAACCTATTACTCGTCCTCCGTATCGTATGTCCAATAAAGAAAATGAGGAGATGCGCAAATAATTATCCGAATTGGAGATGAAGCAATTTATTCGCACAAGTTCTTCTCCTTGGGGAGCTTCGGCAATTTTTGTGAAGAAATCTGATGGTACACTTAGGCTTTGCGTTGACTACCGCAAGCTTAATGATCTTACTATCAAGAATAAATATCCTTTACCTTGGATTGATGATCTATTCGATCAACTTAGTGGTGCTAGAGTCTTTTCGCAATTAGACTTAGCTACCGGTTTTCATTAGCTTCGTATTGCAGAGGATATCATTCCTTTGACATCGTTCCGTACTCGTTATGGATCTTATGAATGGCTTGTTATGCCATTTGGTTTAACGAATGCTCCGACTTATTTCTTTGACCTTATGAATCGAGTATTCAAGGACTTCCTCGATCGGTTTGTTCTCATCTTTATTGATGATATTCTTGTGTATTCTAAAACCGAGGAGAAGCATGAAAAGCATCTTCGAATTGTGTTGGAAACTCTTAGGAGCAATCAATTAAAAGCAAAATTTTCTAAATGCCACTTTTGGCAATCTCGTGTGAAGTTTCTCGGTCATATTATTTTCGAATCCGGAATTTCCGTGGATCCTTCAAAGATTGAAGCGATTCAAAACTGGAAGAGATCGGAGAGTGTGACGGAAATTCGTAGTTTCCTTGGATTGGCAGGTTATTACCGTCGTTTCATAAAGGACTTTTCCAAAATTTATGTGCCTCTTACTAGTTTGACAAAGAAGGGAGTTAAATTCATTTGGTCGGACAAATGTGAAGCTTCTTTTCAGAAATTAAAAGAACTCCTTTCCAATGCTCCTATTCTTGTGATTCCCATGGGAAACCAAGATTTTATTGTTTATACCGATGCTAGTCGCGTTGGTTTAGGTGCCGTTCTTATGCAAAGGGAACGTGTTATTGCTTATGCTTCTAGGCAATTGAAGCCAGCCGAGACTAGATATGCCACTCATGATTTAGAGCTCGCGGCTATCGTTTTCGCCCTTCGCATTTGGCGTCATTATCTTTTGGGAGAAAATTTATTCTTTATACTGATCATAAATCCTTGAAGTATCTATTTTCTCAAAAGGAACTTAATTTGTGTCAACAACGTTGGCTCGAATTTCTTGCAGCTTATGATCTTGATATTCTTTATACCCCCGGAAAGGGAAATCGTGTTGCCGATGCACTTAGTCATAAGCAACAAGCGGTTGTTTCTAGGATGATATCCGAATGGAATGATCTCGGAATTCTATCCACTTGTGAGATTCGAGATCGTGTTTCTGATTTATGTTCATCTCATGTTTTATGTAGCCTTGAGGCTCATCCTTCTCTTTTTGAACGCATTCTTGAAGCACAAAGCTAGATCCCGAATTGGCTCTTCTTGACCAAAATTTTAGGGATAAAACTGATATTGAAGGTTTGAAAGACTTTGATATTGATTCTCGTGGCGGCATTCGAAAATTTGGTAGACTTATCGTGCCAAATATTAGTAATCTTCGTAAAGACATTTTAGAATATTCTCATCGTTCTAAATTTACCATTTATCCTGGTAGTAGTAAAATGTACGCGGATATGAAGCAAATTTATTATTGGGAGGGAATGAAATCTGATATTGCTAACTTTGTTAAGTGTTACATGACTTGCCAACTTGTCAAGGCCTAACATCAAAGGCCCGGTGGGTTATTGCAACCTTTAGAAATTCCAATTTGGAAGTAGGATCAGATTTCCTTGGATTTTATAGACGGCCTTCTCCATTCTCGTTCGGGTCATGATAGCTTATGGGTGATAGTCGATAAACTTATTAAATTCGCGCATTTTATTCCCGTTCGGTCCAATCGAACCGTTCCTCTCTTGGCCAAACTCTTTATTAAAGAAATTGCAAAATTGCATGGAGTTCCTTCTTCTATTGTTAGTGATCGTGATCCAATGTTTACTAGTGGATTTTGGAAGAGTCTTCAAAAAGCTTTGGGAACGAAGCTTAATTTTAGCACCTCTTATCATCCCCAGTCCGATGGACAAACAGATCGTGTGAACCAAACTCTTGAAGATCTTCTTCGTGCATGTATTCTTGATTTTGGTGGAAGTTGGGAAGATCATATTTCTCTTGTTGAGTTTTCCTATAATAATAGCTTCCAATCTAGTATTGGTATGGCACCTTTCGAGGCACTCTATGGAAGGCCATGCCGATCTCCTTCTTGTTGGCTTGAGGCCGGTGAGAAGCTGGTTTTAGGTCCACATTTTATTCGTGATTCCACAGAAAAGATTGACCTTATTCGTCATAGGATGAAAGAAGCCCAGAGTAGACAAAAATCCTATGCCGATAACCGGAGAAGGAAATTAGAATTTCCTATGGGAGATCTTGTGTTTATCCATGTTTCACCTATGAAGGGTGTAGTACGTTTCAGTCGATCAGGAAAGTTAGCGCCTCGATATATTGGGCCATTTCCTATCACCGAACGTATTGGTTCCGTGGCTTATCGCCTTTTATTACCAGCTCAGTTTTCTGCTATTCATGACGTGTTTCACGTATCTCAATTACGGAAATGCCTTCGAGATTCCGATTCTATTCTTGAGCCCGGTGTTGTGGAAGAAATTAAAGTTTCACCTAATTTACCTTATGAGCAACGTCCTCTTCGTATTATTGCTTCGGAGGTCAAGCGCCTTCGAAATAAAGATGTTCCGCTTGTTAAAGTCCAATGGTCCTCAAATCCTAAGGATTTCTCTTGGGAATCTAGAGAGTTCATCGAGCGAACACATCCAAACTTACTTTCTCGTACTCCATGAGGTGAATTTCTTATTTCAAATTTCTTTTATGTTGATATGCTTTCATGGTTGTTACCTTATATTTTCTTCTTAAATAATGCTAGGACCCAATTTCTTTAAGGAGGGGAGTCTATAACAACCCGCATATTTACGATTGAATATTTAAATATTTTATCGTCAGTCGAATTTTAGTCCGAAAAGTTACTTTTTGCATACGGTCAAATTAGGACTCAGAACCACTTCCGTTGAGTTCAAAACACTGTTTGCAATCTTTTTGAGTACAAACTTTGATATGTTTGGAGTTAGTGGAATTTTGCTACTTTCGCACTTTGAGCTTTGAGTTTGGTTTAGCCCATTAGCCTAAACTATTTACTCTAGCTCAACCTCTTTCTCTTCATAACTTTACTTTCATTTCCTAATACTCAAGCTTCATCAAAAATGGAGGAAGGAATGGAAAATTAAAACTCCAAGCCCTAGTTCATTTGCAAATTCAACATCCAACTCCAAATTCAAAGAGAAGCCATTGATTCTTCCTTTGCTCTCAAGCTTCTTCTTCATTTATTTTGTGTAAAGGTGGTATTTTTATCTCACATCTTTGTCTATAACTATCTTTAATTGTTGGGTATGAATTCCTAACACATATTCGTGTGCATTTGCTTTTGGTTTGGATTGAATTGGTGAAAATCCCAATTTTTAGTGTTTTGGGTTCAAATCTTTAAAAATCCCAACTTTGATGTTTGAACACGTTTTTGGTGATACATCGAGGAGCAATACGACCGGGTAACCTATGGGCATAATCACTTAGCGTCCGTGCTCGATCGGTTGCAAATTGGGAGAGTTTTTGCACCTCAAACCCTTAGGTCGTTCGGCCTGCACAATTCGTAGTGCTCGGCCTGCAGTTAGGTCGGCCTGCACATTAGGTCGCTCCCCTATAGGTCGTGCCGTGCTAGGTCGTTGCTCGGCGTTGTATTCATTCGGTCGCTCTCCCCCTAGGTCGCACGACCTTGTTTATTCATTAGGTCGTTAGGTCGCTCGGACCATTAAGTCGCGCTTGCTCGGGTAGGTCGTTGCAACCACTAAGTCGCTCGGACTTTCTGCAACTAGGTCGTCTTGCTTAGGTCGCGCCAACTTAGGTCGCTTGGCCTGTTGTGACGCGCCATGCTTTAAGTCGCCTCGCAGTTAGGTCATGATCCATAGGTCGCTCTGCTTGCTTGCATAGTTAGGTCGCTCGGTCCATTAAGTCGCACGTTCATCTTAGGTCGCGCACTCCTTGGGTCGCACCACCTAGGCCGCGTGCTCGCCCCCATAAGCCGCTACTTTCTTAGGTCGCGCACCCCTTAGGTCGCACAACCTTGGCCGCATCCATTAGGTCGTTCCACCTATAGCTCAACCATGTTAGGTCGTTTGCACTGTTGAGTCGCACCATTCCTTTGATCGCTCGCCCCTGCACTTATGCCGCTACCTCTTAGGTCGCTTGGCCTGTTAGGTCGTTCCAACCCTTAAGTCGCTGATCTCTTAGGTCATATGCCGTGTAGTCGCATGCGTTGAGCCACCGATTTCTCGTGTTGACTTATGTTAAGTCGTAAGTCGTGACTGTTAAGTCGCAAGGGTATTTCCACTTTGATGAATTTGGAATCGAATTCTTTGGATTTTATTCACTTCTTTGTATGTGAATTTTTGTGATTTATTATTTCTACAATCATTTTTGTGATTTGTCACTTCATTTCACTCGTACGAGAAATCTAATTAAACGGCTTCGTAAAACAAGTGGTATGAAACGCTTGCGTTTACTTCGTCGGTTAATTCTTCGACTTGTTCGATTGAATCTCTTGTGACAATTTTCTAGTGGAAATCTACAATTTGTTCGTAAATATCTAAGTTAAGCTAGTGGTTATGGGACATGAAGATAAGCTTATATATTTACTAGCTTACTGTAATTGACACTTCTTGATGATCGTTGATGATCATTTTTATGATTTAGACTAGCAAATGTGCGATGTCTCTTTGTCTACGAGGGATACTAAACCCCGTTTCTGTGGAGCTTCGGCTCAATTTGGTGGGGTAGCGACCCATGGTCTTCGGGCCGTTATGTGGTGCTTCGGCTCAAAATTAATGGTTAGCAACCATGAAATAGCGTTCCATTTTGTGATACACGTGTTGGTGAGTTTTCATGCTCCCGTTTTGTGATTTCTGGATTTCCATTGATGATTTCTTGAATTTGTGTTTTCACCAATTCTCGTGATTTACATTGATAAATTTTATCAATATTTGTGCATTGGTGAATTTGTGTGTCATTAACTTTTTTGTGTATAAAAATATAGAGTATGACATTCCTTTTTATCTTTGAGAAGATTCTTGTGATATTGATTAATCTCTTGTTGATTTTCAATTACATACTTATTACAGTATGGCTTTATGGTTATCATGTGTTTATGTCATATCTCTTATTCTATATCATTTTATCTGATATATATAGCTAGACTGATCCGTTTATCATTTTCTTATTAAATAATACTCGGGTCAAACCGAGATGTTATAGGTGCTTCTGCTTGACTTCACCTCTGGGATTATCACCATGACTTTTGGCTAACTACTTAGATTAGTAGTTTTTGTTGTATACATTTGAGATATAAACTCATTGATGTATCCATATTCTTTTGGCTTGCACTTGTAGCTATTCTTTTGTGATATTATGGATCTTGTTTGACCACTACTCTGATGTACACTTTCATGTGTTATATATTCATATCTATTTCCGCCTTTGTGATATTGGTGTCTGTGACTGATTGTGTTATGTTTATTTCTATATTTGTTTCCGAAGAATATATATAGCCACCGTGTAGTAGCTTTGAGATTGTATCGGTATGTCTGATTTCCTCCTGAAACCAAATGTTGTACCATCTGACATATCGGTCCTCACACAAAGCAATTACGCGGATGGTCGCTCCTTAACAGCCTTATTCTCCACGCTAGTTGACGGCATTACCCCGTAGTGTCCTTGGCTAGTGTGGGTATAGAGGTGGGGCGTCACAAATACGGTAGTTGGTAAATTAATTAACTTTGAATTGATATCTAAGTTGTTTAAATTATTGTAATTGTTTAAGAAGTCAAAAATGATAAAATTGGTCCATTGTAGAATTGAAATTGGAAAAGTGATTTAATTAATTAATTATTAATTTATTTAATTAACTGAAATATAGTCATTTTGGCAACTAACTAGGATTTCGGCGAAACCAGTTTCATCGGTTCCGTAACGGCGAATAATTGTAGGATTCCAAGTTTCGTAATGATCGGACTTGTCGTTTGATCGTACGGGCTCAAAAAGCCTAGAAATCAATTTAATCAAAATCAATTGAAATCAATTTGGAAATAAGCTGAAATTAACATAAATTCTTCATACGATGGGACTAGGACTTAAAACTTGTTCCATTGAGTTTAAAATATTTGAAAACATCTATTTTGATATATGGGTTTACCCATTTTCATTCCGGAGTCAAAACGGGCTTTTCGGGTCGTTTATTGTTCAGTTTTCCAAATAAATTGAGCCCATTCATTTCTATTGTGTTATGCCTATATATGTATACCTCATTTCTGTACCTACAATTCCATTTGCTCCTCCTCATTTCAATGGCAGATAAACCCTAATTTCAAATTGCAATTTCAATTCAAAATTTCAACTTCAAAATTTAAACTCCATAAACTATATCGAACTATATATCTATTTAAAGCTCTCGACGAGCGCATCTCAGATCTGTAATTCATTTTCCAATTTGAAGCATGGTTTATCTAGAAATTGAAGAACAAATCGTTGCTTTTCATTGAGTCGCGGTCAACTTTTCATTGAGTCGCGGTCAACTTTTCCTGATCGTCGATTTGAGGGTACAGCTTCGTAGAGGGGGTTGAGGGGAGTGCATCTGTGTATTTGGTTTCATGAGTCGATGGTCAGATTTTCGTCGAAAATTGATTAGGGTTGGAGATTTCTGGCGGCTGCTGCCTTTGGGAGTGTCGGTTGGCAACCTAGCATGTCGTCGCGAGGATGGGGGACGTGTGACCGGTGGTGGCATGGCAGTGGCCGATGGTGGAGGCGCGACACTGACGCAAAGTGGCGCAGCTTCTCCGTGTAGCATGCATACTATAGGGTTTGAACGAGTTTTGCTTGGTTTCTTCAATGCTGTGTACATGGAGAAGAGGGTGGCTTGTCAGCCAGTGTGTGGTGCTCTTTTTGTTTTAATTTTAATTTTCGATTTCAATCGTTCTAACTCGAATAACATCCACTTACGAGATCCGTTTCACGTGCGGTTTGTTCTGCTATGATCGTATTGAAATTCCGGAACATTTGACGTAGGTTTGGATGAATTCTGAGATATTTGAATTTTGGACTTAAATTGGATTTAAATTCGATGTAAATTCAATGGTGAGTGTTTTAACTCACTCACAACTTCTAAAATTTCTTATGTTTGTTAAATTTAATTTATGATGTGATTAGGAATTTATGACTATTTCGTATATTTTAATCATCATCTAAGTTAATTTGAATTTATTTGGATTTAATCATTATTTAGTTTATTATTAAATATAAATTGCTAGTTAAATACCTGTTATTGATTATCAGTTCTATATTGATATTTATCGATTGATTTGGATGATGATTGTGATGGATGTTGATTGTTGATGTTGGTTGAATAGATGTTGTATTTTATACCGTTATAAACTGCAAGTTTGTTATAGATTTTATTTATTTCGGGATTGCGGTTTGAAATTATAAATATCCATATCACTTGACCCTAGGGTAGAAAATTATATACGGACACCAGATTGGTTAAATTAAAATCCTTAAAATTTTGAATTTAATCAATTGATGTTTTGAAATAAAATTTGATTTATATAAATTGAAATATTATAGAAAAATTAAGTTTTTGTTAAAATGCGAATTGGTTTAAAAAGGAATTTCTTTAAGAAATTAAATCAGAAGTTTAAAGTTAACTTTTATGTATAAATGAAATTCTATCGCAATTGAGTTATTGAATTTGTCTAAAAATAACTTTGAAATATTTTGGAATTGGAGTAATCCGTATTGATATTTCGAACATGGATTGAAACTACATGAAATTCGATAGTTTATTGAAATTTGATTTGTCAATTTGGAAATGTGAAATGGTCCAAATATGTTGAATGAAATGAATAGTTTAATTTGATATTAATTTCAAACATATATTTTAATATAAATCATTTTTAAAAATATAATATTTTAAAAAAATTCTAATTATTAAGATTTTCAAATTTATTAAACTATTTAACTAATATTAACTATATGAATTATTTTATCTATTTCAAACCAATTTAATTTATTTTAAACTAATTAGACTATTTGAATTTTTTTGAAATCTAATTAATCTATTTTAAGGCTATTTCATCTATTTTAAAGCTATTTAATCTATTTTAATTATATTTAATCTATTTTAAATCTATATTAATTATTTATAAACTATTTTTTCCAAATTCCAAACCAAGTAAATGGATGGGATTATATTCAACTTTCTTGATTTTTAAAGTGAATATGGTTAATGATGTCATAACCTAAGTTGGGATTTAAAAGTTATAACTAATTAAATATGATGATTTTGGAGTAAGGATTTTTCTTATTTTGGAGTTTGAAAGAAATCATGATTTTGGAAACGATAATGATTTGAAAGTTATATAGTTCTGAGAATACGATATTTTGATATAAATTGCGAATTTAACTTTGAAAGGAAATAAAATTATCGAACTATGATTTCAAAGACGAATATGATTTCGAAAGTAAGTAATGATTTATGATATGGTTTGAATTGAATATGATATTTTGATATAAGTTATGAAATGATTTTGGAATTGTAAAAGAACCATCCGGTGTGTAATAAGCGATTGGTTGTCAAAGAGATCGGGATCGGATGTTGTCATACTCTCTGCCAATACCAAAAAGCACTTTGACAACTATGTATGTGGTGGAGATTCCAGAATGAAGTAGGATGGTGGGGACGATCCTAAAGGTATATTTACATGGACCTAACTCCCGTGAGTTAGCTTAGGGTCTAAAATAGGGGCGATTCGAGGCCAAGTGAGGTAGCCCCTACGATCGGACACATTCCATTGATACTATATTCTGACTTTTGATTTATTTGGTGGCCACCCTTCGTTTTTTTACTAAGGAGTGTGTTTCGAGTTGGGCGGTAGATGTGGCTATGCGTTACCAATAGTCCGGATGTGTAATTGGTATATCTACCTTGGCATTGCCTAGTTGTGCCATGTCACCTACCCTAGCGCACCTTCTACGAATTTGTTTTATGTCGTACCTATGGGGTATCCTTTAGCGGCCCCAGTTTACGGGGAGTTGCGATACTGTATAGACTATTGGCATCCAAAAATGTGTTAAAGTTGAAAATGTGAAGCCTTAACGCTATTTTTAAATAGTATACTTTACTTTAGACATATTATAACAGCGTATTACTACATAGTAGATAGTTTAACGGATCCTTAAGAGATGTAAATCCCAAACATCTCTTGAGTTACTGCACTCACGTTAGACACTGGATAGGGGATGATAAACCCCGTAAACATCTCTGACGCCGTCACATGCATATTTACCGTTGATTTAACATACAAAAAAATTTTAGTTCTGAATCAAGTGTTTTGTCTTTTCAATTCGCTCGGGTCAGCCTGAGCATTTCAGGAGTTGAAGACTTATTTCGGAGGACGAAGACGAGGATTTGTACTACTACTATTTACTATATTATTCCACTGCATCATATTTTTCCACTGCATTATTATTGTTAATCCTTGAGATAATGGTTTTGATGACAACAATCTTAGAATAGGATTATAAAATATAAACACTAACATTATAGTTTAGAAATATATGTATATGCAGGATTTAACCATGCAGGTATCAAGAATGAAGACTGTATAGTATAGAGATTCAAGATATTAAGATTGAAGACTCATGAGTTCAGGAATATCAAGATTATCAAGAGTTTAAGATTTCAATAATAAGTAATTAAATTAGGAATTTTGTTAAAACTCCTCGAAAAGCACTATCATTTTAAAATCCAATTTATTCATGGAATGGAATCCACTTCGAGCCTGTTAAAGAGATGAAACCCTAAGTAGGATGGAACCTACGAAAAATCTAGTGGAAAATTGTTTTATATCCGCTATCCTTTTATTCAAATGTTTTTACAAAATTATATCCTGTTTTCAAAATGATTTCAAAACCTTCCTTTTAAAGAATCAAAAACATCTATCCTGATTTTAAATATTTTAACCTCAAAATAATCTTTATTTTCAAAATCAAATTATCCTTGTTTTTAAACTATCTTTTAATAATAATATATTTAACTTTTAAATATTTATACTTAGATTTAACTATAAAATTATAGTAAAATTTTATATATACCAAAATATTATTCTCTATACTTATTTATGTATTTTAACTATAGTTAAGTATATTTATAAAGTTTAAAATAGTTTTAATACAAGATAGAAGTTATTTTCAAAGAAAAACAAATCACCAAAATTTTCTTGGGATGTCGACATACCCAAGATACCCATGTCGACATAGTGGTAGTTGATTCCAAAAATTTAAATTTCAAAAGAAGTGTCTATTCGTCATATCCCTTCACGAATGGACATGGCTATTGTTCTTCTATAAATAGGGGCTTTTTTGAACGAATTCAATTCATATTTTTCTATTTTTCACTCCTCTTCTTCTTCTTTCACATTTCTTTATGCATATTCTTACCATTACTCTGCCGAAATCAACGTTGAATATGACTAGATCATTTCTAGTTTGATTCTCTATCACCATCTCAACAAGATCTCAGTGCTATTCAGAGTTATAAACTTCTTTGTAATCGATTTAGAGAGAAAAGGTGTGACTGTAGCCTTGGAATCAATCAACCGAGAAAAGGTGTGATTGTGGCCTTGGAAATCAATCAAGTTAGAAAAGGTGTGACTGTAGCCTTGAAAATCAATTGGTTGAACTTATTGCCCGTGAAATCAAGTATCTCTACCTAGAGGATTGTAAATCTGGAGTGGTGTACCTCGTGGCCTTGAAATCGAGGGTGTAATTGTACAATTTCTTTTGAAAGGAAATCCGTACTTATGTGCGGGACTGGATGTAGGGTAACTCCGAACCAGTATAAAATCTAGTGCGTTCTTTCCTTTGATGCTTTTACTTTATTTCTGCTTCTGTGTTTGTTTATGTGATCATATCTGTGTCTAAATATTGCATACATTTGTGTTCAAATTAACAAAAATTCAAAAAGATTTAGTAATTCCCTTAAACACTATTCACACCCCCTCTAGTGTTAATCCTAGCCTTAAGATCCGTATTCCGCATTACTCACATTTGGTATCAGAGCAAGGTTTTCAAATTTTCATAATATGATTTTTTTGAAAATGTTTTTAAAATGGCTATGTTTGAAAAACTTGTTCATACTAGTTCAGAAATATTCAGATCATTATTGTCTCTTGAGTCTGCAAATAATCAATGTTCAAATTCAAGTTGTCTACCAAAATTGTTTGATGTGCAAGAAACACGCTTTATGGGGGTTACGTAATCAATCCACAACGGACAAATTGTGCAGATCAAAAAGAACAAACAGATACTCGATAGTAGATGCTCTAGACACATGATTGGAAATCCAGATATGCTGAATGATATAATATACAAAGACGGAGGCCTAATTAACTTTGGAGACAATTCAAAAGGATATACGATTGGCATCGGCAAAGTCGGTAACTCTGAAACTCCTATTATTACTAATGTTTTGCTAGTTAAGAATCTGAAACATAATCTGCTAAGTATAAGTCAACTTTGAGATAAAGGATATAAAATTAAATTTGAAAAAGATAAGTGTTACATTGAAGATAATAATTCAACCATAATATTTGAGGGAATTAGGAAAAAGAATATTTATATTCTTAGTATGAAAGCTTCAAATGATAACCTGTGTCTGTTGGTAAATACAAGTGACCCTTGGATTTGGCATAAGAGATTTGGGCATTTGAATTTCAAACTCTTATCTAGACTATCTAAACATGATCTAGTAAGAGGTCTCCTTAAAATGAATTTTAAAGTAGATAGTCTATGTGATGCATGTCAATTAGGAAAACTTAGAAAAAGTTCCTTCAAATTAAAAGATATGATTTCAACCTCAAAACCTCTTGAATTACTTCACCTTGATTTATTTGGTCCAAATTCTGTCAATAAATCATAGTAAATATATTTTTGTAATTGTAGATGATTATTCTAGGTTTACATGGATAATATTTTTGAAACATAAAAGTGATACTTTTGAATGTTTTAAGAACTTTACAAAAAGGATTCAAAATCAACTTTCTCTAAAAATTATAACCATCCGCAGTGATCACGGTGGTGAATTTGAAAAAGAAAAGTTTGAGGAATTCTACAATTAAAAGGGAATAACTCACAATTTTTCATTTCCAAGAACTCTACAACAAAACGGTGTAGTAGAACGTAAAAATAGGACGATTCAAGAGTGTGCGAGAACTATGCTTTCAGATAGTAACTTACCAAAGTATTTTTGGGCAGAAGCAGTTGCTATCGCCTGTTATATTTCAAATAGAATTTTAATTAGATGTTTAACTAATAAGACATCTTATGAACTTCTTCACTCAAAGAAACCTAAGTTATCTTATTTTAGAATTTTTGGAAGTAAATGTTTTATTTTAAATATAAAAGAAAACTTAGATAAATTTGATTCTAAATCCGACAAAGGTATATTTATTGGATATTCTAATAGAAGTAAAGCATACAGAGTGTTTAATTTAAAAACTAACACCATCGAAGAAACAATGCTTGTTTCATTCGATGAAAATCTCAAAAAATTTGAAGATTCAAATGATGAAGAGGATTTAATCACTCAAAATCAAGAGTCAACTGAAACTAATAATGAAATTAATCATCCTAATAAAAGGATTAAACTTTTAAAAGACCGCCCTATTGAAAATGTACTTGGAAATATGCAATCTGTTGTTAAAACTAGAAATCAACTAAGTCAAATGAGCAATGTAGCTTTTATATCAACTATTGAACCAAAAAATCCAAAAGAAGCATCAATTGATGATTCATGGATTTTGACTATGCAAGAAGAATTAAATCAATTCACTAGAAATGATGTTTGGGAGCTTATTCCTAGACCTAAGAATAAAATTATAATTCGAACTAAATGGGTTTATAAAAATAAAATGAATGAACAAGGAGAGGTTGT
This sequence comes from Allium cepa, assembly GCA_030765085.1. Classification (NCBI taxonomy): domain Eukaryota; kingdom Viridiplantae; phylum Streptophyta; class Magnoliopsida; order Asparagales; family Amaryllidaceae; genus Allium; species Allium cepa. The sequence continues at coordinate 445,501,154 of CM060929.1, forward strand.
TAGAAATAAAACCCGGTTAGTCGCTCAAGGTTATTATCAAGAAGGAGGAATAGATTTTGATGAAACCTTTGCTCCCGTAGCAAGATTAGAAGCCATTAGAATTCTACTTGCTTTCGCAAATCATAATAATTTCAAACTATTTCAAATGGATGTTAAAAGTTCTTTTTAAATGGATTTGTAAAAGATGAAGTATATGTTGAACAACCACCACTTTTTGAAAATGAAAAATTACCAAATCATGTTTGCAAACTTAAGAAAGCTCTATATGGTCTAAAACAAGCTCCTAGAGCCTGGTATGATAGACTAAGATCTTACTTATTACAATCAAAGTTTGAAATTGGTAAAGTAGATAATACTCTTTTTATTAAAAGAAATAAAAATGATATTCAACTAGTACAAGTTTACGTAGATGATATCATTTTTGGATCAACTAATTTTGAATAAAGAATTTTTTGAAATAATGACAAAAGAGTTTGAGATGAGTCATATGGGTGAATTAAACTTCTTTTTAGGATTACAAATAAAATAATTAGATAATGGTATCTTTATTAGTCAAGAAAAATATGCTAAAGACCTAATTTGTAAATTTGGTTTGACTACTGCAAGTGGAAGACCCACTCCCATGGCAACTAATGAGTACCTTAGTAAAGAAGATCTCTCGAAAGATGTAGATCAAAAATTATATAGAGGAATGATTGGATCGCTACTCTATATCACTGCTAGTAGACCTGATATCATGCACAGTGTTTGTCTCTGTGCAAGATATCAATCCCAACCTAAAGAGACCCACTTAAAAGCCGTAAAACGTATCATAAGATATGTTAAACACACCTTTGATTATGGCTTATTTTACCCTAAAAATGATTCTTTTGACTTAATATCTTACTGTGATGCTGATTATGCTGGTTGTAAATCAGACCAAAAAAGTACAAGTGGAACTTGTCACTTTTTGGGGCATTCTCTGATTTCCTAGTTTGGTAAAAAGAAAAACATAGTTTCTTTATCAAAAACTGAAGCAGAATATATTTCTGCTGCTTTGGCTTGTTCTCAAGTAATATATATGCAACAAACTTTAAAAGATTATGGTTTAAATATCTCAAAATCACCAATTTATTGTGATAATACTAGTGCAATAAATTTATCCAAAAAATACTACTCAACATGCTCGAACTAAACATATTGATATAAGACATCATTTTCTCAGGGATAATATAAATAAGGAAGCAATTACTCTCGAGTATATTAATTCCGAGAATCAAATTGCTGATATATTAACAAAACCCTTAAATGAATCTATATTTACTAAATTAAGAAGAGAATTAGGTATTTATTTAATAACTGTAATGAAAAAAATAACAAAGTATAATTAAAAATTAAATCAAAATAAATCAAATAGTAAAAATTTCAAATACCATGTTGACATACCCCCTCAACCCATGTCGACATACAACGACTTTTTTATTTTTGAAATTTTCCCCGCCAAAATTCAAATAATTGGTTATATATTCTTCTTATTTTCAAAATTTTGACCATTCTCTTTGTTCCAACTTCTGAAATAAATTAAACCATGGCCTCCTCTTCCAAATCAAACAAAAATTCAACATTTTCATTCCCTTCTCCTACTTCTGGACCATTTCAACGAACTACGCTCACTCCTCTTCTTCTTCCACATTTCTTTATACATATTCTTACCATTACTCTATCGAAATCAACATTTAATCTAACTAGATCATTTCTAGTTTGATTCTCTATTACTATCTCAACAAGATCTCAGTGCTATTCAAAGTTATAGACTTCTTTGTAATCAATTTAGCAAGAAAATGTGTGATTATAGCCTTGGAAATCAATCAAGTGAGAAAAGGTGTGATTGTGGCCTTGGAAATCAATTAAGTCAAAAAAGGTGTGATTGTAGCCTTGGAAATCAATTGGGTGAACTTATTGCCCATGAAATCAAGTATCTCTATCTAGAGGATTGTGAATCTAGAGTGGTGTATCTCGGGGCCTTGAAATCGAGGGTGCAATTGTACAATAGCTTTTGGAAGGAAATATATACTTATTTGCGGGACTGAATGTAGCGTAACTCCGAACTAGTATAAAATCCGGTGTGTTCTTTCCTTTACTGCTTTTACTTTATTTCTACATCTGTGTATGTTTCTATGATCATATCTGAATATTGCATACATTTGTGTTCAAATTAACAAAAACTCAAAAAAATTAATAATTCCTTTAAACACTATTCACCCCCCCTCTAGTGTTAATCTTAGCCTTAAGATCCATATTCCGGATTACTCATAATTATTTATTTATCTCTGATATGTGTAGCCCTGATACTGTGTTGTATAAATATAATCAAATGCTTTGTAAACAGCTTCATGAACTGTTATTTGATTATTATATTTTGTCTTTCCGCTATGAGATTCTGTTTTGTTTTATTTCTTTCTCTTTTTCCTATTTACCCCAATAACAATATGCCCTATTGAATGGTTTGAGTTGGAACATGTGTCTGCTTAAAGCGTCCAAAAAGGCGGGATGTTACACATCATCTATCTCGCAAGCTCAATTTGGCTAATTAGTTCCGGTTGGGCCCATTGTGGATGGTACACCTTCCAACTTTTGAGTTCTGCTCAATCCACATGAACGAGCCTTGTCAGTGGTCTCCGCTAAGGTTCTTCACAATATATGTCTACGGCATGGGATTCCCGTGGAAGATGTGCGTCTGGCTGCAAATGATGAGTTTGCTCATATGCCTCCCCCGGGGTACACCGCTTGCCATAGATATATGTGTTTGAATGGAGCCATGCCTCCCATTAACGATTTTCTACGCGAAACTCTTTCAAACTTGGGAATTGTCTCATTCCAGATTCATACAAATGGCTACGCTATCCTTACTGGCTTACATGTTCTTTTCATGCGAACATTTGTCCATGCTCCAAATTTCGATGAGTTACGGTATTTTCTAGCATTCAAAAGGAGAGATGACTGCCCTTGTTTGATCATAATCGAAGTCCAATGGAATCGAAAGATTGTCTTGCAATTACAAAGTAATCTATCACAGTTTAAGATACAGTATTTCTTTGTTAGATGCCCCGAGGGGTTCAATCGCCGATGGATAATAGTAGGTAAGCTTTTCTCTTCCGTTTGTTGACTTTAAAGTGTTGTAATAGGGTTTCTAACTGATCGTGTGTCCTTTGCAGTTATTCCAAGGCCGAATAGAAACATAGCTTTTAATGCAATTTGCCAAACTTTAAAGGCTATCAAAGTCAAGGAGCGGTGCATTAGTGTCTTGCTGACCGATGAGAACTTTCGCCAGTATGGTTTGTTGGCTTCGGGCAGGTCCATTGCTCAGAGTGAAGCTCCTTCTCCTGGTCGAGCCAAAGTTCATGCAATATCCTCTTCTTCTTTACATGATTCTGATTAAGGTCAGGAGATAGGTGTTAATCCGAAAGACCACACGATGAGGCCCATGAGGAGGAAAAAACCACTGCGGCTGGCTTACATGGTTCAGACAGAATGTCTCCAATCCAAGAGGAAACGTAAAAGGAGATTGTGCATAGAGAAGGCAAAGTCGTAGTGGACACCGAGGAAGCGAAGAGGGAGTTTGAAAGTAGTAGCGGTGAAACTACTGCCAGTGAGTACTTTTCGTCGGAATCCGAAGGCGATGACTCATAATCTTGCGACGAGACTCTGGAGATGAGTCTCATCCTTTTGAATTTACCCCTTCTGACACAAGTGCCAAGGCCAATGCCCCGGAAACTAGTGGACGCCAAGATTCCCCAAGCAAGAATGTTAGTGTGGAGCTTAGATATTTTAGTGATGCATTCGTCGACTTCGATGCGCTTATGAAACGGGATTTCAAATTCGACCCGATGCCATCTTGTTCAGGCGATATTGCTCGACCAGTTAGCTCGGCTTTTCTTATAACAACCAAAGCCAACCCAATCCATCCTTCGATGGATGTTCGCTCTGCTTTATGACGACGCCTTAGGCCCATGTTCGAAATGCATGACACATCACACTAGGATTACACTTATTTCTATTCTTTCATTCCCTTATATATTTGCCTAATTTATGTTTTGTTTCCGAAATCTTTCATGTACACTTTACTTTAGGTATGACAAGAGGGCAAGGCTTCTACGATGACTTAAAGGATTATACCAACTCGTAGCGGTACCCAAAGCGTTCCTTTAGCCCCCGCCAAGTCTGGGAAACGGAAGACAAGTATAGGCGAAGGAAAGAGCACGAGGCCGACACTCGCCGTCAAGAGGAGAGAGATAAGGCTCGTTTACATAGAGGCAGATATGAGAAAAGATGGTCTCATGAGGAAATAGATGATTCGTCGAAGAAATCAAAGTTTGACAATCGCTCTCATCCTTTCGAGCCGGCTTCGAAGCATACTTCTATAGGTTAAGAGGTTCCTATTTCTTCTGCCCCGATTCTGCCTCCAGTACATGTTCTATCTTCCTTTATTGTTACAGCTGCCTCTGGCGCATCTCATCCCTACAAGGGCTGGCCTACACTCATCCTACGGGCCCTCCAAAGCTTGAGACAGCCCTTCTGGGTTGGTTCCAAAGAGGAGTTAAGTTCAACATGGATATTCATCCCGTTCGCAGGGATTCCTACGTCTCGCATCTCCAAGCTATCCAAAGTGAACTTGAGTAGGCTGAGACATGGGAGAAGCTTTGCAAGCAGCCAGCGGACGCGAATAGGAATAATTATCAAGAGATCCTTTCTTCAAAACCAAGAAAAATGATTTCGAAAGGGCATTGGCTGATCGAGATGCTAGAATTTAACAGTTAGAGAGGGAGAAGGAAACAACGCTCCTGGAGAGTAAGAGAACTGCTAGCATGATGAAAGAGCTAAAGGAGGCGCATGAGAAGGTCGAGATTGTTTGGAGAGACGAAATCAAAAGGACTAATGAAGAGGAGGCAAATTTGAAAGAGGAAGTGATTGCTTGCAACACTGTTATCGAAGCTCAATAGAAGACAATCGCTGACCATGATCTGATCGTTGAGGGGCACAATAAAATGATTGTCGATCAAGTAGAGACCATCGCAAAATTACAGGCTCAGGTCGTGCAGCTCAATGCCGACAAAACTACCGTTGAGACTGAGAAGGCTATGGTGACAGCAAATTACTTGGACCTCCAGCACACTTATGATCGAAAAATGGAGAAGCTAGATGCGACAATTCTGAACTTCTATGTCAATTCTCTACCGCATCAAGGAAGCATCAGCTATCTTGCCTTAAAGTTTCCATGCACACTTGCCCTCATCTGGGAGGAATTCTTTTTTGTTTCGCCGACAGTGGCGACGTTTACTCCTATCAAGAGCTGCGAGATGCCTATCTTAACGATGAATCCAAAGCAGCGTTGCTGGAGGGCCAAGAGATCCTTCAAGTTGAACGTGAGTGGAATGTTGTCGATGCGACCTTGATATCTCTTACTGACTTACTTAACAGGCCTTCTTCCTCCTGTAAAGGTAAGCCATCAAGGCAACTCCATGACCAATCGATGAGTTCAGGACTTGACATTGTTCCTCATATGGTAGAGCCCTCAAAAGAAGGTGAAGGTGATGAGTTTGAGGTCGCCATTCATGGTCCTTCCTCTGGTACAGGTAACGTCCATGCTTCTCCCGACTTCGAGAACCTCCATCTTACACCACAGGAGCAAGAGTAGTTTAATGCTTTCCTTTTTGATCTTATATGTCCATCCAATTTTCCTATTGATGCACCAGCTACCTTAGCGCCTGCGAATGCTGCCCTTTTCAAATCTTCAGAGATTGTATTTATTCCTGCTCCAGTCTCCACATTCACGTCCAGTTCACAACCGAGGCCAGAGGCCGAGAAAATAGTGGTACTCTAGGGCGTAGAAGACCCTTCAACATCTTTGGAAGGTGATACAACTGCGGAGGAAGCCAAGGAGCAGGGGACATAGCTAGAGCAGCCGTCGAAGACTCAGCACGAGATGGTTGCCGTGAAAAAGGAAAAGGTGGAGGCAGTCAAGGCTTCGAAGAGTTCCCGAAAATCGAAGAAATGCAAGGAAGTACACGTTTACATTACTGGCTGTGATAACTCTCCCAAAAAGAAGAAGAAACTAACCACCAGAGGTGGAAAGGGAAACAACGACAAAAGCGTTGAGTGGTTAGCATGAGTATGGACTTGATTTTGGCCAACAGCTTGCAAGAAGACTGACTTGTTTGACTTGTTTTTGTTTCTTTTTGAATCACTTTGTTTAAGTGCAGAGTCTGCACTTTGCGCCCATGCCATAGAGTCTGTATTTTCTCTTTGTTGGTCATTGTTATGTGGGTATGGCCCCCACATTATGATCCTATGTACATAAAATCATAAGCAACACAACGATATTTTGATTGTTTTTTATCTATCTATTCATATATGCTCTGTGTACTTCTGCTTGTTTCATTTGATACTTTGCAGTTCTGTGATGATAGCCAAAGTCCTTCATTTAAAATAATGGAACTTAGAGATTAAAAGCACTTGGAGAGTTTTTTATTTGGAAATTCGCAAAACTTTAGAAAATTTTATAAAACTTAGAAAGTTGTTTGGAATATTTTTGTGGAAGTTGAAAAGTTGAATTTGTGAACTTGAGGTTTGGAGTGACAGAGCCTATGAACTTATTGTATATGTTTGGTTCTGTCTTAGTAAAGGTGCATGCCCTCCAGTTCGTAGGACTGTTCACTACAAATAACTATCAAATAGCTGCTAACTTAGGGTCTAAATAATCTTTATTGAAATTTTGACTAAGCTAGAACTTCATTCTAATTTTTGGAGATATTGTGATTTTAGCAAACGATCTCATTTTTTGTTTGGAATTTTGCAACATTCAGTGTGTTGTCGATTATTGAGGGCCTTCCTTCTAGCGGCAATTTTGTATAGGCTGCACTTACCATTCCCGACTATATGTGTATGGTTTCTCATGCTCCTTGATGTTGCCTATCTTTCCCCAATGCGAGGAGTTAGAATTTTTATCACGGCTCATGAGATGTGTGGCTTTTATTTTTCCTCAGTGTTGCCTATCATCGGGCAACACAGGGAGTTGTCATTTCGGTACTCCTCGGGGTTGCCTATCTTCGTGTAACATGAGGAGTTGTTATTTTGAGGCTCTTCGATGTTGCCTATCTTCGGGCAACACGAGGAGTTTTAGTTTTGGGGTTCCTCGACGATGCCTATTTTCGAGCAACATGAGGAGTTTTTACTTTGGGGCTTTTTGACGTTGCCTATCTTCGGGCAACGCGATGAGTTTTTACTTTGGGGATTTTCAACGTTGCTTATCTTTGGGAGACACGAGGAGTTTTTACTTTGGGGCTCCTCAACTTTGCCCATCTTCGGGCAACACAAGGAGTTCCTAATTCTTCTTAGTCCTCTCGATGCTGCTGGAGAAGTTTAATTGCCAGAGGGCAAGAATTGGTTCGAGTCGATTTGCTTTCGTTGACTCTACGGGTGATTATTATGAACATAGTTTAGTTGGTTAAAGAAGCAAACTTTATTATGGAAAGCATGGCAAATTCTTTGCCTATTTATAATCCACCGGCATTTCTGGGATGGCTTATTTGTTGAAGAAATATAAAATACATAAAATAGTTTTTTAGATGAAATAACGGTGGAGAAATTCGCTATTCCAGGCTCCGAGAACCGTGACACCATCGACGGTTGTCAGCTAGAATGTCCCATCGCTGAGCTTTTGATTAACGACATACAGTCCTTTCCAGTTTGGTCCAAAGGCTCCCGGCATAGGGTAAACTCACTTGAGCACAAGATCTCTAACTTCGAAGGTCTGACTATGAACTTTAGAGTCGAAGTACCATAAAACCCTTTTTGGTGGGCAACCATTCTCAACTCTACGTCTTCTCTTTTTTCATTGACAATGTCTAGCGATTCGAGTAGGAGTTGCTTGTTTTGTGCTTGGTTAAAATTATGCCTTCAGTCTGAGGGGACTTCTAATTCAATAGGAATCATTGCTTTTGAACCATATGTTAATGTGAATAGAGTGTGGCCAGTTGCCACTTTGTGTGTTGTCATGTATGCCTATAGTGTGAGTGGAATTTCGTCAACCCAATTTCCTTTTGCTTTTGTTAATCGCTTTTTGATGATGGATTTGATGATCTTGTTTATCGCTTCCACTTGGCTGCTTGCTTGCGGTTGAGCCACTACAAAAAATCTTTTTTCAATTTGGAAGCGTCTGCAGAAGTTTTTGAACTCGGCACTTTCGAATTAGGTTCCAGTGTCAATGATTATTTTTTACAGCACATCAAACCTGCAAATGATGTTTTTAGTGACAAAGTTAATAATTTTCTTATTGGTTATGGTGGCCAACGGTTGCTTCGACCCATTTTATAAAATAATCTATGGCAAATATAGCATATTTGGCTCCTCCTTTGGCTATTGAAGGACACCAATCAAATATATCCCACATATTGCAAATGGTCATGGGCTGACCATTTGTGTCAGTTCCGCCAAAGGAGTTCTCTTAATTTTGCTGAGCCTTTGACAGCGATCACATCTTCTGACGTGATCTACGGCGTCACCATTTATTGTTGGCTAAAAATATCTGCCTCGAAGGACTTTCTTTGCCAGCGTTTGCCCCCCAGTGTGGTCTCCGAATTCGCCTTCATGTACTTCCTTCAGGATTTGTCATGCTTCATCATAGGTCATAAACACCTAAGAAGGAGATCGAAAATCCCCTTCGATAGAGTATCCCATCCTATATCATGAACCTTGGCGCCTTGCAGAGTAGCTTCTTCAGTTGATTTCAGTCAGTTGGTAGGGTTCCTGCAAGCAGATAGTCCTTTATCAGAATCATCCATGTCTCTGGCTCGACGGTAGTCTGTAGGTACCAGTCCATGTCCATTTCGTCTAGGCTCAGGTTGGTTAGCATTTCAATTGGAACCAACCCCAATGACTGGGCTTCTTCAGAGCTTTCCAACTTGGCCAAATAGCTTGCCTTGGTGTTTTGCTCTCGAGGGATGTGTGTTATGGTGTGATGCTCGATATCACTCAACAGATCTTATACTTTAGACAGGTATGTGGAAAGATTTTCTCTATGCGCCTGGTACTCTCCTTTCACTTAACATACGACCAGCTGGGAGTCGCTATATATGTGGATAGACTTTATTTTGAGTTCTGTAACGACCCAGAATTTTGAATAATTTAATTTGGAAATATTTAATTTATTTTTAAAATATTTGAATGATGGTTTGAATTGAATTTCAAATTATCAGAATGAATTTAGCGATAAAATTATAGGATTTAATCTATTGGAAGTTAAATAAAAATTTGAATCTTCAATTTTAAGCTGATTAAAAATATTTCAAAGGCTTGTAAAATTCATATTGATAATATTGAAGATTATAGAAGCTTCAGAATTTAATTTGGAAGTAAATTGTTCAGTTTTGAAATTAAATCGTTTGAATCGATAATTAAAATAGCCGTCCGAGGCACAGTCTCGGAATTCGACGAAACCAGTTCCATTGGGTCCGTAATATTGAATTATTGCCGGATTTCAAATTTCGTATTTTTCGGAGTAGGTATGTGAGCACACGGTGAGTAAACGCGTTGAAGATTTTAAAACGAATTCAATTTAAATTTAAATTTAAATTTAGTCAAACATCACGTTGCCTCCTTTTCTCACGCCTAAAATCACGCAGAAGATCCTGTAGAGAGATCGTGTTGAACGTGCCTTGATCAATATTAAATCCTCCTCTCCCTCCCCAGTTTTTAAAAATCAAAGAAAATGAAAAGAAGTAAACAATGGTCGCGTGAACCATTCGTTTCCCCCCAAATCGAATTCGCGAAATAAAAAAAAATGGCCGAAGCCTTTTTCACTCTCAAAATCGAAACGCAGCCGAAAAAAAAAATGAAAACCAAATCAATGGCGCGCGCATAATTGGGGGAAGTCGCGATTCAACGGCGGTGGCGCTCGGCAATAAGTGGCATCGTGATTTGGTGTGTGCGCGCGACACGAGGCGAGGGTCGCGATTCAAGGTGGCGGCGACGTTGGAGGCGCGCGCGAGACGATGGGGACAACGTGATGGATGTTGTCGTGGGGCGTGCACGCGGCAGTGAAGCGCGCGCGATGATGAGGCGCGGTGGTGCCGCGTGACTCGAGGGGAAGGCGGCAACGTCGAAGTAGCTAGCGCGCGTAGGCGAGATGATGGGGCGATGGCGTCGATTTGGGGGGGGGGGGCGGTTATGCTCTCCATTTCGCGATTGCAGTAAGGTATATTTTTTTTATTTATTCGATTTCTAAATTTATTTATATATACGAGTAAAAAAAAAATTTATATATATATATACACAGTTAAATTACAGTAAGCTAAAAAAAAATATATATATATGGTTAAAAGAAATTTAATAATTAGTTAAATTAATTTATTAAAGGAGAAAATTGATTTAAAATAGAAACCACTAGTTAATTTAATTTGTGAAAGAAAATTAGTCGGAAATTTTACTTATTTAATAAAATGACTTATCAAAAGAAATATTATTTATTATTGGAAAAAAATGGGTAATTAAGGACTAAAGGATATTTTATGAAAGAAAATGTTGTTTAAATTAAATAGCTAGTTAATAAAATTTATTTAAATAGAAATTAAATTTGTTCGACAAAATTTGAATTTATAAAGAATAGTTTGAATTTAATTTTTTTTTGTTAAAGCAAAGTATTAAAAAGAAATTTTTTGAAACAATTTATTAAGAAGGGATTTAATTTTAAAATTGTAACCTTTAGTTAAAATAAATTTATTAAACAAAGAAAAATAATTTTATTTAAGAAAAGATTAGTTGATTTAAAATTTATAAAAAGGAAATTAAGTTCAATGGGAAATTTCTAGTTAGGATTATTTTCAAAAGGAAAATTAATTTAAATAAATAGTTAGTTAAGAAAGTTTATTAAAAGAAATTTAAATTTTTAGTTAAACAAATTTAATTAAAGAAAATCAGTTTGAATCTTTAATTTTTAGTTTAAAATAAAAATCATTAACTTGAGATTGAAATAATTAGTTGGATAAATTTAATTTAAGGGTAAGTTAATTAAATCTATTTAAGGAGAAAATTTAGTTTTAAAATTAAATTGTAGGTGAATAAAATTATTAAAGGAATTGGTTTAGAACAAAACCATTGATTAATTTAATAATCAAAACGAAAATTTATTATTCGATTATTTCGAATATTAATAAATTGTGTAAATATTTATACAAGGTATAAATCAAGGAAATCAAGTCAAGATGGATAATGGATTGCTAATAAAAGCAAAGGTGAGAACTTCTCGCTCAAAAGGAATTTTATTGTTTATTTAAATTTTAAATAGTTAGATTTAAAATTTGCTTGACTGTGTTGATTGAATGATGATTGTTATATATAGTTATTGGATGTGAATAGACCCTATACGCCGTTAGTAAGCGGAGGTTATTTATTACACACATATACCGCGATATTCCACCTTGAAGTGGAATTGGTATTATATATTATATATAGCAATATATATATATTGGCATATGTATATATTGCAGTTGATTGATTTCCCGCATTTTTTTTAGCGGATGAGACCCTATTGCGCCGTTAGTAAGCGGATAATATTTATAAAATCCCATATACCGCGATATTCCACCTCGAAGTGGAATGGTATTGTGCTAATGTCTGTGGATGCAGGGAAACAGGTTGGAGGGATCCAACTGGATTCCTCACAAATATTTATTTGATTTCATATATTGTGATATTTGATTGTTTATCATGGATGATATATGATATTGGAAAGTCGTGATTGACTATTGATGTGTTGCATCATCGGATCCAATTTTGAAGTTTAAAAATAACGATTTAGATTTCTAAAGTGATTCTTGGAAATATACGTTTATAAAATATTTTTGGAATTGATTCATCTTAAATAAATAAACGTTATAATTTTAATGTTATAAAAATTATGATTTTTGAGAAATGCAGTTAAAAGTTGATTTTTGAAAATATGGGATTAGTGATTTTATAAAATAGTTTGAACTGAGATTTTTGAATTTATTATAAGAAGTTTAAAAATAGGATTTATAAAAATTTTATTTTATAAATCGGAATGATGAAATCTTAAAAGAGTTTAAAGATGTTTAAAGTAATAATATAAATTGATTTATATTAAAAGATTTATAAATTGATATTTATAAATTAAAAAAATATTTTGAATTATAAAACGAGCTTTTATAAGTGTTAGAATGAATTGTGAATGAATTTCATAAATGAATGAAATTTATAGAATTATAACGGTGAAGTTATAAATAGAATTTTATAAATAAAATTTATAAAGTTATTTAGGGAATAGATGTGGATAAATAATGAACCTTATAAGTTATAAGATTTATAAAATTTATGAAGTTTAAAGGAACGATTTTATTAACAAATAAATTATAAATATTTAACTTATAATATGAAATTTTAGTATATCATTGAGATATGAAATTGAATAGATTTATAAAGGAAATTTATAAAAGGAAGTTGTTATAAAATAAATAGAAATAGAATTTATAAACATTGTTTTATAAATTCGCAACGACTTATTTTGATAAGTGAATTGTTGTAATTTATTTATGGAGTTATATTCATGTTTTAGACAGTGAATAATTCTTTAAAATAAAATGAATAGAAGTGATGAAATTTATTAACAAGTATATTCACGTTTTTGAATAGTGAATATTATGTTAAAGAAATTATTTTGGATGTGATGTTTTAAATAGAATTAAAACGATCTAAAGATGTTTTAAAATATATTAACCATCGAAACCATAGATTTCAACATTCATTGTTGAAATAGACGTTTTCGAGAAATAAAAGGAAATGATAGACTATAACACTGTTGTTATAGTAAATGATTTCCGAAAGGAAATGTTTTGTGTAGTATTGGGATTATATATCTATTTTAAATTTCAAATCCCTATACTAGTGATTTTGGGTTGTCGTAACGATGTTTTACGCAACATTCGTTTTGGCCCAAATAAATATGGTTAAGTGAATGATTTCCTTAAAGAATGAAATATATACTTAATTTCGATTAGAGTATATTAAATATTTTCTAAGTATAGAAAATAAAAAGATCTATGAATTACTTATTTTTAATAAGTATAGAAATGCTTTTCCAATATTAAGTGAATATTTGGAATTTATCTTTTTGAAGATAAATTGAAAATGAATATTAGAAATTGAATGGAAATCGTATATTCATAAATACTTTGGAATATAAATTCAATATAGAATTTATAAATGAAATTGGAAATTAGGTTTAAAAATAAATATTGATTTATTTTTGAAGAATGGAGAATATATATCTTGTAAAGATATTTTTTTGGAAAATAAATAATTTGGAAAATTATTTGGAATCTGGTGATGTTGGCATATCTATTGATAGTTCAATAACCGACTATCAATATTTACCTTTAAATAGGTATTTGTTGTGATTTGCTTGAAATTGAATGCCACACTTTTTTTTTTAAAATAAGCGCTCACTATTCGGGTTAACCGGGAAAGGACCTTGGGGTCGTATAACCCATTCCGAATACGTGATACGTCGTTATGAATTGCATTCGAAGATCGATGTTGAAGACCGGATATTTTCGAAAACGTAAGGGTTTCTTGTTGATTGTCTCTGCACTGGCTGATCCCCGGTATTGAGATCTCCATATGTGATGGGAAATCCGAACGTGATTAGAAATTATTCGGATTGCAAGGACTTCTTTGTAAGTGCCTTCGGTTCTGTTCGAGCCCGGAACAGACTTGTATGGATAGTGTGTCTGACATTACAAATTGAGATGTAAAGTCGATTTCTTTCAAATATATTTCTGTTGGTGGCAGAGAATTTATTCTCTTAGCTTAACACCCTTCTCTGAGACGTACGAGCTCAGAGGTTATATAGTTGAAGTTATCAGCGATATATTCCCAATTTGGTAATGTGACATGCTGAGTGTAGCTGTAAATGATCATTGTGTTGATTATTTATGATAGGATCATTTGTTTGATCGTCTATCTTGGTGATCATTTCTATGATCATTTGTTGACCCAAAGCATGGCTTTTGTATAAAGTATGTTTTTGTGGACGTGACTTCGTCGAGCCTCACAAACCGATAATGGTCGAAACAGGAATTGTGCTGCAAGGTTTCCAGGGATCGCTTCCCTAGGGTATGGCCATTCCTTCTGGAAAAGGGTAGTATCATGATATGGAGCCCAGATACTTACTCATGTCGAAAACACTTTATGATTGTGTGATGATGGTGACGAGCGCTCGGTTAAAGGTTCCAAAGGACCGGGGGTGGCATATCTGAGGGTTTGTAATATTCCTTGGGAAAAGGGATTCCCGGCTTTGTTTAGCGGAGAACGGTGGTTCTCGGGGCGTCCTTCCAGAGGCGTTTCCATGTGGCAATGGGAAGTTCCTTGGCCTGACCATTCGTTGGAAAATCCATTCTTCAAATACGAGACTTGTACGGTATTAGTTGTATTACCTGCCATCTACTTATGGTGGCGCCCCACTGTTTGGATGGTAGCTATAGTAGGCATAGTGCGAAATGTCTATGCTGGCTAAGATTTATATCTTTATTTTCGAAATGAATTTTCTCTACACTATGCACTAGTAATAATATCAAATGTTCTTTTTAATGTGTATCAAGCATCTTTGACTACATAAGGAGAAATCTCCTCCGATTCTGCGTTTGCATGTGTGTGTGTGCGGGAGGCCTTATGGTAGTCTCATTCTTAAAAGCATTGCGAATTGAATTTAAAAATATTCCTCTATTTTGATTTTAAAGAAAAATAAACTGTTTTAGTTCTCGCACCAGTCACATGACTGACTCTGAGTTTATTGTTTTCCTTTCTAAACTCTGGGTGCCCACCAATTTTCACACAGGCAGTCAAGAGTTAAGGTTTATCAGAATATTCTGGAATTCAGGAATTGTTGGAGGCAAGCTGGATGGCATGGCGTATTACTACTATCTACTATTTCTTTTCCGCTGCATTGTTTGTTTGTTGTTGTACACTCTGATGATATGATGTAATGTAATGTAATGTAATAACTGATATAGTTCTTTGTTTAAAGATTATTCATTTATTATTATATGTTGTTCCGCTGCGAATTGTGAGATTCTGATGTTGTTCTGTTATTTCTGTTCCGTTCTATTTTCTGTTTTCTATTCTCTCTCTTTTCTCTCTTCTTTCCTCTTCTACCTTTTCTTCTTCTTTTCTTCTTTCTTAAAACCCATAACATTTCGTGTTTCCGGCCTTCAATTTCTCGGCAGTCGATAAAGTGAGTATCGATGTTGAATTTTCGAAAGTCGAAAAATTTCGAGACGTTACATTTGGTATCAGAGCTTATGGTTAAGCGACAACCATGGTTCTGTTGGGTATTACTCATTAGAGATAGAGTCAGCATTACTCTAGAATGAGTTTGAGTGTAATAATAGATATGAGCGCGTATTTATTAGTGAATGTAAAATTGTTTTGAATCGGGTAAATAAAATAATTTTGCCCAAAACTATTTTTGTATAGAAAAAAAATGATTTTCTATGAATTATTATAGTATATGATTGCATGATTGTTAGGAAGTGATAATATTGAATTATTATCATTAATATATGGAATTAAATAAAATAAAATGGATTGAATTCAAGTAAACTAACTTGATAAATTATTAATTCATGGACTGATGAATTTGAATTTGAATTGGTTAAATTAAAGTTTAGTCGTGAGCTAAATTTGAAAATAAATTTGAATTTGTATATAAATTCAAGTAAGTAAAGGAAATAAATTGAAATTGTGAATTGAATTGAAATGAAAAATTGAATGAAATGGATATGTAACTTCAATAATGAAGTAAAAGTGTATAAGAACATATGTTGGAAATTTTGTAATAGAATTGGCAAAATGGTTTGAATGTTGGATTTGTATGCTACTACTACTAGCAGGATATACAGGTGTATAAAGGAATTGGGATTTTTATTTCAAAGATAAAATTGAATTGCTCGACAAAAAGGTACGTATTTCAATTTCAGTATGAAATTTGATGATTTTCTTCTCCAGCCACTTGGCTTTCTCTTTTCTTTTTGATTCTGAGGGGCCGTGGTGCCATTTTGTAGTCGTACCGAGCTAGCCGCGCAAAGGAGACGCTGGCGAAATTTTTCGAAAATTTAGGGTGTTAGAAAAATTTTGAGAAATTTTGAAAGTTTGAAATTTGAATTTGAATTTAAATTTGAATTGTTAGGTAAACAATATTGTTTGGAACCTATAATTGAAGTTGGAAAGCTAGTTGAAATGATAGTGAATCTCTAGTAAAAAGATTTAGGTTAGTAAGTTGATAAAACTATTTGGATGTGAAAAGTAGTTAATGGGAATTGGGGCATTCTTCTTAACTTGTAATTTCGGGACGAAATTCTTTTAAGGGGGAAGATTGTAACGACCCAGAATTTTGAATAATTTAATTTGGAAATATTTAATTTATTTTTAAAATATTTGAATGATGGTTTGAATTGAATTTCAAATTATCAGAATGAATTTAGCGATAAAATTATAGGATTTAATCTATTGGAAGTTGAATAAAAATTTGAATCTTCAATTTTAAGCTGATTAAAAATATTTCAAAGGCTTGTAAAATTCATATTGATAATATTGAAGATTATAGAAGCTTCAGAATTTAATTTGGAAGTGAATTGTTCAGTTTTGAAATTAAATCGTTTGAATCGATAATTAAAATAGCCGTCCGAGGCACAGTCTCGGAATTCGACGAAACCAGTTCCATTGGGTCCGTAATATTGAATTATTGCCGGATTTCAAATTTCGCATTTTCGGAGTAGGTATGTGAGCACACGGTGAGTAAACGCGTTGAAGATTTTAAAACGAATTCAATTTAAATTTAAATTTAAATTTAGTCAAACATCACGTTGCCTCCTTTTCTCACGCCTAAAATCACGCAGAAGATCCCGTAGAGAGATCGTGTTGAACGTGCCTTGATCAATATTAAATCCTCCTCTCCCTCTCCAGTTTTTAAAAATCAAAGAAAATGAAAAGAAGTAAACAATGGTCGCGTGAACCATTCGTTTCCCCCCAAATCGAATTCACGAAATAAAAAAAATGGCTGAAGCCTTTTTCACTCTCAAAATCGAAACGCAGCCGAAAAAAAAAATGAAAACCAAATCAATGGCGCGCGCATAATTGGGGGAAGTCGCGATTCAACGGCGGTGGCGCTCGGCAATAAGTGGCATCGTGATTTGGTGCGTGCACGCGACACGAGGCGAGGGTCGCGATTCAAGGTGGCGGCGACGTTGGAGGCGCGCGCGAGACGATGGGGACAACGTGATGGATGTTGTCGTGGGGCGTGCGCGCGGCAGTGAAGCGCGCGCGATGATGAGGCGCGGTGGTGCCGCGTGACTCGAGGGGAAGGCGGCAACGTCGAAGTAGCTAGCGCGCGTAGGCGAGATGATGGGGCGATGGCGTCGATTTGGGGGGGGGGGCGGTTGTGCTCTCCATTTCGCGATTACAGTAAGGTATATTTTTTTTTTATTTATTCGATTTCTAAATTTATTTATATATACGAGTAAAAAAATATATATATATATACACACAGTTAAATTACAGTAAGCTAAAAAAAATATGGTTAAAAGAAATTTAATAATTAGTTAAACTAATTTATTAAAGGAGAAAATTGATTTAAAATAGAAACCACTAGTTAATTTAATTTGTGAAAGAAAATTAGTCGGAAATTTTACTTATTTAATAAAATGACTTATCAAAAGAAATATTATTTATTATTGGAAAAAAATGGGTAATTAAGGACTAAAGGATATTTTATGAAAGAAAATGTTGTTTAAATTAAATAGCTGGTTAATAAAATTTATTTAAATAGAAATTAAATTTGTTCGACAAAATTTGAATTTATAAAGAATAGTTTGAATTTAATTTTTTTTTTTGTTAAAGCAAAGTATTAAAAAGAAATTGTTTGAAACAATTTATTAAGAAGGGATTTAATTTTAAAATTGTAACCTTTAGTTAAAATAAATTTATTAAACAAAGAAAAATAATTTTATTTAAGAAAAGATTAGTTGATTTAAAATTTATAAAAAGGAAATTAAGTTCAATGGGAAATTTCTAGTTAGGATTATTTTCAAAAGGAAAATTAATTTAAATAAATAGTTAGTTAAGAAAGTTTATTAAAAGAAATTTAAATTTTTAGTTAAACAAATTTAATTAAAGAAAATCAGTTTGAATCTTTAATTTTTAGTTTAAAATAAAAATCATTAACTTGAGATTGAAATAATTAGTTGGATAAATTTAATTTAAGGGTAAGTTAATTAAATCTATTTAAGGAGAAAATTTAGTTTTAAAATTAAATTGTAGGTGAATAAAATTATTAAAGGAATTGGTTTAGAACAAAACCATTGATTAACTTAATAATCAAAACGAAAATTTATTATTCGATTATTTCGAATATTAATAAATTGTGTAAATATTTATACAAGGTATAAATCAAGGAAATCAAGTCAAGATGGATAATGGATTGCTAATAAAAGCAAAGGTGAGAACTTCTCGCTCAAAAGGAATTTTATTGTTTATTTAAATTTTAAATAGTTAGATTTAAAATTTGCTTGACTGTGTTGATTGAATGATTGAATGATGATTGTTATATATAGTTATTGGATGTGAATAGACCCTATACGCCGTTAGTAAGCGGAGGTTATTTATTACACACATATACCGCGATATTCCACCTTGAAGTGGAATTGGTATTATATATTATATATAGCAATATATATATATTGGCATATGTATATATTGCAGTTGATTGATTTCCCGCATTTCTTTTAGCGGATGAGACCCTATTGCGCCGTTAGTAAGCGGATAATATTTATAAAATCCCATATACCGCGATATTCCACCTCGAAGTGGAATGGTATTGTGCTAATGTCTGTGGATGCAGGGAAACAGGTTGGAGGGATCCAACTGGATTCCTCACAAATATTTATTTGATTTCATATATTGTGATATTTGATTGTTTATCATGGATGATATATGATATTGGAAAGTCGTGATTGACTATTGATGTGTTGCATCATCGGATCCAATTTTGAAGTTTAAAAATAACGATTTAGATTTCTAAAGTGATTCTTGGAAATATACGTTTATAAAATATTTTTGGAATTGATTCATCTTAAATAAATAAACGTTATAATTTTAATGTTATAAAAATTATGATTTTTGAGAAATGCAGTTAAAAGTTGATTTTTGAAAATATGGGATTAGTGATTTTATAAAATAGTTTGAACTGGGATTTTTGAATTTATTATAAGAAGTTTAAAAATAGGATTTATAAAATTTTTATTTCATAAATCTGAATGATGAAATTTTAAAAGAGTTTAAAGATGTTTAAAGTAATAATATAAATTGATTTATATCAAAGGATTTATAAATTGATATTTATAAATTAAAAAAATATTTTGAATTATAAAACGAGCTTTTATAAGTGTTAGAATGAATTGTGAATGAATTTCATAAATGAATGAAATTTATAGAATTATAACGGTGAAGTTATAAATAGAATTTTATAAATAAAATTTATAAAGTTATTTAGGGAATAGATGTGGATAAATAATGAATCTTATAAGTTATAAGATTTATAAAATTTATGAAGTTTAAAGGAACGATTTTATTAACAAATAAATTATAAGTATTTAACTTATAATATGAAATTTTAGTATATCATTGAGATATGAAATTGAATAGATTTATAAAGGAAATTTATAAAAGGAAGTTGTTATAAAATAAATAGAAATAGAATTTATAAACATTGTTTTATAAATCCGCAACGACTTATTTTGATAAGTGAATTGTTGTAATTTATTTATGGAGTTATATTCATGTTTTAGACAGTGAATAATTCTTTAAAATAAAATGAATAGAAGTGATGAAATTTATTAACAAGTATATTCACGTTTTTGAATAGTGAATATTATGTTAAAGAAATTATTTTGGATGTGATGTTTTAAATAGAATTAAAACGATCTAAAGATGTTTTAAAATATATTAACCATCGAAACCATAGATTTCAACATTCATTGTTGAAATAGACGTTTTCGAGAAATAAAAGGAAATGATAGACTATAACACTGTTGTTATAGTAAATGATTTCCGAAAGGAAATGTTTTGTGTAGTATTGGGATTATATATCTATTTTAAATTTCAAATCCCTATACTAGTGATTTTGGGTTGTCGTAACGATGTTTTACGCAACATTCGTTTTGGCCCAAATAAATATGGTTAAGTGAATGATTTCCTTAAAGAATGAAATATATACTTAATTTCGATTAGAGTATATTAAATATTTTCTAAGTATAGAAAATAAAAAGATCTATGAATTACTTATTTTTAATAAGTATAGAAATGCTTTTCCAATATTAAGTGAATATTTGGAATTTATCTTTTTGAAGATAAATTGAAAATGAATATTAGAAATTGAATGGAAATCGTATATTCATAAATACTTTGGAATATAAATTCAATATAGAATTTATAAATGAAATTGGAAATTAGGTTTAAAAATAAATATTGATTTATTTTTGAAGAATGGAGAATATATATCTTGTAAAGATATTTTTTTGGAAAATAAATAATTTGGAAAATTATTTGGAATCTGGTGATGTTGGCATATCTATTGATAGTTCAATAACCGACTATCAATATTTACCTTTAAATAGGTATTTGTTGTGATTTGCTTGAAATTGAATGCCACACTTTTTTTTTAAAATAAGCGCTCACTATTCGGGTTAACCGGGAAAGGACCTTGGGGTCGTATAACCCATTCCGAATACGTGATACGTCGTTATGAATTGCATTCGAAGATCGATGTTGAAGACCGGATATTTTCGAAAACGTAAGGGTTTCTTGTTGATTGTCTCTGCACTGGCTGATCCCCGGTATTGAGATCTCCATATGTGATGGGAAATCCGAACGTGATTAGAAATTATTCGGATTGCAAGGACTTCTTTGTAAGTGCCTTCGGTTCTGTTCGAGCCCGGAACAGACTTGTATGGATAGTGTGTCTGACATTACAAATTGAGATGTAAAGCCGATTTCTTTCAAATATATTTCTGTTGGTGGCAGAGAATTTATTCTCTTAGCTTAACACCCTTCTCTGAGACGTACGAGCTCAGAGGTTATATAGTTGAAGTTATCAGCGATATATTCCCAATTTGGTAATGTGACATGCTGAGTGTAGCTGTAAATGATCATTGTGTTGATTATTTGTGATAGGATCATTTGTTTGATCGTCTATCTTGGTGATCATTTCTATGATCATTTGTTGACCCAAAGCATGGCTTTTGTATAAAGTATGTTTTTGTGGACGTGACTTCGTCGAGCCTCACAAACCGGTAATGGTCGAAACAGGAATTGTGCGGCAAGGTTTCCAGGGATCGCTTCCCTAGGGTATGGCCATTCCTTCTGGAAAAGGGTAGTATCATGGTATGGAGCCCAGATACTTACTCATGTTGAAAACACTTTATGATTGTGTGATGATGGTGACGAGCGCTCGGTTAAAGGTTCCAAAGGACCGGGGGTGGCATATCTGAGGGTTTGTAATATTCCTTGGGAAAAGGGATTCCCGGCTTTGTTTAGCGGAGAACGGTGGTTCTCGGGGCGTCCTTCCAGAGGCGTTTCCATGTGGCAATGGGAAGTTCCTTGGCCTGACCATTCGTTGGAAAATCCATTCTTCAAATACGAGACTTGTACGGTATTAGTTGTATTACCTGCCATCTACTTATGGTGGCGCCCCACTGTTTAGATGGTAGCTATAGTAGTCATAGTGCGAAATGTCTATGCTGGCTAAGATTTATATCTTTATTTTCGAAATGAATTTTCTCTACACTATGCACTAGTAATAATATCAAATGTTCTTTTTAATGCGTATCAAGCATCTTTGACTATCATAAGGAGAAATCTCCTCCGATTCTGCGTTTGCATGTGTGTGTGTGCGGGAGGCCTTATGGTAGTCTCATTCTTAAAAGCATTGCGAATTGAATTTAAAAATATTCCTCTATTTTGATTTTAAAGAAAAATAAACTGTTTTAGTTCTCGCACCAGTCACATGACTGACTCTGAGTTTATTGTTTTCCTTCCTAAACTCTGGGTGCCCACCAATTTTCACACGGGCAGTCAAGAGTTAAGGTTTATCAGAATATTCTGGAATTCAGGAATTGTTGGAGGCAAGCTGGATGGCATGGCGTATTACTAGTATCTACTATTTCTTTTCCGCTGCATTGTTTGTTTGTTGTTGTACACTCTGATGATATGATGTAATGTAATGTAATGTAATAACTGATATAGTTCTTTGTTTAAAGATTATTCATTTATTATTATATGTTGTTCCGCTGCGAATTGTGAGATTCTGATGTTGTTCTGTTATTTCTATTCCGTTCTATTTTCTGTTTTCTATTCTCTCTTTTTTCTCTCTTCTTTCCTCTTCTACCTTTTCTTCTTTCTTAAAACCCATAACATTTCGTGTTTCCGGCCTTCGATTTCTCGACAGTCGATAAAGTGAGTATCGATGTTGAATTTTCGAAAGTCGAAAAATTTCGAGACGTTACAAGTTCCTTCACTACCTTCAATCCTACGATCAGTGCTTCGTATTCTGCTTCATTATATTCATAGCTGGGAACTCTAAGCATAAAGCATAGCTAATGACTCTCCCCTTGGGGGTTTCGAGTACTATCCTTGCATCCGAACAGAAATGATTTGATGCGCCATTAACGAAGAGCTTCCATTGTGCACCTATTTCTGACTGAACTTCCTCCTCGTCTCTTATGGTAAATTCGGCAACGAAGTGGGCCAACGCTTTCCCGTTGATTGCTTTCCTCGGATCGTATGTGACGTTGTATTGGCTCAACTCTATGTCCACTTGAGTAGTCGTCCAAAAGTCTCTGCCCGGTACAAAACTGCTTCAAGGGCTGGTCGGTCAATACTTTCATCGGATGGGCCTGGTAGTATGATCTTAATTTCAGGGTTGCAATCAAAAGGCAATACGCTAGTTTTTCCAACTTTGGGTAATTCTTCTCAGCTCCGGTGAATCACATGGTACATTGGTCGTTGGATTCTCGCTTCTTCTCGCATGAGAGCTGGGCTAAGTGCATGCGGGGAAACCGCTAAGTAGACGAATAGGTCTTCTCCATCCACCAATTTTGATAAGATCGGGGAAGTTTCCTTGTACCGAAGCAATTCCATGAAATCTGTTTGACAAGCTTCTCTCCACTCAAAGGTTTTTTTCCTTTCTTCAGTGCGTTGAAGAAGGGTATGCACTTGTTTATAGCTTTAGAGATGAACCGACTTAGTGCTGCAACCTTTCCATTCATGCTTTGAAGCTCTCTCTTGTTTTTAGGGGCTTGGAATTTCTGTAACGCCATTATTTGTTCTGGATTCACTTTGATGCCCCGGGCAATCATGACGAATCCCAAGAATTTTCCCAAGGCTACTCCAAAGTGGCACTTGAGTGGGTTAAGTTTCATTCCATATTTTCGGAGTATTTCGAACATTTCAGTGAGATTATCAAGATGGTTAGCAGCCACTCGGGATTTGACTAACATATTATCTACGTAAACTTCCATGGTCTTCCCAATCTGGCGTTTGAACATAGTGTTCACTATCCTTTGGCACATTGCCCTGCATTTTTCAAGCCGAATAACATTACTAGGTAGTAGTACAGTCCTAAATCGGTGATAAAGTTGGTGTTCCCTTGGTTCATGCATTAGGATCTGGTTATAGACCAAGTACGCATCATGAAATGACAGCAGTTCATCTCCTGTTGTTCCATCCACCAGTTGATCAATCCTAGGGAGCGAGAAGCTGTCCTTCGGATAGGCCTTGTTGAGATTTGAGAAATCAATACAGGTTCATCATCTTCTATTGGACTTCTTGACTAGGACTAGGTTCGAGACCCATTCAGGGTAGGTTGCATCTCGAACGAAGCCATTAGCCATTAAATTATCTACTTCTTCCCTCAATGCCTTGGACCATTCCGGGCCCAAGATGCATCTTTTTTGCTTAACTGGGGCGAATTTGGGGTCAATATTAAGAGCGTGGAAGGCAATGTCGGGTGATACCCCATACATATCGGAGTGTGTCCAAGCAAATACGTCCAAATTGGCGCGAAGGAATTTGGTTAGTTCTGATCGCATCTTATATCTAAGCTGTGACCCAATTTTCAAGACTCATGTTGGGTCATCCATACAAATTAGGACAGATACCATCAATTCAGCCGGTGCTGCCCGATCCTCCCTTGAGCTCTTCTTTCTAGGGTCCAAAGCCTTGTCGAATTGGCTATGGTCGCCAAGCTAGGGCGATTCTATAGTTGCTATTCGAAGGGTTCGCGGATGTGGAGGGTTTTTCTTATATCCTTTCCATTTTCCTTTCTTCTTGACTATTGCAATTCTGCAATGTAGTATTAACGGGTGACGCTTTGGTCTCCTTTCACAATTCTGACTCCGTATTCTATAGGGAACTTCATTGTACGGCATCATTAGGCCAGTGCTATTCTGAAGTCAGCTAATGCAGGTTATCCCAAGAAGGTTTTGTATGCTGACATTTCATCCACGATCACAAAGGTCTGAATGCGGGTGACCATTCGCTCACCCTCTCCGACTCCACGGGTAGGTCAATTGTTCCTACCGGTTTCTTAGGTTCACCTATAAAACCCTAGATCTTTGTTTGGCGAGCGGACACACTTTTCATGCTAATCATCATTTGATCGAAAGTGCATTTAAAGAGAATGTTAATGGAGCTGCCACTGTCAACCAACACCCGTCGAACTAAAGTAGGCCCAATTCCTACCGTCACCACCATCGGATCAATAGTTGGAGCTTCGACCCCTTCAGTATCCCGATTTTGGAATGAAATATCATCTTTCTAGATCCTCTGCATCTTAATTGGAGTCTCGTCTTCCACAACCAAAAATAATTCCTTCGGAGCGTGCTTCAGTGAACTTGCATATCGTTCCATTTCCCCCAACGTCCTTATGCGGGATGTGCCCCCCCTAACATTGTTTCGATGATGATTCTTTGGTCAGTTTGTTTTGATCTTCTTTGCTGGTTCTTGCTTGACTCCTTCATTCTCTTGGGTGTTGAGGAGTTGCAGATTGATCGGGGTTTTGTGGTTGTCTTACGTACTGTAGGAGTTTGTTATTCTGGATCAGTTCCTCAATGAGATTCTTTAGGTGGCGGCATTTGTTCGTATTGTGGCCGTGTGTCTCGTGGAAGCGGCAGAACTTCCCTGAGCACTTTTGTTGCTCGGTCGCCTCATTTTTGGATCACCTTTTTCACTCCTCGGTCCCTTGAATTGCGAGAAAAATGTTTTCCGCTGTGTCGCTCAGGTGAGTGTAGCCTTTGGGCCTAAACCCTTTGAGCCTTTTATTGCTGCCATTACCAATTTTCTTATTGGATTTTTGACCTTTTCCCTTTGAATTACCATCTTTCCCAGTGGTTTCTTCAGCAGTTTGTGAAGTGTGCGCATTTTGATTCATTACTACATCGCTTTGCCTGACATTTTTCGGATGCACACTACTAGACTTCCCTTCCAATTCTTGCGCTTCCTCCATACTTAAGCACTGACTTACTTTGCTATTGAAATCTTTCCTGTTGGTAGGTTGCTTCATTTAAATCCACTTTCCGAATTCAGTTTTTGGGTGAATGGCATGAACTAATGCCATGAAAACCATATCTTCATTGAGGTTGCTTACTTCCGTCACCACAGTGTTAAACCTGTTCATGAAAGACTTCAGTGATTCGTTTCGCCCTTGGAACAACCCAAATAGGGACATGACATCTTTTGGCTACGCAGTATGAAGTCTAAACTCATGAAGGAACCTTGTCGATAGTTGGTCAAAAGTAGAGATAGATCTCGGTGGAAGCCTAGTGAACCACATTGACGCAACCCCTTCGAGAAAGATAGGGAAGCATCTGCACCGAACAGTTTTAGAGGCATTCCCTCCATCTATATACCAACTTTATTTGTACAAGTGAGGCTTCGGCTCCTTCATTCTGTCATAGGATGGAATGGTTGGCATTGTAAACTTTTCTGGATATCTCTCATTCAAGATTTCGTTGGTGAAGGGAGTCCTACTTGGCGCAGATCCCCACTCATCGTCACTATTATCTTTACTCTCCTCCATTAATCGTTTAACCATGTCTGCTACGTATTCCTTTGATGTCCAATAGTCCTGAGGATGACCGTCATTCAATATGTTAAGTGTTTGACTTTGCAAACGGTCTTGGTGAGTGGGTTGAGGCCTAGGCTCTCTTATCTTTAGGAGAGCCACTCCTACAGGGTCCTATTGGCTTGCGTTGGTCTCACTGAAGTAGTTTGGGTGCCAATTTGTCATCTGTCTCTCTGTCCTCTCAGTCAGAAAGATCCATAGCCATGTCTTCTACGGGGATCTTTGCCCCATGACTCAAATTCAGGATAGGTTGCCTTATGACATATAGAGGACTTTCATTTCCATCCATGTTAAGTCCTGTTGTCACCTTATTTTGTGGCTATTTCCTTTTTCTTCTATGTAGACCAAAAATGGAAGAATTCTCTTGTTCCACGAAACCGTGGGTCCGGGCATAGTCCTTGAAGCGGGATTTGAATATAGGGTTAGGAAAGCGTTAAGCTTATCCATCAGAGCCTTTTGGCTACTATCCAATTTTTGGTTGATCTCATCAATCATCTTATTTAACTCATCCTTGGTAACAACTTCATGCTGACTGGAGGAGGCAAGCGCCTTATTCTCTAAGTTAGCGCCATTCACTTCGGTTTGTTAGGGATCAACATCTTCTCCAGCTACTACTGGCCCTATAGACCTTCCAAAGGCAGTTCTTCTTCTTCTTCTTCCAGGAGCCATTGATTCCAAATAGTGAATTCTTCAAGCAAGGATTGAGGTTCTAACTTTTGGTCCTATGACATCCAAAGTAGATAGGTAGATCTTCATGCAAAGATTGGGGATCTAACTTCTGGATCTATGAGACCCAAAGTAGATAGCTAGATCTGGATCCTGATTTGGAGTTTCTCAGTGAAAGCACCAAAATTTTGACCCAAAAAATAGACCAACACCTTCGTTTGGATTTGAAAGCACCAGCCTTGTCCTGACAGAGCTGTATCACGGATCACAAATATAAAGAAAGAACAATTAAAGAAAGAAGACGGAGAATTTTATAGTGGTTCGGCTGTTTATGAAGACTACGTCCACTTTATAACTTTATTATGCACTGGTTGCTTTAACAAGAGTTATTTGATTACAAGGCTTTAATTGTTTTTTAGCTAGACTGAATCTCCAGATCTGGAATCCACTGGAGAACCATAGTGTATTCCTTTGGAGATAGTTGTGTAGAGGTAGAGAGTGAAGAATAATCCTAGCAGAGCTTCAACAACCCGTCCAGAGAAGATCCTCTTTATGTTGCAGGCGGCAAGCTATTTATAGAGGTTGGAGAGTTTTTGGGCCCGGCTTATCATCATCAGCTATGAGGTAGGTTACAGACGACTTGGAGGAACCTTGGCTAGCAAAACGAGCCAACACTATGGGTCGTTGGCGATCCATGGCCTATGTGCTAGTGTCCATAGACTTGGTTTGTTTTGCGGACCAAATTAGAAAAAACAAGGATAAATCAACTAAGTCGAAATCTCTCTTTTAAAAGCATGGGAGAAGCGGCTGGTTTTAAAAACAAGCAAACCTTTCGAATTTGTCGAAAGCAACAACTTCGAAAGGTTGGAAAGCGACAATAACCTTTCGATCTCTTTGAAAGGTTTAAACCTTTATTTGAAATGTTTGACCTGGTCGAAAGAAACCAAGTTGAAAGCTTTTATTCGAAAGTAAAGCAGGCGGTCCATTTGGCGTATAAAACGAACATACCCCAACCTCGTTGGCAACTAACCTTTCGACTAAGTACCCTTCGACCTTGTCCAATTTGTTACGTGCCAAGGTACTTGTTACCATACGCATTAGTCTATGATCTTGTCGAAAGCTATAAACTTTCGACCTTGCCGAGAGGTCTGGGTCGGAAGGTTTGATGCCGTAAAAGGCTGAAACATTCTAAAAGTATGTTTTTTTCTTGTTTTTAACTTAAAAAGGATAACTTTTCAACTAATCTTCCTTTTTAATCAAATTCTCATTGGTTAATAAATACTTTTCAGAAAAGTGCTGCCACTGATTTCAGAATTTAATAATGATTTTATTTTATAAAACGCCCATTCTACTTAATTAAGTATATAAAAAAATTAAATCTCATACCTTAAATAATTTATATATTCATCAAAATAGTTAGGAAAAATTCTAGAAAATCTATTTTAATATGTTTTCCAACATATATAAATTTCACACCCAAATAATAATTATTTTAACTGTAAATAATTTGTAACTCAATAAATTATTTTCTTCACTAGAAAATTAAAATAAAATCCACATTAATTTAGAAAATTATGAAAATTGAAACCCATTCTGAAAATATCATTTCTGATCTATATTTAAAATTTTAACGCATTTGTAAGTCATCAAATAGGTTTTTCATGTCAAACATTTCATAAAATCTAACATGAACATATATAATTCATCAACAAACACATACATAATTTTAATCATCAAAACATGACATAAACTTGCAAAAAAAAATTTGTATCTATCTTGAAACCGAAAACCATAAGAAAATGAGATGTAGTAATTAATCACCTTAGCTTTGAGATTAAAAGATGTGAGATTTGATGTTGAATATGTTGATTAACTTTTTCTCTTAGATCTTAGCTTTATATTCTCCTTGAGAATGGAAATGGTGGCTGGCCTTGATATATTTTAGTTTGATAAAATGAAAATGAGCATGTGCTTCATTTCCTAAAGGTTTAGGTACAAGCCTCTTCTATTTTCCATTTTTCCCTTCCTTATTTTCTAACACATTAGTTCATGTTATTTCATTTGATTTACATTTAACATGGAATCAAATCTCAACCTATTAATCCTCACATTATTTTACTTAATTTAGCTTATTAAATATCTTAAATAATGTTATAAAAATATGGGGTGTTACAGACTCCCCTCCTTAAAGAATTTTGTCCTCGAAATTACGATAAGGTACACAACAAAACAATCAAAGGTAAAACATACCACCAAACAAATCAGGATAAGAGCCTCTAATCCTACTCTCAGTCTTCCAAGTACAGTCTCTAGTATTATCACTCCACTGGACCTTTACTAATCCGACTGTCTTGATCCTCAGCTTCTTCTCGTCTCTCTCGATTATTCGAATCGGCTTTCTAATAATGGTCAAATCTGGTTCTACTACTAAATCATCTAATACTGTAGGTGCTATAGTAGTCTTCGGGTTTCTAACACATTTTCTAAGATGAGAAATATGAAAAACATCATGGACTCCTACCAAACTATTCGGTAACTCTACTCTATAAGCGAGTTTCCCGATCCTCTCAACAACACGAAAAGGTCCACTGAATCTAGGTACTAACTCTCGTAAATTTCCAAATCTAATCACACCTTTCGTTGGTGAAACCTTAATAAACACATAGTCTCCTACAGAGAATTCCAAGTCTTTCGTCATTCTATCTGCATAACTTTTCTGCCTATACTGAGCTTCCTTCATCCTAGCTCGGATCAACTCAATCTTCTCCATGGCTTCTTTCACCAAATCCTGACCAAGAACCAATCTATCCCCGGTCTCCAACCAACATACGGGAGATTTGCATGGACTTTCATACAAAGCTTCAAATGGTGCCATCCCAATACTAGTTTGATAACTATTATTGTTAACCCCGTTTCGCCCACGAGTTAAGAAGCCCACGAGTTAAGGAGCTAACGACCTAGCAAGATAAGACTCGGAAAAGATACCGACTTAAGGTTCAACAGGGGATGCCGACCTAAGGCATAAGGGAGCCCGACCTAACGGCTTGAGAAGCATGCCGGCTTAAGATTCAAAAAGGGCTACCGACTTAAGAGAGATGCCGATCCAGTGATCTGATGAATGTGCCAACATAAGACTTAAGACCTCCACGACTCAAGAGACCTACGACTTAAAAGAAGGGACAGCGACTCAAGGTACTTTGCGACTCAAATACCTTTACAAAAGTTTCCGACCTAAGGCTTTAAATGGACAACGACCTAATGCCTTAAGGAGTACCGACTTAGGAAGTCTACCGACCTAAATTGAGTGTTGATCTAATTACCTAAGGAAGCTGCCGACCTAATTGATCAGGACTTGGAAAGGTGCACGACCTATACTTAAGTCGGCAACCGACTTAACAACGTATGCTAAGCCGTCCACGACCTAAAGGCTACTAAAATGCAAGTCCGATGCCGTGTTATGGAGATAATGCTATGTTGACTCGGGGGCGACCTAGGTGAAACCGTAGAAGGGCCAGGTGACTCGGCCGCGACTTGCCTTAAGCCGGCCACAACCTAGCTTATCTCGGCGACGACTTAAGACAGATGGTATGAGTTCAGGCAAGCTTGCTTCCATTAAGCCATGGACTTGGCTCGGTGAATCGGCCACGACATATGGTAAGTCGGCCACGGCTTATACTAAGTCGGCCGCGACTTAGAACTTGCAAATAAATTCTGCCCAGAAAATCACGCCTATAAATACAGCACTAACTCCAACTAGAAAGGGACTTTTTGCACATTCTCTTCAAGCGCTGATACTCTGCTGCATTCCAAACCAATTCAACACTTGAAGCTCTTGAGACACTAGGAACACTACATACAACTTCAAAAAGAGATCGTAAACATCCAACATGGATTCGAAGACTCTCATTTCCATTGAAGTTTAAGCTACTCGTTCTAAGTCTTTTGTAATTCAAAGTGTATTGTACTTGAGAAGATTTGTATCAACTTGTAACGTGATCATCAATAAAAGTACTTAAAGTGGACGTAGGCTAAACCCATAAGCCGAACCACTATAAAATTGCTGTTGTTTACTGCTTTTCCGCTATTACTCGCTTGTAATTCTTTCCCGATCTATCGGGTGGTGCTTTCACAACTACACTTCACACACCGGGGTGTTAGCGTTCAAATTTAAGCGTTAACAATTATTATATTAAAACTCGACTAAATGGAGATGGTCTTCCCATGATTCTCTGAAATCTAATACACAAGCTCTTAACAAATCCTCCAAGACTTTGTTAACTCTTTCCATTTGCATGTCAGTCTGTGGATGGTAAGCAGTACTCATGTTAAGCTTGGATCCTAAAGCTTCCTGTAGACTCTTCCAAAACTCGCTAGTAAACAAAGAACCTCTACCATTGACAATGCTACTAGGAATCCTGTGTAGTCTAACCACATTCTTCAAAAACAACTTTGCTAAAGTAGGTGTCTTCCTAGTTGACTTTATCGGAATGAAATGGGGCACTCTTAGTCAATCTATCCACTATGACCCATATGCTTTCATTTCCTCTACTAGATCTTGGAAACCCATCAATGAAATCCATTGAGATAGAATCCCACTTCCACATCGGAACACCCAACGGTTGAAGCACTCCACTTGGCTTCTGGTGTTTAAGCTTCGCCTGTTGGAAATTCAAGCACTACTTAACATATAAACCAATCCCGTTTCATACCTTCTCAAAAGAAACTTCTGTATATATCTTGATACATCTTCTTTCCTCCTGGCTGGATAGTGAACTTCGAACGATTGCATTTGTAACAACCCAGATTTTCAATCACCTTTTATTAGGAAATTAACTGTTTTGATTGTTGGAATATTAACTTTTATTAGTCGAATAAAAAAATTGTCTGATGTTTAAAATATATGAATATATAAATTGATAAAAACCATATTAAATACTGAATTATAAATTTCTAGATATGATAAATTTTATAGAAATATGTATATAAACTCTACCATTTGAATTTAGGATAAAATATCCATACAAGTATACACACACACACACACACACACACACAAGCTTTATGATGTTTAAATATATATATATATATATAAGTCTAGATATATACGATTATAAAAATATAGTATATGGAAAAAAATACACACACACACATGAATGTATAAACTCCAAAATGGAAAATTACAAACTTATGAATATATCTATATATATATGGGTATATCTTTATAAAATATAGTGCATATGGGAATGTATTTATATATACATATATATATGTATATGTACATATATGTAAAACATTTGTGTATTTAAAGGTATGTGAGTATATATGGTAACATAAGTAAATGTACGTGACATGTGTTACGTAAAAATAGTAAATAGGTATATATATATATATATATGTTAATATAAAATAGTATATATGAACATACATGAAAATGATGACAAAAGAGATATAAGTTAAATAAATATATGTAGGTATGATAAAATATATACAAGTGTGTGAGCATGTATATATGTTAAAGTAAAAAAGTGGGTGGTTAAATCTATATATATATATATATGAATGCATACATATAATTGTATATATAAACATATAAAGGGACATCATGATGGCACACTTCATTTCAAGCACATAAAATGGCTAATCAACATATGAAATCAAATCAAGCTTACAAAAAATCAAATCAGCCTATGGAATCACATCAGGAAAAAAGCAAAAAGAAACTTAAAAAAATATAAATAAAATAAAAGTGAAAGCCTGTAAAATGAAAAGTAGCAGCCACCTTATATGCATGTTTCAGCCACCTAGATTTGCACTGTACACTTTCCATTCCTCTATATATTCACGGCCAGCTATGTTCACTTGTTCGCAAAAAGAAAAGAAAAGAGTAAGGATAACAATAAAACAAAAGAAGTATGATTCCACTAAAACAAAAGAGAGGAACAAAACCATAGCAGCAGTTGTTCATCTCTACTAAAAACTGTGAGTAAACACTTATTTTGGTCTACTGGGTATTACACATGTACACATATGAATTGGTGATATTGGTGAACCTTGATCTATGGCATTTTTATATGTATATGTATGGGTATAAGTATAGGTATATGTATGTAGAGACATGGGTACTTCACACTACAACTCAAAAACCTACACTTCTCTCTTTTATATTTTTAAATATAAAAAAGTTTAGATTGGTTTTAAAAATGAATAATTCAACATCAAATCAGATTTAAACTATGATTCCTGAACAAAAGAGGTTTGGCTTTAAGTATAGAATATCCTAAAATTTATTTTGTCCAATTCTACCAAACAGAGAGGACGAAAATGAAATTTATAGTAGGTAGATCAACTAGGCCTAAAATCGAATCTTCAAAACGCGAATCATGGATCATATAATTGTGTTTAGCATTGAAAAATAGGATTTTTAAAGGTAGTTTGGTAAACTTTAAAGGTGTGGGGAGGTATAAATCGATAAATGAATGGGATTGGGGATATTGGAAAATTCCAGCGATAGGGTTGATTGCACGACAAGGCGGTTGGCATTGAGGGGCATTGGCCGAAGGGGAATTGAGGAAAATGGTGGGTGATTTTCTTATAGCGTGGGTAAGCATGGTGAGGTCGATCTAAGGTTTTAGATTTGTTTTGGTTGGGTCTCGGTTTGATGGGAATGGAGATGAGGAAGGGGAGAGATAGGCATGCGGTAGTGGGGGAAAAGATAGAGAAGGTAGTGGCGAACCGAATAACAAGGTCTAGTAGTCGATGGACGTGGTGGTTGACGAGGCGAGGGGTTTTGGTGGGTTCGGCTGTTATGCCAGCTTAGGTTGAGGATCGGAAAAATGAAGATGGCTTGGGGTCGCGTTTTTAGATAGGGAGGTGGAGTGTGGTGGTCGATGGCGACTAGGGTGGATGGTCAATGGTCGTACAGGGAAGCCGTGAGTGATGTACACGTGCACATGTACATGCACGGTTGGTTTGAAAAGGAAGAGAAGGTAGGCGAGCATGAAAGGAAGAGAAGGGAAGAGTAGCAGGAAGGAAAGTAAGGAGTTGGAGTTTTTTTTTTGTTTTCGTGGGCCGAACAATTTGGGCCGACATTTTATATTCTTTTTTTAGTAGTAAGGGAATTTCATAAGCATTATGTTAAAATCCTTTAAATAAATGTAGGTTTTCTTTCAAAAAAATTAAAGTAAAAAATCAAACCAACACGATAAATTTTGTATTGAAGTCCTATATCCCAATATTTTGGTCTAAAATTAATGTTGTTGATTTTCTTGTAATTATTTTTATAATAATTAAAGCGGGTTAAAAATTAAATTCTTAATTGGCTTAGTCTTATTTTAATTAATAAAATTAGTTATTAATTTTGTTATTCAATCCAAATTAACTAATAATATATTGTTGGTAATTTTCCTAAATTATGAATTTGGATTCATAATATAAAACTGATTTAGTTAATTAAGGTTAATAATATCCTATGGTGTGAATTGTTTGGCATTGATTATTAATAAGCAGCCATAAACTCCAGCCACCTTTTCTTTCTCATGTTCATCTCCTTCTGAGAAAACAAATACTTTAATGACTTATGATCCATATAAAGCTCAAATCGCTCTCCCAAAAGATAATGCCTCCAAACCTTCAAAGAAAATATAACGGCAACTAACTCCCAGTCATGCGTAGGATACCTAACTTCATGTGGTCTGAGCTGTCTAGAAGCATAAGTAATCACTTTACCTCATTGCATCAACATAGCTCCCAATCTAGTTCCACACGCATCAGTATAAACGACCAAGTCCTGATTCCCCTCCAGAACCACCAATACCGGTGCATGGATCAATAAGTGTTTCAAGCTCTGGAATGCTTCCTCACACTTATCAGTCCATACAAACTTCACATATATTCACGTGAGCTTAGTCATTGGTGCAGCTATCTGTGAAAAATCCTTTATAAACCTTTGATAATATCCGACCAATCCAAGAAAGCTCTTTATCTCGATCATCGTCTCGGGTCTCTTCCAATCATTCACCGCCTCAATCTTAGTCAGATCTAAGACAACCCTTTTTTTGAGACAGCATGACCAAGGAACTTCACTTCCTTCTTCCAAAAATGATATTTCGAAAACTTAGCCTTCAGCCGATGCTCCCTTAACATCTCAAGCATAACTCTAAGATGAACTCCATGCTCCTTCGCATCTTTAGAGTATATCAAAATATCATCTATGAACACCAACATAAATCTATCCAAGTGTTCTCGGAAAATTGGATTCATCAAATCCACAAAGAATGCCGGCGCATTAGTTAGTCCAAATAGCATAACTAACAATCCATACGATCCATACCTTTTCCTAAATTCCGTTAAAAAAATACCATCCTCTACTACTCTAAGCTGATGAAATCCAGTCGCTATATCTAGCTGAGAGAATACCTTAGCTCCACTTAACTGGTCGAACAAATCGTCAATTCTCGGCAATGGATATCGGTTCTTTATCGTCTTCTCATTCAACTTACGATAATCGATACATTGCTTCAACAATCTGTCTGACTTCTTAGCAAACACTGCAGTAGCCCCCAAGGGGAACTACTCGGTCGGATAAAACTCTTGCCTTCCAAGTCTACCAACTGCACCTCCACTCTCTCATCCTAGTGGGAGTCATCCTACTTGGCGGCCTACTCAGCGGTTAGTTCCAAGAAAAAAATCTATCTGAAACTCGATGGCTCAATGCGCCAACTACCAATTCAAACAAATCAGCAAATTCTCTAACCATGAAGACTCAATGCAACTTATCCTCCAACTCCCTGATACCCAATAAAGCATTCACTTCATAACTAGAGTTCTCTTTGGTATAAACTATCCTATCACTACAATCCGGTTATCTAAGAGATATTTTTCTATCATGGAAAAATATCCTAGCATCATATTTACTTAACCAATCCATCCCAAGGATAACCCCAAACCCCACAAAGTCAAATATATGCAAACAACAATCAAAAGTATGACTTAGCAAGTCAAACTCTAAATGGTCACACATCATCCCAAGTGTGCATACCCTCCTATCGGATTTGCAACCCTTAAGGAAGTAAATAAATATGAGGGTTCTAGGTTAAGCTTATCTGCCAAACATTGAGAAATAAAAGAGTGAGATGCACCAGTATCAAACAGAACGCTAACAGACATACTGTGAATCTATAACGAGCCTCCCAAAACAACCTTCCCTTTCTTCTGTGCCCCTAGTCTCGAAGCAACTGGCTCCACAGCATACACTTGGCCCTTTCCATCCTTTGTAGGCTCTAAGCATTTGTTCTTATAATGGACGATCTGATCACAAGTAAAACATCGTATATTCTTCTTTCCAACCACCTCTTTCCATTTTCCTTTTTCGGTGCGACACTAGTGAGCATAGTGCCCTTTCTTATCACATTTATAACAAACCACCTCAGATTTTTCCTTTCTTCTGAATTCCTCCCTTCTGAGCATTCTTCTTATGGAAAAACTTTCTTTTCTATCTTTGTCCAACCTGAACTGCCTTCTCTTTCTTCTTCTCTAAACAAGCTAACACATCTTCCTGCCTTAGCGCCATTTATACCACTACATCACCTAGATCTCTTAAGTGCAGTAAGCTAGCTCTTGCTAATTCCGGCTTCAAGTCTTTTATAAACTTCACGTTCCTCTTTATCACCAAATCAACCATGGCATACCCGTACTAGGCTAACTCTTCAAATATTTTTACATACTCTAAAACAGACATCTCCCCTAGTTCTAGTTTAGCAAATTTCCTAACCAGTGCCGACTACACCATCATCAACATAATTTTTTCTTGAAACCTTCTATGAAACTCCGCCCAAGTCGTGGTTTCCTCATCAATCCAGCTATGACAGTTTTCCACTAGAATAGAGCAGCTCCCTAAAACTGTCTTGAAGCTAATCTCCTCTTCTTCTCGTCATTCAATCCTAAGTCAGTGAAAATCCTCTCATAGCGCAATAGCCATTTTTCTACCTCAATCGCATCTTCAGTTCCAATGAACGACTTCCCTCCAAGCCTAATCTAGTCTCTGCTTAAATTAGTATAATGGTTGACTATTGGAGCTTCCTGAACTCCTCCTCCAGCAGCGTTTCCTTTGACAAATCCGGCTACAATTCCATCTTGCATCATGTTTACGAAAAACTGATAAACGGCTCCCATTTCCACTTAGGGAACCCCAGCACCACCATTTTCTGCTTGAGCCTGATCTGGACCACTTCTAGCATTTAGTTGGGTATTTCCATTAGTGGTGGTGCTCTCTCCTCCAATGTCAACTCTACCTCTCCTTCCGTCCATATCTGTATTCAAGCTTCATGAGATATCGTTGAATAGCCTAACTAAGATAGGAGTCTAGAGACATAACATATATTTATATATCGCAAATACAAGTATGTTACTATAGCATTATCCCATACCCCGATCTTAACTCTGATTATTAAGGATTATGTTTTCAAAAAACATTTTTTGTTTAAGTATTTCATGAACTATGCTCTGATACCAAACTTTAACATCCCCTATCTAGAGGCCCAAAATTAAGCACTACAGATGTTGTAATCAGCTATAATGTTAGCTTCTAACGACCAAATGCGGCTATGTTAATGTTATCTATAATATCAAAAGTACTTGAATATGAAACAAAACATAGATTTTAAAACAAATTTTACTTCATTATATTTAAAATAGATGTTCCATATTCAACTTACATAATCCCAATACGTTCCCATGCACAGATAAAATATACTTATTAAAAAATAGGCCAAAAGCGGTATATGAAGATAGCCCTTGGATGATTAGGGTTATATAGTCATAATAGACTTAATACAAACACAGCGGAAATTCAAAAAAATATAAAACAAGAACTACAACTCCTATATAGCTATCTATTTTCCTCCTGCATGCCTCTAATAGCTTAGTTGTCATCCTACTAAACTTGAAAAGACCTTAACCCCTTAGCCTGCTCAAATTAATTTTTGAGCACCCGAGAGTTTAAGGGGAAAACATAAACTTCGAGTAAGACACAAAGCCTGGTATGAATAATATTATACATCCCGGTTTAATTGTTAAGTGAGACCACACCACTTAGCGGAATGGGTTTCCCCTCACTAACATCCTTTTAAAAAATACCTTTGCAAAACCTTTTTCCTGCAATCAAAAATGATAAAACACCGTAAAGCATCATTATATAAACATATATAAATATCAGGTAATAATGTGCTATATGTTATAAGTTTTTTTGGCTATATTTTAACCTTTCATTGACTCAGGCCTACAAAAAAATATAACAAAACTAATCTAACATTTGTTAGATACTCCTCATCTATACGGTCAGTCCTCCACTATATGTTAAATACTTCTCTTCTGAAGGTCTGTCCCTAACTTAATCATCTCCCAAGCCTTCCTGATCCTAATGGTTTTTCGAGCTCACCAATAACTTATCTGTATACAACATATATTCCTTTTGGTGTGTAATCATAATTTGGGTCTACCTATGCCCAAGCCCTACATACTAGAATTTTGAACAACAATTAGCTGGGGACAATAGCTAATGTATCGGATGCAACCCTATGTCAGCCCCATCTGGTATTCTAATATCTGAGTCATTTTCACTTAGGGATCCCCTCCCATAATTTTTCTTGAAAACCTCCTTAAAATGGTTTAAAACCTTTAAATCAAACTTACATAAGGAAAACATATATATAATGTTTATGCTTTACTCAAAATCATCTTTCCATGTTATATATATTCTTTAATCAAATTTTATTTGATGGAAACATTTTAGCATTCAAAAGTACCCCTTTCAATTTCATTAAAAGCACCTCTTTCTAAACCTTTGAAAGCATCTCTTTATAAACCAAGTAAAACCCTTCAATTACCTACGCCAAGAGGCCAAAACCATACTTTTCGAAACCATTCATCAAATGTTTAGAAATCATTTAACTCTAACCTTTCGAAACCATTGAACTAAAACCTTTCGAAACCATTAAAATTCAAACCATTCGAAAGCAATAAAACTTTAGACATTCTACTTTAAAAGCAACTTAAATTTAAAAGTAACTTAAAACATTGCCTTAGAAAAAACCCTGGAAAACCTTGCATTTTAAAACCTTCCGAAACTAGTTAGAAATAAAACCTTTCGACCTTGTCGGAAGCAACCTTTCGACCCATTCGAAAGCTACCTTTAGACCTCTTCGAAAGCTTGGCTTTCGACCCCATTGAAACCATTCAACAATTAAAACCTTTTGAAAGCATTTAACTCTTAAAACATAAACCTTTCGAAAACTTACTGGGTTCAGTTTAAAACATGTGGAAACTCTTCTTTTAAAAACATTTCAACTTCATTGGAAGCAACCTTTCGCCTTTGTCGAAAGCTCTGCTTCAAAAGCTTTAAAACATATCATTTAAAACAATAGGCCACCTTCTTTAAAAAAACTCCTTTGGAAGCTTGGGTTATACTTCAATTAGAAAAACAAGGATAAATCAACTAAGTCAAAAGCTCACTTGTGAAAGCATGGGAGAAGTGGCTGATTTTAAAACAAGTAAATCTTTCGACTTTTTTGAATGCAACAACTTCGAAAGGTTGGAAAGTGGCAATAACCTTTCGATCTCGTTGAAAGGTTTAAACCTTTATTTGAAATGTTTGACCTGGTCGAAAGATACCAAGTCGAAAGCTATTAATCGAAAGCAAAGCAGGCGATTCTTTTGGCTTATAAAACAAACATACCCCAACCTCGTTGGCAACTAACCTTTTGACTAAGTACCCTTCGACCTTGTCCAATTCGTTACGTACCACGGTGCTTGATACCATACGCATTGGTCTTTGACCTTGTCGAAAGCTATAACCTTTCGACCTTGTCGAGAGGTCTGGGTCGGAAGGTTTGATGCCGTAAAAGGCTGAAACATGCTAAAAGTATGCTTTTCTTATTTTTAACTTAAAAAAAGATAACTTTTCAAATAACATGCCTTTGTTAGTCAAATTCTCATTGGCTAATAAATACTTCTCAAAAAAGTGCTGCCACTAATTTCAGAATTTAATAATGATTTTATTTTATAAAATACTCTTTCTCCTTAATTAAATATATAAAATATTTAAGTCTCATACCTTAAATAATTTTATATATTCATCAAAACACTTAGGAAAAATTTAGAAAAATTCCAAATATCTATTTTAATATGTTTTCCAACATATAAAAATTTCACATCCAAATAATAATTATTTTAATCGTAAAAAATTTATAACCCAATAAATTATTTTCTTCACTAGAAAATTAACAAAAAATCCACGTTAATTCAGAAAATTATGAAAATTGAAATCCATATCCAAAATATCGTTTTTGGCCTATATTTAAATTTTCAAGGTATTTCGATGTCATCTAATAGAGTTTTCATGTCAAACATATCATAAAAACTAATATGAACATATATATAACTTTAATCATCAAAACATTGCATAAACTTGCAAAAAAAATTCGAATCTATTTTGAAACTGAAAACCATAAGAAAATAGGATGTTGTAATTATTCACCTTAGCTTTGAGATTAAAAGATGTGAGATTTGATGTTGAATATGTTGATTAACTTCTTTCTCTTGGATCTTAGCGTATCTTCTCCTTGAGAATGATAATCGTGGCCGGCCTTGATATATTTTAGTTTGATAGAATGAAAATGAACGTGTGTTTCATTTCCTAAGGGTTTAGTGTATAAGCCACTCCTATTTTCCATTTTGCCCTTTCTTATTTCCTAACACGTTAGTTCATGTTATTTCATTTGATTTACATTTAACATAGCACTACCTGTGTAGTTAATGCCCCGCTATTACCCCGCTATAATCCCGCTATATTTCATAGTGGATTTCTACCGCTACGATTTTTCCATAGAGCCCCAAAATATAGCTTTTCCGCTTTAAGCCCCACTATCTCCGCTATATCCCGTTATTCCCGCTATATTCCACTATATCTTCTTTAATAAAATGAAATGAAAAATTGCATTTATACATTATAAAAATTATGAAACTAATTTATTTGATTTATTTTTTAATATATTTTCAGAAATGAACATACTCTAATATTCTACTGAATTTAATTATGTTATATAACAGTTTTACGTTTATTTAAAGTATATTCACACATGTTTTTATTTAAAATTATTTATGTACTAATTATAATTCAATTTGAATGATAATTTTTCATTTACTTACCATTTACATATTTGTAAAAACATTAAGTACAAGTTTTATATGCTATTTTAGAGCTATCCGCTATATCCTGCTATATCCTCGCGGTATCTCCGCTATGACTTTTTGCACCTCCGCCACATTGAATCTGCTGAGTGCTCTAACTGCACAGGGCACTACTACTCTTAATTGAATCAAATCTCAATCTATTAATCCTCACATTATTTTACTTAATTTAGCTAATTAAATAACCTAAATAATGTTATAAAAATATGTGGTGTTACAGCTTCGTTGTTCATCATCGAAAAGTCGAGTTTCAAGACATAATAAATCGGGCACTCTACAGGAGTGATAAGTACAACTCCAGCACTAGAACGCCTTTCGTTAGAGGCACCATATGTATGCATCTTTTACCACAATTATTTCTCGCCGTCGCTCTTTGGAGGATCATCTCACGTAGTGAATTTAGCTATAAAGTTCGCCAAATCCTAACCCTGGATTGCTCCCCGAGGGTGGTAAGTAATGTCGTATTGGCTCAACTCAATGTTCCATTTCAATAGCCTTCCAGAAGTCTCAGGTCGCTGCAAGACTTGTCTCAAGGGTTGCCCTGTAAGAACATTGATTGGATGAGATTGGAAATAAAGGCGGAGCATTCTTGAAGCTATCAAAAGAGCTTTTGCAGCTTCGAATAGTTTCATTCTACACCTATCAGTCACTTACTGACATAATAGACTAGACACTGGATGAGAGATTCCTCACGTACAAGTATGGTACTTAGAGCATGCACCAACACCGCCAAGTATATAAACAAGTCCTTATCATCAACCAGCTTCAAAAGGACGTGGGGTCTAGCTAGGTGATGCACCAGAGCTTGGAATACGTCTTTACACTCACGATTCTATTCGAAATTCCTTTTTCCTTCTTAATCACTTCAAACAAAGGAATGCATTTCTCCGTGGCTCTGGAAATGAACCAACTTAAGGAAGATACCTTTCTGTTTAAGCTTTGGACCTCCTTGATCAACTTTGGGGCTTCGACCTTTCTCAGTGCATCGATCTTCTCTGCATTGGCTTCAATCCCATGGAAGAACAAAACGAAGACCAAGATTTCTCTGATGCTCTGCCAAAAGAGCATTTTAAGGGATTGAGATTCATCCCATATTATCGGAGGATGCCGAACATCTCTACTAGATCATCAATGTGGTTCCTTAAATGTCGTGACTTCACAAGCACGTCATCAATGTAGACTTCCATCGATCGTCCAATCTGGTCTTTGACCATCTGGTTAACAAGCCTCCGGTAATTTGCTCCTACGTTCTTCAATCCAAACGGCATGACCCGGTAGTAATACAGTCCGAGATTGGCTATAAAGCTAGTATGTTGCTGATCTAGGACATGCATTGGGATTTGGTTGTATCCAAAGTATGCATCCACGAATGAATATAGCTCATGTCCAGCCGTCGATCCACCAACTGATCGATCCTCGAGTGTGGGAAGCTATCTTTTAGGCATTACTTATTCAAGTCGGAATTTTCGTGCATGTCCTCTACTTCTTGTTTACTTTCCTCACCAAGACAGGGTTAGATACCCACTCCGGGTATAAAGCGTAGCGGTGGAAGCATTTTCCTTTAGCTTATCCACTTCTTCTTTGAGTGTAGCAGTTCTCTTCGGATCCATTTGCGGCTTTTCTATTTCACGGGAATGTGCTTAGGATTAATATTTAATGCATGGCTCAATATCTTCGGTGAGATCTCACACATATATGAATGTGTCTAGGCAAATACATCAAGGTTTTCCCAGAGAAAACCAATCAACTCCTTCATCACTCTTACACTTAGCTGCGATCTGACCTTTAGGACTCGATTCAGATCATCCTAACAATTTGGAAACTCGAACTGCTTGTGGACCTTTTGGCTATTTTCTTCGATCCATATCATTGTGGAACCGACTGAGTTGCTCGAACCAAGGCTTAGGCAGTAGTTGCTATGCATCCAAAGCTTTTATGCAGAAGGTCCCCTTCATATTTTTTACCTTTATCCCTTCGCCTTGCCACTTTCATCTCACCAACATTGCATTCACGACAAGCCACCTGATCTCCTCGCATGAATCCCACTTCATTCTCTGTAAGAACTTCATAGTTAACACCAAGGTGCTATAGCCGCTCAAAACTCAGCCAAGGCCGGTTGACCCAGAAATGCATTGTAAGCTGAGTAAATATCCAATACCAAAAAAGGCACGACACGCACTCGCTTGCGGCTGCCCTTGCCAAGTGCCACTAGTAATTATACATATCTAATCGGCTCAGTAGCCATTCAGTTGAACCCCTCTATTCAAGACTTACAACATTTCAATTCCTTCTCCTCCAACATCATTTTACTGTAAGCTCTCTTGAACAAGATATTGACTGAACTCTCATAGTCAACCAGCACCTTCCAACCAATAGCAGGACCAATCACGGCCATGATCGAGAGTGGGTTAATCGTTGGAGCTTCCACTACATCAACATGTCTATTCGGAAAAAAAAAATCGTTAGTCATCTTTCTACATTGTTTTGTTGGGGTTCCATCCTCAACAGCATAGCAACTTTCACTCTCCGCATATTTGATAGCACCAAAATATCTATCCATCTCCATTAGACTCTTATCGGCTGAGTGTGGCCCATTGATAATTATAATAATCACATATCATTTTTCTAGCCGCCCGAATGCATCATCAAAAGGCTCAGCTTACTCCTATTGGGAAGATGGCATAGGGACATTAGAGTTTCCTTGCCCATCTTCCTATGGGGCTTTCACATACTACTGTAATTTTTCTTGTAAATCAACTTGTCTATCATATCCTGCAAGTGTCTGCACTTGTTGGTATTATGATCGTGAGTTTCATGGAATCTGAAGAACTTTCCTGACTTTCTCTCCTTCCCAGTCGACTCTCTTAGAGCTGTCTTTCTATACTACTCAGTGTTTTGGGTTGCCAAATAGATATTCTCTATCGAGTTGTTCAGTTCAGTATAGTTATCGTATTTAGGATTCCTAATACGATTCCTGTCATCTGGCTTCTTCTTTTTATCCCCATCATCATTTATTTTTTGATTATTGGTTTGATTACTGACATTCATAT
Organism: Allium cepa; assembly: GCA_030765085.1. NCBI lineage: Eukaryota > Viridiplantae > Streptophyta > Magnoliopsida > Asparagales > Amaryllidaceae > Allium > Allium cepa. The sequence continues at coordinate 445,545,338 of CM060929.1, forward strand.
CCACATTCCCATAACTTCCTCCAGATTGCCTTACGGCAATGTTGCTTTGTATCACTTCATTTGAATTTCTAGCAACAGTTCTTCGTAGACATTTCTTCACTTCCTCCAAGCGTAAGCACTCATTAGCCTTTCTACAGAAAGTGTCCACCATTGATGAGGGTTTCCTTTCCAACCATTCCCATACTCCGTATCAGGATAAATCCCACTAGTCAATGCCATTAGCACTATATCATCCTTGGAGTCTATAACTTCTGTCATGGTTGTGTGTAATCGATTCAAGAAATCTTTCAACGACTCTCCCTCAGCTAGAAAGAGGTTTGATAAAGACATCACATGCTTTGGGGTGCAATATGCAAATGGAATTGTTCTACAAACTTCTTCAATAACTCAACAAAAGATGATATGGACCTCAGCAGAAGTCGAGTGAACCGCATCATACCTATTCCTAAGAAAATTAGGAAATAACGGCTCTTCACAGCATCAGAAGCTTTGGCTAAATCCTTATGTCATTCATATCCGAGCAAATGCTGTCTAGGGTCTGTTGTTCCTCCATACAATGGCATAGCTAGCATTGCGAATCTCCAAGGGTATCTCCCACATAGAATGTTCTCTGTAAATGGATTCCGACCGGGAGAGATACCCCATTCATCATTGCTCCTAAATTAATTTTCATTGACAAGTCTCCTAACCATATCCTCTGGGTAGTTCGGTCAATAGGTTCGACTGAAAAGCAATAATCAGGCTCTGGTCTGAGTGTTCGACCCAGCGAACGCTCTTGGTTTGGTTTTCGATACCTAGGTTCTCTATTCTCTAGGAGATCCATTCATTCAACAGAACCCCTCGTTCGACACATGAGCAATATCTTCAACAACAGCACGATTCTCTAGATTCTAACTACCACCAGCATGTCTTGAGGCCAAGTCCATGCGACCTTCCAGAGGATAGGCTCCGGGCCCACTATTGGAGGGGTCGGTACCAACCCCTAACATTGGGTCGGTGCCAATCCCCAAACTTGAGCCTCGGGCTTGTCCTCTTCCTTGGTTTGATGTTCCAATAGCGTTCTAAGTCCTCTTCTGCTTCCTGTCCCTTTGTCTTTGCTCAGATGATGAGGATCTTTTAGATGATGAAATAGAGTCCCTTCCACCCCTTCAACAACTATTTTGAGTTAGCTTATTCAATAGTCTCAAGCTTTGCTGCATCATCTGATTCATCTTATTTTGACTAACTTGGAAGGTATCTTCTATGTGCTTCATCGTCATATCCATCTCCATTATGGTCACGACGTCAATTGGAGTTTGGAACTTCGTTTGAGTAGATTGGAAAGTCCATCCCCATGCTGAGTGTTCTGATTCTTAGCTTCAGTATTAGCTGTGGAGTTGTAGAATGGTCTCTTCTTGATGGGGCCATGGCAGAAAGCTTCTAGCAGATCTTTGCAAATCGAAGTTGTAGATTTAAGAGGTTAGGAAATTGGATCTATCTCTTGAATCTGGGAAATTCAATAGTAGATGATGGATCCAAATAGCCTAAGAATCAAGGTCTCCTCAATGAAAGCACCAAATTGTTTGAACCAAAAATGGCGAAAACACCCAAGAATTAAGGTAGAGAATGAAATATGGAGAAAGTAAACGAAAAATGAGGAAATGAGGAACACACAATAATATATAGTGGTTCGAAAAAGCAAGGCCTAGGTCCACTGTAATCTTTTATTGCTTGTTTTTGACTAGGAGGCAGAAATTCTTAGGGGTTGGTACAATTCCAACACTTATATTTTTGGAATTACAAGAATATAGCTTTGAATAGAACTAGAGCCAAAAGATCCTGAAAAATGAGCTCTACCTTCATATTTATAGAGGTAGGAACCTAATATCTCGCATTCAATATCTCCAAACCTTTATATATGATTTAGACAAATTCTCCAATAAAAAATAGTGTCATATCATTAGGAAATAAGAGTTGCTACTGATCCTTGGTAAGGGTCGGTACCGATCCCTGAGTTGAGCAAAATGGTTGTCCACGTCTCTTTTTCTTGTCTCGTCTTGTGGTTAGATTCGTGATTATATAGTTGTTTGCACCAATATTAGCTAGTTTCTAAGTCCAAATGATGGAGTTGTGGAAGAACAGAGTTGTAGCTTTAAGTGTTCGTGAAGATCCATGGAGAATTGCATTGAATCAACAAACCAATTTTGAAAATTGGTTCAAAACATCATATATGAGGCATAGGCAGAAGATGAGGTCTACTTGAGGTGGAGGTAGGACAAGATACCGGCCCATGGGTTGGTGTCGGTACCAACCCTTAAACTTGGTTAATTAATGGTTACCTTGGCTTGGGTTACTTTGGCCTTCGCCTTGGGTTCTTTTTGTGCTTGGTTTCTGGACTCCTAGGCTATCTCTCTAGGTTTCCTACCTCGATAACTCCAAGTTCGATTCGTCCAACATGTACGAATATTGTTGGTCAAAAGGCTGGATGACAATGATCTATCTGCAATTTGACTACATAAGCATACACTACTAGCCATCACGATTTACAGATCTCTTGTGCATTATCTCTGGCGCTACCATCGACTCTGGTACCATGTTGAAATCCAGTCCGCGTATTTCTATATGTGGGCAACATATGAGTTTGGTTGACAAATTTTAATAAAAGGAATCCCTTAATGTTATATATGACCAAACTCATATATATACCACTCCACATCTATTATTTTTCAAGATGTGGGAATATTCTTTTTCCATTATGCGCTCATTACACATATACAATGCGAGACACCCCAACAAATCTCCAACTTGGCTCCCATTCATCCATGCATCTTCCACTATGCCAACACGATGCCTACACCATATCGAGACTTTGTTCCAGTATCATTCGACCAGATCCAACGTACCATGATCTAGCTCCACCTTAAGTCTAACTACTTAAGCCTACACTGCTAACCACCATGATGTACATATCTCTTGCGCATTGTCCATTATTCTAGGTGTTATCATCGGCTTTGATACCATGTTGAAATTTCATCTGCATATCCCTCCATGGGGGTAACATGGAGTTTCGGTCAATGCCTTTTAACAAAAGAAATCCCTTATCGTTACATGCGACCGAACTCATATATATACAATACCACCTCCATTATTTTTTACAACGTAGGACTATTCTTTTCCAAAATGAGCTCATTACCCATACATAATGCGAGACACCCCAACATTAAATCTATCCACATAATTAAATTTGCTACATAAAATTAAATTTAAAAACAATTACATGTTCCATATTAGTCATTGAATATATGACATTCATGACTATAGAATTAAATTTAAATTGACCAACATCACTATATCAGCAGTTAAGTGCTTTGATTTTGATGTGATATGTCACAAGTTCAAAATCTGCATAGCATGATTTGAACATTTATTGATATGTAGTATATTGTATACTACCGAAGACCTGTAGCACTAATATGTACTACCGTCTAAGTACCCAATTTCAAAAAAAATTTAATTTTTGTTTTAAATCAATTTATTAATTTTAAATAGAAATGAATTATTATATTTCTATATTAAAATTTTATTTTTGAATTCAATTCATATGTTAAATTCAAAATTTTAAATAGAAATCTCTCAGTATATCAAGACAATGTTGGATATGATTTAATATCTGTTAGTGAGAATTTTAACTCCTACAACACCGACTTAAATTTGAATTTATTGCGATGCTAAATGCTTATGTAATTATGAATTAGAAAGTATAAGTGATACAAAATTTTCATTTAAATAAGTAAGTATGTTGTTTAAAACTTACACTATTTATTAAAATTCAACCAAATCCAAACTGTATCCAACACAGAAAACAAGAAAGTAAATGTTGTAAAGTAAAAAAACAAAAAAATTTATGGTTCGGATATTAACAAACTCTATGTCCATGGGTCAGTTCTTTCTTCATCGGTTTCTTTTTTAGTACAGGCTTTGGATTTTAATGGCGGAGGATACAATTTTATAGCATATAATTCATAGATGCCCCAGTTATTTGTTTTACCAAAACCACTTCACGATAAAATTTTCCACACTTAACCAATTGAAAAACCAATTTTCAATTTACCTTTACCATTTGAAAACCAATTTTCAAATTACATTAACCATTTGCAAACCAATTTCAAATCACCTTAACCATTTGAAAACTAATTTCAAATCACCTTAACCGTTTGAAAACTAATTTGAATTTAAATTTAGAAATGTATTGTTTTAATACATTTTGAATTTAAATGGGTCAATTAATAAGTAATTAAATTAGTTTGAATAATTAAGGATTTCACTTAATTATTTGATTTTTAAATAATGATTTAGATTAATATTAATTAGAAATGATTTATTAATCTAATTCAAATTTTCTTAAGTGTAAAATTAATGGAATGTTGTTAATAATGGGTGATAATTATCTAGGGATAATTTAGTAATTAATTAATGCAATTAATTTTGATAATTGACTAGATTAATTAATTGAATATAATTAATTGTAATTGGTTAAGTATAATTAATTGTTGAAATTAATTAAGGAATAATAAATCTATTTATTAAGGACAATTAATTTTAACTAAGATTTAATCAATCAAAAATTAAAAGTTTATTATTTAAAGTAATTAATTGGGGAATATGTAATTAAGATTAATTAATCACAATTAAAGGATAATTAATTAAGATAATTAATTTAGTAAATGATTAATAGATGAAGATGGTTAATCCTTTGGGACCTTTATCCGAGAGCTCTCCAACAACAACACCACACAGTAATAATGAAGTGTGTCCACATGAGCAAATATCTGGGCTCCATACCATGATACCACCCTTTACCAGAAGGGAATGACACACCCTAAAGGGCGCGACCCTCATAACCTTGCCGCATCTTTCCTGTTTCGACCATTTCCGGGGAGTGAGGTCCTGACGAAGTCTCGTCCACAAAGCTACGCTTTGTGCAACAAAGCCATGCTTTGGGTCCACAGATGACCAAAGCAATGATCACAAAGATAAATGATCAAACAAATGATCATATCACAAACTATCAACCAATGATCATCACACAGCAGCACTCAGCATGTCACATTACCAAATTGGGAATATATCACTGATAAATATCAACTACATAACCTCTGAGCTCGTACATCTCAGAGAAGGGTGTTAAGCTAAGAGAATAAATTCTCCGCCACCAGCAGAAATGTATTTGATAGAGATCGGTTAATATCTCAAAGTGTAATGTCGGACATACAACCATACAAGTCTGTTCCGGGTTCGAACAGAACCGAAGGCACTTCCAAAGAAGCCCTTGCAAATCCGGGTATTCACAATCCCGATCGGACTTCCCATCACTAAGGGAGGACTCTATACCGGAGCAACTCAGTGCAGAGTCAATCGATAGGTCATCCTATCGTTCTCGCAAACACCCGGTCTTCACCACCGGTCTTCAATGCTATCCATAACGACGTATCACATATTCGGAATGGGCTATATGACACAAAGGTCCTCTCCCGGCTAAACCGAATAGTGAGCGCAATATTTTAAAAATATATGGATATGGGATCTCAGTTAAGTCACAACTTAAAACTCAAAAACCTTTCATCAAATGGTTAAGACAAATTACCATTTTACGAATCTTTAAATAAAAAGATTTATTTCAAAACCTTTAATGGTTTAACAATTTCTACATTTAAATCTTTTAAACAAAAGATTATCTTAAGGATCCCCTTTAAATTCTATGACAAAGATCACCAATCTTAAATAAAGATTTATTTCTAGCCTTTCAAAACAATTCCACTTCAAATTGAATTAACTCATTGGTCTTTAAATAAAAGAGTCATTCCATAGCTTTCAAAATAATTTCCAAAGGTTCATTCATATTTTGGAAAATTATTTTTTTAATTCAAACTTGAAATTCCTTATGAATTTGAGATTCATTACTTATGTGAAAGCTACTAGCATTTAAAAACAAACAGTTTTACTTCGGAAAACCCGATTTCAATTTCACTAGTTAAAGCCTTTCAAATATAAAATTCAAATTCCCAAACCAATAAGATTTAGTTTCAAATCTTGAATTTAAATTCAAATCAACTATTTAAATTTCAAAACTTAATCCATTTATTCGAGATAGCTTTTATTTTTGAAAACTTCCTTTTTAAAAGCCTTTTCCACTTTTAACCCAATTTCATTTTCCAAACCGTTTAAATTCAAAAATCCAAGATTTAAAACCATTTCAAAAATCTGTGACTTAACCGATTTCCACGTGCAATCCATATTTGTGTGTGTATAGTGTGGTCCAGGGGTTTAACGCAATAGTGCATAACATCAATCAGCACAGATTCAAATACAGCAATATATTTGATAAGCGATATAAATTATAACGCTTATATTTGATAAGCGGTATGAACCATAACGCTTATTTTTCATTTACAGATCACAGGTACATATATCACAGAAAATAAATTACAGTAAACATAGTTCAAATCAAACAAAGTTTAAACAATTAGGGATATCAAGCAGTTCAATCATTCAATAGAATCCAATCATCTATAAACAATATCAATTAATTATCTGATTAATTCAAATCAGATTAGTCACTAATCTTAGTTAATAAATGTTAACTAATTACAACCTATTTAATTAATATTTCTTAATTGATTACTATAATTAATCACTTCTTGATTAATAATTTTTTCTAAATTGCTTAATTTATTACATCCAGTAAATATCAATTTTTACTTCACTAAGTGATTACCATCCATTAATTAATTAATATTTACCAAAGCATCCAATGTTTAAATTAATTTCACTTGATTAATTAATCTAAACTTATTAAACTCACTAATTATATTATGTAATTAATTTCTTAATTACTTAATCAAGTTATCATTTACAAGATATTTTAAATCAATTTACTTAAATTTATTTTCAAATATCATTTTAAATTTAAGATTTTAAAATGAATCCAAATTATCTTTAACAAAATTTTACTTTTTTTTTTTTTTTTTTTTTTTAAAAAAAAAAACCTTTCATTTCATAAGTTTAAGAAGCTCTCATTTAATAAAGAAGCTTAGAAGAATTTAAAACCAAATTCATATTTAAATTCAAATCAATTTGAATTATACTTTAAACATTTCAAATTTCTTAACACATTTTAAATTTTAAATCCTTCCTACATTTCAAAACTGAAATACTTATTTGAAATTTTAATCCAGATTGGTTTTCAGATTTAAAGACTCTACTTACATTTTAAACTATATTTTAAAGTTCAAAATTATTTAACCATTTCAAGTATTTAAAAGATTTAAATTTAAACTCAAAAAAAATTGAAGTTTACATTAAATTCCAGATTTAAAAATACAGATTTAAACTCATTTTAAAACTCCAATTCAAAATTTCAAACTTCCAATTCAATTGCAAAACTATATATGGATTTCACTTATAAGTTTTAAAACCCAATTTAAATTTAAAAACATAAATCATTTCAAATTTTAGACAATCAAATTTGAATTCATATTCAATTTCACATTTTCAAAACTCAGTCTAATTTCAACTTGCATTTTAATCTTTACATTTAAATTTAAAAACAGAAAACAGGGTTTTCTCTAGTTTTATTTAAAATCCAAAGTAAAATTTAAAAATTCAAATGATTTCAAACCCAAGATTTAAACTATTGAATTCTTATTTATTTTCAGGTTTAAAACATAGTTTAGATTTTAGTTTGCATTTAAAACTTTATTTATTTTTAAAAACTGAAACTCAACCCATATTTCCAGATTTTTAAATCTCAATTTTAACTTATTTTAAATTTCCTATTTTACAATTTTGAATTTTCTGTTTAAATTCAAAAACTCATATACTTTTACACTTAAAAATAGTTGAGACCAAATTAAAATTTCAAAAACCTAAACCTGTTTAAAATACTTTTAGATTCAGGGTTTCACCTCCAGATTTAAAATTTAAATCCTATTTAAAAATCCTGTTTTCAGATTTATAAATTAATTTATAAAATACTGCCCAGATTTATTTATTTTTATTAAACACTTTATTTTATTTATGCAAATTTATTCAAACATGGAATTCAAATTCATTTGAATTCATGATTTAAACTTGGTTTCAAATTTTTAGTTTAAAACTGCAATAGGTTCTCTGTTTCATCATAAGCCTGTAAGAATTTGCTACCCGAGCCAACCCTGTCATGACTTCGAGTCATCTACCTAGTGCTTCGAGAAAATACCTGGTCTACTTCGAGTTTCTACTTCAATTAACCCGAGGCAAAAATCCTATAACACACAGATGAACACTGACATGCACACCACCACTATGCACCATCCATCAACTCCGGCCACCTCTGACCATCATCCATGGTCATCCCCCATCGACCAGACACCCTACAACCACCTTCAGACATCAAGTCTCTCGAAATTCCACTCAAATTCGAATTCAAGTTTAAACTCAAACCTGGAACATCACACTGCCCAGGTTTTCAAAACCTGTCAACGCCGAGCATCTTCAATTCCGACCACCTGAGACATCGCGCCTCCGGCCATGGATTCGTCTACAAACCCTCTACCACTTCCCAAAACCCTATAACATCCGATGCAACCAAGAATACGAGCTGATCCAAACTTCGACCATATTGAAAACTAGGGTTAGAAACCTGTCAACGTCAACCACCGCTACCACCAGCTTCTGATCATCAGTCTGATATTTTTCCCCTACCCACCGACCAATCATACACCTCCAGGAAGAATCGTAACATTCCAAATTCACTAGATCACCCGATAGGCCAAAAAATTGACATTTTGTTCAACTCAGCAATGCATAAACAACAGTACACTAAAAATTGTAATATTTGTTTTAAAAATCATAATTTCCTACATGCTTCCAATTTGTGATATTGTTTCAAAGTTTAATGATGTTTGATTTTTGGCTATTTAAAACAATGTCTGTATTTTTCTTCTTTTTCCAGAGACACCGAGTTTAATTAATCATAATTATAGTTTATATGCCTAAATCTATGTTAAACAAACAATTCTTGTTCACATATCAATTTCAAACTAAGAACAAATCAAGTGAATCAAGAATTTTAAAGAAAATCTGGGTTTAAGAACAGGTATACAGATACCTGGCACAACAAGCACAATATGCATATTCATATATGTATACACAGAACATGCATCAATAGGCAATCACACATCATACTAATTCCTAAACATCCATATGCTACTCACAGTCAATAAGGTATTAAAGTTTGAAAAATTTGCTCACCTGTCATTAGTTGCACAGAGAAGAGTAAGCCTGTACATATTATTTTCTTTAATTTTCTTTGATCTGCATTGAAGTTCCAGGTTGTAATCTCTGCAAAAATTTTTTTTTTTTTTATTTCAACTGTTTTTTTAAATTTATACTTTAATACTCATTTAAAAATATGAATTCAAACTTTTAAGGAAAAAAAAAAAATTAACTTATCTTAATTTAATCCCAGAGGAAACTGCCCTGCTCCATCTTCTATTTGTTTTGTTTGAGATCATCTTGAACTAGAATAAATACAACTAAAACCGTGCGGGGTTCGTATTGGGAATTAGGTTTCCAACAAATGGTCAGGCTAAGGAACTTCCTATGCCACATGGGTACGCCTCTGGCGGGACGTCCCGAGAACTAACGTTACGGTTAGATCTCTGCCAACACAAGGCCGGGTTACCTCTGTAACTAGGTAACTACTACACGAATATGCCACTCCCCGGTCCTTTGGGACCTTTATCCGAGGGCCCTCCATCACAAAGCAACAACCACACAGAATAATGAGATTGAAGCAACCACATAGGTAAGCATCTGGGCTCCATACCATGACACTACCTTTTTCCAGAAGGAAATGACATACCCTAAAGGGCGCGACCCTCATAACCTTGCCGCATCTTTCCTGTTTCGACCATTTCCGGGGTGTGAGGTCTGATGAGGTCTCGTCCACAAAGCTACGCTTTACATGAAAGCCATGCTTTGATCACAGATGATCAACAAATGATCATCACTATACCGCAACACTTAGTATGCCACACTACCAAATTGGGAGTATATAGCTGATAACCTTCAATTACATAACCTCTAAGCTCGTACGTCTCAGAGAAGGGTGTTAAGCTAAGAGAATAAATTCTCCGCCACCAACGGATATGTATTTGAAAGAAATCGGCTTTATATCTCAAAGCGTAGTGTCAGACACACGACCATACAAGTCTGTTCCGGGTTCGAACAGAACCGAAGGCACTTCGTCCAATAAAGGAAGAAGCCCTTGCAAATCCGGGCGTCCACAATCCCGATTGGACTTCCCATCACTTAGGGAATCCCTATACCGGAGCAACTCGGTGCAGAGACAATCGATAGGTTATCCTATCGTTTTTGAAGACACCCGGTCTTCACCGCCGGTCTTCAATTTGTAATCCATTCGTCGAATCACTATTCGGAATGGGTTATACGCCACAAAGGTCCTCTCCCGGCTAATCCGAATAGTGAGCGCTCAAATTTAAAACATGTGGGTGTATCAATCACAAAGGTTCACATTTAGGGTTCGATGTGGGTTTCGGATAACAAATTGAAATCCGACTCCCTGTCGCATCGAAGTTTAAATGCCGTTTTACGGGAAAAAGGGTTTCACATACATATAGGAGCAAATCACAAATCATAGCTTATCACAAAGCAATCACAGCACCACAACAAAAGTGTCAGTTCAGTATGGGGTCTTTGATGATGATCAATCATCGTTGATACAAGTAATTGTGATTAAAGCGAATTAGCTACATAATTGTCTTTGTTAATCATTTCAAATTAATGTTGAATTTTACTTGATTTTGAATTATTTTAATTGGCTAAGTTAATAAATTATTCTTTAGTTTATTATTTCATTTATAAATTCTTAATCGTTAACTTATTGAGTTAAATTTATTTTATAAGTCTCCTATTCTTTAATTTATTAAACTATTTTCTTTTATATTTAAAAAAGTCGTTACAAAACATCAATTTTGTTATTTACTATTATTATAAACTTGGTTTGAACTTTGTATTTGTACATTAGTTTATATTTATATTTAAACTTTTTTATTAAGTTAAACATTTAAACAACTTTTATTAATTTAAATAATTTGAACTTCACAAAACTTTAAAAACTATTAGTTTCACATTACATTAACAATTATTGTTGACTCACTTAGAAAATACATGAAATTGCTTTTTCAAAAGTTTTATTAAAAACTGTGTTACTGTGTTATATTTGCATACCCGAGACATGCTTCGGGTCGTACCCGAGCCAAACTTCCCCCTACTTCGAGTTATCCCCAGTTTTGACCCGTGCCCCCCTTTTTCTTTCGAAATTTTGGTTAAGTATAAAACGACACGGTGAACACCAAAAATCCCCCGGGTTGCACCTCGAGTCTTCACGCGATTTACCCGCGTACTGCTCCGAGTCACCATTGGTCTTCCCCAACGCCTCACGCTGATACGCATCCCACCAACGTGCACGTGCACCGCTAGCGCCGCCGCCTATGGTCAGAGCCAAGGCCACAAGCGAGTCGCCTATCGTCCCTTAGAGCGACACGAACACCCAGATCTCAATTTTTTGCTTCGAAGTCGCGAATCGAACATCACACCCAAATGTCATCATCAGGAACGCCACCGAAAACTGCCACGCGCCGCCGCCTCAGGCCATTATCGGCCACCAAACTCAGTACCAAGCCTCGCCATCGTGTCACGCTTCGAACCCCCCCAGTGGCACGCGGTCCGATCCCCTGTGGTGGTGCGGCAAGCTTTTTCAACCGTGCGCAGTATTTTGGGTTCTTAAACCCTAAAACAAAATCAAATTCAAATTCTGGATTTTTAAAAAATCGAACAGCATTTTTCTGATGATCACGAGCCCCCAAGCCATCTACGACAGCGAATTCGAGGGCCATAGCTCCTTAGATCATCAGTTTTTGGTAAAACTTTAATTTCCGATCAACACCCATTTTCCCGAGCAATATGCAATGAAAAAAAATTGATTTTTGTTTCAAAAATCATTATTCTTGATGGTAATGCAAGTGGTGTTACTGAAATTCAATTCCATGAGGTTCGAAATTTCACTTGTTTGGGTTGTGACTGCATTTACATTATCCAGTGAAGTTTAAACCTGTTTTTAATTATCTTTAATTAATTGTTAGATGGAATACCAGTTTAAACAATCATTTAATCTTAATCTTCAACATGATTCAGGAGCAAGGAGAAGAAGGAGACATTGCATTTGAATGTGCTTCACTCTGTAAACAGAGTTTAAGCTTAACAACAAATTTTTTTCTTCCAAAGTTTCCAGTAACTACAGCCTGTTTTTGATTAGTTTCTGAACATGGTGCAAGCTCAACACAATTCAACTTGTCACACATTTATTTCAGAAGGAATAAAGCAGAGAAAAATTTGAACTGGGTTTTAATATGTTTTATCCTTGCAAACAAAGAAGGCTGTATAAAATTTACAGTTTCCAGGAAAATAACTTTGCTTTGGTTTTTTTTTCCAGAGAAAAATGTGGGTGAAGGTTTGAACAAAATCTCTCTTGCTTACTGGAAACAAAAATGCATGGCTAACTTTGGTTAATCATTTAAATCAAATAGGGTTAGGGGGGAAAAAGAATAGATTTTCTTACAGGTTTTTTTTCTTTTCTGAACTAAAGCAGGGACTATAACTTGTACAGTCAATCATAACAAACCAAACATTCAATCATTCAAATTTTCTTGCATGCAAACAAGATTTAAGTTTCCTATATCACTCAAAGCATACACATAGAAATCATGATAAAGAAAACAAAGTTTACTCACATGTTTCTAGAAGTTGACAGTTTTCAAACAGAAAGGTGAGCCTGCTACTCCTTTTCTTCTTTTCTACTCTAATTCTCTTGGGGTTTAGATCTGAGAATTTATAGTTACAATCCTCTGGTTAATTGTGGTTGTATTTATGCATTTGAATTATTAAAAACAGGGATTTTTATTTTACTTACTTTTGAAACTTATAGCAGAGAAGACACTTCTTATTTCTGAAACTTGAAACCAAAATAGATTAAGACTCTAACCTTAATTCTTCCTGCAGAAAAAAAAAAAAAAAAAAAAATATAGATATTGTTGTATTAAACCCAAGTTGCTTTCATTTATTTTAAATTATTAATAACAAAAAAACTCTAGATCACTTACAGTTTTGGATTAACAGAGAAACTTCTTTTCTCTGCAACTTGAAAACAGGAACTTAGAAACCAAAAAGAAAAAGTAGCTTTTAATCCTTAACCTTCCTGCAAAAATTTGATTAAAGGTTGCTGGATTAACTCTTTCTTCATAAGGAGTTATAACCTCAAGTTCAAAATTTTAAAAAGAAAAGTCACTTGCCTTTTAAACTTATTTCCAGAAAAGAAAAACTATGCACTGCCTTTTGAAACCAGAAACCCCTTTTTGCTTCACAAACCTGCAGTTTTCATTTTTTGAATTTAATTGTCAACACTTGTTTTAAAAAAAATCAAAATCTCATAAACTATAAATTTTTAAAACAGAGCTTACCTGAAAGTATCACACTAAGGTTATGAAGCATGAGAAAGTATTTTCAGATATTTTTTTTTTTTTAGCTTGAAGGGAAGAAGACAGTCTGGTTTTCCTTTTGAACTTTTTTTTTTTTTTGGAATGTTGAAGTAAAACTTGCTAATATCTTTTGATTACTGAGAAACAGATGTTGGGGTTTAAAATTCGAATTTTTAGAAGGTGAAAGGTTTTCTGATTTTTTTTATTTGATTATTTAATTGAAGAGATGATGGGTTTTTGCCATTTGTAAGAAGATATCTTAACACATAGATTTTGTAAATCATTAAGTTTTATTGTGAAGGTAAGTTTCAGATTTTTGATGTAACAAAGCAAAAGAAATGTATAGATTTCATTTCCTATATTATATGCATAAACTTTTATAAACCAATATACATACTTTTTATTCATTTGTTTTATATATGCATATGTACAATGTTTTAAAGAGAAGTTGTCTTACAATTGTATACTTGTTCCTCAATGATTCTCAAATGCTTCTTCATTTTAAAACATTCATTCAAATTTAAATTCAAATCTTAAATTTCTAATTTGAAATATAAACATTTTAAATCCAAATGACTTCTAAAAAAAAAAAAAAAAAAAAAAAACATTTATCACCTCAATATTTTTTTTAACATAGGATAAAAATTAGAATTCATTTCATATATTACTTTTACTTATTTTTATTTGTTTTAGGTTTTTTTTTCAAATTTATTCTCAAATCAAACCCCAAGAGTTCAAATATATTATTTTTTTGATTGATAATTTGGGGATGTTACAAATACCCCCTTCTTAGAAAATTTCGTCCTCGAAATTGAAAGAGAGAGAAAAATAGACAAAGAATATACGATTCAAAAAGAATAAGGAAATGGCTTACCGGCTAAGCCGAGATATCCACCCTGCATTTGGGATAAGATTTCTGCATATTATCTTCAGTTTCCCAAGTGCAGTCTCTTGGATCGCCACTCCACCGAACTTTTACTAGCTTTACAACTTTGTTCCATAATTTCCTCTCTTCACGATCCACAATCTTTATCGGTTCTCTTTTGACTGTCAAGTTGGGGGTGATGTCGAGATCCTGTTGGGCAGCTTCTTCAATAATACTGTCCGGATCGTGCACGTACTTCCGAAGGTTAGAAATGTGGAATACATCATGCACACCCGATAACCAGCTAGGCAACTGCACCCGGTAGGCTAGAAGACCAATCCTCTCCAGAATAGGAAAAGGACCAATATATCGTGGTGCTAGCTTACCAGTCTTCCCAAATCTCAATACACCACTCATAGGAGATACCTTAAGAAAAACAGAGTCCCCAACCTGGAATTCCAAATCTCGTCTTCTTCGATCGTAATAGCTCTTTTGACGACTCTGAGCTGTCTTCAGTTTCTTCCGAATAAAATCAACTTTTTCGGTGGCTTCTTTAATCATGTCCGGACCAAGAATGAGTCTATCACCTGTTTCGATCCAGCATGCCGGTGATCGACACGGTCGACCATATAAAGCCTCAAAAGGAGCCATCTCAATACTGGCCTGATAGCTGTTGTTATAAGAGAATTCGACCAGATGCAAATGGTCCTCCCAAGAACCACCAAAATCAAGTATACATGCCCGCAATAGATCCTCCAAGATTCGATTGATCCTTTCTGTCTGCCCATCAGACTGTGGGTGATAAGCAGTACTGAAATGCAGCTTGGTTCCTAATGCGTCTTGAAACGCCTCCCAAAATCTACTAGTGAAGATCGGGTCACGATCACTCACTATGCTGCTAGGAATGCCATGGAGACGGACAATCTCTTTCACATATAAATTAGCTAGACTTGCAGCTGTGCGGGTAGCTTTTACTGGAAAGAAATGGGCTGACTTAGTTAAACGGTCTACAATGACCCAAATCGCTTCATTTCCCTTTCGAGTGCGCGGCAAACCGTCGATGAAATCCATCGACACTTGGTCCCATTTCCACTTGGGCACCTCTAATGGCTGAAGTAAGCCCGCTATCTTCTTTTGGTCGCTCTTGATTTGTTGGCAAGTAGCACAGCGACTCACATAAATAGATATATCCCTCTTCATCGTTTTCCACCAGAAAGTTCTTTTGATATCTCTATACATCTTGTTGACTCCTGGATGGATGCAAAGCTTAGACTTGTGGCATTCATCTAATACTTCTCGTTTCAAATCAGGAAAGTCCGGGACACAAATTCTGCCTTTCATCCTTATAACTCCTCTACTATCCATCTCAAAACTAGTGTCTTCTCCCTGGCATATTCTTTTATAAATTCCCCGAAGAAACTCATCTTCATACTGCTTGCTCGCAATCCTCTTAAGAAGAGTAGGAGCGATAACAAGGTGAGCAAGAATAACATGCTTTCTACTCAAGGCGTCCGCCACCACATTGGCTTTTCCGGGTGTATATAGAATATCCAGGTCATAGGATGCTAGAAATTCCAGCCAACGCTGTTGTCGCAAATTCAGATCTTTTTGGGTGAAGAGATATTTCAAAGATTTATGATCGGTGAATAATTCGAATTTTTCACCTAGAAATAAAGAGAATTCGATAAGTATATTTGTTAAGTTAAGTTAAACTAAATTCACAGATTGATAAGAAAGCTGAAAAGATTCTTACCCAAAAGATAATGTCGCCATATTTTTAAAGCGAAGATAACAGCTAGAAGCTCCAAATCATGGGTCGGATAATTTCTTTCATGAGGACGTAATTGTCTACTCGCGTAGGCAATCACCTTTCCGTTTTGCATCAATACTGCACCCAAGCCTTCACCGCAAGCATCGGTATAAACGGATAAACCCTGGTTCCCATTGATAATGGCGAGAACAGGAGCGGTGGTCAATCTCTTCTTCAATTCCTCAAAAGCTTCTTCACATCTTGGAGTCCAAATAAACTTTGCATTCTTCATTGTTAGCTTGGTCAAAGGACTAGCTAGCTTCGAGAAGTCCTGAACAAACTTCCGATAATAACCTGCTAGGCCCAAAAAGCTTCGAATTTCCTTTGGGGTAGTAGGTCTCCTCCAATCAAGAATGGCGGAAATTTTGCTAGGATCCACAGAAATCCCTTCTTCATTAACAATATGGCCAAGAAATTTGACTTCTTTGACCCAAAAGTGGCATTTGGAAAATTTAGCATATAGAATGTTTCTCCTCAATATCTCCAAGACAATTCTAAGGTGTTCGGCATGCTCCTCTTCGGTCTTGGAATAGATCAAAATATCATCAATGAATACGAGCACAAATTTATTCAATACATCCCGAAACACACGAGACATAAGGTCCACAAAGTATGCTGGGGCATTGGTTAGTCCAAAAGGCATGACTAACCATTCATAGAACATATTGGGACCCCTAAAAGCTGTCAAATGAACACAGTCTTCAGCAATTCGTAATTGATGGAATCCTTGGGCTAGATCCATTTTTGAGAAGAAACAAGCGCCGTGCAACTGATCAAATAAATCATCAATTCTGGGCAGTGGGAATTTATTCTTGAGAGTCTGCTTATTGAGATCGCGGTAATCCACGCACAATCTCAAGGACCCGTCTGATTTAGCAACAAATACGACGGCTGAGCCCCATTCAGAAACACTGGGTCGAATCAACCCTTTCTCTAGTAAATCTCTAGTTTGCTCGACTAGTTCAACCCTTTCTCTAGGTGCCATCCTGCGACTTGGATGAACGACAGGACGGGCATTAGGCACAAGGTCGATTCTGAATTCTATTTCTCGGTGAGGAGGTAGAGATTTCACTTCTTCAAATACATCTGGAAAATCTCTAACAATACGAATAGACTGCAAGCTGGGTTCAGGATAACCCAAATTATACATCAACCCTTCCCTTTTAGGACTAGGGTCCTCACAAGAAATTTCAATGAAATCCCCAGATTCGGTTTTGATTGAGATCAATCGATTTTTGCAATCCAGTTTGGCTTCATATTTTGCTAGAAATATTAGAAAATTGAGCAATTAATCTCATATTAAAGTTATAGAAATATTTTAGAACTTGTAAAACTGAATTTGGAGTTAATTTGTAAAAATTGAATATTTTGATATTTAATTATCGACTGAAAAATAGCCAATTTTTGAACAGTCTCGGAATTGAACGAAACGAGTTCCATTGGATCCGTAATAGTTAGTTATTATCGGATTTCAAATTTCGTAGCAAACGGAGTTGTCGTTTGACCGTGGCAGCTCGAAACGCATCGATATCGTTTTAATTTTAATTCGGCGAGTTAAAATAGCCATTTTTCAAACGGTCTCGGATTTCGATGAAACCAGTTTCATCGGATCCGTAATGTGATATTATTGCAAGATTTCAAATTTCAAGTCGATCGGATTTGTCGTTTGTCCGGTACAAGCCAAAACGCCTAGAAATCGCTTAAATCGGTTTAAATTTAAATTGAGCGTTTATTGCCGTATCTCACACATACTTCCGAATTAGCTTACGAAACCTGTTCCATTGCGTCCGGAACGCGGAAAAACCTTAGGATCGCCTGGCGGAACGCGTCGTTTGAAGTTCGTTTGCAAAAGTGTCGAATTGGAGATTTTAATATTAAAATAATATTGGTATATATGTCATTTTCTTTTTCTAACCCTAGTTGCCAAGCCAGCCGCCGTTAGTTATATTCAATGGCCGAAACCTAGCGATCTTCTCCTCCAAATCGCGACAAATCCACTCAACGATTTCGAAAATTTTCTGAAGCAAGATTGTAGAGCGTTCCAAGATCTCCAGATCCGTACGGTGGAGTGGCGAATAACTCAGCGGATCGTTGGCAAATCGTTCGAGAAGGAGGCGCGTTTCACCTCGTTTTGCGTGCGCCAGGGACCACCGAGTGGCACGTGGTCGGGGGCGAAAGTGGGGTTTGGCGAGGCCGTTCTAATGGCGTGTTCTGATCGATGGGGAATGGAGGGTATTGCATGTGATTTGGAGCCCTAGGGGGCGGCCTATGGGTTCATTTGCGTTCGAATTATTTTACCTGGGAACGTATGCACGGGAGGAAGAAGCACGGTGGGGGCCACGCGCGTGAAGTATATGAATGGGTATTTTCTTTTGTTTTTTTTTTTTTTTTTTATATAGTTTAAATTTGAAATTCAAATAGTGTACAGCGTTTAAAATAGTATAACTTTTGCATGCGAGGTCGGATTCGGACGAGATTTTTTGCGTTGGAATCGTATCGTCGTGCTCTTCGCAATGCAACTGGTTTGGAGTCGATTGGAGCTTGTTTGAATTTCGGGTAAAATTAAACGTTCGTTTAATTTTATTCGAAACGAACGCCGAAACCGGAAATAAAATCAAGGTGAGAACTCCTCACTCAATCGAAAGGTTTTGTCTAAAATTTTGAATAGTTAATATTGATTGATAATTGTTGATTGTTTGTGCTAGTAGATATAGTAGGATATATACTATATATAGCGATATATATATATTGGCATATGTATATATCGGATTTGATTTCCCGCCTCGTATAGCGGATGAGACCCTATTGCGCCGTTATTAAGCGGATATTTATAAAATCCCATATACCGCGATATTCCACCTTGAAGTGGAATTGGTATTGTGCTAACGTCTGTGGTTGCAGGGTAACAGGTTGGAGGGATCCAACTGGATTCCTCACATATTTATTTGTTTATGAATATTATGTTGATTGTTGATAATCACATTGATATATGATGTTATTCCCGTGATTGACCATCTGATGTTGTTGCATCATCGGATTCTAATCTTTAAATTAAAAATAACGGTTTTGAATTTAAAAGGGGTTTTAAATCGATTTTTCAAAGAATATGGTTTATTAAAAAATTTGAATTGATTAAATTTTAAAATAAATAGATGGATAAATTTTTATGTTTTAAAATTTTTTTTTTTTATAAAATATAACTTAAAAGAAATTTTTAACAATAATAGGTTTTTATAAAATAGTTAAATTTGGTTTTTGGGGAGTTATTATTATTAATGGTTTATATAAAGGATTTTATAAATGGATGTTTTTAAATAAAAAATTATTGAAGTTATAGAATAAATTTATAAAGTGTTAAGTTGATGTATAACATGCATTTCACTAGGATTTATAGATTAATAAATGTGAAATTTATAAAACGAATGGTTATTGGAAAATTTTAAGTTTATAAGTTATTAACTTATAAAAATGGATTTGGGGCATTAAAAAGGGGAATTTTATAGAAATTGTTAATAAATGAAGATTTCATTAGTTGAAATTATTATAAACCATAAAGAAATCTTGTAAGTGATAAGATTTTAAATTTGTGAAGTTCAAAGGAACGATTTGGTAAATAAATAATATTATAAGTATTTAACTTACAATATGGCTTTTGGGTATGAAATTGGGTTATGTAAAATTGCATCGGATTAATAAAGGAATTTATAAAATTGGGGTTTATAATAGAAATGGAATTTATAAACTATGTTTATAAATTTGAAAATTCATCGAATTTGATAAATTGAAATATGGGAATTTGTTAAGTGGGCTATATTCACTATTTTGAATATTGAATAGATTATTAAATAAAATGGGTTTGTTTTTGGGAAAGGAATGTTTTAAATGGAATTTAAAACGAATTAAAGGTGTTTTAAAATGTATTGAGTATTGAAAACATAGATTTCAACATTAATTGTTGAAATAGACGTTTTCGAGAAACAGAAGGGGATAATTGGTATAGTATTGGATTTATATATCTATTTTTAATTTCAAATCCATATACTAGTGTTTTTGGGTTGTCGTAAATGATGTTTTACGCAACATCCGTTTTGACCCAAATAAATGTGAATAAAAGAATGTTTTCTTAAAGAGAATGGAATAAAATACTTAACGGTAACTTAAGTATGTTGAATATTTTCAAAATTGTTGAAAACAAATTGAAAGTGTGAATTACTTATTATTAAATAAGTTTAGAGATGATTTTCTAATATGAAATGGAACATTGAACGCATTGTAGCACGATCAGGATACTCCATTCCAAAGCCCTTGCCGCCACCTACCACCGCCCCCAAGCACCTGGAACTCGGCCCCCCATCAGGCCTCGAATTGCGTGAAAAACGCAGCCCCTTCCTGCACGATTTCCCGTGATTGACCATCTGATGTTGTTGCATCATCGGATTCAAATTTTTAAAAAATTAAAATAACGTTTTTGAATTTAAAAGGGGTTTTAAATCGATTTTTCAAAGAATATGGTTTATTAAAAATTTTGAATTGATTAAATTTTAAAATAAATAGATGGATAAAATTTTATGTTTTAAAAATTTATATTTTTATAAAATATAACTTAAAAGAAATTTTTAACAATAATAGGTTTTTATAAAATAGTTAAATTTGGTTTTTTGGGGAGTTATTATTATTAATGGTTTATATAAAGGATTTTATAAATGGATGTTTTTAAATAAAAAATTATTGAAGTTATAGAATAAATTTATAAAGTGTTAAGTTGATGTATAACATGAATTTCACTAGGATTTATAGATTAATAAATGTGAAATTTATAAAACGAATGGTTATTGGAAAATTTTAAGTTTAAAAGTTATTAACTTATAGAAATGGATTTGAGCATTAAAAAGGGGAATTTTATAGAAATTGTTAATAAATGAAGATTTCATTAGTTGAAATTATTATAAACCATAAAGAAATCTTGTAAGTGATAAGATTTTAAATTGGTAAAGTTCAAAGGAACGATTTGGTAAATAAATAATATTATAAGTATTTAACTTACAATATGGCTTTTGGGTATGAAATTGGGTTATGTAAATTGCATCGGATTAATAAAGGAATTTATAAAATTGGGGTTTATAATAGAAATGGAATTTATAAACTATGTTTATAAATTTGAAATTCATCGAATTTGATAAATTGAAATATGGGAATTTGTTAAGTGGGCTATATTCACTATTTTGAATATTGAATAGATTATTAAATAAAATGGGTTTGTTTTTGGGAAAGGAATGTTTTAAATGGAATTTAAAACGAATTAAAGGTGTTTTAAAATGTATTGAGTATCGAAATCATAGATTTCAACATTGATTGTTGAAATAGACGATTTCGAGAAATAGAAGGGAATATTTTGAATAGTAGTGGATTTATGTATCCATTTTTTTTTATTTCAAATCCATATACTAGTGTTTTTGGGTTGTCGTAACGATGTTTTACGCAACATTCATTTTTAACCCAAATAAATGTGAATAAAGGAATGTTTTCTTAAAGAGAATGGAATAAATACTTAACTGTGATTTAAGTATATGGAATATTTTCAAATCGTTGAAAATAAATAAATTTGTGAATTACTTATTTTTAAAATAAGCATGGGAATGGTTTTCTAATATGAAATGGAACGGTTTTTGTGAATTCACCTTTAAGGTAATTGAAAGCAAATAACTTGAAATCGATTTGGGAATCGTATGCTAGTAGATGCTTGGAATTTAAATCCACTTTGGAATTTATATATATGAAGGGAAATTTGTTTAAAAATAAATGTTGATTTATTTTTAAATATGAAAATATAATTTACGAATTTGGAACGTAAGTTAAAATAAATCGGTAAAGATTTGTTTGGTGGTTTGAAATTTGTTTCAAAAGGTATATATGGTTAAGGTGATTTGAAATTAGTTTTCAAATGGTTAAGGTGATTTGAAATTGGTTTGCAAATGGTTAATGTAATTTGAAAATTGGTTTTCAAATGGTAAAGGTAAATTGAAAATTGGTTTTTCAATTGGTTAAGTGTGGAAAATTTTATCGTGAAGTGGTTTTGGTAAAACAAATAACTGGGGCAATTATTTGGAAATGGTGTATATATATATATATATCTTGTGAAGATATTTTTGGGATTAAATAATTTTGGAAATTTATTTGGAATCTGATGATGTGGCGCATCTTTATTGATAGTTAAATAACCGACTATCAATATTTACCCTTGGATGGTATTGGTTGTGTTTGTTTGGAATTGAATGCACACTTATTTTTAAAAATAAGCGCTCGCTATTCGGTTTAGCCGGGAGAGGACCTTTGTGTCATATATCCCATTCCGAATATGCGATACGTCGTTTGGATTGCATTTGAAGACCGGTGTTGAAGACCGGGTATTTGTGAAAACGATAGGATGACCTATCGATTGTCTCCGCATCGTTAGCTACGATATGGAGATTTCCTTTGTGATGGGAAATTTTATCGGGATTGTGAATACCCGGATTGCAAGGGCTTCTTTGGAAGTGCCTTCGGTTCTGTTCGAACCCGGAACAGACTTGTATGGTTACGTGTCTGACATTACATTTTGAGAGATAGAGCAGATTTCTTTCAAATACATTTCTGTTGGTGGCGGAGAATTTATTCTCTTAGCTTAACACCCTTCTCTGAGGCGTACGAGCTCAGAGGTTATGTAGTTGAAGGTTATCAGCGATATTTCCCAATCTGGTAATGTGGCATGCTGAGTGCTGCTGTGTGATGATCATTGGTTGGTCATTTGTGATATGATCATTTGTTTGATCATTTATCTTTGTGATTATTGCTTTGGTCATCTGTGGACCCGAAGCATGGCTTTGTTACACAAAGCTAAATATTCCATCCTCATTTCTACTATAACTTTTTTCTTTTATAGCAAAAATTACATCACATTGATTGTTGACGTCATTTTCTCATACTCTATCTACCATTAGATTCTTCCATGTGTCCATCATCCTTTTGATTAGTCAAATGTGCATGGATTGCTGATGTGGATTAAAATGGGAGAAATTTCTTAGGCAGGAAAGTTTGACTTTGGGTGGGAGAATTCACCTTTTGGCGGGAACTTTAAATTTTAAAATGTTGCGCTTAAGATCTAAACTGTAAGCCGTTTTGTGCTAATTGATATACGTGAGAACATAGCTATATGAGCTGCACTCCATCATGAGTATGTATCGTTGTTATGTTGTCCTTCCTTCTTTATGAATGAATGACTATTAAATGTTGCCTCTTCTTATTGCTTTGGCTATGGCTACGCAGTTTGTCTCAACTGTTGCAGCATGGTTTGTCTTAATTATGGCAATGCAGTTTGTCTCAACTGCAGCGACGTAATTTGTCCCAATTGTGGGGGCAGTGTTTAACCCAACTCTGGCTATACAACTTGATTCAACCATGGTGGTGCAACTTGACTCAACCATGGTGGTGCAATTTGACTTAGCTACAATGATGTAGTTCACGCATGTTTTAAGCTATGCTAATTAGAGCAATGGTGGCGTAGATCATTTGTATGTTGGACCGCACTAGTCTTCATTATGTATTCACTTTGAATTTAATATTACATTGATTGTTATTTAGGAATCGCGGGTCGTGTAGTTCCACCGTGAGTTCTATTTGGGCTTCGTGTGTTATATTTTGGAATATATGCATTTCCTTTTTATATAGATGTAGCGTATTCTATTTCCTTACCATCATGTGCAGTTCACTGACTTTATGTACTTGAATCTGTGCTAAATATTTATATAAGAGAAAAACAGGCGTAATGCTTACCCCACGCTAGTGCATATTAGGGTGGTCTTTCCATTTCACATCCAATTTTTAGAATAGTCTATTCAGTCATTTTTACGTTTAATGCTCTTACATATGTCACAATTTGATTAGCTACTTTTTATGACAGTTGTTAGATGAATAATATTGTATTCCAAGAAATCCACTTCATTTTACACGAATACATCTTGTCATCGTTTGTATCTAATGGTTACTATTTTTCATGTTGTTTGAATCCTATAGTCGAGACCTTTTAAGAAAAGTTATCTATTTCTCTTCTCCTTCTTCTCTTTCACTCATTCCAAAATTTTATTCAAGATATTTTACTTTATACAAATTTTCTTTTTTCTTTTGGATTTCAAGTTGCTATCAATTGTAAGTCAAATTTCTCTCATTTTTACTTGTTTTTTTTTGTTCTTTAGAGTTTCTCACTTGATTGTGCTTATTTACATTTTCATACATATATGCCTTCAACTTGTTTGATTAAATGCCAAAATGGATTTATTTGATCTATTTGCCAATAGAACAATTGGACTTTTGGCACATTATTAAATTATATCAATTTACTATTGAATTAATATTGGACTTCTCTTTTTTGGTAAATTAAGGAACACTGTGATTCTATCTTCTCGTTATCAATTTCGACATTGTTTTTCCTTTTTTGTTTGCTCATTCTTTTAGTTGCTCATGGTTTTTGACGACCTTCCCAGCATATCTCCCTCTCTTTTATTGAACTTGACTTGGCTATTTATGAAGATAGTCAAACTAAAAGCATCTTAAATCAGTTTAGAATTAACAACTATAAATTTAGGATTCCCTTCCCTTTTGGGCGCTTTTGTCTTCCCTTAGAGTAGGTCAATTCTTTAACTTCAAACCATGTTAAGTGCGGTCTCTACCTTCCACTTTGTCCTCTCATCCAAGAGTGGTTAACCACCATGAGCTTGTTCCCTATCCAATTAGCCTCCATATCTTATATGCTAAACATTGGAACCCACCTACTTATCGAGAGTTACTTTTCTTACATGTCGTTCATAAGAGTCTTACCTCTGGATGGAGGAATTCCACTATGTTCAAGGTACAAAACCTTTTTTCCACTTCTCCTCGTAATTAACGTGCAGACTAGACAGACCTTTCTCTTATTTATTTCTAAGCAAGATTGCTTTGTTTTTCTCAAGTACCTAGTACTGGCTATTCCTTTCTTATTTCACCCATTTAATTATCTTCCCTGCACCGACTCGTATCTTCTTTTTCTTTAGCTAATCGCCTTGAGTTTACCAACATTGAGCGAGAATTATATGTTATGTGCTGATAAATGTAATTAGGCTTGGTGATGATATTTACAAGGTTTAGATATTTCTAAAAAACCTCTACCATGCAAGCATAACTTTCTAGACCAACATTATCACTTTTCACCTTCCATTTTCATTTATGTTTTCGATATTCCGACGTTAGATGGTATAGTTTCAAACACACACACAAAGATATATATGTGTGTGTGTGTGTGTGTTTGTATATATATATATATATATATATGTATATATGTGTGTGTGTATGTATGTATATATATATAACTAATACTACCACCTTGTTAAAAACCTGAATAATACAAGTGTAGTATTGCTTAGGAAATAAAGGTGCGGTTTCTTTATTGCTATACAAAGGACATCATTACATAGCAACAACATATACAATGTAATAGCAAATAAAAGGAAAAAAGAATTACAAATGATCACTGCTGCTATCTCAGAGGATGAAACCAATTTTCCTTATATCCCTTACCAAAATCTCCAAACACATACATATATAATCCGTAGATCAAAAATTCATCCGTATATAGTATATGCATGCAAGAATGATGCACCAACTAGCAGTGTTTTATGTAACAACACGTGAATTTCGATAATTAAATTGGTTAATTTAATAATATTTTTGGTAATTAAATTTAGAAAGAAATAAAAAAAACTTCATAATTTATAATGAAGTGAATGTTAAAAATGAAATGCAGCAATGGTAATTAAAACTAATTATTGACAATTGGAGTGAAATCCCAATAATGAAATGATGTCAATTGTTGCACTTGGTTATAAAAATTTTAAAATAAGTAAATAAGGAAAGTGTTGTGTAAATAAATGAATTAGTATAATTAATGGTAATTGGATGAATTCAGTATTATGTAAGTAATTATAAAAAATTAGTTGAGTACAAAATAAACTTAAGTGTAGATTAAAGGTTATGATAACAATTATTATAAATTACCTACTTAATTTGTCAATGAAATGAATTGGAAATCAATTGTATTGAAATGTAAATAAATGTTCATTAATGTGAGTAAGAACCGTAATGATAAAGTGTGAATGTAATAAATGAATAGAAAAGTATATTTTATTCATAAGATAAAATAAAAGAATGAAACCTATTTGAATGAATTAATTGAGGTTTTAATTCTAATAAATGTATACATTTGACAAATTTAATATAATTAAATACATAAGGAAAGATGGATAATTGAATATATATTAATTTAAGGAAAGATAAACGAATATTAATGAGGTTTATAGAGTAATATAGACTTAATAAAAAGGGATTGGAATTGAATCAAATCAGATTATTTGAAATTAAGTATAATTAATGGGAATTCAATTCATAACAAATAGATTTATGGAGAGAATGAAATTTATTACTTTGCTGATTGGAAATAGAATGAATTAGGAAATATTAACGTAATAAACATAAACCAATGATGATTACACCTATAGGGTGATAATTGATTCAATAACAAGATCTATAAATCAAATATATGGATTAATTGGGAATTTAAAACTTATAATTTCTGAATTAATTGAAATTGAAATTAAATGTTGTAAATTGTGAAATGCCAATAATACGTTAATAAGAGAATTTGCTTCAAAGGATTTTAAATTACTGAATAATCCAAAGAGATAGAAATTGGAAATAATGATAATTGAATGGAAAATGATTTAATTCAATTTAACATTAATTTAATCAATTGACTGAAAAATAGCCATTTTGGCCACTGACTCGGATTTCGACGAAATCAGTTTCATCGGACCCGTAACGGTGAATTATTGTAGGATTTCAAGTTTCATAACGATCGGGCTTGTCGTTTAATCATATGGGCTTGAAACGGCTAGAAATCAATTAAATTGAAATCAATTGAAATCAATTTGAATATGCTGATTTTAACGTAACTCCTTCATATGATGGAATTTGAATTTAAAACATGTTCCATTGATCTTAAAATATTCATAAACATATATTTTGATATATGGGTTGACCCATTTCCATTCCGGAATCGAAACGGGCTTCTCGGGTCAATTATCGTTCAAAACCCAAATCAATCATATCCGCTTCTCTATTTTCAGCTCTACCTATATATATATCTAGTTATAAACCATATCAGCCTTTCTATTCCTCATTTCCATACGTACAAAAACTTCTATTGCTCCTCTTCCTCAATGGCTGAAAACTCTAAATATTCTAATTCAATTCCAATTCAAAATCCAACAACAAAAATCAAACTCCTCAAAAAAATTTGAAAAAATATATAAATCAAAGATCTCAACGACGCGAATCTGCATCTGGTGCCTGTTTCTACAAGCGATGCTCGAGTAAGCCAGAAACCTTAGTCAAAGCCTAAAATTGCCAAACCCTAATTTTGATTTGGAGATTTCTGATTTCATCATTTATTTGAGAAATTGTTTTGTGGGTTTTGGTTAGATCCATGTGTAGAATCATTTGGCCGTGATCGCGGCCTTAATTAGTGGCTGGGGCAGTGGAATTTGGCCAATTAGGGTTCAGCGAAACCCTAACCGCAAGCGACGGCCGACGTCGTTATGGGGGACCGGACCTAGGTGGGGTTGTGCGGCTCATCGGGGGCGAGTGGAAGGACGCGATAGGCGACGTCCAGGTGGCCGGAAGTGATGATTTCCGATGGTCAAAGGTGGTTTCTAGTGCGTTTTGACTGTGTTGAGTAGATCTATGATGTTTGAACGCGATGTAGTAGGAACGAGGTCTCTAGAGCGATGCTGGCATGTAACTATTATTTTTTTTTTTTTATTTTGCAAATTGTATAACTTCTAATGATAATAACTTTCACATATGAAGTCCAATTCATGTGCGATTTCTTGCGTTGGGATCGCAGAAAATTTTTGGACATTTTAATGGCAGTTTGGATGAATTCGGAGACTGTTCAAATTTTGGATCTAAATCCAATTTAAATTCAAAGGTGAGTGTTTTAACCTACTCATAACTTCTAAAATATCTTATGTTTGTTAAATTGATTTATGATGTGATTATAAATTTATTTATGATAGTTTGACATATTTTGAATCATCATCTCAACTAAATTTGAATTTATTTGGATTAAGTAGTTATTTAATTTATTATTGAATATAAATGCAAGTTAAATACCGGTTATCTATTATCAGTTCTATATTGGTAATTATGGATTGTTTTGGATGATGATTGTAATGGATGTTGATTGTTGATATTGGTTGAATGGATGTTTAGTTTGTATTGTTGTAAACTGCAAGTTCGTGATGAATTATTATTAATTCGAGATTGCGGTTTGAAATGATATACAATCGTAAGATATTAAATTACGGATTGAAATGATAAATATCTGTATCACTTGACCATAGGATAGAAAATTATATACATACACCGTGGTCTCTATATATATAAATATTTTTGAAATGATTTCTATGGTTTTGCAAAGAAATATATGCTTTTATATAAATATTGATTTTAGATATTATATAAATGTTATTTTATTCTTGATTTTTAAGCTATATATAAACTTGTTTTAATATAGAATAAGCTTAATAATAAGTTGATTTTTATTGAAGATAATATGGCTAAGTATTTAAATTATATTTTAATATAAGTTTATAATGATTTAAATAAATTAAGGTTGAAAGATAAATTGGAAATTTATTTGAAATTGAATTTATTTAAGAATTAAACTCAAATAAGTTTGATGTGAAATTTATTAAATTGGAAATTTTAATTGGTATGATTTTTATAACTTGATTTTGGGCTAAGGTGAATTAAATGAGTATTTCAAGTATAAATAAATTGAAGGAAATGTTTACTTATTTGTAATTTGGGATTTATTTAAATATTAATGGATTTGTTAAGTAAAATATTTCAAAATTAAATAATATAAAATTGAATTTGATATATATATATATATATATATATATATATATATATGAAATTACCAAACTTTGTTTTGGAATTGTTGAATACTTAAAGTTTGAAATATATTGAATTTGGAATGGTTTATCCTATGGATCAAACCTGCTTTGAAATCGATATAATTTGGAATAGTTTACTTGGAAACTGAATTGAATTGAAATTTATGATTTGGGATTTGGTTAAATTTAAAATTTAGAAATTCAAGTTGTTTTGGAATTGATTTGTGAAATTGAAGAAACTGTTTTATTATATAAAGTATTTTAAATATTTAAACCATATAAGTAGTGAAAGTTATGTTTCAAAGTTATGAGTTTCAAGGTATTATAAATTTGAAAGTGTTATATTTCAAGTGTTTTGATTTCGAAATGTTATAGCTTTGAAAGTGTTATGATTTTAGAAAAGGATATATTTGAAATGAAAATGATATCGTATTGATTTGGTTTTGAAAAAGGCAATGATATTTGGTTTTAAAGTATAAATTATCTTAAAAATGACCGCGGTGTTATAATAATGTTTGGTTGTTAAAGAGACTGGGATCGGAGGTTGTCATACTCTCTGCCAACTCCGAAAACTACTTTAACAACCGTGTACACGGTGGAGATTCCATAATGAAGTAGGATGGTGGTGACGTTCTATTGTGGTATATACGTGGACCCGACTCCCGTTAGTTGGTATAAGGTGGCTAAAATAGGAGCGATTCTCGGGCCAATGAGGTAGCTCCTCTGATCGGATACACTCCTTCGCTATTATATTTGAACTTTGAGATTGACTTGGTGGCCACTTTTGATTTTTTTTATTTAGGGGTGTGGCTCGAGATGGGCAGTAGCTGCACGCTACGCGTTACCACCAGCCCGAATAGCAATTGGTATATATACCCTGGCATTGCCTTGTTGTGCCGTGTCACCTACCCTATCGCGTCTTGTACGAGTTTGGATTTCTCTCATAGCCCATGGAGTATTTAGGGTAGTCTTCCGATCTGGAGATGCGTTGATACTGGATGGACTACTAGGATTATTATGTGTTAAGGTGGAAAATGTAAAGCCTTAACGCTATTTAAAAGTAAGTTTATTTTACTATAGACATTATTATAATAGTGAAATATTACTACATAGTAAATAGTTTAATGGATCCTTAGGAGATGTAAATCCTGAACATCTCTTAAGTTACTACACTCACGTTAGACACTGGATAGAAGATGTAACGACCCTGAAATTCAGACCCAGTTAATTTTTTTTTTTTTAAATTGCTTATTTAGTGTAGAAATTAAAATTTTCACATACAAATTCCGATGCTATTCAAACTTCATATTTGGAATGCGTCTAATTAAACATAGGAACTGGTAAATTTTCGTCCGAAAATATGAAAGTTCATTTCGTGCGTAAATTTACTTCAATCTAAATCAGTTAGTTAACGATGAAAATAAACCGTTTTCGAAACCCAAATATTTTTACATAGAAAAATTCTAAATCGTCTTCTGAGCAAGACGTTATTTTTCGTTTTTTCAAATTCGGACTTCTTCAGCTCCGTCGTTCTTATTTCTCGATGTTTTACTGCATTTTCCTATAGTAGAAAATTTCGTTTTTTTTATTCAATCATACCACTAATATCTGTATACCGTTTTGATCGTCTCGTCGTGCTGATCACCATTATATATTTACTTCGGTGTTTCGGAGTCCAGTACGCGGTGAAACCCGTAAAACGGTTAACCGTACCGACACCCATTTTGGACCTTTAACATTCGGTGTCCATTCAAATTTCAACGGCCACCAACAATTAATTAATTTCAGTTTTGACCTTTGCTTTCCACACTGGTTCCAACGTTCTCTGATGCGTCACATCACTTCAATTCATTAACAGCTGTTACACGTTCATTATTTTGTGGTCACATTCCTACCTGTTCATTTCTCACTTACATTCCTTCCATCTCCTTCCTCTTTCCTTTAATGTTTCAGCCAGCTGTTTAATTTGTGACATTTGCTTTTCCCTGGATTTGATTTTTATTCTTTGTTCGCCGTATACTTTGTTCTGAAAAGCAATATAAAATATAATGTTGTACGTTTGCAAACTCTCTCTTCATTCAGCAAAAAAAAAAAAAAAAAATCGGCTATTCCAACTACCTTCATCTTTCCCCTCCATTTTATTTCCTTCCCCTGCCTGCTTCTGTTCATTTGCCAAACCTTTGACACCCATGTTCCAACAGCCCTCCCTTCTTCCCGCATGATAACCCATGCCCATCACCGGCCTCACCCACATACATCTCGCCTTCCTTCCACCAAACCTAGATCCGAGCTCCGCCTACCACTCCTCGGACTTCGCCGCGTCCTCATATCCACTTTCTTCGACCACCGCTACCCCGACCCACATCTCCACCCGCCACTCACCCCGGAACTGCAGCGGCCACTCTCCCACGCGCCACCCTTCTCCCTCCACATAACCACGACCGTCCTTCAGCCGAGACCCACTTCGCAACCTCCACTATGGCCTGGACATTTCCCTTCCCTCACCCTGACCTCGTTTCCACCATCATGGGCCGCAAGCCCCTGTAGCCAGCCGAGCACCACCACGCTCGACCGAAGCGCAGCTCCGATCCACCTTGGCCTGAGCATGTTCGCCGTTCCTCTCTCCTCCCTCATTTTTCCCACCGAGCTTGCCTTGGTCTTCCCACGGCAAGTGCCTTTAACCACTTGTTTTCCTCTGGCCATCACTCTTTCTGACCGAAACACTTCCCCACATCCTCGCAGCGTGCCTTCCTCGATTCATCTATGCTTGAAGATATATAGTTTTATAGAGGAATGATCTATTATCTATATATATTAGTTCACTGGTACGTATTTATATACGGTGTATAGTTATAATATATTAAAAGTGTATTATACATAAGACTTATACGTATATTAGTTATATAAAGTTTTAGTATATGCTGGCCGAGTATCATGCGTCTTTGTTAGGTAAATCACCTTAGTATATGTATAGGTTGTTGTATATGTCAGATATACATTTTAGTATATAGGCTAGTTTAAGTTACTTCTTGTATTTACAGCCAAGTATAAGTTACAGCCAAGTAAGTATATGAGTCTGCTTATGGGTTTAGCCTACGTATGATTACAATGGCATAAATGTTTACAAAAAGAAAAAAAAAGAATTTCGTTTGGTCTTTAGCTGTTGGGTTTTTATATTATAGTATATGTAACCGCTCAAGAATAAGTTTTCAATCTATAACAAAGCTTCATCATTTAAAGGTTTAAACATAACAATCTCATCAGTGCATATTCTCCGAAGCTGGGTCCATATTTACTATTAATTGTATCAGCTTGTAGTAAAATTGGTAGATGAACCTCATGATAGATTTGGTAACGGAGTAGGCCTCTAGCGTTCTCCGTAACATCTCAATATGTTGTGAAATATGGTATTTTATCTATATATATTACATTTTTAAAGCTGTTATTGTTCTGTATATGTACTTGATTTTAACAAACGCTTTATTGCGTTATATATAATATGCTGTATTGATATATATTGATTTTAACAAACATGTATAATATTTATTTACTAGCATCTGCAGTTATAAAATTGTTGATAAGTATAATATATTTTATACAAGTTCAGGTTATGTGTTGATATAAATGTAAGTTGAAAGCGGCGTTTGCTATTTGTTATGTATATTGGTTTTATAATAAACTTTGATTTAAAAGGTATAATAAGTGTACCTATAAATAAGTGATATAATGTATTATACATAGATTTTTTAAATCTTTCGATTTCTATTAAGTTTTATACATATCTTAATAAATTGTTTATATTGATTTGATAACACAAATTGATTTTTTTTTAACCCGTACGTAAGTTGTGTGCATGTGTATATATTTGGTTCAATTTATATCAACTGATTCTAATCGTTATCGTCGATCTCCCATTATCAGCTTTTGGTCCGTCGTGTATGTCTTCTTCATCGAATCCGTGCCATCTCACTTTACTCTGGTTTCATAGCTCAATTCTATGTCAATTTTCTCTAGCCCGAAAGGTGAGCAATCACTCACGATTAATGTTCTTTTATTTATTGAATTGGATTTCAATTGAAACGATAATTGAAATATGCTGCTGGTAGTTATTTACACTGTTATATATGTTATTACCTGTATTTGTTCACCTATGACATCTGACACCATTATCTGTTAATTATTTATGCGATGATAATACAGTTTGGTTGATAATTGATTGATTGATTGTTGTTTATATTGGATGTTAAATTGTAATGTATAAAATGATAAATATTATGCAATTGAATTCGGCGTAGGATAGTTAAAATTTTGAATCGACACATGTGCTGAATTTGATTAGTTAAATTTGTATAATATGACCCCTGTAAACGTTTAATTAATTGACACGTGGAATTTGATTTTGTATACCTTGAACCGTTGAATGTATATTGCATTAATTGATGAAGATTGACATTGAAATTTAATGACAAGTGAAAAACCGTATAAAATAATAGTGTAATAATCTTTAATCTACATGAAATGATAGTGTGGATTCTAGAAATAATTATATTAATTTGCACAAATAACAACGTGAATTAATACGATTATTTCGGGATTATTTGAATTGATTAGTGAATTGTTATTGATTGTTGTTATTGCTTGTTTATTTACTTTGACACCATCCTGTTATCACACTGCAAGTTCCCTTTGCTATGCTTTGATTTTGAATTGAAATGGAATCGGGTTGAAATGATAAATACCCAAATGAACTTGACTTAGGATAGAAAATTAAATAAAACCCGTTTGGTCAATAATTTGATCTGAAATAAAATAAAGATTTTATTTGAATAATAAGGTTTTGAAATAAAATTGGAACGTACACTTTGATGAAAGGAAAATGTTAATATTGGAATCTGAAACAAAATAGTAATGTAATAACTGATGAAAGAACGTTGTTTGAAATGAATTATTTAACAATTAAATTTGGAATTTTTCATTGAATTAAGATGAAATTAATTAATAATTGAATAAGATTGAATTATTTGATAATTGAATAAAAATTGAATTCTTTGGTAAGAGGAATTGAACTTTTGATTAAGTGAATGTGAACTTCGATAATAATTGAAATTGGGTTTCTTTATTCATTAATTTTGGAAAAATTATTGAAGTAAAAATTAATAAGTGAAATTGAACTTTTTGAATATGTGAAATTTAGTTTCTTTGTCATTTGAGTTGAAAGTTGTAACTAAGACAGTAAATAAATAATTGAAGTGGAATTTCTTTAACAAGAAATAAATCGAGATGTATTGAAATTAATGTAAGAATTGCAATTTAAGGAACTTGATTTGACAAATTTAATTTAATTAAATTTGTAAGTTTTGATATAATGAAGTTAACTTAAGTGATTGAATTAGAGACTTTGAAATTAAAAAGAATTGTTTTGGATGTTAAAATAACTTAACGAATATTGAATAAAATCGATAAATAAATTTAAATTGATTTAAATGTTAAATTTAATTAATTTGAATAATTTCGGAATGAAATTTTTGTACGAACTTGAATCCATATTTGAATTGTTTAAATAAAAATTGAATTTGAATTGTAAGATTTTGAAATAATAATTTGGAAGTTTTGAAATGTAAATTATGGAAATTGATATAGAAAGACAAATGGAATGTTATTACGAATTCTAATTGAAATTGAAATTGATTGTTTTGAAATATATTAAACGACCAATCGGTGCAATAAATACGTAGTTATTAAAGAGACCGGGATCGGATATGGACATACTCTCTGTCGATACCGAAAACCACTTTAATAACTATTATACGAGAAGAGTTGATCCAGAATGAAGTGGATGGTGTGGTGAACGCGTTGACTGAAGAAAGAGAACGATATTGGATGACCCCTAACATGACTAAAACAGGAGCCGCGCCGGGCCATTGAGGTTCGCCACCTCTAGCGGACACACTTCCTCGATACCATATCTATTACTTTTGTGATTCGATTTGGGTGCACCCCTCGATTTGGGAGTGTTGTTCCACGGTGTTGAGGTAGCTGCTGGCTATGCTCAACATCAGTCCAGATCACGCAACTGCTAGTATCCTAGTTGGTATCGCCTCATGTACCTTGTCATACTGATTATCCTATTCGCGACCGCTACGTTTTGTTTTGTGTTATACCTATGGGGTACCCTCTGATAACCACCAGTTTACGGTGGGGTTTACGGTGCTGTATAGACTATGGCATTATAAAAATGTGTTAAGGGGGATTATGGTAACGCCTTAACGCTATCTTAATACTTTATATTACTGATAGACATTATCTACTTAGCGTACATTATTACCTAGTAGATAGTTTAACGGATCCTTAAAGGATGGTTATTCCAACATCCCTTGAGTTACTTGTATTTCGATTGCTATTTCACTTGAGTTGGATTTATTGATATAAGAATATTAATCCTGACTCGGGTGTCTTGTGTTTTGCTTTACGCTCGAGTTAGACTGAGTGTACCAGTATTCGAGACTCACCTTTGGAGTTGGAGCTTTGCTTGAAGATCCTGCCATCTATTCTGCTTTCAGTATTCGATGATTCCAGTGATGTATTCTGATGTATATCTGATGTATCGTATTACTCTTCTGTTGTAAACTCTGATGTATTCTATATATTTATATAGTAGCTTCATGAACTACTATCTCTTTTATTTCCGCTGCATATTATTACTCTGTGTATGTGATTCTGTGACTATTTATTTACTGTATATCTCAGTTTTGCCAAATTTAAATTAACAATTCGATATTTTGAATTATTCAAGTCTGACATGTGCGGATGCGAATAGTCAAAAATAGCGGGTCGTTACAGAAGATGTCAAAATCCGTAAACATCTCTGACGTCGTTCCACTCATAGTATTTACTGTTGATTTAACTTACATAAGATATTTTAGTTCTGACCTGAATGTTTTGTCTTTTTAATTCGCTCGGGTCAGCCTGAGCATTTCAGGGTTTGAAGACCTTATTTCTGGAGGATGAAGATGAAGATTGTATTACCATTTTTTACTGTATTGTTCCACTACATCACATTGTTCCGCTGCATTGTTATTTATTATTCTTTGGTATGTGTAACTCTGATTCTGTGTTGTATAAGTATAATCAAATGTTTGTAAAACAGCTTCATGAACTGTTATTTGATTATTATATTTTATCATTCCACTGCGAGATTCTGTTTATTTTCTTTCTTCCTTTTTCTTATTCACCCCAATAACAATTTGCCCTTTTGTATCATTTGAGTCTGAAGTGTGTGGTTTATCGTCGATTTAAAACGTACAAAAATGCGGGATATTACATTTGGTATCAGAGCTTTGGTTTCGCGAAAACCTTAGCTTTGTGGGGTCTGACTCTTTATTTATAGGGTAGTAATACCCAATGATGAGTCGCTGAGTGTATGTGTATGAGACAGCGTATTTGTTAGTGTTATAGAAGGGTTTTGATATTGTGTTAATTTGTTCCGATTTGTATTTATAAATTCTGGTTGGTGCATAAGACGTTATGACATCAATAGGGATTTCTAAACACTTAATAGGACATATTGACACAATATTTGTTATGAATATAGGTGAATGAAATAATTTTTCCTATTATATATTCTATATATAAAATAAATTTTTTATAAATGATATATTTAGTCGCAATATAATTGTTGTTAGGTAGTGAAATTTACGAAAATAGGTTGGAAATGAGATTTGGAAAGTAAAATAAATGTGAATAAAGTAGAAATTAGAACTTAAGTTCTGAGGTTTTAAAAAAATTCAAATGATTTTGTAATATAATAATAATATTATTAGAAGTATTTCCTTATAAATATTTCAATATGGTTTGAAAGAATTGTTTTAAGGAAATTTTGGGAAAGAAATAAATTCTGTACTCCCCTTTCTGTCGCTGGAAAATAATTTTGGTGATGAGTGCATGCATCATCGACATTCATTTTCGAGTTTCTAAGTGGGAATGACACTGTAGTAGTTTTATTGCAGATTTATTTTGATAAAAAATATAAGTTTTAATTTTTTTTAAATATAATTGGATATATAAGTTGTAAGTATATATATATATATATATATATATATATATATATATATATATATATCTGTTGTTAGAAAATGATTTGAAATTTAAACCGGTTTTAGTTCTTAAGTTTCCGTTAGTTAATAGTTTCAATAATTATAGTGAAATGGAATGTAACTAATTAATAATTGGAACCTCCAATTAAAATAAAAGATTTAAATGCTAGGTTATAAATGAAATAACAAGAAAGTTGAAATTTGTATAATCTATCAAAAGCAAAGGATATGATTATTGAACATTAGTTTAATTAAAATAAATAAGATAAACTTGTGTATTTTTTAGTTACGTTCTTAAAGGCATATATATAACTTAATTAAAAGTTGTAATGTCTAATAAGATAATGTAATGGGAAAATTTACAAGTAAAACTTATGTAATAGAAAGGTTCAATGAATTACTTTTATAAATAAGAATTTGATGTTATAGTGGTTATAAACTTAAGTAAATGGTTGAAGCTATTTATAAATAAAATAATCAGAAAAGATGAGTACTGTAAATATAAGATTATAGACTTAAGTTAATGTACTAATATGCTAAGTAATTGAATCGCACATGAATACTACAAATAAATGAATGAATGGAAATTGAATGTTTGCACGAAAAAAGGGCAAACTAAAGAAATGATCATTTAGAAATGTAAAAAGAATGAACCTGATTTATTGCTTGGAATTTGATGTTTGTTTAGCTTTTGGGTTGTTTGGGATAGGATACTTCTAATTGATAAGATGTATGGATAATATATTGGATTTTACCTAAGTCTGTTGAGCAAATGGTGCACTTAGTAGTTTGTTCGTCATTCTAAGCAATTAAAAGTTTCTGGACCAAAACAAACCATTTGTTTTACTTACTATGGATGAATGGTTGATTACTTTGATTCCTTGTAATGAATGTATGCTTGTTTGCAAATAATGGTTGCTATGTTGTATTGATTTGTTTGTTATTGATTGAAACAACTTCAAAAATTTCATTTTATACAATTATTTACTCTTTTGGATTATATAAGTGAAATACAGGTTATGAAAGCAATTGCTACTGCTTTTAGTTTCATAAATAAGCGTTATTTTCCCGACAAATAGGTGCATTCTCGGATTATGGTTTTATTGCGTTATTATATTATTTTCCCGTATTGGGATATATTATTTTGGAAGATATATGTTATATATTGTTATATTTGATATTATAACTTCTCCCGAGCCTCTCCGTACAAAGGAGACTCTGCCGAAATTTTCCATAAATTTTGGACTTAGAATTTTTTTGAAAATGTTTTCCAAACTTTATTAATTTGAGTATAAAAAGATTTAATAGTTATAAATTGATATATTTCATTTAGATTATTAAATTTTGTAAATTTACTTGTTTATAAAATTAATATTTTTGAATAAGATGTATTGACTACTTAATTCTTTCTTTTCCCTTCTTTTCCTTTTAGGGGACGAAAAGTTTTGAGTAAGGGAGAGTGTAACGACCCGTGAATTTCAATAATTAAATTGGTTAATTTAATAAGATTTTTGGTAATTAAATTTAGAAAGAAATAAAAAAAAAATTATAATGAAGTGAATATTAAAAATGAAATGTAGCGGTGGTAATTAAAACTAATTATTGACAATTGGAGTGAAATCCCAATAACGAAATGGCATCAATTGTTGCACTTGGTTATAAAAATTTGAAAATAAGTAAATAAGGAAGTGTTATGTAAATAAATGAATTAGTATAATTAATAGTAATTGGATGAATTCAGAATTATGTAAGTAATTATAAAAAATTAGTTGAATATAAAATAAACTTAAGTGTAGATTAAAAGTTATGATAACAATTATTATAAATTACCTATTTAATTTGTCAATCAAATGAATTGGAAATCAATTATATTCAAATGTAAATAAATGTTCATTTATGTGAGTAAGAACCATAATTGTAAAGTGTGAATGTAATAAATGAATAGAAAAGTATATTTTATTCATAAGATAAAATAAAAGAATGAAACCTATTTGAATGAATTAATTGAAGTTTTAATTATAATAAATGTATACATTTGACAAATTAACTATAATTAGATACATAAGGAAAGATGGATAATTGAATATATATTAATGTAAGGAAAGAAAAATGAATATTAACAAGATTTATAGAGTAATATAGACTTAATAAAAAGGGGATTAGAATTGAATCAAATCAGTTTATTTGAAATAAATTATAATTAATGGGAATTCAATTCATAACAAATAGATTTACGGAGAGAATGAAATTTATTACTTTGCTAATTGAAATTAGTATGAATTAGGAAATATTAACGTAATAAACATAAAACAATGATGATTATACCTGTAGCGTGATAATTGATTGAATAACAAGATCTAGAAATCAAATATATGGATTAATTGGGAATTTAAGACTTATAATTTTTGAATTAATTAAAATTGAAATTAAATGTTGTAAATTGTGAAATGTCCAATAATAAATTAATAAGAGAATTTTCTTTAAAGGATTTTAAATTACTGAATAATCCAAAGTGATAGAAATTGGAAATAACGATAATTGAATGGAAAGCGATTTAATTTAATTTAATAATAATGTAATCAATTGACTGGAAAATAGACATTTTGGCCACTGACTCCGATTTCGACGAAATTGGTTTCATTGAATCCGTAACGATGAATTATTGTTGGATTTCAAGTTTCATAACGATCGGGTTTGTCGTTTGATCGTACGGGCTTGAAATGCGTAGAAACCAGTTAAATTGAAATCAATTTGAAATATGCTGATTTTAACGTAACTCCTTCATACGATGGAATTTGGACTTGAAACATGTTCCATTGATTTTAAAATATTCAAAAACATATATTTTGATATATGGGTTGACCCATTTCCATTCCGGAATTGAAACGGGCTTTTCGGGTCAATTATCATTCAAAACACAAATCAATCATATCCACTTCTCTATTTTCAGCACTACCTATATATATCTGGTTATAAACCCTAGTAACCTTTCTATTTCTCATTTCTACATGTACATAAACTTCTATTGCTCCTCTTCCTCAATGGTTGAAAACTCTAAATATTCCAATTCAAAATCCAACAACAAAAATCAAACTTCTCAAAGAAAATTCAAAAAATATATAAATCGAAGATCTCAACGATGTGAATCTGTTTTTGGTGTCTGTTTCAGCAAACGATGCTCGAGTCAGCCAGAAATCTTGATCGAAGCCTAGAATTGCGAAACCCTAATTTGGATTTGGGGATTTTTGATTTCATTATTTATTTGAGAAATTATTTTGTGGGTTTTAGTGAGATCAACGTGTAGAATCGTTCGGTAGTGGTCGTGGCCATGATTAGTGGCTGGGGCAGTGGAATTTGGCCAACTAGGTTTCCGCGAAACCTTAACTGCAAGCGGCGGCTGATGGCGTTTTGGGGGATTGGACCTAGGCGGGGGCATGCGACTCATCGGGGGCGAGTGGATGGGCGCGATCGGCGACGTCCAGGTGGCCGGAAGCAGTGGTTTCCGATGGTCAAAGGGGGGGTTCTGGTGCGTTTTGATTGGGTTGAGAAGATCTATGATGTTCGAATGCGATGTAGTGGGAACGAGATATCTACAGCGATGCTGGCATGTAATTATTATTATTATTTTATTTTATTTCGCAAATCGTATAACTTCTAATGATAATAACTTTCGCATACGAGGTCCAATTCACATGCGGTTTCTTACGTTGGGATCAAAGAAAAATTCCAGACATTTTGACGCTAGTTTGAACGAATTCGAAGACTGTTTCAATTTTAGGTTTAAATTGGATCTAAATCCAATTTAAATTCAAAGGTGAGTGTTTTAACTCACTCACAACTTCTAAAATTTCTTATGTTTGTTAAATTGACTTATGATGTGATTGGAAATTTATTTATGATAGTTTGACATATTTTGAATCATCAACTTAATTAATTTGAATTTATTTGGATTAAGTAGTTATTTAATTTATTATTGAATATAACTGCAAGTTAAATACCTGTAATCTATTATCGGT
This sequence comes from Allium cepa, assembly GCA_030765085.1. Taxonomy (NCBI): domain Eukaryota; kingdom Viridiplantae; phylum Streptophyta; class Magnoliopsida; order Asparagales; family Amaryllidaceae; genus Allium; species Allium cepa. The sequence goes on from CM060929.1 coordinate 445,586,724, forward strand.
TCTATATTGGTACTTATGGATTGTTTCGGATGATGATTGTGATGGATGTTGATTGTTGATATTAGTTGAATGAATGTTTAGTTTATATTGTTATAAACTGCAAGTTCGTTATGAATTATTACTAATTCGGGATTGCAGTTTGAAATGATATACAACCGTAAAATATTAAATTACGGATTGAAATGATAAATATTTGTATCACTTGATCATAGGATAGAAAATTATATATAGACACCGTGGTCTACATATATAAAAATATTTTTGAAATGATTTCTATGGTTTTGTAAAGAAATATATGGTTTTATATAAATAATGATTTTAGATATTATATAAATGTTATTTTATTCTTGATTTTAAGCTATGTATAAACTTGTTTTAGTATAGAATAAGCTTAATAATAAGTTGATTTTTATTGAAGATAATATGGCTAGGTATTTAAATTATATTTTAATATAGAGTTATAATGATTTAAATAAATTAAGGTTGGAAGATAAATTGGAAATTTATTTGAAATTGAATTTATTTAAGAATTAAATTCAAATAAGTTTGATGTGAAATTTATTAAATTTAAAATGTAACAACCCGTGGTTTTAGAACAAATAATTATCGTTGTTGGCTAATTTCAATTTGAGTTTTTGAATCAATTGAAATTCTTTTAAATTGGGTTAAAATCCTTTTAAATAAATGGTTAAAAGTGAATGCGGGCTTTAAAATTTATTCTGGCCCACGTTCGTTTGTTTTGGATCATGATAATTATCTATACCCGTCCCTCTTTACCTTCGGATTCGAAAAACCTAAATCAAAAAAAAAACGAAAGAATGGCGGCTCGTCCCCTCACACGTTCCTCTGGTCAAATAAAGGCTTGCTCGTTCTCGTTTTCTTCGCTGTAGTATTTGGGGCTTTCGAATTTGGAATCGAGGCTGCGTCTTTTATTGATCGATTCAATGGTGGGTTGCGTGTAGCTTCGCCGATCGTTCATCTCCTCCTTGTTGCGTCGAAAAAGGTGAGTGATTTCTTTTCACTCACATCTAATTCAAATTTGTTGAACTCATCTGCTTATTTGGAATTTTGTTCGGCCACTTGATTATCTATGTATGACTGTGATTTTTGACTTGTTCCGTGAATGTCTGAAGACTTCGGCCATTTGGTCTTGTTTATGTTAAACTGCACTTGAAAACTTTGAAACTGTTTTCGATTGATTTTGCTGGTGACTTCTACCACGACTTTGTTTATGTGGTAATGTTGATGTTGACTATTGTCACTACTCGACTCTAATTTGATTTATTTGTTGCCTGCGCCATTTCACTGAGCCTGTACGCTTGCCTTCATCTGAATTCATGTTTTTATCCTAATGCTTGTAGTCATTCTCTGGTCCACTAGTGCATTCCTAAAGTGCTTTTGGCCTTGATATATTTTGTCGTGTCGAAATGTTCCTCTGGCCAGTGGTTGTTGCACTTCGGTTTTGTTGCTCTGATCATTCCTTTGTTTCCCTGGCATTTAACTGAGTCCATACCTTGATGTTGCATTTCCATGTATATACATTGAACTTGAATTCTTGATTCTTATGGTCAGTTGGAATCTTCATGATGGTCTGTATTCATGTAGTACTGTCCATGTGATTTTTCTTTCTTTGAGTATGAGTTCTGTTGTACTTTGGTCTTGACTGGTTTGAAACATATATCTTGTTTTCGTGAAAACAAATTTTGAGATGAGAATTTTGTTCTCATTTTCTGATGACTTTGGTTGAAATTTACAGTTATAGTTTTGTGTAACCGTTTGATTGACTTCGATCGTTTTTCTGAAAATTCTGATTGCAAATTCCTTTTGTTCGAATTTCTTTTGATACTCACTGCCTCTGACCAGTTTTGACACTTATACTTGCTGTGTCATGCGTGGTTCTTGCTGCATTATCCATATGAGTTCGTTTAGTTCTGTACATTCTCTTGTGCTGCAGTGTTATTACTGCTTGAATCTTGTTTACTTGATGACGTTTGGTTTGTTGAAGTTGTGCACTTGTGACTTCACTTCAGTTTTTTTTTGTATATGTACACAAGTGTTCACTTGTTACATTGAGCCTACTTTTGAGCTGTAGTTGCTTTTCTTGACTTCGTGTTGCACTGCTACACGATGCTTGTTGTGTCTGGACTTGTTTTCTTTTGACCCATGTTTTGGGTACTATAATTGTTATTTGCAATTCCCAATTTCAATTAGTGCAACTGATCCATTTCCCTAGGTTGAGTCTTGTGGTCTTTTGTTGCATTGAGTTACACTGCATCGAGTTCATGATGTGTTATTCACTTGAACTCAGTTCCATTTGTCTGGTTCAGTCTCATACCGCTTGTTGTTCTTTTCTCTGTTCAATTGAAGCTGTGGCCATTTCACTTGTGCAATATAAGATCTGGTTCATGTGAGTCATGTGTATTGATCTCCTGAGTAGTTTTGTTGACATTGAATTATAGTTCATGTTTGAACCTTCCAGTCAGGCCTTGTTGCTTCATATGTATGCCCTGTCCACTGTAGTTTCATTGTGGGACTGTTCATTGCTTTGAGTTGTAGTACTGATTTGAACTCCTGCAGTGTTATACTTGAGCTTCACTGTGTCTTTGAGTCTGCCTTGTTGAAGTTGTTTGTTGCAGTATCTTGTGGTTGCTATGCCTCTTACACAAATGCATCACTTGATACATAAATTTTGTCTTGCATTTGTGTACTGTGTCTTTGATTGTTCTGCACTTTGCATATGAACTTGGTCTCTGGACTTTTGTTGGCACTAGTTGTTGTCTTTGTGGTCACTTATGTAGTTTGGTCTTGCCGTTAGTCGAGCTTGCATACTTCATGCTTGTTGTTGTATACCTGTCTCCCTGTAGTTGTACCACTGTTGTCTCCTTCCCTTGACATTGCGGAAATTGAATGGTTGCATTGAGTTGAGTCATGACAGCAGTGACTTGACCTTTGCATTTTGTTATTTTTTTCGAATTCACTTGAGTTGAATCCAACTTGTAGCTTGGGTTTGACCTTGTGTTCGTTTGTGAATTTTCATTGTGTACATATCACGGTAGTGGCAAGGCAGTGCACGCAAGCGTGAACTGCAGCCACACGGTATTCATTGGGTACATCATCACTGTAGTGGCAAGGCAGTGCACGCAAGCGTGAACTGCAGCCACACGGTATGGCTTTTATGATATTCTATCTTGTTTTGATTATTTGATCTTTTGCATATTCCATATGCTGTAGTGGCGAGGCAGTGCACGCGTGCGTGTACTGCAGCCCTACTCGAATTAATATTTTAATGGGGATTTCAATGTTTTGAACTGTTTTGTTTATTCAAATTCAATATTCTGATTTGGTTTAATTTGCTAATTTGTTGTTTAACACTGTTACGTGTTATATTTATCGTTATCCGATTTCTTTATTTAAGGATCAGATAAACGAGATTTATTGTGACTGTCGTCTATTCATTATTTAATTATTATTGCTTCTGTGCACTAATAACTGAGTTTGAATTAGACTGACCCGTGTATTCTTTTATTTTGAATGTAATACTCGGGTCAGACCGAGTATTTACAGGTTGTTGATATCTTACTTTGGGTTGCTGCTTGAGCTATGAAGTCACTTCATATCTTTTGGAGTAGTCGTAGTCATTGATAGTAGTCGGTTTATTTGTATAGGAAGATATGTATTCATGTATATTATATACGATAATGTACTTGTATATGTAACTTCCAGAGTCGACAGTTGTAGTTGTATCATATGTATTGTATCACATGTATTGTAACTGACATCTGTTATTGTATATATATGAGACATTTTGGCTTTATTTGTGTTCCGCATATATATTATCTGTGTTATTATTATATCTATTGTCCTAAACTATTATGAACCATCGTAGTTTGTTTTATACTGGAATTGGATATGTTGATGGGAGTAAATAAATAAGAGATGAAAAAAATTAAAAATATGTACCACTCCTATCGAGATAACCAATACTAGTGTAAGGCCTAACTACGGATGGCCGCTCCTGTCCAGCCTTATTCTTCGTAATAACAGACAGTATTTCTTTTAATACCCTTTGTTATTATGAGCATAGAGGTGGGGCGTCACAGTTGGTATCAGAGCTTGGGGTTTATGGACATAATATAAAACATAACTTAGATGGAACATGTGTTACAACTATATGTCGATGTTTTATTGTGCTTTGAGTCAAAACTAAAGTTTTGAAATTATGATGAAATTTTTAAATATCTTTATTTAAAAATAAAAAGTGAATTTGTGTTTTGATGATTGATTGGTTTGTGCTTTGTTTATCAGAGTGCACAGCGAAAACGGAGTGACTGCTTCGCTGAGTACAACTGATAATTATTTTGATTTAAAAATCAAAATATGAAAATGAAATTAATTTCATTATGTGTTTAACCAGTGGTTCTGATTTATTGAAACTTCTTGTTGGTTTTTTTTATGATAATCATATCTGATTAGATTTCTGCTGTTTTAAAATATCTTCATAGAAGATATATTTGAGTAATTTCTTTGTCTATTTTGTAGTATGCGTGCAAACATGAGTTGCACGTTACTACTTTAATTTTACGTTAAACCGATGCTTGGTTATGATACGTATTTTGTTGTCGTTATTATTATAACGGGATTTTAACACTTGTGCTAAATTTTTGAAGTACGGCGTTTTGTTGACATTTTTGATGAATGTTTTGATAAATGAAAATTCACTAGTGTTATATTTTGTTGCGAATTATTTTGATGAGATTTTGACGTTTAAAAATTACTGTCACTTTGACTTCAGTAACCGTCAATTTTTTAAAGTGGATTTTTCAAGCGGTTATTCCGCTATTCTGATTTTGAGATTCGTTTTTTACGGTGTTGTGAGAAGTACAATTTCCATATGGAAATTGTTTTTGATGTTGCTGTTTTGAGCATGGATTTTCAAATGGTTTCAAAAATAAAAATTGTTTTCAAAAATTTTCAGTTTACGTTTTCAAAAGAATGAGAAAGAGATTTAAACGATTCAGCAAATCGAGAACTATGAACCCTTTCTTTTACTGATTCGCTTAATTCCGGACTTGTTCGTTTGAGAATGTAAATTATTACTTTTATAAAATAAATGAAATTGTTTTCAGAATTTTTACAGTTTGCGTTTTCAGAAGAATGAGAAAGTGACTTAAACGTTTCAGCAAAATCGAGGACTATGACCCCTTTCTTTTATTGATTCGTTTAATTCCGGACTTGTCCGTTTGAGAATGTGAAATGTTATTTTTGGAATACACAATTCGCACTTTCAAGGAAACGATGAAGAGATTTAAACGATGTAGCAAAAGTGCGGAGTATGAAACCACACATTTACTATTTCGGTTAATTCCGGACTCGTTAATTGAATATTTGATGATTTTCGTGTGCTTTCGAGCCACTCTGCTGGACCTCCGAGTCATATGTTGGACCTTCGGGTCAATACCAGTACCGGACCTTTGGGTCATTTGTTGGACCTTCGGGTCATTTGTTGGGCGCCAAAATTATGTTGGGTACTTGGTAGGATTCGGCCATATGTTGATACACGTGCGGCGTAGCTAAAACTCGCCATTTGTTGGGATCGATCCACCTTTTATGTTGATTTTCTAGATCATCTTAATTGATTTCTAGATATTTGTTGTTTCCAATTATCTGCAGGTAATTGGATATTTGTTGATTTGATTATCGTTTTTGATAATCGAATATTTGTTGATTTGATTATCGTTTTTGATAATCGAATATTTGTTGATTTGATTATCATTTTTGATAATCGAATATTTGTTGATTTGATTATCGTTTCTGATAATCGAATATTTGTTGATTTGAAATTTGATTATCGACTGAGATAATCAAATATTTGTTGATTTGAAATTTGATTATCGACTGAGATAATCAAATATTTGTTGATTTGATTATCGTTTTTGATAATCGAATATTTGTTGATTTGATTATCGTTTTTGATAATCGAATATTTGTTGATTTGATTATCGTTTTTGATAAACAAATATTTGTTGATTTGAAATTTGATTACCGACAGAGATAATCAAATATTTTTTGATTTGAAATTTGATTATCACCTTTGATAATTAAATATTTGTCGATTGAGATTCTAATTATCGTTTTTGATAATTAGGCCTTTGTTGTTGTTTTCTGACTATCTATTGATAGTTAGATTTTGTTTAGAATTTTGAATTTCTTTTATTGAAATTAAAAGATTTCTTTGATGTTTGAATTCTCTGCCTTCGTTTTCTAGCTTAACCAGTTTATGTTAGAAAATTTATTGCTAGTGACGACCTTAATTATGAAAATTGCGGGGACGCAATTTTTATAAGGAGGGGAGTCTGTAACAACCCGTGGTTTTAGAACAAATAATTATCGTTGTTGGCTAATTTCAATTTGAGTTTTTGAATCAATTGAAATTATTTTAAATTGGGTTAAAATCCTTTTAAATAAATGGTTAAAAGTGAATGCGGGCTTTGAAATTTATTCTGGCCCACGTTCGTTTGTTTTGGATCATGATAATTATCTATACCCGTCCCTCTTTACCTTCGGATTCGAAAAACCTAAATCAAAACAAACAAAAAAAAAGAAACGAAAGAATGGCGGCTCGTCCCCTCACACGTTCCTCTGGTCAAATAAAGGCTTGCTCGTTCTCGTTTTCTTCGCTGTAGTATTTGGGGCTTTCGAATTTGGAATCGAGGCTGCGTCTTTTATTGATCGATTCAATGGTGGGTTGCGTGTAGCTTTGCCGATCGTTCATCTCCTCCTTGTTGCGTTGAAAAAGGTGAGTGATTTCTTTTCACTCACATCTAATTCAAATTTGTTGAACTCATCTGCTTATTTGGAATTTTGTTCGGCCACTTGATTATCTATGTATGACTGTGATTTTTGACTTGTTCCGTGAATGTCTGAAGACTTCGGCCATTTGGTCTTGTTTGTGTTAAACTGCACTTGAAAACTTTGAAACTGTTTTCGATTGATTTTGCTGGTGACTTCTACCACGACTTTGTTTATGTGGTAATGTTGATGTTGACTATTGTCACTACTCGACTCTAATTTGATTTATTTGTTGCCTGCGCCATTTCACTGAGCCTGTACGCTTGCCTTCATCTGAATTCATGTTTTTATCCTAATGCTTGTAGTCATTCTCTGGTCCACTAGTGCATTCCTAAAGTGCTTTTGGCCTTGATATATTTTTTCATGTCGAAATGTTCCTCTGGCCAGTGGTTGTTGCACTTCGGTTTTGTTGCTCTGATCATTCCTTTGTTTCTCTGGCAGTTAACTGAGTCCATACCTTGATGTTGCATTTCCATGTATATACATTGAACTTGAATTCTTGATTCTTATGGTCAGTTGGAATCTTCATGATGGTCTGTATTCATGTAGTACTGTCCATGTGATTTTTCTTTCTTTGAGTATGAGTTCTGTTGCACTTTGGTCTTGACTGGTTTGAAACATATATCTTGTTTTCGTGAAAACAAATTTTGAGATGAGAATTTTGTTCTCATTTTCTGATGACTTTGGTTGAAATTTACAGTTATAGTTTTGTGTAACTGTTTGATTGACTTCGATCGTTTTTCTGAAAATTCTGATTGCAAATTCCTTTTGTTCGAATTTCTTTTGATACTCACTGCCTCTGACCAATTTTGACACTTATACTTGCTGTGTCATGCGTGGTTCTTGCTGCACTATCCATATGAGTTCGTTTAGTTCTGTGCATTCTCTTGTGCTGCAGTGTTATTACTGCTTGAATCTTGTTTACTTGATGACGTTTGGTTTGTTGAAGTTGTGCACTTGTGACTTCACTTCAGTTTTTTTTTGTATATGTACACAAGTGTTCACTTGTTACATTGAGCCTGCTTTTGAGCTGTAGTTGCTTTTCTTGACTTCGTGTTGCACTGCTACACGATGCTTGTTGTGTCTGGACTTGTTTGCTTTTGACCCATGTTTTGGGTACTATAATTGTTATTTGCAATTCCCAATTTCAATTAGTGCAACTGATCCATTTCCCTAGGTTGAGTCTTGTGGTCTTTTGTTGCATTGAGTTGCACTGCATCGAGTTCATGATGTGTTATTCACTTGAACTCGGTTCCATTTGTCTGGTTCAGTCTCATACCGCTTGTTGTTCTTTTCTCTGTTCAAGTTGTGGCCATTTCACTTGTGCAATATAAGATCTGGTTCATGTGAGTCATATGTATTGATCTCCTGAGTAGTTTTGTTGATATTGAATTATAGTTCATGTTTGAACCTTCCAGTCAGGCCTTGTTGCTTCATATGTATGCCCTGTCCACTGTAGTTTCATTGTGGGACTGTTCATTGCTTTGAGTTGTAGTACTGATTTGAACTCCTGCAGTGTTATACTTGAGCTTCACTGTGTCTTTGAGTCTGCCTTGTTGAAGTTGTTTGTTGCAGTATCTTGTGGTTGCTATGCCTCTTACACAAATGCATCACTTGATACATAAATTTTGTCTTGCATTTGTGTACTGTGTCTTTGATTGTTCTGCACTTTGCATATGAACTTGGTCTCTGGACTTTTGTTGGCACTAGCTATTGTCTTTGTGGTCACTTATGCAGTTTGGTCTTGCCGTTAGTCGAGCTTGCATACTTCATGCTTGTTGTTGTATACCTGTCTCGCTGTAGTTGTACCACTGTTGTCTCCTTCCCTTGACATTGCAGAACTTGAATGGTTGCATTGAGTTGAGTCATGACAGCAGTGACTTGACCTTTGCATTTTGTTATTTTTTTCGAATTCACTTGAGTTGAATCCAACTTGTAGCTTGGGTTTGACCTTGTGTTCGTTTGTGAATTTTCATTGTGTACATATCACGGTAGTGGCAAGGCAGTGCACGCAAGCGTGAACTGCAGCCACACGGTATTCATTGGGTACATCGTCACTGTAGTGGCAAGGCAGTGCACGCAAGCGTGAACTGCAGCCACACGGTATGGCTTTTATGATATTCTATCTTGTTTTGATTATTTGATCTTTTGCATATTCCATATGCTGTAGTGGCGAGGCAGCGCACGCGTGCGTGTACTGCAGCCCTACTCGAATTAATATTTTAATGGGGATTTCATTGTTTTGAACTGTTTTGTTTATTCAAATTCAATATTCTGATTTGGTTTAATTTGCTAATTTGTTGTTTAACACTGTTACGTGTTATATTTATCGTTATCCGATTTCTTTATTTAAGGATCGGATAAACGAGATTTATTGTGACTGTCGTCTATTCATTATTTAATTATTATTGCTTTTGTGCACTAATAACTGAGTTTGAATTAGACTGACCCTTGTATTCTTTTCTTTTGAATGTAATACTCGGGTCAGACCGAGTATTTACAGGTTGTTGATATCTTACTTTGGGTTGCTGCTTGAGCTATGAAGTCACTTCATATCTTTTGGAGTAGTCGTAGTCATTGATAGTAGTCGGTTTATTTGTATAGGAAGATATGTATTCATGTTTATTATATACGATAATGTACTTGTATATGTAACTTCCAGAGTCGACAGTTGTAGTTGTATCATATGTATTGTATCACATGTATTGTAACTGACATCTGTTATTGTATATATATGAGACATTTTGGCTTTATCTGTGTTCCGCATTTATATTATCTGTGTTATTATTATATCTGTTGTCCTAAACTATTATGAACCATCGTAGTTCATTTTATACTGGAATTGGATATGTTGATGGGAGTAAATAAATAAGAGATGAAAAAAATTAAAAATATGTACCACTCCTATCGAGATAACCAATACTAGTGTAAGGCCTAACTACGGATGGCCGCTCCTATCCAGCCTTATTCTTCATAATAACAGACAGTATTTCTTTTCATACCCTTTGTTATTATGAGCATAGAGGTGGGGCGTCACATAAAAGGTATGATTTTTATAACTTTATTTTGGGTTAAGGTGAATTAAATGAGTATTTCAAGTATAAATAAATTGAAGGAAATATTGAATTACTTGTAATTTGGGATTTATTTAAATGATAATGGATTTATTGAGTAAAATATTTCAAAACTAAATAATAGAAAATTGAATTTGATATATACGCACACATATATATGAAATTACAAAACTTAGTTTTTGAATTGTTAAATACTTAAAGTTTAAAATAAATTGAATTTGGAATGGTTATTCTGTGGATCAAATCTGTTTTGAAATCGATATAATTTGGAATAGTTTACTTGGAAACTAAATTGAATTGAAATTTATGATTTGGGATTTGGTTAAATTTATAATTTAGAAATTCGAGTTGTTTCGGAATTGATTTGCGAAATTAAAGAAACTGTTTTATTATATAAAGTATTTTAAATATTTAAACCATTTGAGTGGTGGAAGTTACGTTTCAAAGTTATGAGTTTCAATGTATTATAAATTTGAAAGTATTATATTTCAAGTGTTTTGATTTCGAAATTTTATAGCTTTGGAAGTGTTATGATTTTAGAAAAGGATATATTTGGAATGAAAATGGTTTCATATTGATTTGGTTTTGAAAAAGGCAATGATATTTGGTTTTAAAGTACAAACTATTTTGAAAATGACCGCGGTGTTATAATAACGTTTGGTTGTTAAAGGGACAGGGACCGGAAGTTGTCATACTCTCTGCCAACTTCGAAAACCACTTTAACAACCGTGTACGCGGTGCAGATTCCAGAATAAGTAGGATGGTGGTGACGTTCTATTGAGGTATATACGTGGATGTGACTCCTGTGAGTTGGCATAAGGTGGATAAAACAGGAGCTATTCTCGGGCCAATGAGTTAGCTATTCTGATCGGACACGCTCCTTCGCTATTATATTCGGACTTTGAGATTGATTTGGTGGCTACTTTTGATTTTTTTGATTTGGGGGTGTGGCTCGAGGTGGGCGGTAGCTACGCACAACGCGTTACCACCGGCCCGGATGGCAATTGGTATATCTACCCTGGCATTGCCTTGTTGTGCCGTGTCACCTGCCCTATCGCATCTTGTATGAGTTTAGATTTCTCCCATTGCCCGTGGAGTATTTAGGGTAGTCTTCTGATCTAGAGATGCGTTGATACTGGATGGACTACGAGGACTATTACATGTTAAGGTGGAAAATGTAAAGCCTTAACGCTATTTAAAAGTAAGTTTATTTTACTATAGACATTATTATAATAGAAAAATATTACTACATAGTAAATAGTTTAATGGATCCTTAGGAGATGTAAATCTCGAACATCCCTTAAGTTACTACACTCACGTTAGACACTGGATAGGAGATGTCAAAACCCGTAAACATCTCTGACGCCATTCCACTCATAGTATTTACCGTTGATTTAACTTACATAAGATCTTTTAGTTCTGACTCGAGTGTTTTGTCTTTTCAATATGCTTGGGTCAGCCTGAGCATTTCAGTGTTTGAAACCTTACTTCTGGAGGACGAAGACGATGATTATATTACTATTATTTACTGTATTGTTCCACTACATCACATTATTCCGCTGCATTGTTATTTATTATTCTTTGGTATGTGTAACTCTGATCCTGTGTTGTATAAGTATAATCAAATGTTTGTAAAACAACTTCAAGAACTGTTATTTGATTATTATATTTTGTCATTCCGCTGTGAGATTCTGTTTGTTTCCTTTCTTTCTTCCTTTTTCTTATTCACCCCAATAACAATTTGCCCTTTTATATGCTTTGAGTCTGACTTGTGTAGTTTATCGTCGATTTAAAACGTACAAAAAGGCGCTATGTTACATCTTAGAATTGAAAGTTCTCATCACTCTTAAACGGTTCAGAGTTTAACATGCACAAAACATTATGAATCAACCTCCATCTTTCAATTAGATTCCCACACGCTTAATACCTCATTGTTAAAAGAATTACTCTCTATTCTACTATTTGAAGCCACCACTTGATAATTGTTGATAATTGACGTCAATAGCTATTCTCTTATTAATCTCTAATTTATCTTGATTCACATCGTCAAAGATGCAAGAGTTCCTTTCTTGTTATATATAATAAATAGAAGTTATAGTACCGCATCTACCTAAATCTTAAATCTAATCTTTAAGGTTAAAATTAATACTAATTATTTCATTTCATCCATCATGTCTAGAGAGCTATGGAGAGGAAGTATGAGTTTAAGGCATATAGAAACTTAGATGAAAGCATTGAAATTACATTTAAAAAAGAGACGATTTATGCTTTCATTATCTATCTCACAAAGGACACATTTAGGAACGATATAATTGTCCCTTAATAATAATTTGTCCTTGGTGTTGAGTCAGCCCATAAAAGCTTAATGGGCGCAAAAAGCCATTTTTCGACTATTAGTATTACATCACACAACATCAGCCCGGGATTGGATATTGTAACGACCCTTATTTTTAACCATTTAAATTATAAAATTTAATATGATTATCGAATAAAAAAGGTTAGTAAATAAAAATGTAATGAATTATTTATGTAATTTATTTGGATATGAACTTTAATACAAATGTTGAAATAACCAAATTCGAAGATTTGTAAAAAGGATAAGCGAAATCAAAGCACGAGCAGGTAGAAGGATAACCGTGTGAGGAGGAAGTCGCGTTCAGCCTGTAGAAGAAGCGTGTGAGAGGGGTAATTAATTTTAATTATTTTTATTTTATTTAATCAAAAATTTAATTATATTGCTAATATTAATAAATTTGTAACTCTTGCATATGAGGTCCGTTTCGGACAAAACGAATGGCATTGGGTTCGTATTGACATCGTCTACGTCAGGAAGCTGGTTCAGTATTTATTTGAAGCTAAAATATTTTGAGTTTCAAATAAAAGGTGAGTGTTTTATACGCTCACAATTGACTAATCTAATTTTATGTTAGTTAAATTTATATCGTGAAGTGATTTAAATTTATTGACCGTTGTTTGGTAAATTTTGACTGGCATATAAACTGATATAAATTAAAATGAGAGGAATTTGAATTGACGGTTCAATTTCGAAATGGAAATTAAATTTCTAGTTAAATTCTCGATTATTGATAACTAGTAAATGGTTATGATATTTTGACTGATTTGGATGTTGATTGCGATGGATGCTACTGATTCATATTTTGGATGATTTGGATATTTATTTATTTTGATATATCTTATTATCATACTATATACTATTTACAGTACATAAAACCGTAAATCGGATTATTTTGAATAAATTAGTAAATAGGTTGAAATGATATATACCTATGAAATTTATTGGATTGAAATGATATATATATATCCATCCCTGAATTAAATTGAAATAACTGATACACTTGGTCATAGGATAGAAAATTACAGACAGACACCAGATTGGTTAAATTAAATGGTTTTAGATTTTTTATTTGAAATAATTTAAATGATTTTGATTTAAAAAAATAAAAAAATTGAATTTATGGAAATCGAATTATTTTGAAATTATGCTCAAATGTTGGAATCAGTATTTGTTAAAGAATTGTTTAAAAATGAAATTTGAGATTTTGATTTTATAATTGAAATATGATTTGATTTTCGAAAATTGATTTGTTTTAAAAAGATATGAAATTTCATTGGAACTTTGAATTATTGCTAAGTAAAAGTAATATAATTAGATATATAGATTTGGACCCAAGAATGGAATTTATTTTAAGTTTTGAATCTAAATTCGAATATTGAAGTTCAATTTAAATTCAGTAATTTAAATTGATATTCTAAAATCGAACTCGAATTTATATAAATCGAAATAGTTGGAATTCGGAATTAAGCGAAACTAATCCAAATTTGAATAGGTTTGGAATTAATTAGAATTGAAATAGAAATTAAATTAATTTGGAATCAGAATCGAAATTGATTTGAACATAAATTGGAATTGAAGTTAATTCAAATTGAAATCAAAATTGAATCAATTTAAATGGAAATGGAAATTAAATTGAGAAGATTTGGAAATGAATCAGTTTGACCTTGAAACTATTTTCAAACAAATTATTTTAATGTAAACTGTTTAAGACCTATCTTTTAAATATCCAAATTATTTCGATCTCCAACCTATTTTATTTTATAAACCATTCTAATACTCAAACTATTTTACATTTAACTATTTTAACTTTTTAAATTATTTTAAACTATTTAAACTATTTTCAAAAAATTCAAACTGGTCAAGGGTGGAATGTTTATATTTAAATATTGGATTTAAATGCGGATTGGGTTAAAATGAAGTTATAACTTAAATAGAAATCCAAAACGATTTGAAAGTGAAATCGAGATATTGGAGTGACATGAAAGTTTCAAGTGAAAATGACGTATCGAACTGAATATGATTTTTGAAGTAAATATGATATTTTGGAATGAATTTCATTTTGAGGCGAATATGATATTTTGATATCAAGTAGAGATTGTATTCAAAATATAAAAGTACGAACCGGTGTGTAAAACGACATTTGGTTGTTAAAGAGACCGGGGTCTCTTATTGGCATACTCTCTATTAATATTGGAACCACTTATCAACTATGTACCCGGAGGAGACTCCAGAACGAAGTGGTTGGATTTGGCGTCGTTTGCTGGATTTGAAGAAAGAGAATGATGATGGATTGGCCTGGCATTTGTGTCAACTTGAAATGACTAAAACGGAATCTGTAACTGCCAATGAGGTTAGCTACCTCTAACGTACACACTTCTTCGTATTGCTTTCATGACATTGATATTGATTAGTGTGCACCCTCGGATTTTGGGAGTGATGGATGCGGTGGGCCCTTAGGGGCTACCACCAAGCGGGATGGGCAAACTGGTAGTATCCTACCTTAGGCATTGCCTCATGTACCATGTCATACTTTTATCCTTATACGAGACCCCTACGATTTTGGTTTAGTGTTGTCGTATCATGGCACAATACTGACTGCCGACATGCTGCTAGTTGAGTCAAATGCAAACTGTAAGCTAATGCTTAAAAACACGTTAAGAGGGATTAATGTAAAGCCTTAATATAAGAAAAAAAAATTAATTTTACTGAATAGACAGTATACATTGCGCGTACTCTACTACATATAAATATTTTGACAGGTCCTTAAGAGATAGAAATTCCCATAAATCTCTTGAGTTATTGCACGCACGTTATACACTTGATAGGAGATGTGAAACCCCGTAAATATCTCTAATGCCACGACACTCATGTTATATGCGATATCGATTTGACTCACATAAGAATATTTTAGTCCTGACTCGAGTTTTTTGTCTTTTCATTACGCTCGGGTCGGCCTTGAGTATTTCAGCGTTGAAGATCATTTTTGTCAGGATAAAGATGAAGATTTGGTATATTATTACTATTATTATTCCCCGCATTATGTTATTCTGCTACATTTTTTATTTATCCCTGATGTATATATAATTCTGATAAATATTGTATAAATTATAATCAAATGTATAATATAAACAGCTTCATGAATTGTTTATTTGATTATCATATGTTGTCATTCCGCTGTGAGATTCTGTGTTTGTTTCCTTCTACTTTTCTTATTTTTCTTAAATTAACCTCATCGACAATTTATGTTACGGATTATTTAAGTTGGACATATGTGGATTATTGTCGATTTAAACCTTCTGAAATGTGGGGCGTCATAGTTGGTATCAGAGCTTTGGTTTGGCGATAACCTTAGCTTTCTGGGGCTTAACTCATTGGAGATAAGGTAGTAATACCCTAGAACGAGTCTGTTTGAGTGTGCATATATGAGAGAGCATACTTGTTAGTGTTATAAAATATTTTATATTGTGTTTATTTGTCCATTGAGTTGTTTATGAATTCTGGTCGATGTGTGGGACGTCATGCTATAAATAGGAGTTTCTAAACACTTAACCGAGACAAGTCGACATAATATTGTTTTAATATAGGGTAAATGAAATAATTTTACCTAAATTATATTATATTATATATATATATATATATATGAATGTTAATTATTATTGAATGTTGTTGTTAGGAGATGATAATATTTAGTTATCATCGATTATTGGATGAATTAAAATAATGTGAATACTTTATTAATTTTATTTTACGAAGCATTCGATAATTAAATTGAATTGAAATCAATTAAAATAAGAATTGTTTAAAATAGCAAAGTTGTAAATTAATGAAATGTTAGGTAATGGGGTAATAAACTGTATAAGCTATTATAAATAAAAGGATGTAAAAATTAAGGATTTCAGAATTTAAATTCCTTTGTTTTCAAAATTGTTTTCAAACCCTTCAAAATGAATAATAATATTATTTGAAAATGTTTTGACTAGAAATATTTTTGGAAAGTATTTTTGAAAAAAAAAGCATTGAACTTGTTTTGGTCGCTGGAAAATAATTCTGGGGATTCGGTAACATATATGAGTCTAATGGAACCAAATAACATGTATTGTGAATTCAAACCACAAATGCGAGCACGAATACACAACAAACCAGTATATGCGATCAAAACAATTATAACAGTTATTTACAACCAAACAAATCATCCAACCAAATGATATTCATCTAATTTATTCAAACTATCACAATCTTCATTCAATGTTAATACTTAATTTATACCCTTCATTTCCATTAACATTCAATTCGTTCATTTTATATTTATTCATATTTGTTTATTTACATGGAATCGACTTATATTAAATTTCATTCGTTTCCAATTGATTTACATTTATTTCACTTGTTATGTCAACATCTTCTATTTACATTTGATTTTATTTCAATTTTTTTATATTCCATTTTACTTACTTTAGCTTTAGTTACATTTACTTTATTCAGACTTAACTTATTCGATTTCAATTATTTCACTTATTAACATTCATTTCATGTTGACTTCTAATTGATTTGTTTTCATTTTATTCACATCCCATTCATCCACGTTCACTTACTTCCAATTAGATTTAATCCATCCGTTTCAATTGGTTTTTCATTCATTTAAATTTTATTATGCTCACATTCACTTTCATTTATTTTAAATTGATTCACATTCATTTATTTACATTCATTGAAATCAAATTTCTCTTACATTCAATGACTAAAGTTATTACATTCAATTTAACTTTACAACTTAAGTTCATATTCATTTTGAATCAAATTCTATTTTATTTCACTCATTTTGTTAATTTATTCCCCTAACGGATTTTTTTTTCATTTCCATTTACTTATGCCATATTAAATTAGTTAACATTCAATTTATTAAATTTATTCCATTTGTATTTAATTTATTTATATCCAATTTAAATCAAATTCAATTACTTGCATTAAGTTTACTTATACTCGTTTATTCAATTTATTTATATCTAAGACCATTTGGCCACTGCCTTTGATTTCAATGAAACTAGTTTCATCGGATCTGTAATGGTGAATTATTATAGGATTTCAAGTTTTGTAGTGATCAGACTTGTCGTTTGGCCGCGCGAGCTTGAAACGCGTAGAATTTAATTTTAGAATTTAGTTTAAACAATTGATTTTGGAAATGCTATTTTCTGCATACAATTGAATTAGGCCTTGAGACTTGTTCCATTGTGTTTGAAATGTGGGTAAACATTAGAAACGCCAAGCGGCATGCTTGTTTGGAGTTCAAGAATTTCATGCGTTAGTAGCTAGATATTTTCGGATTATAATATATGTATTCTTTTCCAAAGTCAACACTCATACAACCCACGCCAACCTATCTGCCTATTCCCCGTACTTATTTTCCCCTTTTTTCTCTTGTCTTCCTTTTATAGATCAAAACAAAGGAAAAAATGCAAATCGGCTCAAGAAAAAAAATCAATCAACGCGAACGATTCGCGTTCGATTGGAGGAGGAAGCACGACAGTCGCGGCATGGAGGGAAGTCACGTTTAGGGATTTGGGTTCGTTTCGCGAGCGGCACGATAGCGGAGAGGGAGGTGGCCTATGGCGTTCATCAATTTAGGGTTTGGGTGTAACGACACGTAATTTTCGATAATTAAAAATAGTTAATTCAATATGGTTTGGTGGTTTAAAGTTGGAAGGAATAGAAATTTATGATTTAATAATAAGAATATAAGTAGAATGAAATGTAATAGTATTGATTTAAGGTAATTGTAATTGCTTTAAATGCAATTCCAATTAATTAAAATGATTCAAAAATTATAATTGGTTATATATTGTAAATTTATTGTAATAATATGTGTATTAATTGATAATTGGATTAAAAGAGTAATTGATAATTTAAATTTTGTATTAGTTAATGGAATAGTAAGTAATAAATTGTAATTGAATAAAATTAGTGTCGTGTAAATAACTATAACATTTATGTGTAGATAACAAACATACAAATGTGATTAAATGTAAAAAAGGTGACAATTGTTATTTGTTACCAATTGATTTAATCAATTATAATTAAATGAAATTACATGTTACGTTAATGTGAGTGAAGACGATAACGGTAAAAGGTGAATGCAATAAAATATACAGAAATGTCAATTAATGTCATAAGGCAATAATCGATTTAATAAAAAGACTGAAAAGCAAAATAAGTTAATTTATTGGGATTTAAAATTTTATTTAATATGAAAATCGACAAAAGTTCAATGTAATTGGAATATTACAATGAATACGGTAAAAGATGATAATTAGAAAATATTAATGCAATAAGATGCAACCCAATGTTAATTTTATCCATAGTTTGACAATTGATTGAGTAAAAAGATTGAAATCGAATTATATCAATTTATTCCAATTAAATATATACTTAATTGGATTTTATTACAGTTAAAATAGAACACTTCAACTAATGTAATATTTAACACTGAATTAATATGTAATTTTTTTTAAATTATTGTAAATGTCTAAGTAATCAAAAATGATGAAAATTATTAGTCTATAATACTGAATTAAAAAGCGATTTAATTAATTTAATATTAATTTATTTAAATAACATGAAAACAGCCATTTTGGCCACTGTCTCGGATTTCGACGAAACCAGTTTCATCGGATCCATAACAGTGAATTATTATAGGATTTCAAGTTTCGTAGCGATCGGACTTTGTCATTTGATCATACGAACTCGAAACGCCTAGAAATCAATTTAATCAACTTAATTTAAATCAATTTGAAATAAGATGATTTTTAAGCTAACTTTTTTATATGATGGAATTAGGACTTGAAACATGTTCCATTGAGTTTAGAATTATAAAAAAAATCTATTTTGATATATGGGCTTACCTGTTTTCGTTCCGAAAGCGGAGTGGGCTTTTCGGGTCATATTTGTCATTTCAAATCTATTCGGATGTGTATTTATTTCTTATCGGGTTTCGTTAGTATATATCATTCGTTTCTAACCCTAGCAGTCATTTTCTTATTCCTATTCTACATCAAATTCTGTCTGCTCTTTTCTCCAGTGGCAGAAACAAATTCAAATCTCAAAACCCTAAATACAGTTTCAAATTCAATTTCAAAATCAAACTCCTCAAAAGCCTATCATATTATATATCAATTCGAAGCTCTCGATGAGCAAAATTTACTGGTGTGATTTTTTTTCCAATCGGATTTACCGTTTGTCTAGAATTGAAGTCGAACCTCAGCCATTCATATTGGGGTTTTGACGATCCAACGGTGGATCGTCGACCATTTGTCGATCGAGAGGTGGCGCTGGAAAGGTGGTGTCGTACAGGCCACAGATCTGAAGTTCATTCATCTCAGAGGTGACTAGAGTGGGCCAGAAATGTGCATTAGGGCACGACGGTAGCCATGCTCTCGCGATGGCCAGAGGCAATTGAGAGGTGCAGCGTTTTGGGTGATGGGTCGGCTGGAGATGGCCGTCGCGATGGTGGGCATGGATCAGGGCGAAAGTCACCGGCGGCGGCGGCAGCGTGTTGGTGGAGGCGGCTACTATAACCTTTGGTTCGAACGAATCGCATTTCGTGAGTAGGGTTTCATGCAGAAGGGCTGACGAGTAAGCTTCATATATATATATATATATATATATATATATATATATATATATATATATCGTATTAGTTATAATCTGAATCACTTTCATATATGAGGTCCAATTCATGCGCGGTTTTCATTGGGATCGTATCGAAATTCTGGATATTTTAACGCTGGTTTGGACGAATTCTGAGACTGTTGAATGTTGAGCCCTATTTTGGACTTCTATTTGATTTGAAATCAAAGGTGAGTGTTTTAACCTACTCACAATTACTAAACTATCTTATGTTAATTAAATTAAATTTATGATGTGATTAGAAATTAATTGATTGATGTTGGTATGTTTAAATTGTCATTCTAGTTAAATTTGATTTTTATTGTGTTTAATCGTTGTTTAATTTAATTGTAACGACCTGCCTTTTTGGATGTTTTAAGCAGGCACACATGTCAGACTCAAACCATTCAAAAGGGAAGATTGTTATGGGATAAATAAGAAAAGAGAAAGAAATAAAACAAATACCGAATCTCACGGTAGAACGACAAAATATAATAATCAAATAACAGTTCATGAAGCTGTTTTATAAATACATTTGATTATTCTTTTACAATACAAAAATCGGAGTTACATAAAATAGAAGTAAATAAATAAATAAATGCAATGGAACAACATGATGTAGTGGAATAATTATAACAAATAATAATAGTACAAAATATTCATCTTTTCCTCCAGAAATAAGGTCTTCAATCCTGAAATGCTCAGTCTGACTCAAGCGAATTGAAAAGACAAAACACTCAAGTCAGAGCTAAAAGATCTTATGTAAGCTAAATCATTGGTAAATATGAGTGTGACAGCATCAGAGATGTTTAGGGGTTTTGACATCTCTTATTCAGTATCTAACGTGAGTGCAATAACTTTAGAGATGTTCGAGATTCTCATCTCCTAAGGATCCGTTAAACTATCTACTATGTAGTACAATACACTATTATAATATGTCTACACTAAAGTAAAAGTACTAAAACAGCATTAAGGAGTTACCCATATCCCCCTTAACATATTTTATATATTCCCATAGTCTACCACAACTCCTCCATAAACTTGAGCCTATCAGAGGGCACTACATAGGTATGGTGCAAAACAAACTCGTAGAAGGCGCTCTAGGGAATATGAACATGGCACTCGAGGCAATGCCAGGGTAGATACACCAATTGCGGATCCGGACTGGTGGTAACGCATAGCAGCTACTATCGCCCACCTCAGACACACTTCCAAATCAAATCAAGGGTGACCGCTAAATCAATCACAAATTCATAGAATGGAATCGAAGAAATGTGCCGGATCAGAAGTGCGACCTCACTCAGCCCGGCATGGCTCCTATTTTAGTCACATCTCAGATGACTCACGGGAGTCAGGGTCACGTCATACCTTACACAAAAATCGTTCGCCAAACCATCCTACTTCATTTCTGGAATCTCCAGCACGTGCATAGTTGTTGAAGTGGTTTTCGGTATTGGTAGAGAGTATGACAATATCCGATCCCAGTCTCTTAAACAACCAAACGTTTACTTCACACTGGACGGTTCTTTTACATTTCAAAAGTCAATTCATACTTAATATCAAAATATCATATTCGATTCCAAACTATATCACTTCCGAAATCATATTCACTTTCAAAACCATATACACTTCAAAAATCATACTCGCCTTTGAAGTTGTTAATAAGATAGGCTAATTTAATTCTCATTTCAAAACTATTACATTTACTCAAATATGTCATTTTTCCAAAAGGTATCAATTCCAAATTCCAAATTAGGTTGTATCATCATCAAGGATTTAAATATGAACACTTCAACTTTATACAGTCTGAAATTTTAGAAAATAGTTTAGATAATCATAAGTAGTTTTAATAGTTTAAATAAATAAAAATAGTTTTAATAGTAATAATAGTTTAAATAGTTTTATATTTGATTTATTTAGATTTAAAATGATTTAAATAGATTTAAAATAGATTAAATAGATTCTATTAGGTCTAAAAGGTTTTTAGATAGATTAATTTTAGATTAAATTGATTTAAATTAAAATCAAGTATATTTTTAAATAGATTAAATAAATTTAAAATAGATTTAACAGATTTAAATTATATAAATAGATTTAAAATATATTAAATAAATCTAATTAGATTAAAATAGGTAAAAATAGGTTAAATTGGGTTCAATAATGTTATAATAGATTAAAAATAGTTTTAAATTGATTAAAATAGTTTAAATTAATTTAAGATAGATTTAAAAGTTATATCCAAACAATTCCAATACTCAATTTCGATGAATTCATTTATATTTCAACACTTCTACTTTGAAATTCCAATTTAAATCCTTTGAATAATTCATTAAATCAATTTCAATTTTAGCATTAATGCTTGGATTATCTAAACTAATTCAGTTTATATAATGCAATTTCTATTTCAAAATATCAGTTAGCTGAATTCAAAATTTAAAGATTCAAAATTTAAAGATTCAAAAATCACTTAATTTAACCAATCTGGTGTCTGTAAATAATTTTCTACCCTAGGGTCAAGTAACACGGATATTTATCATTTCAATCCACAGTTTAAAATTTTATGGTTATTTATCATTTCGAACCGCAATCCTAAATTTAAATAAAATCCATAAAATCGCTCGAGTCTATCATTTCAACTCATAACGATTTTTTCCAAATCTATAGATCGTTCGGCTATGTATCATTTCAACCCATAGGGAACTTGCAGAGTGACAACAGTATATAAATCGAACATAACATCCAATCATCCAATATCAACAACCAAACATCCATCACAATCATTATCCAATTCGACTAATAAATTTCAACAAATAATAGGTTATCATTTACAGGTAATCAACTGGCAATTTAAATTCAATAATAAATTAAATGACAAATTAATTCAAAATAAATTCAAATCAACTGGAGTGACAATTTAAATACACCAAATAGCAACAAATAAATTTTAATCGCATCATAAATTAATTTAACTAACATAAGAAATTTTTAGGAGTTGTGAGTGGGTTAAAACACTCACCTTTGAATTTCAATCGAATTGAAATTCAAATAAAGGCTCAAAATTCAACAGTCTTAGAAAAATGTCAAAACGTCCGAAATTTTGATACGATCCAGTGGAACAAACAGCGTACGAATCGGACCTCGTATGTAAAAGTTATCAATATAAGAAGTTATATGATATAAATTACAAATTAAATAGAATAAATAATTAAACGTTACATGTCATCATCGTTGTAGCAGGAACCCTAGTACGAGTCATTCACGACCATAGACACAAACGGCAGCCACCTTCTATTCTTGAAACCGTCGTCGCCATTATGCCCTACCATGCCTATCCAACTACGCCGCTAGAAGCCTCGCCTCGAGCCGTCCATCACCTAATAATTTCACCCCATCCGGTCATGCCCCGCGATGTCGCCGCCGTCGACAATATGAGCAGTTCGTGGCAAAACCTGGCACCATCTTGCTCAATGAACCATACAGATCAACAAGCCTTGACACCCTCTCCCATATGGCACTCTTCGATCATCGCCGGGATGACGATCCACCGTCCAATCCACCGACCACATATGAACGGCCAAGAATGTTTCAGGCAATTCTGGCCAAACTGTAATCCAAATTGATAAAAAAAAATCATAGATTTGGTTTGTGGTCATCGAGAGCTTTAAAATGATGTATAATTTGATATATTTTGAGGAGTTTAAATTTTGGAATTGAATTTGAAATTTGAAGTAGCAATTTGGGATTTAGGGTTTTGTTTGTCTGACATTGGAAAGAGAAGATGAGAAAGAAATAAACGTACAAACAAAAGGAAAATAAAATGATTGCTAGGGTTTATAACGGCTATTTACAGGCAAAGCTGAAAACAGAAAGAATGGACCAGATTGATTTACATGTTGAACGATAAATGACCCGAAAAGCCCGTTCTATCACCGAAACGAAAATGGGTCATCCCATATATCAAAATAGATGTTTTCATTATTTTTAAACTCAATGGAACAGGTTTCAAGTCCTAGTTCCATCGTATGAAGAAGTTATGTTAAAATCAGCTTATTTCAAATTGATTTAATTGATTTCAATTAAATTGATTTCTTGGCGTTTCGAAACCGTACGATCAAACGACAAGTTCGATCGCTACGAAACTTGAAACCTTACAATAATTCACCATTACGGATCCGATGGAACTAGTTTTTCCGAAATCGAAGATAGTGGCCAAAATGGCTATTTTCCATTAATTAAATAAATTAATATTAAATTAATTAATTCACTTTTTAATTCATTGTTTATTAACTAATAAATTTCATCATTTTGCTTACATAGGCATTTATAATAATTTAAAGCAAGTGTTAATTATTTTTCAAAATGCAATGTTCAGCTTCAACTGCAACTAATCCAACTAATTATAATTTAGTTCCAATAAATTGATTTAATTTGATTTCAATCTTTATATTTAATTAATTATTACTCTAATAACATAGTCAACGTTTATTTATCTTTCATTACATTACTATTCTCCAATTTCCATCTTTATTTGTATTAACTACTGTATTTCCATTATATTGAATTTTTGTCAATTTCACACATTAATTATAATTTAAAATTCCAATTAATTTATTAATCTTGGTTTCATTCTTTTATTAAATCAATTATTACCTTATGAATAAAATTAGCATTTCTATTCATTTTATTATATTCACACTTTTTCAGTTATTGTATTAACTCGCATTAATGTAACATTTATTTACATTTATTTGTAATTGATTTTTAATTTAAATTGGTAACAAATAACAATTTGTCATCATTTCTACATTTAATAACATTTGTAAGTTTATCATCCACAACAAGTATTACAATTACTACTACAACTCTAATTTTATTCTATTACAATTAGTTACATTGGTTACGTCTTATTGAACTAATATTATATAATTATCAAATTAAATCTATGTTGACTGCACTGATTAAGTGAATTAATTGAAGTTACTTTCTAAATCAAATTTAATGGCTAAATAAATATGTAGCATATAGTAATTGTCACCATTAAATTTATTTAATCACATTTTCATGTTTGTTATCTGCACATAAATGTTATAGTTATTTACACAACATTCATTTTTTTCCAATTTACAATTTATTACATACTATTTAATTAATACAATATTTAAATTATCAGTTGCTCTTTTAATCCAGTTATCAGTTAATACATTCATTATTACAAATAATTTACAATTTATAACCAATTATAACCTTTAAATTATTCCACTTAATCGGACTTTCATAAATTTGTTAAAAATTAACTTAAAGTAACATTATTATATTTCATTCTAGTTATTATTTCATTAATAAATCACAAATTTTTATTTCTCCAAATCTTAAATCACAAAATCTTATTAAATCAACTATTTTTAATCATCGAAAATTATGGGTCGTTACACTCTCTCCCACTCAAAACTTTTCGTCCCCAAAAAGGAAAACGGAGGGAAAAGAAGAAATTAAGAAATCAATGAATCTTATTCAAAATATTAAATTTATAAACAATTTATTTACATAATTAAATAATTTAAATAAAATATGTCAATTTATAACAATTAAATCCTTTTATATTCAAGTGGACCAGAATTTGAAAAACATTTCACAAAATTTTTCTATGTCCAAAATTTCGGTAGAGTCTCCTTTGTATGGAGAGGCCTGGGAGAAATAATAATATCAACAATAACAATGTATATATCATATTTTTCAAAATAAAATATCCTAAACCATGGGGAAAACAATAAAATATCGCTAGCAAACTGTAATCCGAGAACGTACCTATTTGTTAGGCAATTAACGCTTATTTTATGAAACCAAAAGCAGTAGCTATTACTTCCATACCTGTATTTCCCTTATATAATCCAAAAGTGTTAATAATTATGTAAAAGAGATATATTTAAGTTGTTTTAATAAATAATAAACAAAACGTCATAACATAGCAATAATCATTTGCAAATAAACAACTGTACAAACATTATTTCAACAAAGAGAGCAATCATTCATCCTTAGCAACCAAAATAAATGGTTTGTTCGGGTTCAGAACTTCTAATCATATAAAATGATAAATAAACTATAAATTAAATCATACACTCAACGGTCGTAGATAACTTATAAATTATTTATACATCCTACACAAAATAGAAGTATCATTTCCCAACCAATCCATAAATCAAGCAAACAAAGAATTTAACACATTTTAAGTTTTCTCAAATTATCCCTGTACATCGTTTATTGTTCATTTTTTCATACAATGATTTTCTGTAATTCACATTCATTACTTATAAAAAATTAATTTTTATTCGTTCATGTAAGGCTTATTTCATTAATTTACATTCTTTACTTACATAAGTTATACCCACCTTAACTATTTGGATCATATATGAATTCCTTATTGAAGTATTGTATACATTTTATTTCAGTTTACCTCACATTTACAATTTAGTTTGATTTCCCTTTTTTCAACATAAATTTTCTTTTCTCATTCATATAATGTTTATTTTTATAAATTTACATTCGTTATTACTTACAAAGTCCATTTCTCCTTTATTCATACAGTTCCATTTTCTTTCATCTTATTACTTTACATTCATAGGTTAATTAAGTTATTTTTATTTCAATTTTCAGATTTTACGTTATTAGGCAAGTTCCTTTACAATTCAATTCACCATTTACAGATTGCTTCTTTTCACATTCATCCTTCCATATTTAGTATTATTGAATATTAACTTTGTTTCTAAATCATTTCAAGGTTTCCTAAAGTTATATCATTCAGTTTATATAGTACTCATTTTAATTATAAATGGCTTCAATATTAATTCAAGTTTATAATTATTTACTTATAGTACTCACCCTTTCCATTAAATCTGATTATAAATAACTTACAATGTTAAATTAAGTTTATATCATTTTCTTACATTATTCAATTTATTACATTTAATTGTAGCATTTCAAACTATTTACTTCAGTTTATTACAGTTTTTAACATTAGATTCCTATTTATAGAAGAAATTTTATTGAACACTTTCATTTTTCCAAGTTTTACTTGTATAATATTCTATTACATATTCTTTTTAACATTTCAACTATTAATGATTTAGTAAGTTATATATATATTTTCAAGAATGCAATTGAATATTGCCGAAGTTCTCTTATTTATTTAGTTAACAAAATGTTCAATAGTTACCATTTCTGTAACAGCCCATATTTTTGTAAATATTTTTAATTCAATTTATATGAAACTTTAACTTTTAAAAAACATTTAAAGATTTGAATTTTGGAATTTTCCAATGTATTTTGGATTTTGTTTATAATTATTTTTCCAAATATAATAAAATAAAGATTTTCTTAGAATTTTTATATTTTGGTCAACTTTGGTCAAACTTTGACTTTCAGTTGAAATTTTTAAATTTGAATTTTTAATTTCCAACCTTTTTCTTTGAAGCTGAATTTGATTATGATATTCGTTCTATTTTTCATTTCATTAAATTCTATTTTATACTTTTTAAATCTGTTTAAATTTAGCGTTTTACATGTAAAAAAATTGTATTTCTACTTTCTATTTTTCTATATTTATTTTCTATTTATTTGAGTTGTTGAGCTTGTTTTGATTTGGGCTTGGCTAATGGGCTTAGGAAATTCCAAGAGACATGATTTTCTTTTCTTTAATATGAAGAGATGTCTTTTTCCTTGCCTTAGCCATACAAAACACCCCAACTTCTCATCTCCTTCTCATTTCATTTCCTGAAAAAACTTTTTACAGTAAGTTTCCTCCTTCATCGTTTTCATTTTTCCTTTATCTTTTATTTCTCAAGCCAAGCGCCCAGGCCGAGCCACTTTAGTATAGGGCCGAACCACTTGACCCACTTGACCTTTCATCTCCTTGTCTTTTTGCCTTCCCCTTGACCTTTTGCCTTGCCATCGCTTCACCTACCCCATAGCCGTGACCATTCCTTGCCATAGCCGAGCATAGCTTGTCTTAAACCAGCATGGCCGAGCCATGTATTTGATGAAGGCTAGTCTACTTGCAAAGTGGCCGAGCCCACTTGCATTGATTAAGTATTTACTTCATTTTGATTTATTTTTTTTGCACTGTTTTGATTTATAATCTTTTGTATAATATATATGCTTATGTATGTTTGGTATTTGTTGTTTACAAGACTTGGATCTTGGCTCTCCATCTACTCGAATCTAGTTGTGCTTTGTCGTGCTTTTTAGAGTTTGGTTGTGTGTCTTGAAATTGTCATCTCTAGCTTTAGAAGGTGAGTTATCACTCTCGACATTCGTACTTATATAATTGTAAAACAATAACATGTGAATTGTAATAGTGATATGCTATGTTGATATTAATTCATGCATGCCTGTGATATGATAATTTATGATGTTATAACCTGATGATATACTTGTTACATCACCTGATATGAAATGCTATGCTATCCTATTCATTTTATTTTCTGTTTCTCACACTGCAAGTTCCCTGTTAGTATAGAATCACTATGGGTTGAAATGATACATACCTGAACGGACTTTAGAATATGGAAAAATCGTTATGAGCTGAAATGATAGGGTCAAGCGATTTTTATTTGACTTGACTTGGGATTGTGGTTTTGAAATGATAGAACCCATAATTTTATAAATTACGGATTGAAATGATACATATCCATATCACTTGACCTAGGTTAGAAAATACTATACAGACCCATGGTTAATTTTTAATAATAGTTTTTGTAAAATTTATTAAGTGTTTTGAATCTTTAAATATATGAAATTTTAACTTAAATTTTGATTTAATGATTTTAAAATATAAGGATATATTGGTTTTCTAATAAGTTAAAATTTTATGAGTAAATAAATGGTTTAAAAATAGAATTCGAAGATTTTATCTACAATATATAACTCAATAATTTAATTTGATTTAATTTGGAATTTTAAATCTAACCTAGTAATAGTGATAGATTTTATTTATGAAATGGATATATTTTGTACACTAAAATAACTATGATTTAAATTGAAGATATTATGTTTAAAATGTTATGGTAGAATTTATAGCATTTCCAAAATGCTATGCTATTTAAGTTATGTTTTAAAATGCTATATTACTGGACGTTATGTTTAAAATGCTGTATTTCTAAAAAGATAACATTTTAAAATGCTATAACTAAGTATATATGGATTTGGAAATATTACCATTTTTGGAATGGATATTAGCATTTGGTTTTAAATGGTTTTGGAATAGATATATTTTATTTTGAATGTAAACCATTTGAAATAAATAACCATGGGCTATAATAACGTTTGGTTGTTAAAGAGACCGAGATCGGAAGTTGTCATATTCTCTGCCAACTTCGAAAACCACTTTAACAACTATGTACGCGGTGGAGATTCCAGAATGCAGTAGGATGGTAGCGACGTTCTATTAAGGTATACACATGGACCCGACTCCCGTGAGTGGGCATAAGGTGGTTAAAACAGGAGCGATTCTCGAGCAATGAGGTTACTTCTTTGATAGGACACACTTCTTCGTATACCATTCTATTACTTTGTGATTGATTTCGTGCGCACTTTTGATTTTTGGGAGCGTGGCTTGAGGTGGGCGGTAGCTGCGGCTATGCGTTACCACCATTCCGGATGCGTAATTGGTATATCTACCCTAGCATTACTTTGTTGTGCCGTGTCACCTACCCTAGCGTGCCTTATACAATTTTGTTTTGTACCATACCTATGGAGTGCCCTCTGACGACGCCCAGTACGGGGGAGATTACGGTGCTGTATAGAATATGGGAATATATAAAATATGCTAAGGGGGATATGGGTAACGCCTTAACGCTATTTTTAAAGTATATTGTACTTTACTTCATACGTTATTATAATAGCATATATTACTACATAGTAGACAGTTTAACGGATCCTTAAAGGATGGGCAATCCCAAGCATCCTTTGAGTCACTTGTGCATTTCTATTACAGTTCACTTGAGTTGGTTTACATTATATAAGTATGAATGTCCTGACTCGAGTGTTTGTGTTTATTTTTTTACGCTTGGGTCAGCCTAAGTATTTCAGCTTTGGATTCACCTTCTGGAGTTAGGATTTGCTGGAGATTATCTATCTATCTAGTTGACTATTTATTTCAATTCGATTATTTCTATTCAGCTCATGTATTAGTGGATATATGTATTGTGATTCCTATTGTATTTACTTTCGGACTCTAATATTTTTTACTTGTTTTGTGACTATGTTCGTCATAGCTTCATGAACTACTATGGTTATTTTATTTCCGTTGCGAGTTATTCTGATATTTCTATGTCTGTGATTGGTTTTATTTTTCCAAATTATATTACAATCTATTGTTTTGAATTATTCAAGTCCGATATGTATGGTCTTATTGTCGATTTGAATGGTCCAAAATAGTGGGTCGTTACATTTGCTATCAGAGCTTTGGTTTTAGGCAAACTTTAGACTGCAGAGCAAAAAACTCATTAGAGATAGGGTAGAAATATCCTAAAATGAGTGAAATCAATCTTGGAATCATTTCTTTGTGAGAGAACGTTGTTGTGACTTTTCTATTGATTAGGAAAGCACAAATTTTAATTAATTTTGCAAGCGCACAGGCATGTAGTATGCAGATCGAACACAGGGAATTGTGTTTTAAAATATTTGAAATCCCTATTTAAATCTTAGGCGTGTTAAAAAAATCGATGGTGGATCTTGAACAGGAAATAAAAACAATAATATACTCCGAATCGATTCCGAAACTAATCGAAATTGCAAACAAAATATAAAATTGTGAAATTCAGAATAGAAATTGAAATTGCGGAAAAGAAAATAACAGAGCAAACAATTGAAATATTTATTAACTAACTGAAAAGAGTGCAATAACTAAGAACAAGAATAAATAAACTGCTAACCTAATCAACAATCCTACGTATTCTGTTAGAAAATAAAATACTGCTGAATTTAAAATTAAACTTGAAGAAGAGTGATGGGGTAAGAGATGATTTTCCATCTGCATTGCTCTATCTATTTAAAGACTTCAGCCTCCACAAATAACCCTACTATTTAGGTCCATGTGCTTGATATTTGGAGAAAAATAAGGCCACCTAACTTTGAATTGGTCTTTGCTTTGTCATTTGATTAACAAGTGGCCTTGCTTTGAGAGATTTTAAGGCTAAACTTTGAAAGTGTATTTTCAATATTTGCATTTGAGTTCTTGCATGAATAGTACACATGTTGGTGACGTGAGATGCATTTCTTCATGAACGATATGTACTTTCTCTTCGAATTATTCGGCAATCAAAATGCTGCACTCTTTTTTTTTGCGTGTCATTTTAACCATTGGACGGCACAATCGATTAATTTCAACGTTGCACTTCGGAATCTATAATCTGCAAAACCACAACCAAATACCCGTATAATACGGCTTTATTAAAATAAAAATATATGAAACAAACGGTTTAAAATGCAGAAAATTACATTCATCAAATACCCCCACACTAGAACTTTATTCGCCCTCGAATAAGCAAGAAAATAAAACTAACTAAATCCTTTTTCGTAGGAAAGACGATTGCATTGAGCGTATGCAACAAGCCGTTAAACCTCTAGGTGTCCCTAGTAGGACAAGTGGTGTCTCGTGAGGGTTTTCAGCGGATACTACCCACAAAATCCAAATGCTGTATGTAATGATTCTAATGTACTACATGAATGCAAAATTTTAAACAAATGGAGACTCGATTTACTTCAGAATAATTGCAACAAAATAATGTATATCAGTTTTAGTCAACTTCTAGAAATTTTTCGTTCCTCACTAAACACAAATTTCAATATAACTCAAGTTTTCATACATTAGATTCTAGTTTGACCATTTGTTTCGGTCGATAACATAATGCAGCCATGAAATAAATTCTTCACCGTTAGTCACAGTTTTTTTCAAAATTGTATTTTCATTTCCATTTGTATAACAAGCCAAATCAACAAAGTCAAGAAGTGTTTCAGTTTCAAAGATTAGTCTCTCTTTACTAATTTTTTTACACCTAACTTTTGGACCATGGTATACCACCCATGCACTGCCTCACGGGCTTACGTGAGA
This sequence comes from Allium cepa, assembly GCA_030765085.1. NCBI lineage: Eukaryota > Viridiplantae > Streptophyta > Magnoliopsida > Asparagales > Amaryllidaceae > Allium > Allium cepa. Next base: position 445,618,768 of record CM060929.1, read on the forward strand.
GTTGGGACAGAGCTTGGCGGATTGTGCAAAACGACGCTGACTATGTCAGAAAAGGTCGGTAATCCTTAGGTGATTATTTATTTAATTATTTATACACCTAACTCAGAATGCTGAGGCCAGATATACCATCCATGCACTGCCTTGCGGGCTTACGTGAGAAGAGTATAGAGCGTGGCGAGTGCACACACTTTCATAAGTGTGCACACCTATTGACTCTAGGTGTTTATTATTATTATTATTATTATCATTTTTTTTGAAATTAACTAAAGAGAGTTATGCAAATCAACTTAGCACCACTTAACTTCAATGATTTGAAATGTCACCACATGTACTTTAAATCTGCCACTTTTTTTTTAAACAAAGACTACAGTTTAGAAAGGATTTCATAACCATCACCTACGAATCCCCCTATATACTAACCTTACTATTATCGCTTGTAATTAAACTTTTCATTATATTTTACATTTGAAATTAGTGATTCACAAAAAATTTCATCAACTGACTTCAACTGCTTACTTACTTTGTCTTGACTAATTAAAAATAAATTGAAGTCCTGAAAATAATGGGAAATGAGAAAAAAAGTTGAAAGGAAATTTGAAAACAAATAATGAGATGATTTTTTTTATATGATGCCACACTATGAAATATGAACAAACAGAATGAGATATGCGTCCCCCCACACTGGAATGAGACAGTGTCCCAACTGTCAAATGGAATGCAAATGCAAAACAGAAAAATAAAATAAAAATATATACAACCTGGTATGTACAAGATAGTGAGTGGCTTATGCCGAGTAGCTAGGTTGATGGAGATCCACGAACTCGTCGTCCTCGTGTTGTTCAAACTCTAGAAATGGCTTCAAGCGCTGTCCATTGACCTTTGAAATGGAACTATCTCTAGGATTTTCAATTTCAACTGCACCATAAGGGTATACTGTTTTCACAATATATGGACCTGTCCATCGAGATCTCAATTTGCACGGAAATAAATGAAGTCTGGATTTATATAAGAGAACTTTCTGACCTACTTCGAATGTCTTACGAAGTGTGGATTTATCATGATAGAATTTAGTTTTCTCTTTATAAATCTTTGCATTTTCATACGCTTCATTTCTTAGTTCTTCTAATTCTGACAATTGTAATTTACGATGCAATCCGGCTTTTTCTATGTAAAAGTTAACGTATTTGATTGCCCAAAGTGCACGGTGCTCGAGCTCAATAGGTAAATGGCATGCTTTTCCAAAGACCAATCGGTATGGTGACATTCCTAGATTGGTTTTATAAGCTGTGCGAAATGCCCAAAGGGCGTTTATCAATTTAGATGACCAATCTTTTCTGTTGGAGTTAACCTTCTTTTCAAGAATTTGTTTAATTTGTCTATTGGAAACCTCGACTTGACCGTTAGTCTGTGGATGATATGGAGTAGATAGTTATGAGTGATAGAGTATTTCTTAAGAAGAGATTCAAAAGCACGATTACAAAAATGAGAACCGTTATCACTTATAATGGCTCGAGGTGCGCCAAAACGGGAAAATATGTTTTCTTTCAAAAATTTGACAACAACTTTATTGTCATTCATTTTGGTGGGAATGTCCTCAACCCATTTAGACACGTAATCTGCTGCAAGTAGGATGTAGAGATTTCCAAAAGAATTAGGAAAAGGAGACAAGAAATCGATGCCACAAACGTCAAAAATTTCGATGACAAGGATTGGGTTTAGGGGCATCATGTTACGTTTGAAAATACGACCTGTTTGTTGACATCTAGCACATTTGGAGCAAAATTTGTGGGCATCACGAAAAAGAGAAGGCCGATAAAAACCGCACTGTAACACCTTGGCAGCAGTTTTTTTTGCTCCAAAATGTCCTCCACATGCTTGATTATGTGAAAAAGAGACGATGCTATGAAATTCATGTTCGGGGACACATCTACGTATGATTTGATCAGTGCAATATTTGAAGAGATAAGGATCGTCCCAGTAAAAGTTTCAAACATTGGAGAGAAATTTTTGTTTATCTTGTTTTGACCAATGGGAAGGTGTTTCATTTGTGACAAGATAATTTACGATGTCCGCATACCATAGTGCACTGGAGAGGGAAAGAATTTGTTCATCGGAAAAATGATCATCGATTTGAGAGTTATCGAAGTTTTCATGAACATTACGAGAAAGATGATTAGCTACGACATTTTCATAACCCTTTTTATCCCGTATTTCTAGGTCAAACTCTTGAAGAAGGAGGATCCAACAGATTAAGCGGGGTTTGGCATCCTTTTTCGTGAGTAAATACCGCAAGGCGGCATGGTCGATGTAAACTATGACTTTAGAACCTACGAGATATGATATAGACATATCGAGGGCAAAGATAACTGCTAAAAACTCTTTTTCTATGGTTTAGTAATTCAATTGAGCTTCGTTAAGAGTTTTGCTAGCATAATAGATGACTCAAGGAAGTTTATCGATTCGTTGACCTAAGATGGCTCCAATGGCATAATCAGAAGCATCACACATTAATTCGAAAGGCAAAGTCCAATTTGGAGGTTGAATGATAGGTGCAGTGGTCAAGATTGATTTGAGGGTTTCAAAAGACGTTTTACATTCATTGAAAAATTCAAATTTAACCTCTTTAGCCAGAAGATTCGAAAGAGGTTTTGAAATTTTTGAAATTTTTTTAATGAACCTCCTATAAAATCCCGCATGGCCAAGAAACGAGCGAATGTCATTTACGGACCTTGGAGGAGGAAGGCCAATAATAAGATCAACTTAAGATTTGTCAACTTCTAGGCCATTTTTAAAGACAACATGACCTAAGACTATTCCTCGCTTAACCATAAAATGACATTTTTCCCAATTAAGAACAAGAGATTTCTCCTTACATCGCTTTAAGACACTTTCTAAACGAAGGAGGCATTGATCAAAAGATGACCCATAAATTGAAAAATCGTCCATGAATATTTCTAAGAAATCCTCTACCATATCAGAAAATATACTCATCATACATCTCTGAAAGGTAGCGGAAGCATTACAAAGACCGAAGGGCATGCGATGATAAGCGAAAGTTTCGAAGGGAAATGTGAACGTCGTTTTGTGTTGGTCCTCTAGCGCAATGGGAATTTGATTATAGCCGGAGTTACCATCAAGAAAACAATAATATTCGTGATCGGCAAAGCGTTCGAGCATTTGATCAATGAAAGGGAAGGGGAAATGGTCTTTTCTTGTTGCTTCATTGAGTTTTCGATAGTCGATGCAAACGTGCCATTTTGTTTTGACCTTTGTCGGAACAAGTTCGTTATTCTCATTTGTGGTCACAGTGATTCCAGACTTCTTAGGTACAACTTGTACTGGACTTACCCAAGTACTGTCAGAGATAGGGTAGATAATGTTATTGTCTAAACATTTGATAGTTTCTTCCTTTACCACTTCTCTCATATTAGGGTTTAATCGTCTTTGAGCTTCGCGGGTTGGTTTAGCCTCGTCGACTAAATGTATTCGATGTTCGATGATTGATGGACTGATTCCCTTAATGTCAGCGATTACCCATCCTAATGCCTCTTTATTTTCCCTTAAAATTTTCAAAAGTTGTTCTTCTTGGTCCTTAAGAAGATCGGATGCCATGATTACATGGAAATTTTCAGAAGAATCTAAGTATGCGTACTTAAGATTGTTTGGAAGAGGTTTGAGATCTAATTTAGGGCGTTCTTCTTTTGAGGCTTCAGTAGACATCAACTGATTGAATTCTAGTGAATTATGAAAAGAGCAGAGCATATCATTTAATTCATAAACGTATTCATCTTCATGGAAGTTGGAATTAAAATGATCTAGCCACATGTTAAGAGACTTTGTAGTATCACTAAAACCATTTTCTACAATTGTTTGGATCATGCCAACTTCTTCTGTTTCAAGATCCCTTGGTTGTCTGTTAAGATTGAAGATATTTAGTTCAATGGTTAGGTGCCCAAAGGAAAGTCGGAGTTGACCATTCCTACAATGTATGATAGCATTTGATGTTGCTAAAAATGGACGACCTAATATCAAAGGAATCTGACCGTTAGAATTTGAGACAGGTGTAGTCTCTAGGACTATGAAATCGACTGGGAAATAGAATTGCTCGATTTGTATCAAAACATCTTCAACTGTGCCCAATGGTTTTTTGACAGATCGATTAGCTAGTTGAATTGTGATGTTTGTAGGTTTTAATTCCCCTAGTCCAAGTTGACGGTACACAGTATAAGGCAAAAGATTCACACTTGCTCTAAGATCGAGTAAGGCATGACTAATGTGAGTGTTACCTATTTTGCAACCGATTGTAGGACAACCGGGGTCCTTATACTTGATTGGGGAGGGGTTTGACAGAATAGAGCTAGTGTTTGTAGTTAGAAATGCAGTCATAGGAACGTTAGTGGCACATTTTTGAGTACATAGCTCTTTCAGACATTTGGCATATTGAGGAATTTGCTCGATGGTATCAAGAAGTGGAATATTGATTCGGACTTGTTTAAAGATTTCAAGAATTTGGTCAAAATTAGCGGGCTTCTTCTTTTTGTTGAGTCTATGGGGAAATGGAGCAATGGGTTTATAGACTCGTTCGGAAGTTTTTTCATTCGAAAAAGAAGGTGTTATATTAGAGGGTGAAGATAAAGGCACTGAAATGTTGGGGTTGCCAACATCAGAAAGCAAAGAGTGGTCGGGATTGCCGACCTTGGATGAAGAATTAGAGTTGTTTGGATTGACAACAGTGGGTGTTGACCGAGTTTCAGAATTTTGAACAAGGGAAGACTTAAGAAGGACGTTGGGGTTGCCGACATGGTTGTCCACCTTCTTTCCAGACCTTAATGTGGTGACAGCATTAACCGGATTTACATCTTCGTCCTCACAAAGATTTACTCCTCAAGAGTTATACTTTGGATTCACTTCGGTTTGACTAGGCAATTTACCTTTCTCATTGATTTTCATGACATCCTTTATCATTATCAACATTTGTTTATTTGATTTGGTGATTTGCTCAATTCTTGCATCTTGGTTAGTGATTTGTTCATTTTGTTTAGAGAGTTGTTTTTCCAATCGAGCAATTTCTTGTGAAAGCTGAGAAGGTTGGGTTGATGGATTGAAATTAAGATGCCTGTAGGGTTGATTCGAAGGTTTTGTTTGAGGAGTTGGTTGTGAATTTTGAGCATTAGATGTTGGGGCTCGATAATTCGGATTTGGTATCATCGGATACATATGCGATGGATTAGCCACATTGTTAGGATTTGACCATGAAAAATTTGGATGATGCTTCCAGTTAGGGTTATACGTGGATGAATAAGTACTGTTTTGAGCTATAGCATTGTTTTGGTCTTGTGTGTAGGAATGGGGTAGTCCTTCTCCTTCTTGAGGAGTTTGGGCATCTAGAGGAAGATGTGATGGGTCAATGGCATGTACTCCTCTGTTTGGAGTACGAATTGGAACATGAATTGTTTCCCATTGCATATCCTTTTTCGAGTACTCTTTTAAAAATTCCCAAGCTTCCTCGTCTGTTTTTTCCATGAATTCTCCTCCGCACATTGATTCGAGTTGGGATCTTGTTTGATAGTTAAGCCCTTCATAAACGATTTGGCACAAAACGTGTTTAGGGATTGCATGATGTGGGCAACTATATAACAATTGATTGAACCTTTCAAAATATTTTGAAAAAGTTTCTCCTTCATTCTGAGACAATTGGTTGATTTCAGTTCGAATTTTAAGAGTTTTGTGGAAAGGAAAAAACTTCTTTAAAAATATAGTAACGAAATCGTCCCAACTTTTAATTGAATTTTTAGGAAGAGAATTCAGCCATCTTTTCGCACTTTCTAGAGATGCAAATGGAATAAGCCTTAGCTTGATGGATTCATTAGAAAGTTGTTGCATTTTAGTTGTAGAAGCGTGTAATTCAAATTCACTAAGAAATTCACATGCATTTTCAGACCTAGTGAATTTTGGTACCCCTTGGATAAAAGAATGTTTTAGCTTAAAATTATTTCCTTCGACGAGTGGAAATGAAATAACCGAAGGTTGAACAGTCCGTGTTGGATAGCATCGGTCTCTAAGGGATAATGGTCGGTTCTCATGAAATTCACTATTTCCAACATGTGATTTAGGTGATAATTTTGGTGAATTGTGGTGTGAACTGTGTTGTGAACCGTGTTGTGAACCGTGATTGCTCATATTTGTTTGATTTGAAATTTCCGTCGATTTGTTTAACAAAATATTTTGGCTTTCTAAATGGTTAAAATTATTTCTTGTCCAAACACGCATAAACAAATCAAGGTGTAATAGCCAAAAGTAGAGTTATAACAGTTTTTAGTTGGGCACCTGTAGAGTAAAAAAAATACTTACAGAGGGGTATGGCTATCCATGCAGTGCAACTGAGCAGTGCTAGTGATTCAAACTCCACAGTTTGCGGTTGTTATGTTGTTGCTACCTGTCAGATATCTAAGAGCTGATATCCTTAGAAAAAAAAATGAAACTGCAACCGTGTGTTGTTGATGCAATTGAAGCACTGCTAACAAAGCGTGAAGTAAGTGAAAAAAAGAACAAAACGTGCAGCAAGTAATGCTTAAAAAAAATACATACAGCAAATGATGTGAATGATGTAGTGAAAAAATGTCTTGTTTAAAGGAAAACCAACGTATGTAACTAATGGGAGTTTGAGGGCATGAAGTGGCAACTAGTGTATGCACACTAACGTATGTGCACTAACATATGCTGGAAATAGAGAAATTAAATGAACAAGTGTGAATGCTTGTGCTAAACAGAAACTAAATGAACAAGTGTGAAAATATGCAGATCATCATTCGAAAATGTGAGAACATGAAAACTGGTTGCGTGAAAAATGGTTGGACGTTGGACACGTGATATAAAATTAAATGTGGATGAAAAGAACGAATGTAATTGAATGCAAAATAATGTAAAAGCGTAAGTGCAAAATATAACGTGAGATACTAAAATATGAGTAATGTGAGCTGCGTATGTGAAAGGCAACTGACTGATCTGCGACGAACGTAAGGAATCGAAACAGCAAAAATATGCAGCAAATGAAAAGAAAAAAGCAATTTTTTTAAGTAAAACGCTACTTTAGTGAAAGGAACTGAAAAACGAAAAAAAATGATTTTTTTTTGAAAATAAATGCAAAAATAATAAATTAACACGAATAGACTTGAAAAACGAAAAATCGAAAATTTCAAAATAGCAATTCCCTGGCAACGGCGCCAAAAACTTGTTGTGCCTTTTCTATTGATTAGAAAAGCATAAATTTTAATTAATTCTGCAAGCGCACAGGCATGTAGTATGCAGGTCGAACACAGGGAATTTTGTTTTAAAATATTTGAATTCCCTATTTAATTCTTAGGCGTGTTAAAAAAATTCGATGGTGGATCTTGAACAGGAAATAAAAACAATAATATACTTCGAATCGATTCCGAAACAAATCGAAATTGCAACCAAAATATAAAATTATGAAATTCAGAGCAGAAATTGAAATTGCGGAAAAGAAAATAACAGAGAAAACAATTGAAATATTTATTAACTAACTAACAAGAGTGCAATAACTAAGAACAAGAATAAATAAATTGCTAAATCTAATCAACAATCCTACGTATTCTGTTCGAAAATAAAAACACTGTTGAATTTAAAATTAAACTTGAAGAAGAGTGATGGGGTAAGAGATGATTTTCCATCTGCATTGCTCTATCTATTTAAAGACTTCAGCCTCTACATGTAACCCTACTATTTAGGTCCATGTGCTTGATATTTGGAGAAAAATAAGGCCACCTCACTTTGAATTGGTCTTTGCTTTGTCATTTGATTAACACGTGGCCTTGCTTTGAGAGATTTTTAGGCTAAACTTTGAAAGTATATTTTCAATATTTGCATTTGCTTTCTTAAATGAATAGTACACATGTTGGTGACGTGAGATGCATTTCTTCATGAACGATATGTACTTTCTCTTCGAATTATTCGGTACTCAAAATGTTGCACTCTTTTTTTTGCGTGTCATTTGAACCATTGGATGGCACAACCGATTAATTTCAACGTTGCACTTCGGAATCTATAATCTGCAAAACCACAAGAAAATACCCGTATAATACCGCTTTATTAAAATAAAAATATATAAAACAAACGGTTTAAAATGCAGAAAAATACATTCATCAAATACCCCCACACTAAACTTCATTTGTCCTCGAATAAGCAAGAAAATAAAACTAACTAAATCCTTGTTCGTAGGAAACACGATTGCATTGACCGTATGCAACAAGCCATTAAACCACTAGGTGTCCCTAGTAGGGCGAGTGGTGTCTCGTGAGGGTTTTCAGCAGGTACTACCCACAAAATCCAAATGCAGTATGTAATGATTCTAATGTACTACATGAATGCAAAATTTTAAACAAATGGAGACTCGATTTACTTCAGAATAATTGCAACAAAATAATGTATATCAGTTTTAGTCAACTTCTGGAAATTTTTCGTTCCTCGCTAAACACAAATTTCAATATAACTCAAGTTGTCATACATTAGATTCTAGTTTGGCCAGTTGTTTCGGTCAATAACGTAGTACAACCATGAAATAAATTCTTCACTGTTAATCACAGTTTTTTTCAAAATGGTATTTTTCATTTCCATTTGTATAACAAGCCAAATAAACAAAGTCAAGAAGTGTTTCAGTTTCAAAGCTTAGTCTCTCTTTACTAAAATTTTTTACACCTAACTTTTCGACCAAGGTATACCACCCATGCACTGCCTCACGGGCTTACATGAGAGTTGGGACAGAGCTTGGCGGATTGTGCAAACTGACGCTGACTATGTCAGAAAAGGTGGGCAATCCTTAGGTGGTTATTTATTTAATTATTTATACACCTAACTCAGAATGCTGAGGCCAAATATACCATCCATGCACTACCAAGTGGGCTTACGTGAGAAGAGTACAGAGCGCGGCGAGTGCACACTTTCATAAGTGTGCACACCTATTGACTCTAGGTGTTTCTTATTATTATTATTATCATATTTTTTTTGAAATTAACTAAAGAGAGTTATGCAAATCAACTTAGCACCACTTAACTTCAATGATTTGAAATGTCAACGCATGTACTTTAAATCCGCCTCTTTTTTTTAAACAAAGACTACAGTTTAGAAAGGATTTCATAACCATCACCTACGAATCCCCCTATATACTAACCTCACTATTTTCGCTTGTAATTCAACTTTTCATTATATTTTACATTTGAAATTAGTGATTCACAAAAATTTTCATTAATTGACTTCAACTGCTTACTTACTTTGTCTTGACTAAATAAAAATAAATCGAAGTCCTGAAAATAATGGGAAATGAGAAAAAAAATTGAAAGGAAATTTGAAAACCAATAATGAGATGATTTTTTTTATATGATGCCACACTATGACATATGAACAAACAAAATGAGATATGCGTCCCCCCACACTGGAATGAGACAGTGTCCCAACTGTCAAATGGAATGCAAACGCAAAACAGAAAAATAAAATAAAAAAATATACAACCTGATATGTACAAGATAGTGAGTGGCTTATGTCGAGTAGCTAGGTTCATGGAGATCCACGAACTCGTCGTCCTCGTGTTGTTCAAACTTGAGAAATGGCTTCAAGCGCTGTCCATTGACCTTTGAAATGGAACTGTCCCTAGAATTTTCAATTTCAACTGCACCATAAGGGTATACTGTTTTCATAATATATGGACCTGTCCATCGAGATCTCAATTTGCCCAGAAATAAATGAAGTCTGGAATTATATAAGATAACTTTCTGACCTACTTCGAATGTCTTACGAAGTATGGATTTATCATGATAGGATTTAGTTTTCTCTTTATAAATCTTGGCATTTTCATACGCTTCATTTCTTAGTTCTTCTAATTCTGACAATTGTAATTTACGATGCAATCCGGCTTTTTCTATGTAAAAGTTAAGGTATTTGATTGCCCAAAGTGCGCGGTGATCGAGCTCAACGGGTAAATGGCATGTTTTTCCAAAGACCAATCGGTATGGTGACATTCCTAGATTGGTTTTATAAGCTATGCGAAATGCCCAAAGGGCGTCTATCAATTTAGATGACCAATCTTTTCTGTTGGAGTTAACCGTCTTTTCAAGAATTTGTTTAATTTGTCTATTGGAAATCTCGACTTGACCGTTAGTTTGTGGATGATATGGAGTAGATAGTTTATGAGTGATAAAGTATTTCTTAAGAAGAGATTCAAAAGCACGATTACAAAAATGAGAACCGTTATCACTTATAATGGCTCGAGGTGTGCCAAAATGGGAAAATATGTTTTCTTTCAAAAATTTGACAACAACTTTATTGTCATTCGTTCTGGTGGGAATGGCCTCAACCCATTTAGACACGTAATCTACTGCAAGTAGGATGTAGACATTTCCAAAAGAATTAGAAAGAGGACCCATGAAATCGATGCCCCAAACGTCAAAAATTTCGATGACAAGGATTGGGTTTAGGGGCATCATGTTACGTTTTAAAATACGACATGTTTGTTGACATCTAGCGCATTTGGAGCAAAATTCATGGGCATCACAAAAAAGGGAAGGCCAATAAAAACCGCACTGTAACACTTGGTAGCAGTTTTCTTTGCTCCAAAATGTCTCCACATGCTTGATTATGTGAAAAAGAGAGGATGCTATGAAATTCATGTTCGGGGATGCATCTACGTATGATTTGATCAGTGCAATATTTGAAGAGATAAGTATCGTCCCAGTAAAAGTTTCGAACATTGGAGAGAAATTTTTGTTTATCTTGTTTTGACCAATGGGAAGTTGTTTCATTTGTGACAAGATAATTTACGATGTCCGCATACCATAGTGCACTGGAGAGGGAAAGAATTTGTTCATCGGGAAAATGATCATCGATTTGAGAGTTATCGAAGTTTTCATGAACATTACGAGAAAGATGATTAGCTACGACATTTTCATAACCCTTTTTATCCCGTATTTCTAGGTCAGACTCATGAAGAAGGAGGATCCAATGGATTAAGCGGGGTTTGGCATCTTTTTCGTGAGTAAATACCGCAAGGCGGCATGATCGGTGTAAACAATGACCTTAGAACCTACGAGATATGATATAAACATATCGAGGGCAAAGATAACTGCTAAAAACTCTTTTTCTATGGTTTAGTAATTCAATTGAGCTTCGTTAAGAGTTTTGCTAGCATAATAGATGACTCGAGGAAGTTTATCGATTCGTTGACCTAAGATGGCTCCAATGGCATAATCAGAAGCATCACACATTAATTCGAAAGGCAAAGTCCAATTTGGAGGTTGAACGATAGGTGCAGTGGTCAAGATTGATTTGAGGGTTTCAAAAGACGTTTTACATTCATTGGAAAATTCTAATCTAACGTCTTTAGCCAGAAGATTCGAAAGAGGTTTTCAAATTTTTGAAAAATCTTTAATGAACCTCCCACAAAATCCTGCATGGCCGAGAAATGAGCGAATGTCCTTTACGGGCCTTGGAGGAGGAAGGCCAACAATAAGATCAACTTTAGATTTGTCAATTTCTAGGCCATTTTTAGAGACAACATGACCTAAGACAATTCCTCGCTTAACCATAAAATGACATTTTTCCCAATTAAGAACAAGAGATTTCTCCTTACATCGCTTTAAGACACGTTCTAAACGAAAGAGGCATTGATCAAAATATGACCCATAGATTGAAAAATCGTCCATGAATATTTCTAAGAAATCCTCCACCATATCAGAAAATATACTCATCATACATCTCTGAAAGGTAGCGGGAGCATTACAAAGACCGAAGGGCATGCAACGATAAGCAAAAGTTTTGAAGGGACATGTGAACGTCGTTTTGTGTTGGTCCTTTAGCGCAATGGGAATTTGATTATAGCCGCAGTAACCATCAAGAAAACAATAATATTCATGACCGGCTAAGCGTTCGAGAATTTGATCAATGAAAGGGAGGGGAAAATGATCTTTTCTTGTTGCTGCATTGAGTTTTCGATAGTCGATGCAAACGCGCCATTTTGTTTTGACCTTTGTCGAAACATGTTCGTTATTTTCATTTGTGGTCACAGTGATTCCAGACTTCTTTGGTACAACTTGTACCAGACTTACCCAAGTACTGTCAGAGATAGGGTGGATAATGTTATTGTCTAAACATTTGATAATTTCTTCCTTTACCACTTCTCTCATATTAGGGTTTAATCGCCTTTGAGCTTCGCGGGTGGGTTTAGCCTCGTCGACTAAATGTATTCGATGTTCGATGATTGATGGACTGATTCCCTTAATGTCAGCGATTACCCATCCTAATGCCTCTTTATTTTCCCTTAAAATTTTCAAAAGTTGTTCTTCTTGGTCCTTAATAAGATCGGATGCCATGATTACATGGAAATTTTCAGAAGAATCTAAGTATGCGTACTTAAGATTGTTTGGAAGAGGTTTGAGATCTAATTTAGGGCGTTCTTCTTTCGAGGCTTCAGTAGACATCAATTGATTGAATTCTAGTGAATTATGAAAAGATCATAGCATATCATTTAATTCATAAACGTATTCATCTTCATGGAAGTTGGAATTAAAATGATCTAGCCACATGTTAAGAGACTCTGTATTATCACTAAAACCATTTTCTACAATTGTTTCATGTCAACTCCTTCTGTTTCAAGATCCCTTGGTTGTCTGTTTAGATTGAAGATATTTAGTTCAATGGTTAGGTGCCCAAAGGAAAGTCGGAGTTGACCATTCCTATAATTTATGATAGCATTTGATGTTGCTAAAATGGACGACCTAATATCAACGGAATCTGACCGTTAGGATTTGAGACAGGTGCAGTGTAACGACCCGTAAATTTCATTGATTTAATTTGGTTGGATTAATGATTTTTGAAATTAGTTTTAGTAGACTTCTAAACAAATATTGAAATAAATGCTAAACTAAAATATATAAACGGTGACTTAAAAACCTATTTACTAGCAATTTGAATAAATTCAATAAATGTAATGGGGTATTAATTTCATTTAAGGGAAATTTATTTATATGTTAATGTAAATTTAGAAAACATTGGAATAAATGATAATTCCATTCATACTTGTAAGCAGTTATTATAAGTTGCATGTTGAAAGGGTTGATTGAATTGGAATTTATATTTAAATTAAATGAAAATCTTAAAGGTTTACAATAACGAAAATTTAGGTAATAAGGTTAGAACAAGTTGATAAATAATAACCAAAATAAGGGAATAGCATTAATATAAATAAAGTTGGAACAAATTGGATATAGAGAAATAAATGTAAGCATTTAATATATTAATTAATGTTGGTTTGATGATAAAGTTACTTGGTGATTAATTTCAGAGTAACGGAAGTGTGAACGTAAAGTAATAAAAGCGTAGATTTATGTTAAGTAATAATTTGTGGATTTGGGGAATAAGTTGAACTTTTGACAATTAAGAAATTAATACAAAAAAGTATGTAAAGTAAGTTATAGATTGTAGAGTAAGTTATAGAATGTAAAGTATTTGAAGACCGTAATTTATGTGTTCAATATATAGAAATACACATTTAAAAACATAATATTCATACAAATTTAATATGTAAATAGGTGTATATTTAGGTAATGAAATAATATTTGCATGGAAGATGAAATTGAGTATATCAATGGAATGAAATGTGAGACAAGCTTTAATTTACGAGTAAAGTTGACAAAATTTCCAATAAAATTGAAATACAGTAATTTATGCAAATAAAAGATGAAAATTGGAAAATATTAAGGTAATGAAATATAAAACAATGTAAACTATGTTAGTTGAGTAATGATTGATTTAATATTAAGTTTGTAATCGAATAAAATCAAATTTATTGGTATGAATTTGCAATTAATTGGATTAATTGTAGTGACATTTGAGCACTGTATTTATTGAAATAATTGAGACTAGATTTATATGTGAAATTGCTTTTAGTTATTATAAATATCTAAGGGATTATAAATAACAAAAATTTACAAGTTTATAAATATTGAATTTAAAGATGGTAAATTAATTATTAAATATTTAGATATTATGTAAATATAAATTTAGATGAAATTTGGAGATGTTTACGTAATGGAGTATGAATCCAATGGTAGTCCCATCTATTGGATATTGATAGATTGAATAATTGAATGAAAGTCAATTAAAGGGAATTATTGCAAATTTAATTTATAATTTGTGAATATAATTAGGGGGAATTTTTTTAAAGGACAAAAATTTGTATATATTTTGCCCCAAGGACACGACCTCAATATTTTTAGCACGAGGACAAACATTCTTCTAAAAATTATTCATAAGGACAAACATTTTCCAAAATTATTCATAAGGACAACAAAACTGCTACCAAGCTAAAACTGATACCTAAAAACTGCTACCGATAACTACAAACTGATACCTAAAAACTGCTATCAATAACTAAAAACTGATACCTACAGAAAGTTGTCCTTCAGGATAAAATATTGAAGGTCTGTCCTTGAGGCTAAAAAGCTGTAAAATTTTGTCCTTGACAATAATTTCCTGATATAATTAAATTGAAATTTAACGTTGAAATGGATAAATTAGTTAACTCTAAATTTACATATGAATTTAGTTTAATTAATGTGAAGGATTAAAAAAATAAAAGTGTTAAAGATTGTCAATTTCAGAATGTAAATAGGAAATTTGCTTTAATTAATTTATTTTAAATTTATTTAATTAATAGAAAAATAGCCATTTTGGCCACTAACTCGGATTTCGACGAAACCAGTTTCATCGGATCCGTAACGGTGAACTATTGTAGGGTATCAAGTTTCGTAGCGATCGGACTTGTCGTTTGATCGTACGAACTCGAAACGCCTTGAGATAAATGGATTTGAAATCAATTGAAATCAAATTGAAAAATATTAATTTTAGCCTAACTTCTTCATACGATAGAATTTTGACTTGAAACTTGTTCCATCGCATTTAAAATATTTAAAAACATCTATTTTGATATATGGGATGATCCATTTTCGTTCCGAAGCCGAAACGGGTTTTTCGGGGGCATTATTGTCATTTCAACCAATTCGAATCTAACGGTAACCTACGTAATGATGGAATTGGGCTTCGAAACTAGTACCATTGCGTTCAGAAGGCCTTTTTACATTAGAAACACCAGGCGGCACGCTGCGTTTGGAGTTCGGGCAGTTTTAGACCTAACTTTATAAATAGCCACGCAAAACGATAAAATAATATTATAATATTCTCAAAACCCTAGCCGCCACTCCCCCTTATTTTCTATGGCCGAAAATTCATCACCTTCCTCCATCGATTTCTCTTCATCCATTCATCGAATTCGAAAACTCTCAAAAGCAAAGTTCTAGAGCTCCACGAGCTCTACCCATCCAACGGTAGATTCGTGCCGAAACATCGCGGATTCGCCAAGATCTTGCCTTGAAGTAGCGGCAGTATTTCTCGATTTATGCGTGAATGGTAGCGTGTGAGGGGTCCGTGGCCTAGCCGGAAGTCGAGCGCTGACAAGCGCACCTCGCGGTCACCTCCGATCGACGCCTCGTGGACTCGGGTTGGTGCGTTTGGAAGGGGATGGAGCGGGTTATTGGGTTCGAACGAAGGAAAGCTAAGAGTAATAGGTCGCGTGAGGCAAGGATGAGAAGCTGACGTGGTTTCTAAAGTAAGTGTTGTTTCTTTTTTTATATATATTTTAGTTCGATTTTTAATCGTTCTGAACCGCATGACTTTTACATACGAACTCAGATTCAAGCGCAGTTTTCTTCGCTAGGTTCGTAATAAAATTCAAGACTTGATGACGCTGGTTTGGACGGATTCCAAGACCGTCAAATTTTTGGGTTTAAATTGAATTTAAATTCAATTTAAATTCAAAAGGTGAGTGTTTTAACCCACTCACAACTTCTAGGTTTTCTTATGTTTGTTAAATTGATTTAAGATTTGAGTAGAAATTTATTTATGACTGTTTTGCATAATTTATTCATTATCTCAGTTAAATCGCATTTATTTAATTTAACTGTTAATTAATTTTATTATTGCATATAAATTGACAGTTAAGATTTATTTATTTGATATAAACTACTAGTTAAACAGTTATTTATTTAATTTATTTTTTAAATATAAACTGTTCGTTGATACCTGTTATATTTTATATGCTCTATTGATGTTTGTTTAAATTGATGATGAATGCAATAAATTGGTTGTTGATTGATATTGGGTGAATGGATGATGTGTTCTATATAAACTGCAAGTTATTATGTTTTTTCATTTCATTCGGGATTGCGGTTTGAAATGATATACAACCGCATTTTTATTTTTAAATTGCGGATTGAAATGATAAATATCTAAATCACTTGACCATAGGATCGAAAATTATACACAGTCACCGCGATATATATATAAAATTATTATTTTTTGAAATGATTTTATGGTTTGGATATGATACAGTTTAATAAATATTAAATTTTGATATGATATAAATATATTTTATATATACATATATAGTTAAATTGTTGAATTTAAGCTATGCATAAATCTGTTAAATAAAAATGAATAAGTTGAAAAATGGAATTTGATAATTTATATTATATGATTAAGTACAGGTTTAAAACCTTATTGATATATATAGAGTTTTTAATGATTTAAACCAATTAGGATTGAAAGATAAATTGGAAATTTAATTGTAATTGAGCTTATTTAAATATTTAACTCCATAGTTGATGTAAACTTATTAAAATTTGAAATTTTAAAGATATGATATTTATAACTGGATTTAATGAATAATTCTAGTATAAATAAATGGAAGGAAATAATTAGTGTTAATAAACTGAGTTTTATTTTAAATGGTTATGGATCTATTATGTAAACATTTCAAAACTAAATAATAGGACAATGAATTGCTGAATAGAAATTCCCAACCTTAAGTTTTGAAATTTTTCAATACTCAAAGTTAGAAATATATTGAATTTGAAATGGTTTATTTAACTGAAAGTGAATTTAAAAGTTATGGGTTTAGACGGAATTTAAAGTGAATAAAATTGTAAAGGCGTGGAAAGTATTTATTTTATAAAGAAATTTTAAATTCAACTGTTTTATTTTATATACTGTTGAATATCCAAACCATTTAAGTTTTGAAAGTTATGGTTTTAAAACTATGGATTTCGAAGTATTGTGTTTGAAAGTTAAAATTCAAATATTTGGTTTCGAGGTATTATAAGATTTAAAAGTGGTATGATTTTGAAAATAAATATATTTGAAATAAAATGATATCATATTGATTTGGGTTTTATAGAAAATGATATCGTATTTATGGGTTTTTAAATGGATAATTTTATTCTGGTTTTAAAGTATAAACTATTTTTAAAAGACCGCGGTGTTATAATAACGTTTGGTTGTTGAAGAGACCGGGATCGGAAGTTGTCATACTCTCTGCCAACTCCGAAAACCACTTTAACAACCGTGTACGCGGTGGAGATTCCAGAATGAAGTAGGTTGGCGGCGGCGTTTCTTGTAAGGTAAATACGTGTACCCAACTCCCGTGAGTTGGCATAAGGTGGCTAAAATAGGAGCGATTGACGGGTTAATAAGGTAGCACCTTTGATCGGACACATCCCTTCGATATTATACTTTGACTCTTGGATTGATTCGGTGGCCACTTTTGATTTTTTTTATTGGGGGTGTGGCTCGAGGTGGGCGGTAGCTGCGGCTACGCGTTACCACCGACCCGGAAGCGTAATTGGTATATCTACCCTGGCATTGCCTAGTTGTGCCGTGTCACCTACCCTAGCGCGCCTTATACGATTTTGGTTTTGTACCATACCTATGGAGTGCCCTCTAACGACGCCCAGTACGGGGGAGATTACGGTACTGTATAGACCATGGGAATATATAAACGTGTTAAGGTGAAAAATGTAAAGCCTTAACACTATTTAAAAGCAAGTTTATTTTACAATTAGACACTATTATAATAGCGAAATATACTATATAGTAAATAGTTTAACGGATCCTTAGGAGATGTAAATCTCGAGCATATCTTGAGTTACTGCACTCATATTTATTTCTATTAAATTAACTCACATAAGATCTTTTAGTTCTGACTCGAGTGTTTTTTGTCTTTTCAAATTCGCTCGGGTCAGTCCGAGCGTTTCAGGATTTGAAGATTTTATTCTGGAGGACGAAGACGAAGATTTGTGGTATTACTACCTACTATATTATTCCACTACACTATTTAATTCCGCTGCATTGATATTTATTGGTATGTGAACTCTGATATTTATTGTATAAAGAAGAATCAAATGTTTTTTGTAAACAGTTTTATGAACTGTATATTTATTGAAAGAGGGGGCTATGCGGTAGGATCGTATAATATGGAATAGCGGAATGATATAGATAAATAACGATAAGCAATAAGTAAAGTAGACACCAAGACTTTATACTGGTTTGGACCTCTTGTCCTACGTCCAGTCCCTAAGCTTCTCTTAGGAATTCTACTAACAACCCTCACTTAACCCGGAGGAATAGATTTACAACTTACCCGAACAACCGAACGGGATTTCTTGCCTCAACTACCGAAGAGGACTTCAACTCAATTACTAAAAATAATATTCGACTTGTGTTCTTGTCAACACTAATGAGTCTAATGTAGTACAATATTCCTATAATCTTATCCTCGAGAGTATGCAATGTGTTTGTGAAGATTTATGAAATGTGAATTGCTATGAATCAAAAGAATGTTATAAACAAAACAGTGATTCAAGCAATAGATTGGTGATTGCTTTGAGAATATCTAGAGAATATGATCAAGAAAATAGTAAGATTAAAGCAAGAGAATTCGGTAAATTGAATGATGTTAGAATCATGTGTTTATACTTGTAGAAGAGGTGAATTTGTTGTCAAAGGTTGCAAACAAGAGATGCTTCCATTTCCATTGGAGAATGGTTGCAACTCTTGGGAGGAAGAAGGTGTCTTTTCAGAGAAAATTCGCAGGTTCAAATTCAGTCGACCGAGCAGGGAATTCAGTCAACTGAAAATATGAAGTAAAATTTTCAGGAACAAATTCAGTCGATTGTGCAGGAAGTTCAGTCGAATAAAACCGTGCATGTTTATATACGTGTACCAGTTTCAGTCGACTGGCCATTCCTGTTCAGTCGACTGAACTACTAAAATATGCATAGTGAAAGTTTAAATAAAAATGAAGTTCATAAAATGTGTTCTAGTGTTCGTGCAAGCCTCTTGAGGATAGATTTTAATAATAAATCTAGACTAAGACCTCTATAAAAATCATACTTATGTTTGTTTGGTCTTCATCGATCTTCCTTTAGCTTTGCACATATCTCTTCCTTTTTTGTTGAAGCACATTGTCATTGATCAAAATCTTCGCGTATCAACATTCTCCCCCTTTTTGATTGATGACAATACTGATTTATTCTAGAGATGTATTTATTTATTTTCTCCCCCTGAATGTATGCACTATCTTTCCTACAAAACAAAGTTAGTACCATAGATTTTCTCCCCCTTTGTCATTGATAAAAAGGAAGAATTAACAGTAGAAATATTTTATCAAAACAATCACTGAAGCATAGAGAATAAAATTTTTGCATAACCATGGCTTAAAAAAGTTAAAAATGTTGCGTCGAACAAGCACAAAATTGCTATTTATACAAGCCATAAGAAAGTTATAAATAAACATCAAACCATACTAAAATTACTCATCTTTATCCCAGTCATATGAACCTTCTCTTCCTCCTGTTGGTTCACGTATGACGGGTCCTCCTGTTGGTGGTCTGTACGCTCTTCCTCCTTGGCCACCACTAGCTCCGCTTGTGCTGCTACTTGTTTGCTCTTCGGATGACGTCCATGTAAACGCAGGTGCCGGACGTTTGCCACGAGATGTCGAAGCAGTAGTGGTGCTTGAGCACGAGATCGCATCCCATAGCTTGTTGAAGAATCCTTTGATTTTGTCAAGCTTGTGATCTACCTTTTTAAGACGAGTATCAAGAATTTTTTGATTTCTCGATAATATCTGCAATGATTGGTTGGTAGTAAAGCTTGGGTCAACAAGACGAATTTCATCATCTTGCTCGAAATGTTCTTCGTGGTGAGGTTGTGGAGGTTGTTGTTGTTCTTGATGTCTCGCTTCCCATTCGGCGAGTGATATTATGTGAGGAGGTCGAGATGGGAGTTGCATTAGGCTTATGGTCCGGTGGTTAATTTGATGGACCATTGTATTCTCCGACTCGGGTAATGGCGTATCGACATTGAGGAGAAGTCGCATGATATATTCTCCAAAATAGATAGTTCACATTTTGCCATTATTAAAAGTGAGAAACTCATCAAGAATAAGTTGTACCCAATTAACTTGTATATTGCCCAAAATAGCAGATAGAGCTCGATAATTAATTGGGTAGACAATTTCGTACGAGCCCGTGCGTGGAGTAATTGTTCTCATTAGAGCTTTGTGAAGGATTCTTGTTATAGGTCGAAGAGAGGTGGACTTAAAATCTCTAAAGTTGATATTATCATCCATAAATCGATGGTTTATGTTATCGCGAATTTGTGGATTGAATTCTATCTCGTATAGCTTTCTCCCGACATTTGGTGATTCTAGAATGTGTGCTATTCTATCTAAGGAAAACCAAACTTTCTTTCCACATACCATACTCCAAACACTATTTTTTGGATTTCTTGGAGTTTGGTGTCCAAGATTAAGGTTAGCACAAAATAATTTGACCATTATATGATTTATGGCATGGTCATTTCTTTTCAAATCCAAAAGAGAAGTTAAACCTGCTTGATCGGTTAACGCTTGGATATTGTATGTTTGAAAGCTTTGGAAATCAACGAAGGAATGCTCGAAAATACGGGAATTCTTCATCTTATTCCACCTAGTGACAGCTACTCCATCGTAAAGCCATTGCGCTATTCGAGCATCAATTGGCTCGGAGGATGAAGAAGAGGAAGCTCTTGATCTCTTTGGTGCCATTTGAGTGAGATGCGAGTGAATTTTAAGGAATTGAGGGCTAGAGTTTTGAAAATAATTGGGGAAGAAACTGTTTTGGAAAGTAAAAAGTGAATGGATAGGTAAAAAATTGGTGGATAAAAGGGGAAAGTTGCCTTGAAATTGGCGTTCAGTCGACTGAATAGACTGTTCACTCGACTGAATTGAAGGCCAAAAATTTTCTGGGTTGAATTCAGTCGACTGAACAGGGTTTTTAGTCGACTGAATTTTTGTCTGAAAGTTTCTGTTTGTATTTCAGTCGACTGTGCAGAGGAATCAGTCGACTGAATTAAAAAATAATTTGCTTTCTTCCTTAAGTTCAGTCGACTGAGCTGGGGGTGTTAGTCGACTGACCCATGTATTTTGTTGTTCTTTGTTAATTTTGAAAGTAAACACTTTATTTAAAGAAATAATTACAATTATGTAGATGTAACACCATGGATAGATTTCAAAACTATCTATTTCTTAGGGGATGGACTTGGAGTCTTTTTCCCTTCGTTCTTCATATAATTTATATCCCATGAATTTGGACCATATTGAGGAGTCTTAGGAGACATCCAAGGATTCACAGGATCGACTGGTGTACGGTAAGATGAAGACGGATCAAGTGAACTAACGGGGCGAGGTAGGGGTTCAGCCACTTCGTTCTTTTTTGAGCCACAAAAGCGTAAACCGATTTTCTCCAGGTAGCTTATTCGTCTAGTCGTAACTTTTTGTTCGAAGTATAATTCTCGTTGAAGATCTATTTTTTGTTGTTGAAAGTGATGAATTTCATCAATCTTTCTTTTTGTGTCTGGAGAAATAAAGAGTCCGCGTTTCGCTTTCTTGGATTCTGGTGTGTAGCCAGTACGATAATTGTTCCATTTGTAAACTGGCTCATGTGTTGGTGTTGGAGTGTTATCGACTGAAGAGGTGATGTTGATCGGGGAAAAAGAGTTGTTGGACGACATTTTTATAATGAATTTTTCAAGCTTTTATTCGTGAGAATGAGTTGTGAAAAAGAAATATTTTTACGATATATTTATAGTAGGGATTTTCTAAATATATAGTGGTTATAATTCTTTAAAGTTTTTCATCCACTTAATGATTTAATGGTTACCATAATTCAGTTAAAAATGTATGGTTTACAAATAACTATTATTTTATAATATATTATGTAACATATTCGAAAAATAAACTGAAAATCTCATTTTTTTTTCTTTATTCAGTCGATTGAGCATATAGTGTTAGTCGACTGAATTGTGTAGATTTTTCTAACTTTCTCTATATGATATTTTTTTTAAACATTATTCCTAACTCTCGTCGTAATTTTATGAAGGAGTTTTCTAATAGAGGATTAGTAAATATATCGGCAATTTGATTTTCGGTAGAAATAGGTTCTAAATTAATTATTCCTTTTTCGATATTGTCACGTAGAAAATGGTGACGAATATCTATATGTTTTGTACGAGAGTGATTAACCGGATTTTTAGATAAGTTTATTGTACTTGTATTATCACAGTATATTGTAGAACTTGTTGAATTTATATTAAAATCTTTAAGTGTTTGTTGCATGTATATAACTTGAGTGCAAGCTAAAGCAGCTGATATATACTCTGCTTCGCAGGTGGAAAGCGAGACACAATTTTGTTTCTTACTAAACCAAGATACAAGTGATTTTCCAATGAAATGGCAAGTACCACTTGTACTTTTTCTATCTGTTCGAGATCCACCAAAATCAGCATCACTGAATGACACTAACTCAAATGAACACTCCTTTGGATAGAAAAGACCGAAATCTTTAGGTTGTTAAGATATCGCATGATTCGTTTTACCGCTCTTAAGTGTGATTCTTTAGGATTAGATTGAAAACGTGCACATAAAAAAACACTCATCATTATGTCAGGTCCACTAGTGGTTAAGTAAAGTAAGGAACCTATCATACTTCTAAACAATTTTTGATCTACACTTTTGCCATTTTCATCTCGATCGAGATGTGTAGTGGTACTCATAGGAGTAGGTTTAGCAGAAGTGTTTTCCATGCCGAATCGTTTAGTTAAATTAGCACAATATTTTTCTTGGTTTATAAAAATTCCATTTGTTAATTGTTTGATTTGAACTCCGAGAAAATATGATAATTCTCCCATATGAGACATTTCGAACTCATTAGTCATTATATTTGAAAATTCTTTACATAAATTTTCATTTGTTGAACTAAAAATAATATCGTCTACGTATATTTGAATTATTAAAATATCTTTGGTAGTATTTTTAATTAAAAGCATTTGATCTACTTTTCCAATTTTAAATCCCGAATTTAATAAATAACTTTTAAGTCTTTCATACCAAGCACGAGGTGCTTGTTTAAGACCATATAGTGCTTTCTTTAATTTAAATACATGATCCGGATATTTTTCATGTATAAATAAAGGAGGTTGTTCTACATATACATTTTCTTTAATAAAACCATTTAAAAATGCACTTTTAACATCCATTTGATAAAGTGTAAAATTGTGAAAACATGCAAAGGCTAATAGTATACGTATTGCTTCAAGTCTTGCAACGGGAGCAAAGGTTTCTTCAAAATCAATACCTTCTTCTTGATTATACCCTTGTGCTACAAGTCTTGCTTTATTCCTTGTTATATTACCTTGTTCGTCTACTTTATTTTTGTAAATCCATTTTGTTCCTATTACTGATTGATTATTAGCACGGGGAACTAATTCCCAAACATCGTTACTTTCAAATTGATTTAATTCTTCTTGCATTGCGATAATCCAATAATCATCTGTTGATGCTTCTTTAGGATTTTTAGGTTCTATTGATGAAACGAAAGCTACATGACCCATTTGATTTAGTTGATTTCTTGTCCTAACTTGAGAATTTATTTCTCCTATTATATTTTGAGTTAGATGATCTCGTAATATTCTAGGAGGAGATCTTGGTTCATTATTACTATTTTCAAGGTTTTTTTCTTCTATATTTATCAATTCTTCATCATCTTTTATATTAAAAATTTTATTAAAATTTTCATCAAAAGATATATGCAAAGTTTCTTCAATTATGTTTGTTCGTTTATTAAATACTCGATATGCTTTACTTTGTTCTGAGTATCCTACGAAAATTCCTTCGTCAGCTTTTGGATCGAATTTTCCTAGTTGATATTTTGTATTTAAAATGAAACATTTTGATCCAAATATTTTAAAATAAGATATATTTGGCTTTTTGTTATTAAATAGTTCATAAGAAGTATTTTTAGTTAATGGTCTAATTGATATTCTATTTAATACATAACATGCGGTAGCAACGGCTTCTGCCCAAAAATGTTTTGGTATAGAATATCCATTTAATAATGTTCTTGCGCATTCTTGTAATGTTCTATTCTTTCTTTCTACAACTCCATTTTGTTGAGGAGTTCTAGGAAATGAAAAGTTATGATCTATTCCTTTCTTTTTACAAAAGTTTCAAAAGCTTCATTTTCGAATTCGCCTCCATGATCGCTTCGAATATTTTTAATTTTCAAATCTTTAGTGTTTTGAATTCTTTTGACAAATGTTTTAAAATGCTCAAAAGTGTCACTTTTATTTTTCATAAAAATAGTCCATGTATATATTGAAAAATCATCAACTATTACAAATACGTATCGATTATGATTAATGGATTGAACTTGTGTTGGTCCAAATAAATCCATATGTAGTAATTCTAATGATTGTAAAGTCGAAATATTTTTCTTAGATTTGAAAGATGATTTCGTTAATTTTCCTTTTTGACAATCATCACAAAGATTATTTATTTTAAAGTTTATTTTGGATAAACCTCTTACTAATTCATTTTTAGAAAGTTTTCTAATAGTTTTAAAATTTATATGACAAAATCTTTTGTGCCATAACCAAGGATCATTATCTTTGGCAAGTAAACACATACTTGTATTATGATTAATATTCATATTTAGAACATAAATATTTCTATCTTTATTTCCTTCAAAAACAAGATTTTGGTTTTGATCAAAAATACTACATTTATTATCCGAGAAAGTTATTTTAAAACCTTTGTCACACAGTTGACTTATGCTAAGTAGATTATGTTTTAAATTTTCAACTAATGAAACATTTGTTATAAAAGGTAAATTTGATGTACCGTAATTGTTCACATCTCCTTTTCCAATGATATAGCCTTTTGAATTGTCTCCGAAGGTAACCGAGCCACCATCAAAGTATGTGATGTTTGTAAGCATATCTTTGTCTCCGGTCATGTGTTTTGCACAACCACTGTCTCATATCCATTTCTTCTTTTTGAGCGGGACGTGAAAATAAATATGAAATTATTGGTACCCACCTTTTAATAGGGTCCTAAAAAGCTAGAGTTTAGGAAACCAAACCCAATTTGGTTCAGTATCCTTATTATAAATATAGTTTTCATTATGATGAACATTATCCATAAATGTTTTAATATATTTATTTTTTATTAATACATTGTTAGTCTTTGGTACCCAAATTTTGGCTACCTTGGTTTCTACTTTTGTTTTAATAGGTTTCTTTAGCAATATTTGTTGTTTTGAATCAACATTCCTGTTAAGTTTTATATTTCTCTTATTAGGAATTTTTGACTCTTTTTTATAACCTAAACCTTTTTTGTTTGAAGATGATTGAGAATTTTCTAATATATTAGATAAATTTTCTCTTCCTTTGTTAAAGTTAGAAACATTTTTAGTGATGTCATCTAATTTAGCTTGAAGACTATTATTTTCTAATTCAACATGTATAATCTTAATTTTTAACTTGTGATTTTCAGAAACAAATACATCATTCTTTTTCTTGTGAGTTTCAATTTCTTGACTTAAAAGTGATAATTGAGTTTCCGAATTTGAATAAGATTCTTGAACTTTTTCAAGTTCTTCTTCAAGAATTTTCTTTTCATCATTTAACATATCTCTCTCAAACTCAGCTTTGTTTTGATTTTCACGAATTTCCTTAATTTTCTTTTTAATAATTTTTATTGTGCTTAAAATTTCAGTGTTTACTTCAATTAAATCATCGAAACTTAGATTACTTACCTCAGAATCTTGAGCCATGAAGCATACATTTGCATGTTCATTGTCGCTATCACTATCATTTTCGGATGAAGATGAATCTGAATCGTCCCATGTTACAGAAAATGCCTTCTTTTTGAATTTATCCTTCTTGTTTTTGTTGTTGAAGCTTTTCTGATTTTCCTTCATTTGTTCTTGACAATCTTTTTGCATGTGTCCTTTCTTGTGACAATTGAAGCATTCTATATTTGAGGATGAAGGTTTGTTCAAGAAATTCTTTTTGAATCCGTTTTTGTTTCCTTTTCTATACTTTAATAATTTCTTGAAATTTTTGGCAACAAATGCTAGATCCTCATCTTCAGACTCTGATTCTTCCTTTTCCGCATGAAAAGCAACATTCTTTCTTTCTTGAGCTTGATCTTTCTTAGCTTGCGTATTTACTTCATACGACATAAGATTTCCAATCAATTCTTCTGGTTTCATTGTAGATAGATCATTTTCTTCCTCGATTGCTAGTACTTTTCTCTCCCATTCATCAGTGAGTGAATTTAGAACTTTAGACACAATGTCAAAATCCGTGTATTTTTCTCCTAGTCCTATTAAGGCATGATGAATGTCTTGAAATCTCGAGTACATGTCATTGATGGATTCATTTTGTCGCATTCTAAAGTTTTGGAATTGGTTCTTCAGCATGGATATCTTTGTTTGTTTAACTTTGTTTGTGCCTTCATGAATGACTTTAAGTGTTTCCCATATCTGATATGCAGTAGTACATATGCTAACACGGTTGAATTCATTTCTATCCAAGGCGTAAAATAGCATATTCATAGCTTTGGCATTTGCACTAGCTTCATTCTTCTGAGTTTGTGTCCATTGAATAGGGGGGTCTTTGGGTAGATTGTCCTTCCGCAAATGTAGAACTATAGGCAGATGTTGTGCTTGTACTTGCGTTATTTTCCATATTATCAATATGTCTGATAACGGTGTTATGGTTATAGGACAACCTTGCTCTGATACCAATTGAAAGAGGGGGCTATGCGGTAGGATCGTATAATATGGAATAGCGGAATGATATAGATAAATAACAATAAGCAATAAGTAAAGTAGACACCAAGACTTTATACTGGTTCGGACCTCTTGTCCTACGTCCAGTCCCTAAGCTTCTCTTAGGAATCCTACTAACAACCCTCACTTAACCCGGAGGAATAGGTTTACAACTTACCCGAACAACCGAACGTGATTTCTTGCCTCAACTACCGAAGAGGACTTCAACTCAATTACTAAAAATAATATTCGACTTGTGTTCTTGTCAACACTAATGAGTCTAATGTAGTACAATATTCCTATAATCTTATCCTCGAGAGTATGCAATGTGTTTGTGAAGATTTATGAAATGTGAATTGCTATGAATCAAAAGAATGTTATAAACAAAACAGTGATTCAAGCAATAGATTGGTGATTGCTTTGAGAATATCTAGAGAATATGATCAAGAAAATAGTAAGATTAAAACAAGAGAATTCGGTAAATTGAATGATGTTAGAATCATGTGTTTATACTTGTAGAAGAGGTGAATTTGTTGTCAAAGGTTGCAAACAAGAGATGCTTCCATTTCCATTGGAGAATGGTTGCAACTCTTGGGAGGAAGAAGGTGTCTTTTCAGAGAAAATTCGCAGGTTCAAATTCAGTCGACCGAGCAGGGAATTCAGTCAACTGAAAATATGAAGTAAAATTTTCAGGAACAAATTCAGTCGATTGTGCAGGAAGTTCAGTCGAATGAAACCGTGCATGTTTATATACGTGTACCAGTTTCAGTCGACTGGTCATTCCTGTTCAGTCGACTGAACTACTAAAATATGCATAGTTAAAGTTTAAATAAAAATGAAGTTCATAAAATGTGTTCTAGTGTTCGTGCAAGCCTCTTGAGGATGGATTTTAACAATAAATCTAGACTAAGACCTATATAAAAATCATACTTATGTTTGTTTGGGCTTCATCGATCTTCCTTTAGCTTTGCACATATCTCTTCCTTTTTTGTTGAAGCACATTGTCATTAATCAAAATCTTCGCGTATCAACATTTATTATTGTATTTTATCCTTCCGTTGTGAGATTCTCTTTGTTTCCTTTCCCTGCTTTTTTTATTTACCCCATAACAATCCACCCCTTCCTTATGGTTTGAATTGGCACGTGTGTCGATTTAAGCGTGCGAAAAGGCGGGATGTTACATCTGATATCAGAGCTAGGTTTAGCGAAAAACCTTAGCTTTGTGGGGTTTGACTCTTTATTAATGGGGTCGTAATACCCTATGGGAGTCGCTGAGTGTAAATATATGAGAGAGCGTATTTGTTAGTGTTATAAAAAGATTTTTATATTGTGTTAATCTGTTCCGTTTTGTATTTATAAATTCTGGTTGATGCATGGGACGATGTGACATCAATAGGGATTTCTAAACACTTAATAGGACAGACCGACATAATATTTGTTTTAGCTAGGTGAATGAAATAATTTTGCCTATTATATTTTCTATATACAAAATAAAAAATTTCAAATGATATCTATATTTGGCTACAATAGATTGGTTGATAGGTAATAAAAGTTATAATAATAGTTGAAATGAGATCTAAAATAAATAAATAAAATTGGAAATTTAGAACTTAAGTTTCGAGCTTTTGGAAATTCTTTCAAATGATTTCGGAATATTATAATAATATTAAAAGAAGTATTTTCTGATATAAGTATTTCAATATAATTTGAAAGAAATGTTTTTAAAGGAAGATTTTGGAGAAAATAAGTTTTGCACTTTCCTTTCTGTCACTGGAAAATAATTTCGGTGATGGCGGCCGCATCATCGACTATCATTTTCGAGTTTCGAAGGGGGAAGGCCGCTGTAGTAGTTCTACTGCAGATTTATTTTTGAAAAATATATAAATTTTGAATTCTTTAAATATAATTAGAGATATATAAGTGTAAGAATATATTTATCTATTATTTTAAAATAAATTGAAAATTTAACCCGGTATTAAATTCTTAAATTTCCGTTAATTAATTGTTTCAATTATTGTAGTGAAATGCAGGTTAGGGAAGCAAATTGCTACTGCTTTTGCTTCCATAAATTAAGCGTAAATTTCCCGACAAATAGGTACGTTTGGATTACGGTTTATAGCGCTATTTTATATATTTTCCCATGTTGGGATATAATATTTTGGATATTATATGTGATATAATTGTCATATTTTGATATTATACTTTCTCCCGAGCCTCTACGTACAAAGGAGACTCTGCCGAAATTTTTCGAAAATCTTGGACTTAGAAATTATTTTGAAATTGTTTTTCCAAACTTTATTTATAAATATATATATATATATAATGATTATAAATTGGGTATATTTTATTTAAAGTAATAAAATTTGTAAATTATTGTTTATATGTTAATATTTTGAATAAGATGTATTGTTTATTTAATTCTTCCGTCTCCCTTCTTTTTCCTTTTCAGGGACGAAAAGTTTTGAGTGGGGGAGAGTGTAATGACCCGTAAATTTCGTGGATTTAATTTGGTTGAACTAATGATCTTTGAAATTAGTTTTAGTAGACTTCTAAACAAATATTGAAATAAACGCTAAATTAAAATATATATAAACGGTGGCTTAAAAACCTATTTACTAGCAATTTGAATAAATTTCAATAAATGTAATGGGGTATAAATTTCATTTAAGGGAAATTTATTTATATGTTAATGTAAATTTAGAAAATATTGGAATAAATGATAATTCCATTCATACTTGTAAGCAGTTATTATAAGTTGCATGTTGAAAGGGTTTATTGAATTGGAATTTATATTTAAATTAAATGAAAATCTTAAAGGTTTACAATAACGAAAATTTAGGTAATAAGGTTAGAGCAAGTTGATAAATAATAACCAAAATAAGGGAATAACATTAATATAAATAAAGTTGGAACAAATTGGATATAGAGAAATAAATGTAAGCATTTAATATATTAATTAATGTTGGTTTGATGATAATGTTACTTGGTGATTAATTTTAGAGTAACGGAAGTGTGAACGTAAAGTAATAAAAGCATAGATTTATGTTAAGTAATAATTTATGGATTTGGGGAATAAGTTGAACTTTTGATAATTAAGAAATTAATACGAAAAACTATGTAAAGTAAGTTATAGAATGTAGAGTAAGTTATATAATGTAAAGTATTTGAAGACCGTAATTTATGTGTTCAATATATAGAAATACACATTTAGAAACATAATATTCATTCAAATTTAAAATGTAAATAGGTGTATATTTAGGTAATGAAATAAAATTTGCATGGAAGATGAAATTGAGTATATCAATGGAATGAAATGTGAGACAAGCTTTAATTTATGAGTAAAGTTGACAAAATTTCCAATAAAATTGAAATACGGTCATTTATGCAAATAAAAGATGAAAATTGGAAAATATTAAGGTAATGAAATATAAAACAATGTTAACTATGTTAGTTGAATAATTATTGATTTAATATTAAGTTTGTAATCGAATAAAATCAAATTTATTGGTATTAATTTGCAATTAATTGGATTAATTGCAGTGACATTTGAACACTGTATTTATTGAAATAATTGACACTAGATTTATATGTGAAATTGCTTTTAGTTATTATAAATATCTAAGGGATTATAAATAACAAAAATATACTAGTTTATAAATATTGAATTTAAAGATGGTAAATTAATTACTAAATATTTAGATATTATGTAAATATAAATTTAGATGAAATTTGGAGATGTTTACGTAATAGAGTATGAATCCAATGGTAGTCCCATCTAGATATTGATAGATTGAATAATTGAATGAAATTCAATTAAAGGGAGTTATTGCAAATTTAATTTATAATTTGTGAATATAATGAAATTGAAATTTAACGCTGAAATGGATAAATTAGTTAACTCTAAATTTACATCTAAATTTAGTTTAATTAATGTGAAGGATTAAGAAAACAAAAGTGTTAAAGATTGTCAATTTCAAAATGTAAATAGGAAATTTGATTTAATTAATTTATTTTAAATTTATTTAATTAATAGAAAAATAGCCATTTTGGCCACTGACTCGGATTTCGACGAAACCAGTTTCATCGGATCCATAACGGTTAAATATTGTAGGGTATCAAGATTCGTAGCAATTGGACTTGTCGTTTGATCGTACGGACTCGAAACGCCTTGAGATAAATGGATTTGAAATCAATTGAAATCAAATTGAAAAATATTAATTTTAGCCTAACTTCTTCATACGATGGAATTTTGACTTGAAACTTGTTCCATCGCATTTAAAATATTTAAAAACATCTATTTTGATATATGGGATGATCCATTTTCGTTCCGAAGCCGAAACGAGTTTTTCGGTGGCATTATTGTCATTTCAACCAATTCGACTCTAACAGTAACCTACGTAATGATGGAATTGGGCTTCGAAACTAGTACCATTGCATTCAGAAGGCCTTTTTACGTTAGAAACGCCAGGCGGCACGCTGCGTTTGGAGTTCGGGCAGTTTTAGACCTAACTTTATAAATAGGCACGCAAAACGATAAAATAATATTATAATATTCTCAAAACCCTAGCCGCCACTCCTCCTTATTTTTCTATGGCCAAAAATTCATCACCTTCCTCCTTCGATTTCTCTTCATCTATTCATCGAATTCGAAAACTCTCAAAAGAAAAGTTCTAGAGCTCCACGAGCTCTACCCATCCAACGGTAGATTCGTGCCGAAACATCACGGATTCGCCAAGATCTTGCCTTGAAGTCGTGGTAGTATTTCTCGATTTACGCGTGAATGGCAGCGTGTGAGGGGGCCGTGGCCTAGCCGGAAGTCGAGCGCTGACAGGCGCACCTCGCGGTCACCTCCGATCGACGCCTCGTGGACTCGGGTTGTGTGCGTTTGGAAGGGGATGGAGCGGGTCATTGGGTTCGAACGAAGGAAAGTTAAGAGTAACGGGTCGCGTGAGGCAAGGATGAGAAGCTGACATGGCTTCTAAAGTAAGTGTTGTTTTTTTTCTTATTTTTTAATTCGATTTTTAATCGTTCTTAACCGCATAACTTTTACATACGGACTCAGATTCAAGCGCGGTTTTCTCCGCTAGGTTTGTAATAAAATTCTGGACTTGATTACGCTGGTTTGGACGGATTCTAAGACCGTCGAATTTTTGGGTTTAAATTGAATTTAAATTCAATTTAAATTCAAAAGGTGAGTGTTTTAACCCACTCACAACTTCTAAGTTTTCTTATGTTTGTTAAATTGATTTAAGATTTGAGTAGAAATTTATTTATGACTGTTTTGCATAATTTATTCATCATCTCAGTTAAATCGCATTTATTTAATTTAACTGTTAATTAATTTTATTATTGCATATAAATTGACAGTTAAGATTTATTTATTTGCATATAAACTGCTAGTTAAACAGTTATTTATTTATTTATTTATTTATTTTGAATATAAACTGTTCGTTGATACCTGTTATATTTTATATGCTCTATTGATGTTTGTTTAAATTGATGATGATTGCAATAAAGTGGTTGATGATTGATATTGGATGAATGGATGATGTGTTCTATATAAACTGCAAGTTATTATGTTTTTTCATTTTATTCGGGATTGCGGTTTGAAATGATATACAACCGCATATTTATTTTTAAATTGCGGATTGAAATGATAAATATCCATATCATTTGACCATAGGATAGAAAATTATATACAGTCACCGCGGTATATATATAAAAAAATTGAAATGATTTTATGGTTTGGATATGATACGGTTTAATAAATATTAAATTTGGATATGATATAAATATATTTTATATATACATATATAGTTAAATTGTTGAATTTAAGCTATGCATAAATGTGTTAAATAAAAATGAATAAGTTGAAAAATGAAATTTGATAATTTATATTATATGATTAAGTACAGGTTCAAGATCTTGTAGATATATATAGAGTTTTTAATGATTTAAATCAATTAGGATTGAAAGATAAATTGGAAATTTAATTGCAATTGAGCTTATTTAAAAATTTGACTCCATAGTTGATGTAAACTTATTAAAATTTGAAATTTTAAAGATATGATATTTATAACTGGATTTAATGAATAATTCTAGTATAAATAAATGGAAGGAAATAATTAGTGTTAATAAACTGAGTTTTATTTTAAATGGTTATGGATCTATTATGTAAACATTTCAAAACTAAATAATAGGACAACGAATTGTTGAATATAAATTCCCAACCTTAAGTTTTGAAAATTTTCAATACTCAAAGTTAGAAATATATTGAATTTGAAGTGGTTTATTTAATTGAAAGTAAATTTAAAAGTTATGAGTTTAGATGGAATTTAAAGTGAATAAAATTGTAAAGGCGTGGAAAGTATTTACTTTATAAAGAAATTTTAAATTCAACTGTTTTATTTTATATATTGTTGAATATCCAAACCATTTAAGTTTTGAAAGTTATGGTTTTAAAATTATGGATTTCGAAGTATTGTGTTTGAAAGTTAAAATTCAAATATTTGGTTTTGAGGTATTATAAGATTTAAAAGTGGTATGATTTTGAAAAGAAATATATTTGAAATAAAATGATATCATATTGATTTGGGTTTTAAAGAAAATGATATCGTATTTATGGGTTTTGAAATGGATAATTTTATTCTGGTTTTAAAGTATAAACTATTTTTAAAAGACCGCGGTGTTATAATAACGTTTGGTTGTTGAAGAGACCGGGATCGGAAGTTGTCATACTCTCTGCCAACTCCGAGATCCACTTTAACAACGGTTTACGCGGTGGAGATTCCAGAATGAAGTAGGTTGGCGGCGGCGTTTCTTGTAAGGTAAATACGAGGACCCAACTCCCGTGAGTTGGCATAAGGTGGCTAAAACAGGAGCGATTGACGGGTTAATAAGGTAGAACCTTTGATAGGACACGTCCCTTCGATATTATACTTTGACTCTTGGATTGATTCGGTGGCCACTTTTGATTTTTTTTTATTGGGGGTGTGGGTCGAGGTGGGCGGTAGCTTTGGCTATGCGTTACCACCGACCAGGAAGCGTAATTGGTATATCTACCCTGGCATTGCCTAGTTGTGTCGTGTCACCTACCCTAGCGCGCCTGATACGATTTTTGTTTTGTACCATACCTACGGAGTGCCCTGTGACGACGCCCAGTACAGGGGAGATTACGGTACTGTATAGACTATGGGAATATATAAATGTGTTAAGGTGGAAAATGTAAAGCCTTAACACTATTTAAAAGTAAGTTTATTTTACAATTAGACACTATTATAATAGGGAAATATACTATATAGTAAGTAGTTTAACGGATCCTTAGGAGATGTAAATCTCGAGCATCTCTTGAGTTACTGCACTCATATTTATTTCTATTAATTTAACTCACATAAGATCTTTTAGTTCTGACTCGAGTGTTTTTGTCTTTTCAAATTCGCTCGGGTCAGTCTGAGCGTTTCAGGATTTGAAGATTTTATTCCGGAGGACGATGACGAAGATTTGTAGTATCACTACCTACTATATTATTTCACTACACTATTTAATTCCACTACATTGATATTTATTGGTATGTGAACTCTGATATTTATTGTATAACGAAGAATCAAATGTTTTGTAAATAGTTTATGAACTGTATATTTATTATTATATTTTATCCTTCCGCTGTGAGATTCTCTTTGTTCCCTTTCCCTGCTTTTCTTATTTACCCCATAACAATCCGCCCTTCTGTATGGTTTGAATTGGCACGTCTGTCGATTTAAAGCGTGCGAAAAGGCGGAATGTTACATGCAATCTCTAGGACTATGAAATCGACTGGGAAATAGAATTGCTCGATTTGTGTTAAAACATCTTCAACTGTGCCCAATGGTTTTTTGACAGATCGATCAGCTAGTTGAATTGTGATGTTTATAGGTTTTAGTTCCCCTAGTCCAAGTTGACAGTACACGGTATAAGGCAAAAGATTCACACTTGCTTCAAGATCGAGTAGGGCATGACTAAAGTGAGTGTTACCTATTTTACAGCCGATTATACGACAACCGGGGTCCTTATACTTGATTGGGGAGGGATTTGACAGAACAGAGCTAGTGTTTGCAGTTAGAAATGCAGTATTAGGAACGTTAGTGGCATGTTTTTGAGTACATAGCTCTTTCAGACATTTGGCATATTGAGGAATTTGCTCGATGGTATCAAGAAGTGGAATATTGATTCGAACATGTTTAAAGATTTCAAGAATTTGGTCAAAATTAGCAGGCTTCTTCTTTTTGTTGAGTCTATGGGGAAATGGAGCAATGGGTTTATAGACTCATTCGGAAGTTTTTCCATTCGAAGAAGAAGGTGTTATATTAGAGGGCGAAGATAAGGGCACTGAAATGTTGGGGTTGCCAACATCAGAAAACGAAGAGTGGTCGGGATTGCCGACCTTGGATGAAGAACTAGAGTTGTTTGGATTGACAACGGTGGGTGGTGATTGAGTTTCAGAATTTTGAACAAGGGAAGACTTAAGAAGGACGTTGGGGTTGCCGACATGGTTGTCCATCTTCTTTCTAGACCTTAATATGGTGACAACATTAACCGAATTTACATCTTCGTCCTCACAAAGATTTACTCCTCGAGAGTTATACTTTGGATTCACTTCTGTTTGACTAGGCAATTTACCTTTCTCATTGATTTTCATGAGATCCTTCATCGTTATCAACATTTGTTCATTTTATTTGGTGATTTGCTCAATTCTTGCATCTTAGTTAGCGATTTGTTCATTTTGTTTAGAGAGTTGTTTTTTCAATCGAGCAATTTCTTGTGAAGGCTGAGAAGGTTAGGTTGATGGATTGAAATAAGGATGCCTGTAGGGTTGATTCGAAGGTTTTGTTTGAGGAGTTGGTTGTGAATTTTGAGCATTAGATGTTGGGGCTCGATAATTCGGATTTGGTATCATCGGATACATATGTGATGGATTAGCCACATTTTTAGGATTTGACCACGAAAAATTTGGATGATGCTTCCAGTTAGGATTGTACGTGGATGAATAAGGACTGTTTTGAGCTATAGCATTGTTTTGGTCTTGTGTGTAGTAATGGGGTAGTCCTTCTCCTGCTTGAGGAGTTTGGGCATCTAGAGGAAGATGTGATGGGTCAGTGACATGTACTCCTCTGTTTAGAGTATGAATTGGAACACGATTTTTCCCATTGCATATCCTTTTTCGAGTACTTTTCTAAAAATTCCCAAGCTTCCTCGTCTGTTTTTGCCATGAATTCTCCTCCGCACATTGATTCGAGTTGGGATCTTGTTTGATAGTTAAGCCCTTCATAAACGATTTGGCACAAAACGTGCTTAGGGATTGCATGATGTGGGCAACTATATAACAATTGATTGAACCTTTCAAAATATTTTGAAAAAGTTTCTCCTTCATTCTGAGAGAATTGGTTGATTTCAGTTCGAATTTTAAGAGTTTTGTGGAAAGGAAAAAACTCCTTTAAAAATATAGTAACAAAATCGTCCCAACTTTTAATTGAATTTTTAGGAAGAGAATTGATCCATCTTTTCGCACTTTCTAGAAGTGCAAATGGAATAAGCCTTAGCTTGATGGATTCATTAGAAAGTTGTTGCATTTTAGTTGTAGAAGCATATAATTCAAATTCACTAAGAAATTCATATGCATTTTCAGACCCAGTGAATTTTGGTACCCCTTGGATAAAAGAATGTTTTAGCTCAAAACTATTTCCTTCGGAAGGTGGAAATGAAATAACCAAAGGTTGAACAGTCTGTGTTGGATAGAATCGGCCTCTAAGGGATAATGGTCGGTTCTCATGAAATTCATTATTTCCAACATGTGATTTAGGTGATAATTTTGGTGAATTGTGGTGTGAACTGTGTTGTGAACCGTGTTGTGAACCATGATTGCTCATATTTTTTTGATTTGAAATTTCCGTCGATTTGTTTAATGAAATATTTTGGCTTTCTGGACGGTTAAAATTATTTCTTGCCCAAACGTGCATAAACAAATCAAGGTGTAATAGCCAAAAGTAGATTTATAACAGTTTTTAGTTGGGCACCTGTAGAGTAAAAAAAAATACTTACAAAGGGGTATAGCTGTCCGTCTAGTGCAACTGAGTAGTGCTAGTGATTCAAACTCCACAGTTTGCAGTTCCTATGTTGTTGCTACCTGTCAGATATCTAAGAGCTGATATCCTTAGAAAAAAAAATGAAACTGCAACCGTGTGTTGTTGATGCAATTGAAGCACTGCTAACAAAGCGTGAAGCAAGTGAAAAAAAGAACAAAACGCGCAGCAAGTAATGCTTAAAAAATACGTACAGCAAATGATGTGAATGATGTAGTGAAAAAATGTCTTGTTTAAAGGAAAACCAACGTATGTAACTAATGGGAGTTTGAGGGCATGAAGTGGCAACTAGCATATATGCACACTAACGTATGCACACTAACGTATGCACACTAACGTATGCTGGAAATAGAGAAATTAAATGAACAGGTGTGAATGCTTGTGCTAAACAGAAACTAAATGAACAAGTGTGAAAATATGCAGATCATGATTCGAAAATGTAAGAACATGAAAACTGGTTGCGTGAAAAATGGTTGGACGTTGGACACATGATATAAAATTGAATGTGGATGAAAAGAACGATTGTAAATTGAATGCAAAAGAATGTAAAAGCGTAAGTGCAAAATATAACGTGAGATACTAAAATATTAGTAATGTGAGCTGCGTATGTCAAATGCAACTGACTGATATGCAACGAACGTAAGGAGTCGAAACAGCAAAAATATGCAGCAAATGAAAAGAAAAAACGATTTTTCTTTAAGTAAAATGCTACTTTAGCGAAAGGAACTGAAAAACGAAAAAAATGATTTTTTTTTTTGCAAACTAATGCAAAAATAATAAATTAAAACGAATAGACTTAAAAAAAGAAAAATCAAAAATTTCAAAATAGCAATTCCACGGCAACGGCGTCAAAAACTTGTTGTGACTTTTCTATTGATTAGAAAAGCACAAATTTTAATTAATTCTGCAAGCGCACAGGCGTGTAGTATGCAGGTCAAACACAGGAAATTGTGTTTTAAAATATTTGAAATCCCTATTTAAATCTTAAGCTGTTAAAAAATTTCGATGGTGGATCTTGAACAGGAAATAAAAACAATAATATACTTCGAATCGATTACGAAACTAATCGAAATTGCAACCAAAATATAAAATTGTGAAATTCAGAACAAAAATTGAAATTGCGAAAAAGAAAATAACAGAGAAAACAATTGAAATATTTATTAACTAACTGAAAAGAGTGCAATAACTAAGAACAAGAATAAATAAATAGCTAAATCTAATCAACAATCCTACGTATTCTGTTCGAAAATAAAAACACTGCTGAATTTAAAATTAAACTTGGAGAAGAGTGATGGGATAAGAGACGATTTTCCATCTGCATTGCTCTCTCTATTTAAAGAATTCAGCCTCCACAAATAACCCTACTATTTAGGTCCATGTGCTTGATATTTGAAGAAAAATAAGGCCACCTCACTTTGAATTGGTCTATGCTTTGTCATTTGATTAACAAGTGGCCTTGCTTTGAGAGATTTTCAGGCTAAACTTTGAAAGTGTATTTTCAATATTTGCATTTGCTTTCTTGCACGAATAATACACATGTTGGTGACGTGAGATGCATTTCTTCATGAACGATATGTACTTTCTCTTCGAATTATTCGGTACTCAAAATGTTGCACTCTTTTTTTGCATGTCATTTGAACCATTGGACGGCACAACCGATTAATTTCAACGTTGCACTTCGAAATCTATAATCTGCAAAACCACAACAAAATACCCGTGTAATACTGCTTTATTAAAATAAAAATATATGAAACAAACGGTTTTAAATGCAGAAAAATACGTTCATCAAACATATTTTAAAGTATAAAATGATTTTCTAATGATTTTAAAAAGGATTTTCATTGATTATTTTGATATAAAAATTTCTTGTTTTGAAACCAAATTTTTTTAACTTCTTTCCTTTCCTTATCCATCATGTCAGTAACTTCTTTGTTTCTGATATTTCTTTGTTTAGGATATTCATTCTAGTTGTATCTCATCTTATCTTTTCTTTTCTTTTGTTTCTCAATTACTTTTGTTCTAAAATTCATTCTTGATTTTTCCAGGATGAATCACAGCAATGCCAGAGGTAGGAGTCGTGGTGTTGCCCCAGTTCCTGATCCTGCTGCACCCGTTAAGTTCAATACTCTCCGTAAGGGATTCACTCAGCTTGGTGGTACCTAGTTTTTTGGATCAGAGAGCATCATTGAGGCTCAACCATGGTTGAAGGGATTGGGGAGGATTTTCTCCAGTCTTGAGATCACTGATGCTCAGAAGCATCAATTGGCAGCTTGGCAGTTGAAGTAGGCAGCCCTGGATTGGTGGGAAACTGTTACAGCTCACACTATTGAGGCTGATATTTCTTAGAAGCAGTTTAGGTATCATCTTTTGTTTGTTTGAATTTGGTTCAGTTTTCTCTTTTTGAAATATTTCTTATGTTTCGTTACCGTGCTTTAGTGATGCTTTTGTGGCAAAATGGATGCCCGAAGCAGGGAAGTCTTAGCTTTATTGACAGTTTATGGATCGTAAGCAGGGAGACATGTCATTTGCTGAGTATGAGCGGAAGTTCAATGAACTTTCCAAGTTTTTCCCTAATCTGATTGACACCCCTCTTAAGAAGAATGAGAGGTTCATAGCTGGTGCTCGCCCAGAGTATTATGATCGTCTCATCGTTTATATGCATAGCCCTTTCACTGGTCTGATGGATATGGCCATTAGATATGAGAATCCTAAAGATCCTCATGTTGCTCGTGCCACTTCATCTCAATCTTTCTCTGGTAACCCTAAGAAGAGAAAGCCTAACTTTCATCAGTAGAATAAGAATTGGAATAAGACTCCAGGTTTGGGATCTTCTTCTTCTCAAAGGCAATCTATCGAACTATCTTCCATTACCTGCTTCAAGTGTGATCAGAAGGGACATTATGCTAATAGTTTTCCTACTTCAGTTGGTGCTGTCGTCCCTCCAGCACAGTTGACCAGGCGTGATCTCTGCCATATTTGTCTACGGCCTGGCCATTCCAAGTATAATTGTCCTACTTAGAAGGGCAAGCCATTTGATATCTTTGCTGTTACCTCTACTTCTTCAGCTACACCTGCTCCTACTCCTGCTCCTAATGATACTCAAGGTACTCTTCAGGGCACCTTTACTTTGTTTAAATTTCCTATACGCGTTTTATTTGCTACTGGAGCTTCCTATAGTTTTATTTCTATGGACCGTCGTGATAAGTTTGAGCATCTCCTTTCTCCTAAGTTTGCTAATGAGCCTTTGTGTCTTTCAAATCCTATTGGGGGTCCCGTGAAACTTAGTAGGATTTGTAACCAAGTGAAACTCCTCTATTCTGATCATTGCTTCAGTGGTGATTTCTATTTTCTGGGTTTCGATGCATTTGATATATTTCTTGGTGGTGATTGGCTGAAGAGACATGAAGCTGTTATATCTTGTAAAACCCGGACTATTTCTCTCGTGGACGATTTTGGGAATTCTTTGGTGATTCAGTGTTGCATGCCTCAGGATTATGCCGGCAGTTTTATTTAGTCTCTTGACTCTTCTCCGGATGACCTTGATTCTACTCCTCTGGTTAAACTATATCCCGATGTATTTGGTGAAGTCACTTCTTTATCTCCTTAGCGGGAAATTGAATTTTATATTGATTTTATTCCTGGAGTTGGACCTGTAGTTCTTCCTCCCAGAAGAATGGCACCCCGTGAGAAGATTGAGTTAAGGAAGAAAATTGAGGGCTTGTTCTCCAAGGATCTAATTTGACCTAGACATTTCGAATGGGGAGCAGCGGTGGTTTTCGTCACTAAGTCCGATGGTTCCTTGAGGATGTGTGTTGATTATAAGGAGCTGAATGAGCTCACTATGAGGAACAGATATCCTATGCCTTGCATCAATGATATGTTCGATCAGCTCCATGGAGCTACTTTTTTCTCTCAGCTTGATCTTGCCATAGGTTTTCACCAGCTCAGAGTTGCTGAGGAAAGTATTCCTAAGACTGCTTCCGTACTAAGAATGGTTTCTATAAATGGTTAGCCATGCCTTTCGGTTTTACTAATGCTCTAGCTTTCTTTGTTGATTTGATGAATCGTGTTTTTCATGATATTCTTAACAAATTTGTTCTAGTTTTCGTGGATGATATTATTGTTTTCTCTAAGTCCAAGGAAGAGCATAAATCCCATTTGAGCTTTGTTTTGGGAACTCTTAGGAGTCGTCGGTTGAAAGCTAAATTCTTGAAATGCCATTTCTGGAAAGAGGAAGTTCGATTCCTTGGATATATTGCTTCTAGTAATGGAGTTTCTGTTGATCCAGTCAAGATCGCTGCAATCAATGTAAGTTTTCTCCTCTTCTCCCTCTGTAATTTAATCATTATATCTTTTTTGTGGTCC
Organism: Allium cepa; assembly: GCA_030765085.1. Taxonomy (NCBI): domain Eukaryota; kingdom Viridiplantae; phylum Streptophyta; class Magnoliopsida; order Asparagales; family Amaryllidaceae; genus Allium; species Allium cepa. The sequence goes on from CM060929.1 coordinate 445,660,301, forward strand.
TTATTTCTCCCTATTCTTTTATAGGATTGGGAAGCTCCTAGGACTCCATCTGATATCCGTAGTTTTGGGCCTTGCTGGTTGTTATCGAAGATTCATTAAGAATTTTGCTCGGACTATTGCACCTCTCACTGCTTTGACTCGTAAGAATGCTAAGTTTATATGGAATGATAAGTGTGGAGCTGCATTCAATGAGTTAAAGCGTAAGCTTACTTCTGCACTGGTGCTTACCATTCCAAATAGAAATAAGGGATTAACGATATATGCTGATGCTAGTAGTGAGGGTTTGGGAGCTGTTCTGGTGCAGGATAGGAAGGTCATTGCTTATGCCAGTCATCAGTTGAAGACCCATGAAGCCAATTATGCAGCTCATGATTTGAAATTTCTTGCTATGGTTTTTGCTTTGAAGCTTTGGAGGCATCATCTTTTGGGTGCCAAGTTTGAGCTCTTTACTAATCATCAGTCTTTGAGATATATCTTCACCCGGAAGGATTTGAATCAGCGGCAAGTTAGGTGGCTTGAGTTTGTTGCTTTTTATGATCTTGACATTAGTTATACCCCTGGGAAAGCTAATGTTGTGGCCGATGCTTTGAGTCGGAAGAAGGTGGTGTTGTGTCAGCTGGTTGTTTCTTCTCCTCTTTTGGATCGTATTATTGCTAAGCAGGATGAGGATGAGATGCTTTGGCTTATGAAGGAGAGTGTTCGTAGCAAAATTGGTGGTAGCAGTCGGGATGGTAGTGGAGCTCGGATCAATGATAGAGGGATTTTGAGGATTAGTAATTGGATTTGTGTCCCGAATGTCGATGGATTGAGGCAAGAGTTACTTCGGGAAAATCATCGATCCAGACTTCTATTCATCCTGGTGTGACGAAGATGTATCAGGATATGAAGAATCTTTATTGGTGGAGAGGTATGAGGTGTGATATCTCTATCTTTTTTAGTAGGTGTGCGACTTGTCAGCAAGTCAAGGCAGATCATCAGAAGACCTTTGGTTTAATGCAGCCCCTTGAGGTTCCTAATTGGAAATGGAAACAGGTTTCTATGGATTTTATCAATGGATTATCGAGGACTAGGAGGGGTAATGGGAGTATTTGGGTTATTGTGGATAGATTGACCAAGTCATCTCATTTCATTCCGGCCAAGACCCGTTCTGCTTCTATTTTGTTTAAGATCGATATGAGGGAGATTGTTCGTCTTCATGGTGTTCCTATCAGTATTGTTTATGATAGAGATCCTATCTTTACCAGCCAGTTTTGGAAAGCTTTTTAGGAATCTTTGGGTACTCATCTGAATCTGAGCACTGCTTACCATCTGTAGACCGACGGTCAAACGGAAAGAGTGAATCAGATTCTAGAGGATCTTCTTCGTGCTTGTGTTCTTGATTATGGAGGATCTTAGGAAGATCATCTCCATCTTGTCGAATTCACCTATAATAACAGTTATCAGGTATAATCTCAACTCTTCTATTTTAACCTTATCTTAATCTTTTATCTATCTCATTCGTCTTTGAATTCAGGCTAGTATTGCAATGTCTCCGTTTGCTGCTCTTTGCGGATGCAAATCTCCATCTTGCTGGATTGAATACAGTAATCGTTTGGTTCTTGGTCCTGATATGATTTTGGAGGCTTCTGAGAAGGTTGAGGAGATTAAGAGAAAGATGAGGAGTGCTCAGGATAGGTAGAAGAAGTATGCTGATCGACGAAGGAGGAGTTTGGAGTTCTCTGTTGGTGATCATGTTTTCCTTAAGGCCTCTCCCTTAAGGAATGTGATTCGGATTGGTCGGAGATGGAAGCTTGCTCCTAGGTTTGTTGGTCCTTTTCGTATCTCAGAGAGGATTAGTTTTTTAGCTTATCATTTGGATTTGCCTGAGAAGTTTTCTGGAGTGTATAATGTATTCCATGTTTCGCATCTTCGTCGATATCTGCATGATCCATCTTTGATTGTCCAGCCTTCTGCTCTCGAGAGTTTGGATATTGAGCCAAAACTTACTGTCAAGAGGAAGCCACTTCGTATTATCGATCGAAGTACGAAGCAGCTAAGAAGGAAATTTATCAACCAGGTCAAAGTGCAGTGGAGTACAGATGATTGGGATTGTACCTGGGAGACAGAGGAGAGCATGCTTGTTTCGAATCCGAAATTGTTTGTTTCAGGTACTATTTGGTATTCTATCTTATCTTTCTTTGTCTTTTTGTGTCTCGTTCCTTTTCAAGGATGAAAAGTTTTGAGTGGGGGAGAGTGTAACGGCCCATATTTTTGTAAATATTTTTAATTCAATTTATATGAAACTTTGATTTTTAAAAAACATTTAAAGATTTGAATTTTGGAATTTTCCAATGTATTTTGGATTTTTTTATTATTATTTTTCCAAATATAATAAAATAAAGATTTTCTGAGAATGTTTATATTTTGGTCAACTTTGGTCAAACTTTGACTTTCAGTTGAAATTTTTTAATTTGAACTTTTAATTTCCAACCTTTTTCTTTCAAGCTGAATTTGATTCTGATATTCATTCTACTTTTCGTTTCTTCAAATTCTGTTTTATACTTTTTAAATCTGTTTAAATTTAGCGCTTTACATGCAAATATTTTTGTATTTCTATTCTCTATTTTTCTATGTTAACTTTCTATTTTATTTTGGTTTGGACTTTGATTTTTTTTTTTTGAGTTGCTGAGCTTATTTTGATTTGGGCTTGGCTAATGGGCGTAGGAAATTCCAAGAGACATGAGTTTCTTTTCTTTAATATGAAGAGATGCCTTTTCCCTTGCCTAAGCCGTACAAAACACCCTAACTTCTCATCTTCTTCTCATTTCATTTCCTGACAAAACTTTTTACAGTAAGTTTCCTCCTTCTTCATCTTTTTCATTTCTCCTTTCTCTTTTATTTCTCAAGCAAAGTTCGGCCATACTTCTCCTTATGGCTGACCACATCTCCTCCACCATCCACTGCCTATGATCGGCCACCACCATCTCATCACCATCCCCATGCCATGCCGTGAACCATATATCCAAAAACTCATCACCTAAATGCTTCACAAACCCTAGCCGAGCCCTCTACATCATCACCTTCCCTTCCCCTAGCCTCGACCACCACCAATTCCACCTCCTCCTTTGCCTTGCCATGACCATTCCTTACCCATAACCGTGACCAGACCTGACCTGATCCAAACCAAGCACCCAGGCCATGCCACTTTAGTATAAGGCTGAACCACCTGACCCACTTGACCTTCTATCTCCTTGTCTTTTTGACCTTCCCTATAGTTGTGACCATTCCTTGCTAAAGCCGAGCATAGCTTGTCTTAAAGCAGCATGGCCGAACCATGTTTTTGATGATGGCTAGTCTACTTGCAAAGTTGCTGAGCCCACTTGCATTGATTAAGCAATTTTACTTCATTTTGATTTATGCTTGTGCATTATTTTGATTTATAATCTTTTGTATAATATATATGCTTATGTATGTTTGGTATTTGTCGTTTACAAGACTTGGATCTTGTTTGTCCATCTACTCGAATCTAGTTGTGCTTTTTGGAGTTTGGTTGTGTGTCTTGAAGTTGTCATCTCTAGCTTTAGAAGGTGGTTATCACTCTCGACATTCATACTTATATAATTGTGAAACAATAACATGTGAATTGTAGCTGTGATATGCTATGTTGATATTAATTCATGCATGCCTATGATATGATATTTTATGATCTTATAACCTGATGATATACTTGTTACATCACTTGATATGACATGCTATGCTATGCTATTCATTTATTTTCTATTTCTCACACTACAAGTTCCCTATTAGTATAGAATCGCTATGATTTGAAATGGTACATAACCGAATGGACTTTAGAATAGAGAAAAATCATTATGAGCTAAAATAGTAAGCTCAAGCGATTTTTATTTCAATTGACTTAGGATTGCGGGTTTGAAATGATAGAACCCGAAATTTTATAAATTACGAATTGAAATGATACATATTCATATCACTTGACTTAGGTTAGAAAATAAAATACAGGCCCATGGTTAATTTTTAATAATAGCTTTTCTAAAATTTACTAAGTATTTTGAATCTTTAAATATATGAAATTTTAACTTAAATTTTGATTTAACAATTTTAAAATATAAGGATATATTGGTTTTGTAATAAGTTAAAATTTTATAAGTTAATAAATGGTTTAAAATAGAATTTAAAGATTTTATCTATGATATATAACTTAATAATTTAATTTGATTTAATTTAGAATTTTAAATCTAACCTACTTATAGTGATAGATTTTATTTTTGAAATGGATATATTTTGTATAATAAAATAACTATGATTTAAATTTAAGATATTATGTTTAAAATGTTATGGCAGAATTTATAGCATTTCCAAAATGCTATGCTATTTAAGTTATGTTTTAGAATGCTATATTACTGGAGGTTATGTTTAAATGTTGTATTTCTAAAAAGATAACATTTTGAAATGCTATAACTAAGTATATATGGATTTGGAAATATTACCATTTTGGGAATGGATATTGTTTTTGGGGGAGTAATAGCATTTGGTTTTAAATGGGTTTGGAATAGATATGTTTTGTTTTGAATGTAAACCATTTGAAATAAATAATCATGGGTTATAATTACGTTTGGTTGTTAAAGAGACCGGGATTGGAAGTTGTCATGCTTTCTGCCAACACTGAAAACCACTTTAGCAACTATGTACGCCGTGGAGATTCCAGAATGAAGTAGGATGGTGGCGACGTTCTATTTAGGTATCTACGTGGACCCGACTCCCTTGAGTGGGCATAAGGTGGCTAAAACAGGAGCGATTCTTGGGGCAATGAGGTAGCTCCTCTGATCGGACACACTTCCTCGTATATCATTCTATTACTTTATGATTGATTTGGTGCGCATCTTTGATTTTAGAGGCTGTGGCTCGAGGTGGGAGGTAGCTGCGGCTATGTGTTACCACCCGTCCGGATCCGTAATTGGTATATCTACCTTGGCACTGCCTTATTATGCCTTGTCACCTACCCTAGCGCGCCTTATACAATTTTGTTTTGTACCATACCTATGGAGTACCCTCTAACGATGCCAAGTATGGGGAAGATTATGGTACTGTATAGACTATGGGAATATATAAAATATGTTAAGGGGGATATGGGTAACGCCTTAACGCTATTTTTAAAATATATTATACTTTACTTTAGACATTATTATAATAGCGTATATTACTACATAGTAGATAGTTTAACGAATCCTTAGAGGATGGACGATCCCAAGTATCCTTTATGTTACTTGTGCATTTCTATTACAGTTCACTTGAGTTGGTTTACATTGTATAAGTATGAATGTCCTGATTCGAGTGTTTGTGTTTATTTTTCTTTACGCTCAGGTCAGCCTGAGTATTTCAGCTTCGGATTCACCTTCTGGAGCTAGGATTGGCTAGAAATTATCTATCTATCTAGTTGTCTATCTATTCCTATTCAGTTATTTCTATTCAGCTCATGGATTAGTGGATATATATATTGGGATTTCTATTGTATTAATTTCAAACTCTCGTATTTTGTACTTGTTTTGAGACTATGTTCGTATTAGCTTTATGAACTACTATGGTTATTTTATTTCCGCTACGAGTTATTCGGATATTTCTGTGTCTGTGATTCTGTGATTGGTTTTATTTGATCCAAATTATATTACAATCTATTGTTTGAATTATTCAAGTCCGACAAGTGTGGTTTTATTGTCGATTTGAATGGTTCAAAATAGTGGGTCGTCATTACAATTTCTTGTTTTCATTTCCTTTTTATTTACAATTTCAAAATTTTAGTTTATTATTATTTTATTAATCATTTTGACATCAAATTTCTTATTGTCATTTTTAAAAGTTTCCAACTGTTAATGTAGTTAGGATTCCTTTTATTACACTAATTTCAAATTTCTAATTTACAGAAACTTAAAAACTAAACCACCGGGTTTAATCTCAATCCTTATATATATATATATGTATGTATGTATGTATGTATACTCAAAACTTATATATATCCAACCATAGTTAGGAAAATTTTGATTTTTTTATCAAATAAAGGTGTAGTAAAACTACTGCAGCAGTCTTCCCACTTTGAAACTCGAAAATGAACGTCGATGATGCGTGCACTCATCATCGAAATTATTTTCCAATGACAAAGAGGGGAGTACATAACTTATTTCCTTCCAAATTCTTTTAATACATTTCTTCCAAATCACATTGAAATATTTATATCTGAAAATACTTTCAAATAAAATTAATATTATATTCCAAAATCATTCGAAAGAAATTTTCAAAAATCCCGGAACTTATATTCTGAATTTTCCAATTTATATTTTTTGTTATTTGTAAATCTTATTTTTCAATCAGTATTTATAAAATTTCTCTACTTAACAAACAACATATTACATCCAACTATATCATTTCTAAAATTTATTATTTTATACACAAAATACATAATAGGCAAAATTATTTCATTTACCCATATTTCAAAACAAATATTGTATTGGTTCACCCTATTAATTGTTTAAAAATCCCTATCGATGTCATAGCATCCTATGCACCGTCCAGAATTTATAAATATAGTACGGAACAAATTAACACAATACAGAAACCTTTTATAACACTAAAAAGTACGCTCTCTCATATATACACTCAGTGACTCATTCTAGATTATTACTATCCTATTTCTAAAGAGCCAGACCCCATAAAGCAAAGTTTATCGCTAAACCGAAGCTCTAATACCAGCTGTAATGACCTGCCATTTTAGACGTTTTAAGCAGACACACATGTCAGACTCAAACTGTAACGATCCTAAATTTTGAACAATTAAATTTGTAAATATTTAATTTATTTTAAATATTTAAATGATAATTTGACTTAAATTTCAAATTATCAAAATGAATTGGTGATTAAAATTTAGAATTTAATCTATTTAAAGTTGAATACAAATTTGAATTTTTACTTTGAAGTTAAAATTTAATATTGAACTTATATTTTAAATTTGAATTAATGATTTAGAAAAAATAATTGGATTTGAAATAAGGAAGAAAATATAATATAAAAATAAATAAAAAAATAATAAAAAGAAATAAAAAAAAGAAGTATACATTACCTTACTTACCATACCTTCAACATACCGTGTTCCATACCCGTGTTCCACGCCATAACCCACGGAAAAAAAATCACGTTCTCTTCTGTTTTATAACCCTACCCCTCTCTCCACTATCTTCATTCATTACGAAAGAAAAATAAAAAGAAAAAAATGGCGGCCTCCCCAATCCATCTTCGTTCGACTTCAGATTAGGGTTTCGGCTTCGATTCATTTCTTCGCCGACCTTCAGCAAGTTAGGGCTTTCCAAAAATCGAAAGCGACGGCTTCAATTCGTCATCGATTCTTGCTTCAGCTTCGAATCTCTTGCGTGCCCCAATTCGTGATAAAGGTGAGTCCTTTAGGCTCACGGTTGATTTTTACGCAAGTATTTAAATTTGTTTGGATTGATTTCTTGGTTTTATGCTATGAATGCGTGTTGTTTTGCTTCCATCTGTCGGTTAATTTGCAAGTATAGGAATTGTGGGTTATTCATTATCATTTGCTCGGCTACTTCGAATTTTAAACTGATAGGAACAGATACTACACTTGATGTTGGCTGTTGGTTGTTGTTTGCTATGAATTGCTTTGTAAATTTGTTATTTAAACTGATGAGGACAAATACTACTAAATATAGTTTTTTTTTTTTTTTAATTGATAGAAACAGATGCTATTAATTTTGACTTAAACTGATGGGAAACAGATGCTATTAATTGTGTTTAAACTGTTGGGAACAGATTCTACCCAATTTTTAATTTTTGAACTGTTAAGAGCAGATGCTTGTGACTTTAAAATTTTAAACTGATAAGAACAAATGCTACTTGATAAATTGTTCTTTTTAAATTGATAATAACAGATACTATTTGGGTTGTTTTAAAATAGACAAGAACAGATACTACTTGGTTCTGTTCAAATTCTAATAAGAACAGATACTATTTGATTTTTGTTTAAAATTGGTAAAACAGATTTTACCCAATGTTGTTTTAAACTGTAAGAACAGGTGCTATGTTTATCTTGTTATTAAATTGATAAGTACAGATGCTAGTAATTATGTTTGAACTGATAGGAACAAATGTTATTGATTTCTTTCAAAACTTAAAATTTTGATAAGAACAGATGCTATGTTATCTTGTTATTAAATTGATAAGTACAGATGCTATCTGAATTTGTTTTTTTTTTACTGTTGAAAAGGATGCTTGTTAGTAATTTCTTACTTGGAACTTTGTCCATGTTTTGCTGTGTGCTCGTATGTCCTACTTGATGCTGCACACTTGTGCTTTGCTGTGATCACTTCTGCTGTTGTCATTATTTTGTTGACCCTGATTTTAGAAACTAAATTTTTAAATGGGAATAAAAACAAGTTTATTATTGGTAGGTGTTTGAACATTTGCTTGCTGTCGAAAAAAAAATGCTTTTGCATGTCATTTGAGGTCTTGCAATTGGTTTATTGATGCATTCAAGTGTTCACTACTTGTAGCCTCTATTCAACTTGATTTTGTTTTGACTTTGGTCACTGTTGCATTCTTGTATATGCATTTGTTGAGTTGTTCACTGATGCAATACTTGTTGCCCTTCATTTGAAACCCTGTTGCATTTGGGTTAGGGGCTGCATTAAGTTGTTTTCAAGTGCGATGCTTGTGGTGACTGCAGTATTAGTTGCAGCCTGCCCTTGTATCTGTTAGTAACTGCAGTTACGTTTTTATGCAGTCTTTCTCTTGTCGATTTACGTTGCATTGTTGCAATTGGATTTGGTTTTCCCTAAATTCATTTTGGGAATTTTGATTTGTTGAGATTTTTGGAGTAAGCAGAGTAATTTCTGATCTCTCAACAAAATTTGCCATCAACAAGAAATGGTTGTCAGACAATCCTACTTGTTGAACCTGCTTTCGACACAATTTTTCTTTCCTTGTTCTTATTCCATTTTCTGCTCCTCTTCCATGTTTTTTTTAAAAAAAAAATATATACTGAAAATGCAGAGACACAAAACTTGAAGTCCAAACCAAAAGGTCTTTGCTATCATGCATGAAGTAATTTTTGTTTCTACAGGCAAATCAGTGTTGCCTCATTTTTTTTTATAAGACTTAACAAATAATTGAAAGTTGTAACACAATTTTAGTCAGAACCAATAGTGCAGGAGCACTGCTGCCTTGCCATATTAATTTTTATATGTTCATCTCCAATGATTTCATTTTGAGATTTAAGTGGCATTCCATCTGCTAATATTTGATGTTTCATGACACTGTTAACTCAGCAGCGAAATTTCCAGTTTTAATGCACGTAGTTGCATTTTGTTTTTTAAAAAAAAAAACCGTAAATATTTGTTTTGTGGATATTTGCATTTATTTGCACCAAAAAAACTGCATATTTTCTGAAAATACTTCTATATGTGTTTCTAGAAGCCATTTGTTACCTCTGTGGCCTCTGTTGCCTGTGTTACTTCTCTATTGCCTGTGTTGTCTCTGAGTTGTCCCTGTGTTGCCTCGGCGTTGCCTTTGTGCTACTGTGTCGGCTACATTGTTTCACTGTACTTGTTGGTCTGCACTTTATGTTGCAGCTGGTCCTGCAGTTGTTATTGTTCATGCCTTCGGTTTTTGGGCATTTCTGAGCCTCTGTCTTGTTTCTTGCTTTGACATTGCTGTTTTGCTTTGTCTGATGTCTTCATGATTCCTTTGTCTATGCCTTGGCTTTGTTCGATCTGATAGCTGTGTGTTTTTGTTTGGTGAACGCGTGTCGGCGAGGCAGTGCACATGTGTGCAAAGTACATGTGTGTACTGCAGCCACACGAGATCGTCAGATTTTAAAAGTTAAAGTTGTTAATATGAAAATCCGTAATAGATTAAATTGATTCATGTGATCCATTTTATTCAGTTCATTGCAAATTTATTTACTTGAGTTAAGATTAATCCTGACTCGAGTGTTTTTGTGTTTTGCAATTAACGCTCGGGTCAGACCGAGTATTTCTACAGCTTGAAGATTTTCAGGCCGCGAAGTTAGAGAGAGGGGGATTAAAGCACTCTACTAAAGTTTTCAGTAAAAATTTTCTTTGTACTCTAAAAAGATATATTCCGCTGTATATAAAAATTTATGCATTGTACAAACTCTGATATAAGTATATAAGAAAAAAAATTCATTTATGAATAATATTATGATTATTCTGTGATTCTGTGGCTGATTCTGTTTAAACTTTATAAACTGACTAACAATTCGTCATTTTGAACGTTTCTAGTTGGTTTAATTACCGACTAGAGGCGGTCAGAGCGGCGGGTCGTTACAAAAGATTAAAAAAAAAAAAACTATATTTAGTAGTATTTGTCCTCATCAGTTTAAATAACAAATTTACAAAGCAATTCATAGCAAACAACAACCAACAGCCAACATCAAGTGTAGTATCTGTTCCTATCAGTTTAAAATTCGAAGTAGCCGAGCAAATGATAATGAATAACCCACAATTCCTATACTTGCAAATTAACCGACAGATGGAAGCAAAACAACACGCATTCATAGCATAAAACCAAGAAATCAATCCAAACAAATTTAAATACTTGCGTAAAAATCAACCGTGAGCCTAAAGGACTCACCTTTATCACGAATTGGGGCACGCAAGAGATTCGAAGCTGAAGCAAGAATCGATGACGAATTGAAGCCGTCGCTTTCGATTTTTGGAAAGCCCTAACTTGCTGAAGGTCGGCGAAGAAATGAATCGAAGCCGAAACCCTAATCTGAAGTCGAACGAAGATGGATTGGGGAGGCCGCCATTTTTTTCTTTTTATTTTTCTTTCGTAATGAATGAAGATAGTGGAGAGAGGGGTAGGGTTATAAAACAGAAGAGAACGTGATTTTTTTTCCGTGGGTTATGGCGTGGAACACGGGTATGGAACACGGTATGTTGAAGGTATGGTAAGTAAGGTAATGTATACTTCTTTTTTTTTATTTCTTTTTATTATTTTTTATTTATTTTTATATTATATTTTCTTCCTTATTTCAAATCCAATTATTTTTTCTAAATCATTAATTCAAATTTAAAATATAAGTTCAATATTAAATTTTAACTTCAAAGTAAAAATTCAAATTTGTATTCAACTTTAAATAGATTAAATTCTAAATTTTAATCACCAATTCATTTTGATAATTTGAAATTTAAGTCAAATTATCATTTAAATATTTAAAATAAATTAAATATTTACAAATTTAATTGTTCAAAATTTAGGATCGTTACACAAACCATTCAAAAGGGCGGATTGTTATTGGATAAATAAGAAAAGAGAAAGAAATAAAACAAATACAGAATCTCGCAGCGGAATGCAGAATATAATAATCAAATAACAGTTTATGAAGCTGTTTTATAAATATATTTGATTATTCTTTTACAACACAAAAATCAGAGTTACATAAAACAAAAATAAATAAATAAATGCAGCGGAACAATATGATGCAGTGGAATAATTATAATAAATAATAGTAGTACAAAATCTTCGTCTTCGTCCTCCTGAAATAATGTCTTCAACCCTGAAATGCTCAGGCTGAGCCGAGCGAATTGAAAAGACAAAACACTTGAGTCGGAACTAAAAGATCTTATGTAAGTTAAATCAACAGCAAATATGAGTGTGACGGCGTCAGAGATGTTTACGGGTTTTGACATCTCCTATCTATTGTTTAACATGAGTGCAATAACTTAAGAGATGTTCGGGATTTCCATCTCCTAAGGATCCATTAAACTATCTACTATGTAGTACAATATGCTAATATAATATGTCTATAGTAAAGTAAAAGTATTAAAATAGTGTTAAGAAGTTACCCATATCCCCTTTAACACATTTTATATATTCCCATGGTCTATACAATACCGTAACTCCTCTGTAAACTGGAGGCTATCACAGGGCACTCCATAGGTATGGTATATAAAAAACTCGTAAAATGCGCTCTAGGGCATTTGAACATGGCAATCGAGGCAATGCCAGGGTAGATATACCAATTGTGGATCCGGACTGGTGGTAACGCATAGTAGCTACTATCATTCACCTTGGACACACTCCCAAATCAAATCAAGGGTGGCCACCAAATTAATCACAAAGTAATAGAATGGTATCGAAGAAATGTGCCCGATTGAAGGTACGACCCCACTTGGCCCGGCATGGCTCCTGTTTTAGTCACATCTAAGCTGACTCATGGGAGTCAGGGTCACGTCATACCTTATACAGAAATCGTTCGCCAAACCACCATACTTTATTTCGGGAATCTCCACCACGTGCATAGTTGTTAAAGTGGTTTTCGGTATTGGCAGAGAGTATAACAATATCTAATCCCCATCTCTTTAACAACCAAACACTTATTTCACACCGGATGGTTCTTTTACATTCAAAAGTCAATTCATACTTAATATCAAAATATCATATTCGATTCCAAACTATATCACTTCCGAAATCATATTCACTTTCAAAACCATATACACTTCAAAAATCATACTCGCCTTTGAAATGGTTGATAAGATAGGAATATTTAATTCTCATTTCAAAATTATCATGTTTACTCAAATATGTCATTTTTAAAAAAGGTATCAATTACAAATTCCAACTTAGATTGTATCATCATCAAGGATTTAAATATGAATACTTCAACTTTATGCGGCCTGGAATTTTAGAAATAGTTTAGATAATCAGAAGTAGTTTAATAGTTTAAAAATAGTTTAAATAGATCAAAATAGTTTTAATAGTAAAAATAGTTTAGACGGATTTAAATTTGATTTAACTAGATTTAAAATAGTTTAAACAGATTTAAAATAGATTAAATAGACTCTATTAGGTCTAAAAGGTTTTTAGATAGATTACTTTTAGATTAAATTGATTTAAACTATATTAAGTATGTTTCTAAATAGATTAAATAAATTTAAAATAGGTTAAATAGATTTAAATTATATTAAATAGATTTAAAATATATTAAATAAATTTAATTATTTTAAAGTAGGTAAAAATAGGTTAAATTGGGTTAAATAATGTTATAATAGATTAAAAATAGTTTTAAATTGATTAAAATAGTTTAAATTAATTTAGATAGATTTAAAAGTTATATCCAAACAATTCCAATACTCAATTCCAATGAATTCATTTATATTTCGATACTTCAACTTTGAAATTCCAATTTAAATCCTTTGAATAATTCATTAAATCAAATTCAATTTCAGCATTAATGCTTGGATTATCTAAAATAATTCAGTTTGTAAAAATCAATGTCTATTTCAAAATATCAGTTAACTGAATTCAAAATTTAAAGATTCAAAAATCACTTAATTTAACCACATTATATAATTTTCTACCCTAGGGTCAAGTGATGTGGATATTTATCATTTCAATCCACAATTTAAAACTTTACAGTTCGAAATTTATTAAAAGAATTTTCAACCCATCGTTCGGAATTTTCGACTTTCGAAAATCGACATTAATATGTCCACTTTGTCAACTGCCGAGCAATCGAAGATGGAAAACCGAATTGTTAGGGTTAAGGAAGAAGAAGTAGAAGAAGAAAGAAAGAAGAAGCAACAAAAACAATATCAGAATCCCACAATCGAAGCGGAACAACATATGATATATCAATGAATAATCTTTAAAACAAAGAATCTGTACATTTTATACATTACGTCACATTACATTATCAGAGTTTACAACAACAAACAGCGGAAAAGAAATACTATATACAAGTGATACGCCTCGCCATCCAGCTTGCCTCCAGATCCCTACAGCGACTCCTGAATTCCAGAATAACCTGATAACCTGACTCTTGGCTGTCCGTGTGGAAAATGATGGGCACCCAGAGTTTAGGAAGGGAATAATAAACTCCAGGTCAGTCATGGGACTGGTGTGAGAACTTAAAACAGTTTATCTTTAAAAACAAACAAAGAAATATTTTAAAATAGATCCGCAATGCTTTTAGAAAATGTAACTACCATAAGGCTTCCCCCCACACACACAATGCAAACGCAGAATTGGAGGAGATTTCTCCTTATGATAGTCAAACATGGTTGATATGCAGAAAAATTTCTTTGATATTATTACTATAAGTGCAAAGTGCAGGAGAATTTTTCAAAAGTATAATATAAATCTTAGCCAACATACGACCATTATCGTATGCCTACTATAGCTACCATCTAAACAGTAGGGTGCCACCATAAGTAAATGGCAGGTTCTACAACTAAAACCGTACAAGGTGCGTATTTGAGTTTGGATTTCCAACAAATGGTCAGATCATAGAACTTCCCATTGCCACACGTGTATGCCTCTGGAAGGACGCCCCGAGAACCTAACCGGATCTCTACCAACACAAGGCCGGGTTACGTCTGCAAAAGTAGGTAACTACCGACACGAGTATGTTATCCCCCGGTTGTAAACAACCTTTATCCGAGGATCCTCAACCGACAACAATCACAAAGTCATATATATCTACGATATCCACATAAGTTAAGTATCTGGGCTCCATACCATGATACCACTTCTATCCAGAAGGAAATGCACATACCCTAAGGGGCGCTACTCCCTATAACCTTGCTACATCTTTCCTGTTTTGACCATTACCGGGATGTGAGGTTCGACGAAGTCTCGTCCACAAAGCTACGCTTTTCACAAAAGCTATGCTTTGATCAACAAATGATCAGCAGCACTTCGTATGCCACATTACCAAATTGGGAATGTTAGTAACCGTCAACTACATAACCTCTGAGCTAGTACGTCTCAGAGAAGGGTGTTAAGCTAAGAGAGTAAATTCTCCGCCACCAACAGAAATGTGTTTGATGGAAACCAGCTTTACATCTCAAAGTGTAACGTCAGACACACATCCATACAAGTCCGTTCCGGGATCGAACGGAACCGAAGGCACTTCCAAAGAAGCCCTTGTAATTCGGATATTCACTAATCACGTCTGGACTTCCATCACAAAGGGTGATAAAATTTATATACCGGAGATCAACCGATGTAGAGACATTCGACGGTAATCCTTCCGTTTTCAAAAATAACCGGTCTTCAACACCGGTCTTCAAATGCTATCCATTACGACGTATCACTATTCGGAATGGGATTCATGACCCAAAGGTCCTCTCCCGGCTAAACCGAATAACGAGCGCTTATTTTAAAATAAGTGTAGCATTCAAATTCAAGCAAATCACAACAAATACTCATTTAAAGGTAAATATTGATAGTCGGTTATTTAACTATCAATAGATATGCACAACATCACCAGATTCCAAATAATTTCCCAAATTATTTATTTTTCAAAAATATCTTTACAAGATATATTTTTCCACACTTCAACCATTTGAAAACAAATTTCAAATCACTTTTCACCTTTACAACTTTTGAAAACAAATTTCAAATCATTTTCCTTACGTGGAAACACTTCCAAATATTTATTCATTTTCACTGGAAATCTGCCGAATTCAAATATTTTAAAATAATTTGTAACACTTATCCAAAATATAACAGGAAAACACTTTGAAATAAAACTATTTTTCTTTAAACACTTTACTTAAAATATTAGTTATAAAAAATATTATACCAATATTACATATAACTTAAGTCCAAACTAATTTTCAAAATCAAATTAGTAGATAGAGTATAACTATTTAAATAACTATTTTCTAAAACAATTCATGATTAAATCTTAAAAATAACCATTTCTATATCAACTTAATAAAATCTTTACTTAAAGGATTCAAAACAATTTGAGAAGTTAATTTCTCCAAAGTATCCTTTTCAAAACCAATTCTAGAATTTTATATATATATATATGTATGTATGTATATATGTATGTATCTATGTATATATCTTTCAAAGCTATGCAGAAATTTTATTCGGCTTTCCAGGGAGAATGCGCTTTCATTTTCAAAATGGTTCATTTAAACCAATTAAATAAATCCTTATCGATTTACTTTAAATTTACGTTCCAAATCCATAAATTTATTTCCTCGCTTCAAAAATAAATCAATGTTTATTTTTAAACAAATTTCCCTTTTCTTTATAAATTCCATGTGAATTCACATTTCCAAAATATCTATTGATATACAATTTTCAAATCGATTTCAAATATCCACTTTCAACAACAATTCAATTTTTTTTCAATTGATTTCAAAAACAACCCAATCAAATTCCATATTGATTTCCCAAATTTGTTTCAAACACCCTAATCAATTTTCAAATGGATTCCCCAAATTCTTTTCAAAACACCAAATAAATTTCCAAATGGATTTTCAAAAGATTTGAATTCAATCACCAAAAATCAATTCCCAAATGGATTCCAAATTTTATTTCCTTTTAAAAAAAATCCCTTTTTAAAGAAAATAAATTCTTTTATTTTTCAAACTCTTTAAAATCCGTACTTTGAATGAATTCTTCAACCTTTGAATAATATTACCCGAAATCCATTTATTAAAGTTTTCCCCATATTTTGAAATTTTATTCAATAAGATTAAAAATAAAACTTTATTATTTTAGAATTCCTTCTTTTAAATTTATCCAATTCTCAAAAATAAATTTTAATATAAACTTTCAACCTGAATTTTCAAAAATCAATTTTTTATTTATTTCCGGTATCTAATGATACCAAAATTATATTCGGCTAAATTTTAGCCTTCAACGATTTCAATCACAAAGATAATCACACCGAGATTATAAATAATCAACACACAACATTGAAACAAATTTAATTATTTGAGGAATCCAGTTGGATCCCTCCAACCTGTTTCCCTGCATCCACAGATGTTAGCACAATACCAATCCCGTTTCAAGACGGAATATCGTGGTACACGTGTTTATATAAAATATCATCCGCTATTATACGGCGCAATAGGGTCTCATCTGCTATATAATGCGGGAAATCAACTCCAAGTACATATATAATACCAATTCCACTTCAAGGTGGAATATCGCGATATATGTGTTTAATATAATAACCTCCGCTTAATATGCGGCGTATAGGGTCTATTTCAATACAACCAATAACAATCATCGTCCAATCACACAATCAAGCTATTTTTAAATTTAAAATATTTAAAATTTTAAATCGAAACACAATTCGATTGTGTGAGAAGTTCTCACCTTGTTTCAAATACAGTTGCAGTGTTTTATTTCGAATAAAATTAAACATGCGTTTAATTTTACCCAAAATTATCACTAGCTCCAATCAATCCCAATCCAGCTCCACTGCGTAGTGCTCGTCAATACGAACCCGACGTAACTCGTTTCGTGCGAAATGGACCTCGTATGAAAAAGTTATCGCGTTATAAAGTTTATACGAGTTTATATAATATAATAATTAACAATTTCTTTTTTTTTTCAAACCCTTAAACAAATCCAGGCCATTCATTACCCAAAATCAGATCTCGGCCACACGCATGAGCTTCTTCCCTTCCATTCAAAATCGTGAGTTTAAACCCATAGCTGCCGATATTGATCAAATTTTAGCCACCTCCACCGACCACTATACGATGATCGGCGATCGTCATTTGAAACGCCACGCCAAACCCTACCAGCGCCGAGTGACCGATAAAGCTCGGTCACGCCGTAGCCTCGACAAATGCGTGCAAATATCGGCCCTTCAAACTGAAATTGTCATCGATCCACTCTCATATATTCGATCTCCACCGTTGGATCTGTAGATCTCGTGATGATCTACATTTTCTAGTTGAAAGATTTTGATAAATGTCGATAGATTGGAAGATATAGGAGGAGAAACGAAACGAGTTTTTGGCCATTAAACTCAGAATTGGCGGCTAGCCCTAGAAGAGAGAGGGTTTGATGCAAAAAGGAAAATGTGAGGTCCTTATATAGAAAATTTCCAAAACACTATTCATCCGAGATCTTCCGAACTCCAAACGAAACGTGTCGTCTGGCGTTTATAATGTTTTAACCCTATTCCGAATGCAATGGTATATATATCGGGAGCCAATTCGATCGTATTTGGAAGATAGGCTTTCAAATCGACTATTTTAAATTTAAAATTTGCTTAAACCGATTTCAGTGCGTTTTAGTTTGCCCCGGACAAACTGTAAATCCGATTGACACAAAATTTGAAATCGTACAATAATATAACATTACGAATCCGATGAAACTAGTTTCGTAGAAATCCGAGACTGTTTGAAAAATGGCTATTTTTACTCGTCAATTAAATATTAAAATATTCAATTTCCACAAATTAACTTTTAATTCAATTTTAAAAGTTCTATAACATCATTCTAACTCCAATATGATTTAATACAACTTTTAAATAAATTTTATTCACTTTAAACCAAATTTCCAATTATTTCTGTAATTTCAAATATTAAATTATCGATTTAATCATCCAATTAAATTTAGATATTCGAAATATAATTTATTCGACTTACAAATTTTACTTTTTAATATTTAAAATCAATTAAATATACGAATTTCAAATGACAGAAATTCTTGGTCGTTACAAACTTTCCCCTTAAAAGAATTTCGTCCTCGAAATTGCCAAGTAAGAAAAAAGTCTTGAAATCCATTAACTTTTCAAAACCATTTCTTCAAATTATATTTCAAATTCATTTAAACATTTAACTTTTTCAAAATCCATAGTTAAACTTCTTACAATAACTTTACTAAGTTTTCAAATCATACTTAGTTATCTTTTCAAAACCAACTATATCGTTTAACTTTTCACTCCAAAATCAAAGTTATAGTTTTCAAAAAAATTCAATTTTCTCAAAAGTATTCTAACGCCTTAAATTTTCGAAAAATTTCGCCAGCATCTCCTTTGTACGGAGGAGCTTTTGCAATATCACAATAGATATAAATATATATACATCGACCCACACAGTCGAAAACAAAAAAAAAGTTCATATTTCCTATTTTTATTGCGTAGGCGTACCTTTTTAGCATTTTTTAAGCAAAGCAGTTATTTATTAGCATTTAAGCGTGACCAAATCCAGCGAACTACAGCCCCGGTACTTGTACTTACTCAATTTAAACATGTAAGTGACATATATAGGAAATTCATTTACATTTCACTAATTTTCAATAGAAAACATATAATTTTCATAAGCAATGCAATCAAAATAATTCTCATAAGCAATTTATATGGTTTCGATACAAATTTTAATTGCTTACAACCAATTCACAGTAGTTCATTTTCAATTCAAATTCAATTACATAGCGTTCCATTTATCAATACAATTTCATTAACACTTAATGAATTATATACAATCAACTAACAATCATATAACAATCAAATCATAACCAACATAACCAAATTATCAAATTCACATTCAATTTCATTTAACACTTTTAATTCCAATTGGTTGATATTAAATTGACTTCCATTCAATTATTCAATTTCCACTTATAAATCCAATTCAGATTCCAATTCTAAAGTAAATTATATTTATCATTTGGTTTCCCTTACATATATTACACTGGATTTCCAATTCTATATGAATACAATTTACTTTCATGAAAAAATATTGGATTAATTCATTTTAAACCTTATCCATTTAGTCATTCTTCAATTAGTTGCACTTACTAATTTCAGTTTAATATTTCACTTTGTTTTTCACAAATCAAATTCAATTCCAATTCCAGTTCTATTTACTTACAAATTCAAAATGAATTTCAACATTCAATTTCATTTTCTTGCACTTGTAATTGCAAATTTTATTTATTCATTCACAATTTATTCTAATTAACTCAGGTCAATTTCAGTTTAAATCTGAATTTCCTAAGTCATCCAAACATATTTATTATTCCATAAACATTTTATATAACATTACAGAGTCTTTTCAATCTTTCAAAAATTATTTTTGAAATCTATTCAAATTATCTTTTGAATTTCCAAAACCAAACTCAATTTCACAAACAACTTCCATTTAAATATAATTCGGCAGCAATTCCTCTCATGGAAACTCGAAAATGAACACCGATGATGTCGCGATCATCATCGGAATTATTTTCCAACGACCGAAAAGAGTTTAGTGCTTTCTTCCCTTCAAAACAATTTTCCAAAATCCTTGAAAATCATTTTCAAACTCCAAAGAATTTAAATTTCCCAAATCTCAAAATTTCAAATTCTTTAGATTTGTTTTCAAATATTACTCTGGAATTCCATTTCAAATTATAAATTACATTTACATTTACAATTCCATTTGTATATAAATTTTATTTCTCAGCTTTAAGTTATGATTTCAATTTCTTATTCAACTTCAATGATAATAATTTAATATTATCACTTCCTAACAACCAAGCAACCATATACTATAATAATTTTACAAAAATTATTTCTTTTATATACAAAATAGTTTTGGGTAAAATTATTTCATTTACCCTACTTTTAAAACAATATCGTGTCGAATTGTTCTGTACGAGTTTTAGAGATCCCTATCGATAGAGTTGTACGGACTATATCGACCAGAATCCATATACCACTCAACAAACCAATCATCACAATATAAAACAATTTTATATTCACTAACAAATACGCACTCCTATCTATTATTACACTCAAACTCATTCTAGAGTACTACTAACTCTATCTCTAATAGTAACACCCAACAGAGCCAAGGTTGTCGCTTAACCAAATGCTTTGATACCAAATGTAAAATTCAGAATTTTCGACTTTCGAAAATCGAGATTAATACGTCCACTATATAAACTGCCGAGAAATCGAAGACGGAAAACCGAATTGTTAGGGTTAAAGAAGAAGAGGTAGAAGAAGAAAGAAAGAAGAAGCAACAGAAAAAATATCAGAATCTCACAATCGCAGCGGAACAACATATAATATATCAATGAATAATCTTTAAAACAAAGAATCTGTACGTTTTATACATTACACCACATTACGTTACATTATCAGAGTTTACAACAACAAACAGCGGAAAAGAAATACTATATACAAGTGAAACATCTCGCCATCCAGCTTGCCTCTAGATCTCTACAGCAACTCCAGAATTCCAGAAAACCTAATAACCTGACTCTGGGCTGCCCGTGTGGAAAATGATGGGCACCTAGAGTTTAGGAAGGGAACAATAAACTCCAGGTCAGTCATGAAACTGGTGTGAGAACTTAAAACAGTTTATCTTTAAAAACAAACAAAGAAATAAATTTAAAATAGATCCGCAATGCTTTTAGAAAATGTAACTACCATAAGGCCTCCCGCCACACACACAATGCAAACGCAGAACTGGAGGAGATTTCTCCTTATGATAGTCAAACATGCTTGATACGCAGAAAAATTTCTTTGATATTATTACTGTAAGTGCAAAGTGCAGGAAAACATTTCGAAAGTATAATATAAATCTTAGCCAACATACGACCATTATCGTATGCCAACTATAGCTACCATCTAAACAGTAGGGTGCCACCATAAGTAAATGGCAGGTTCTACAACTAAAACCGTACAAGATGCGTATTTGAGTTTGGATTTCCAACAAATGGTCAAGCCAAGGAACTTCCCATTGCCACATGGGTACGCCTCTAGAAGCTGAGAACCTAACCGGATCTCTGCCAACACATGGCCGGGTTACCTCTGCAAAAGTATGTAACTACTGACACGAGTATGCCATCCCCCGAATGTAAACAACCATTATCCAAGGATCCTCAACCAACAACAATCACAAAGTCATATATATCTGCGATATCCACATAAGTTAAGTATCTGGGCTCCATACCATGATACCACTTCTATCCAGAAGGAAATGCACATACCCTAAGGGGCTCTACTCCCTATAACCTTGCTGCATCTTTCCTGTTTTGACCATTACCGGGATGTGAGGTCCGACGAAGTCTCGTCAACAAAGCTACGCTTTTCACAAAAGCTATGCTTTGATCAACAAATGATCAGCAGCACTTCGTATGCCACATTACCAAATTGAGAATGTATCACTAGTAACCATCAACTACATAAGCTCTGAGCTCGTACGTCTCAGAGAAGGGTGTTAAGCTAAGAGAATAAATTCTCCACCACCAACAGAAATGTATTTGATAGAAACCAGCTTTACATCTCAAAGTGTAACGTCAGACACACATCCAAACAGGTCCGTTCCGGGATCGAATGGAACCGAAGGCACTTCCAAAGAATCCCTTGCGATCCGGATATTCACTAATCACGTCCGGACTTCCATCACAAAGGGTGATAAAATCTCTATATCGAAGATCAGCCGATGTAGAGATATTCGACGGTAATCCTTCCATTTTCAAAAATATCCGGTCTTCAACACCGGTCTTCAAATGCTATCCATTACGACGTATCACTATTCGGAATGGGATTCATGACCCAAAGGTCCTCTCTCGGCTAAACCGAATAACGAGCGCTTATTTTAAAATAAGTGTAGCATTCGAATTCAAGCAAATCACAACAAATACCCATTTTGTAACGACCCGATATTTTCAACCATTCGCATCCGCACATGTCGGACTTGAATTGCTAAAAATACCGCGTTGTAAATAAAATTTGGCAAATCTCAAAATATACAGTAAATACATAATTACAGATCACAGACACAGAGTATTTAATAATGCAGCGGAATTTAAAAGAAATAGTAGTTCATGAAGCTACTATATAAAATAAGATACATCAGAGTTAAACAAGATACAACAAAAGTAACAAGATACATCATGTACAAATCAGAATACATCACTGAAATCACTGGATACAGAAAGCAAAATAGATGGCTGGATCTTCAAGGAAAGCTCCAACTCTGAAGGTGAATCTTGAATTCTAACTCACTCAATCTGACTCGAGCGTAAAGCAAAACACAAAACACTCGAGTCAGGACATAAATACTTATGAACTATAAATCAACTCAAATGAACAGTAACAAAAATGCATCAGTAACTTAAAGGATGCTTGGGATCGCCCATCCTTTAAGGATCCGTTAAACTATTTATTATGTAGTAATATTGCGCTATTATAATAATGTCTACAGTAAAATAAACATACTTTTAAATAGCGTTCCGGGCTACCCATATCACCCTTCACACATAATAGTCCCAGTAGTCCATCCAATATCATGCCATCTCCACTCCAGGTGACTGTCAGAGGATACCACACGGGCTAGGGAGAAAAACAAACTCGTAGTAAAGGCTCGGTATGGTAGGTGACATGGCACACAAGGCAATTCCAGGGTAGATATACCAATTACGCACACGAGCTGGTGGTAACGCGGCAGCCACATACGCCCACCTCGGAACACACTCCCAATCAAAATCGGAGGATGGCCATCTAATCAATCACCAGTAAGAGTATAGTATCGAAGGAATGTGTCCGACCAGAGGTGCTACCTCCTTTGGCCCGAGATCGCTCCTGTTTTAGCCACCTTATGCCAACTCATGGGAGTTGGGTCCACGTAATATACCTCAAGAACGTCGCCACCATCCTACTTCATTCTGGAATCTCCACCGCGTACACGGTTGTTAAAGTGGTTTTCGGAGTTGGCAGAGAGTATGACAACTTCCGATCCCGGTCTCTTTAACAACCAAACGTTATTATAACGCCGTGGTCATTTCAAAATAGTGTATATTTCAAAAGGATCAAATCATTTATTCCTCTCAATATATTCTATCACCTATGCTACATATATTTATAACTATTATAACTACTTTATCTTATTCTTAGTTCCTTTATCGTCATTTTATATTGTAAATTATTCCATTACCCCTTTTCCTATTTACCTCTGTTAATCTTTTTATAACTAAAATTTAAGTGTATAACATTTATTATAATCACTCAAATTTTATTTATAAAATCTTTTTTTTATATTGTATATTATTCAATTACATATTCAACTTCTGAAAATTAAGGTAAGTTATATTGGAATGAAATTGTGTATTATACAGATAAACTTTCCAATTCAATCATTTCAAACTTGAATATTTATCCAAATCTTGAAATTATACTTAAAAATTATCCTTGAAGATAAAATTTAGGAATTAAATTTCCGATAAATTCCAAACTATTTAGAGATAAATAAATGCTTATATACTATATATATATATATCCATTCAAATTTAAATCATATATCAGCATATGTTATAAATCCAGTCTTATTTTAGAAATTAAAATAATCAGTTAAATTTTCCCAAACAAAACTGTAGCAAGACTACAGAATGGTCTCTTCACTTGAAACTCGAAAATGAATGTCGATGATGCTGCAGTCATCACCGAAATTATTTTCCAACGACAAAGAGAAGAGCACCAAATTTAAATTTAAAATTCTTTGGAAACAAATTTCTATTCGAAAATACTTTAAATAATATATCCTTTAAAACTTTAAACACAAAGTTTGAAATCCATCGAAAATTAAATTCTAAAATTCTTGTTTTACATTCATTTTAAATTTCCAAATAAATTTATAACCATGTTTTATAGTTCAATTAGATATATGAAACAATAGAAAATGATATATAAAATCAAATATTATTTCTTAACAACCAATTCAAATAAAATCCAGATAAAGATTTATAATATAGTTACAAAATTTATTTCACAAAATTTATTTCATTACTAAATTTTAAAAACATATTGTGTCAGTTTGCTCTGTTCAAGTGTTTTGGAAATCTTATCGTTAGCGTTGATCAGACGAATCGATCAGAAACCCAAATCAACATCAACAACTCAAACAACACAATATATAAAACATTTTATATTACTACAAATACACTTCAAAAATGATTTGAAGATAAGTTGGAAATAAAGATGAGATGAACAGATAAGGAAGATGGATAAGCTTATATAAATCGCGGGCAACCTTAACCTGGTCAACCGTGACTTAAAGAATAAGATCGATGTGGATTTCTTGGGTAAATCAACATTCTATCTCAAGAGATAGAATTTTAGGATAATAAGAGATACTAGCATCTAAACCAAAAGCATAAAATATTTGGTGAATCGATGCTATTGTAAAGGAGTTTCACCCCTTTACAAATAAATTTGAGATTGGCAGGACCGCATACTCATTATAAAGATCATTTGAAGTGGAGTTATGTGATACTCCAGAATCAAATGAAGATGAATAGTGAGGGACACAAAATGGATTTTGAAACCGCAGGAAACGTTCCAAAATCAAAGGAATCGAGTCAAAAGGAAGAGATTCAAACTCGAATGAAAGTGATTATGTAAATTCATTTACTCTATAAGCTGAGTTTTGCCTAGAGCTACCAAAGCTCTGATACCAACTGTAACGACCCGATATTTTCAACCATTCGCATCCGCACATGTCGGACTTGAATTGCTAAAAATACCGCGTTGTAAATAAAATTTGGCAAATCTCAAAATATACAGTAAATACATAATCACAGATCACAGACACAGAGTATTTAATAATGCAGCGGAATTTAAAAGAAATAGTAGTTCATGAAGCTACTATATAAAATAAGATACATTGGAGTTAAACAAGATACAACAAAAGTAACAAGATACATCATGTACAAATCAAAATACATCACTGAAATCACTGGATACAGAAAGCAAAATAGATTGCTGGATCTTCAAGGAAAGCTCCAACTCCGAAGGTGAATCTTGAATTCTAACTCACTCAATCTGACTCGAGCGTAAAGCAAAACACAAAACACTCGAGTCAGGACATAAATACTTATGAACTATAAATCAACTCAAATGAACAGTAACAAAAATGCATCAGTAACTTAAAGGATGCTTGGGATCGCCCATCCTTTAAGGATCCGTTAAACTATTTATTATGTAGTAATATTGCGCTATTATAATAATGTCTACAGTAAAATAAACATACTTTTAAATAGCGTTCCGGGCTACCCATATCACCCTTCACACATAATAGTCCCAGTAGTCCATCCAATATCATGCCATCTCCACTCCGGCTGACTGTCAGAGGATACCACACGGGCTACGGGAGAAAAACAAACTCGTAGTAAAGGCTCGGTATGGTAGGTGACACGGCACACAAGGCAATGCCAGGGTAGATATACCAAATACGCACACGGGCTGGTGGTAACGCAGCAGCCACATACGCCCACCTCGGAACACACTCCCAATCAAAATCGAAGGATGGTCATCTAATCAATCACCAGTAAGAGTATAGTATCGAAGGAATGTGTCCGACCAGAGGTGCTACCTTCTTTGGCCCGAGATCGCTCCTGTTTTAGCCACCTTATGCCAACTCACGGGAGTTGGGTCCACGTAATATACCTCAAGAACGTCGCCATCATCCTACTTCATTCTGGAATCTCCACCGCGTACACGGTTGTTAAAGTGGTTTTCGGAGTTGGCAGAGAGTATGACAACTTCCGATCCCGGTCTCTTTAACAACCAAACGTTATTATAACGCCGTGGTCATTTCAAAATAGTGTATATTTCAAAAGGATCAAATCATTTCATTTCAAACTATATTTCTTTCAAAATAGTTTATACTTTGAAACCATAAACCATTTTTATGTCAAAACTATATATTCAATCAAAATAGTTTATACTTCGAAACCAAAAGCATTTCAAACATATATTCATTTCAAAATCATAATATTTTCAAAGTATAAATCTTTCGAAACCAAAATACTTGAAACAATTACACTTTGAAAATCATAACATTTCAAAATCATACATTTGAAATCATGGGATATTCATTTAATTCTTTGCATTTTACAATTCATTCAATTGATACCAAATTTTCAATTTCCAACTTAATTCAATTCAAACCATCAGTTTCAATTAAATTTCCCAATAACCATTTCAAATCATATCAATTTCAAACATAGATTTGATCCACAAATTAAACTATTCAATTTTTTTAATATATTTCAAGGCTTTAATATCCCGCATTTCAAAAACTAAATTTTATAATTTCATATATCTCAAATCTAGTTTCATTATTACTTAGTTTTGAAATATTCATTTCATAAATCCAATATTATTTAAATAAACTCAATTTACAATTAAACTAAATATCCTTTCATACCAATATAAACTTCAAATATTCATTTATCAAAAGTACATATCATTCTAATTCATATTCTTTATCAAAATAAAGATCAAATCATTTCCAAACCTTATTATCAAATCATTATTTGAATTCAAATTCAAATACTCAAATTTAAATATCCTTTTTAAATCAAATAAGTCATTCATTTGTTATTTCAAGTATCATTACAAAATACATTAAAAATTCCATTCAAAAATTCATTTATCTCATTACATTTCATTCCATTTAACACATAACCAAGTAAACCTTACTTAAATTCAAATTCAAATTTAAATTCCCTAAAAATTCAAATTTAAATATTAAAATATATTCAAAACTTCTTAAATTTCACAATTAATCAATTTCCAAAATTTAAATCATTTAACACTTTAAAATATAACTCAAATACTGTTAAAACTATAACATTTCAAACATTGTCAAATTATAGCAACGACAGCATTTATAAAGTGCTATCGTAGCTTATAGCTTCCAAAAATGGTTTAGTTCAAGAATAACGGCATTTATAAAATGTCGTAATAGAAATTTAGTTATTTCAAACATTGTTAGATTCAAAACAATAGCATTTAAAAATGCTGTCAAAAGACTACAACATTTTGAAAATGCTATGAATTCCAGATTTCATTTTAGCTTTTCAAAACAAAAAATAATAAAACTCCAAATTTTTATTGTAACTTAAAAATCATATTTCTAGACTTCAAAATTTCACATTTAAAATCATTTTAACATATGATTTAACACAACAAAATTTTTAGATCAAATATTCAATTTAAAAAACTCCATTCATTTATTAAGTCAAAATTCACTGTTTATTAACATATAAATTAAATAAAACTTAAAATTTTACTTCATATATAATTTTAAAATTTTAAATTTAATTTCCATTATTTATTTACATTTTAAAATAAAATTTAAAGTCTAAAATCTCAATTATTTCACATTTACGTACTCAAATTCACAATTTCAAGACTTAATATTTAATTTTCTTAAAACCATAAAATATATATTTTTAAATCAAAATTTCATACTTTTAAAAATACATTTTTTAATAAATATCATTTAAAAATACACCACGGGGTCTGTATATAATTTTCTAACCTAGGCCAAGTGATACAGATATATATCATTTCAATCCGCAGTTTACAAAGAAAACCCGGGTTCTATCATTTCAAACCCGCAATCCCAAGTCACATAAAATACAATAAAAACCGCTCAGGCCTATCATTTCTGCCCATAACGATTTTTCCCTATTCTAAAGTCCGTTCGGGTATATATCATTTCAACCCATAGTGATTCTATTCTAACAGGGAACTTGCAGTGTTAACATATGCATAAACAATATAAACAATGTCAATGTCACAATATAATGTCATATATCACATGTCAGGTGATAATTAACAGTTTTAATATGGTAATAACATGGCATAGCATATCATATGATCATCATTAACTTGCATAAACATTTTATATTACTAAACACTTGTCATCAATTTACTATTTCATAAGTATAAATGTCAGAGTGAGACGGACTCACCTTTTACGAAGCTAGAAACAAACAACACACACAAGAGCGATTCCAAAGGCACGACAAGCACGATTTGATTTGAATTGATGGAGACCCTTGTAAACAACACAAAATATAACATACATAAGCACAAATATAGATATCGACATAAAAATATAATCAACAACTTTAGTTTGCAGAACAGTTGCAAAACAAGAGAGATGACCAAACCTTAGAAGCAAAAGACTTGCACGCGACAACATAAGCTTGTCACATGATCAAATGGGCTTGACCTCACCACACTAGGCTCTGGTTTGGGTCAGGTATGGCAACCATAAAGGTTAGGTTACAAGTGGATGAAGGTAGTGGAAGAGTTACAACATGAAGCATACATGGGTTCAAGGCAAAAAAACAATGAAAAGCAGAAGGAAGAGTGGGAAGAAGAAAGCCATGAACTTGCCATTTTTTTCCTCAAGTTGAAATGCCGTGAGTTTAAGTGGAGAATGATGTTTTCTCACGTGAATTGAAGATGAGAAACATGGCTATAGGGTAGAGGGATGTACGGCTAAAGCAAGGAGAGGAAAAGGCAAAAGCAAATGAAGAGACAAGAATTGGAAAGTCACCAGAAATGAAAGGTCTTTGCCTCTTGGTATTTCTTTTTCTTTTTTTCTTTAAAATAAACCATATATATTTCAGTAAATAAAATATAAAAACTGAACAAAATAAAGTGGAAAAAGAAAATAAATAAATATATTTTAGAAAAATATAAAATAATTATGAAAATGGCACAATAATAGAAACTAGGGTGAAAAATTGTGGAAAAAATACAATAAGCTTTGGAACATTATAACATCACTTTAAAAATATTTTAAAAATGAAATTATATATATAACATGTCATATTACACTTATATTCAAATTAGAACAAACAAAAATATTATTTATATAAACTAAAATACACAATTTTGTTAAATAAAACAATGTACAGACAATATTGTAAAAAGCATAACTTTCACAATATTATTCGGATTTCAACGAAACGAAAAGCAGTGTTCTTGAAATTTTATTTACTTTCATAATAAAAGATAAAATTCAAAATTTCAAATTTTAAATTTAAAAGTCAAAGTTTGACCATTTTGACCAAAATTCACTTTTTTGGAAAATATTCAATTTATACATGTTTGAAATTAAAATTTACATTAAAATCAAAATTTGTATTTAAAATAACAAAACTATTGATTTTAATGGATAAAAAAAAGTTTTTAAATCAAGAATTCAATTATAATAATTAAAATATACAATTAAAACAATCAGAAAATACAAGGTTGTTACACTCTCCCCCACTCAAAACTTTTCGTCCCCGAAAAGGAATGAGGTACGGGAAAGCACAGAAAAAGATAGAATGAAATAGTATTAAGACAAGATGACAAGAAGATTAAAATTATACCCGATAACTATTGCTATAGGTAAGTTTAACAATGTGGAGATGATCTTTCCAAGATCTTCTAGAATCAAGAACACAAGCATGAAAAAAAATCTTTTAGAATCTGATTCACCCTTCCCGTTTGACAGACGGTCTGTGGATGGAAAGCAGTGCTTAGATTCAAATATGAGTACCAAAGATTATTAAAGATTATAGAAAGATTTCTAAACAGACTGGTATAAGCAATAGCCTCCCATTCTGTAGCAAGATAAGGGAAATTAGGACAACCAAAAGATAGTTTGAAAAACAAAATAAGATAATAAATTTGAAACCATGAAAATTTCAACTTAAATTGATTATAAATCTTACATAAGCTAAATAAATCTAAACTATCTCTAATTTCATTATCTTATCATCCAATTATCTTAAATTAACAATTTCAAAAATCATGGATTTGCAAAAAAATCATTTATTATATTCAAAATGTACTTAACAAAATTTAGTTATTCCTTATTCCTAATTAAATTTTTTAATTTATTCCTCTCAATATATTCTATCACCTATGCTACATATATTTATAACTATTATAACTACTTTATCTTATTCTTAGTTCCTTTATCATCATTTTATATTGTAAATTATTCCATTACCCCTTTTCCTATTTACCTCTGTTAATCTTTTTATAACTAAAATTTAAGTGTATAACATTTATTATAATCACTCAAATTTTATTTATAAAATCTTTTTTTTATATTGTATATTATTCAATTACATATTCAACTTCTGAAAATTAAGGTAAGTTATATTGGAATGAAATTGTGTATTATACAGATAAACTTTCCAATTCAATCATTTCAAACTTGAATATTTATCCAAATCTTGAAATTATACTTAAAAATTATCCTTGAAGATAAAATTTAGGAATTAAATTTCCGATAAATTCCAAACTATTTAGAGATAAATAAATGCTTATATACTATATATATATATATCCATTCAAATTTAAATCATATATCAGCATATGTTATAAATCCAGTCTTATTTTAGAAATTAAAATAATCAGTTAAAATTTCCCAAACAAAACTGTAGCAAGACTACAGAATGGTCTCTTCACTTGAAACTCGAAAATGAATGTCGATGATGCTGCAGTCATCACCGAAATTATTTTCCAACGACAAAGAGAAGAGCACCAAATTTAAATTTAAAATTCTTTGGAAACAAATTTCTATTCGAAAATACTTTAAATAATATATCCTTTAAAACTTTAAACACAAAGTTTGAAATCCATCGAAAATTAAATTCTAAAATTCTTGTTTTACATTCATTTTAAATTTCCAAATAAATTTATAACCATGTTTTATAGTTCAATTAGATATATGAAACAATAGAAAATGATATATAAAATCAAATATTATTTCTTAACAACCAATTCAAATAAAATCCAGATAAAGATTTATAATATAGTTACAAAATTTATTTCACAAAATTTATTTCATTACTAAATTTTAAAAACATATTGTGTCAGTTTGCTCTGTTCAAGTGTTTTGGAAATCTTATCGTTAGCGTTGATCAGACGAATCGATCAGAAACCCAAATCAACATCAACAACTCAAACAACACAATATATAAAACATTTTATATTACTACAAATACACTTCAAAAATGATTTGAAGATAAGTTGGAAATAAAGATGAGATGAACAGATAAGGAAGATGGATAAGCTTATATAAATCGCGGGCAACCTTAACCTGGTCAACCGTGACTTAAAGAATAAGATCGATGTGGATTTCTTGGGTAAATCAACATTCTATCTCAAGAGATAGAATTTTAGGATAATAAGAGATACTAGCATCTAAACCAAAAGCATAAAATATTTGGTGAATCGATGCTATTGTAAAGGAGTTTCACCCCTTTACAAATAAATTTGAGATTGGCAGGACCGCATACTCATTATAAAGATCATTTGAAGTGGAGTTATGTGATACTCCAGAATCAAATGAAGATGAATAGTGAGGGACACAAAATGGATTTTGAAACCGCAGGAAACGTTCCAAAATCAAAGGAATCGAGTCAAAAGGAAGAGATTCAAACTCGAATGAAAGTGATTATGTAAATTCATTTACTCTATAAGCTGAGTTTTGCCTAGAGCTACCAAAGCTCTGATACCAACTGTAACGACCCGATATTTTCAACCATTCGCATCCGCACATGTCGGACTTGAATTGCTAAAAATACCGCGTTGTAAATAAAATTTGGCAAATCTCAAAATATACAGTAAATACATAATCACAGATCACAGACACAGAGTATTTAATAATGCAGCGGAATTTAAAAGAAATAGTAGTTCATGAAGCTACTATATAAAATAAGATACATCGGAGTTAAACAAGATACAACAAAAGTAACAAGATACATCATGTACAAATCAAAATACATCACTGAAATCACTGGATACAGAAAGCAAAATAGATTGCTGGATCTTCAAGGAAAGCTCCAACTCCGAAGGTGAATCTTGAATTCTAACTCACTCAATCTGACTCGAGCGTAAAGCAAAACACAAAACACAAAACACTCGAGTCAGGACATAAATACTTATGAACTATAAATCAACTCAAATGAACAGTAACAAAAATGCATCAGTAACTTAAAGGATGCTTGGGATCGCCCATCCTTTAAGGATCCGTTAAACTATTTATTATGTAGTAATATTGCGCTATTATAATAATGTCTACAGTAAAATAAACATACTTTTAAATAGCGTTCCGGGCTACCCATATCACCCTTCACACATAATAGTCCCAGTAGTCCATCCAATATCATGCCATCTCCACTCCGGGTGACTGTCCGAGGATACCACACGGGCTACGGGAGAAAAACAAACTCGTAGTAAAGGCTCGGTATGGTAGGTGACACGGCACACAAGGCAATGCCAGGGTAGATATACCAAATACGCACACGGGCTGGTGGTAACGCAGCAGCCACATACGCCCACCTCGGAACACACTCCCAATCAAAATCGAAGGATGGTCATCTAATCAATCACCAGTAAGAGTATAGTATCGAAGGAATGTGTCCGACCAGAGGTGCTACCTCCTTTGGCCCGAGATCGCTCCTGTTTTAGCCACCTTATGCCAACTCACGGGAGTTGGGTCCATGTAATATACCTCAAGAACGTCGCCACCATCCTACTTCATTCTGGAATCTCCACCGCGTACACGGTTGTTAAAGTGGTTTTCGGAGTTGGCAGAGAGTATGACAACTTCCGATCCCGGTCTCTTTAACAACCAAACGTTATTATAACGCCGTGGTCATTTCAAAATAGTGTATATTTCAAAAGGATCAAATCATTTCATTTCAAACTATATTTCTTTCAAAATAGTTTATACTTTGAAACCATAAACCATTTTTATGTCAAAACTATATATTCAATCAAAATAGTTTATACTTCGAAACCAAAAGCATTTCAAACATATATTCATTTCAAAATCATAATATTTTCAAAGTATAACTCTTTCAAAACCAAAATACTTGAAACAATTACACTTTGAAAATCATAACATTTCAGAATCATACATTTGAAATCATGAGATATTCATTTAATTCTTTGCATTTTACAATTCATTCAATTGATACCAAATTTTCAATTTCCAACTTAATTCAATTCAAACCATCAGTTTCAATTAAATTTCCCAATAACCATTTCAAATCATATCAATTTCAAACATAGATTTGATCCACAAATTAAACTATTCAATTTTTTTAATATATTTCAAGGCTTTAATATCCCGCATTTCAAAAACTAAATTTTATAATTTCATATATCTCAAATCTAGTTTCATTATTACTTAGTTTTGAAATATTCATTTCATAAATCCAATATTATTTAAATAAACTCAATTTACAATTAAACTAAATATCCTTTCATACCAATATAAACTTCAAATATTCATTTATCAAAAGTACATATCATTCTAATTCATATTCTTTATCAAAATAAAGATCAAATCATTTCCAAACCTTATTATCAAATCATTATTTGAATTCAAATTCAAATACTCAAATTTAAATATCCTTTTTAAATCAAATAAGTCATTCATTTGTTATTTCAAGTATCATTACAAAATACATTAAAAATTCCATTCAAAAATTCATTTATCTCATTACATTTCATTCCATTTAACACATAACCAAGTAAACCTTACTTAAATTCAAATTCAAATTTAAATTCCTTAAAAATTCAAATTTAAATATTAAAATATATTCAAAACTTCTTAAATTTCACAATTAATCAATTTCCAAAATTTAAATCATTTAACACTTTAAAATATAACTCAAATACTGTTAAAAACTATAACATTTCAAACATTGTCAAATTATAGCAACGACAGCATTTATAAAGTGCTATCGTAGCTTATAGCTTCCAAAAATGGTTTAGTTCAAGAATAACGGCATTTATAAAATGTCGTAATAGAAATTTAGTTATTTCAAACATTGTTAGATTCAAAACAATAGCATTTAAAAATGCTGTCAAAAGACTACAACATTTTGAAAATGCTATGAATTCCAGATTTCATTTTAGCTTTTCAAAACAAAAAATAATAAAACTCCAAATTTTTATTGTAACTTAAAAATCATATTTCTAGACTTCAAAATTTCACATTTAAAATCATTTTAACATATGATTTAACACAACAAAATTTTTAGATCAAATATTCAATTTAAAAAACTCCATTCATTTATTAAGTCAAAATTCACTGTTTATTAACATATAAATTAAATAAAACTTAAAATTTTACTTCATATATAATTTTAAAATTTTAAATTTAATTTCCATTATTTATTTACATTTTAAAATAAAATTTAAAGTCTAAAATCTCAATTATTTCACATTTACGTACTCAAATTCACAATTTCAAGACTTAATATTTAATTTTCTTAAAACCATAAAATATATATTTTTAAATCAAAATTTCATACTTTTAAAAATACATTTTTTAATAAATATCATTTAAAAATACACCACGGGGTCTGTATATAATTTTCTAACCTAGGCCAAGTGATACAGATATATATCATTTCAATCCGCAGTTTACAAAGAAAACCCGGGTTCTATCATTTCAAACCCGCAATCCCAAGTCACATAAAATACAATAAAAACCGCTCAGGCCTATCATTTCTGCCCATAACGATTTTTCCCTATTCTAAAGTCCGTTCGGGTATATATCATTTCAACCCATAGTGATTCTATTCTAACAGGGAACTTGCAGTGTTAACATATGCATAAACAATATAAACAATGTCAATGTCACAATATAATGTCATATATCACATGTCAGGTGATAATTAACAGTTTTAATATGGTAATAACATGGCATAGCATATCATATGATCATCATTAACTTGCATAAACATTTTATATTACTAAACACTTGTCATCAATTTACTATTTCATAAGTATAAATGTCAGAGTGAGACGGACTCACCTTTTACGAAGCTAGAAACAAACAACACACACAAGAGCGATTCCAAAGGCACGACAAGCACGATTTGATTTGAATTGATGGAGACCCTTGTAAACAACACAAAATATAACATACATAAGCACAAATATAGATATCGACATAAAAATATAATCAACAACTTTAGTTTGCAGAACAGTTGCAAAACAAGAGAGATGACCAAACCTTAGAAGCAAAAGACTTGCACGCGACAACATAAGCTTGTCACATGATCAAATGGGCTTGACCTCACCACACTAGGCTCTGGTTTGGGTCAGGTATGGCAACCATAAAGGTTAGGTTACAAGTGGATGAAGGTAGTGGAAGAGTTACAACATGAAGCATACATGGGTTCAAGGCAAAAAAACAATGAAAAGCAGAAGGAAGAGTGGGAAGAAGAAAGCCATGAACTTGCCATTTTTTTCCTCAAGTTGAAATGCCGTGAGTTTAAGTGGAGAATGATGTTTTCTCACGTGAATTGAAGATGAGAAACATGGCTATAGGGTAGAGGGATGTACGGCTAAAGCAAGGAGAGGAAAAGGCAAAAGCAAATGAAGAGACAAGAATTGGAAAGTCACCAGAAATGAAAGGTCTTTGCCTCTTGGTATTTCTTTTTCTTTTTTTCTTTAAAATAAACCATATATATTTCAGTAAATAAAATATAAAAACTGAACAAAATAAAGTGGAAAAAGAAAATAAATAAATATATTTTAGAAAAATATAAAATAATTATGAAAATGGCACAATAATAGAAACTAGGGTGAAAAATTGTGGAAAAAATACAATAAGCTTTGGAACATTATAACATCACTTTAAAAATATTTTAAAAATGAAATTATATATATAACATGTCATATTACACTTATATTCAAATTAGAACAAACAAAAATATTATTTATATAAACTAAAATACACAATTTTGTTAAATAAAACAATGTACAGACAATATTGTAAAAAGCATAACTTTCACAATATTATTCGGATTTCAACGAAACGAAAAGCAGTGTTCTTGAAATTTTATTTACTTTCATAATAAAAGATAAAATTCAAAATTTCAAATTTTAAATTTAAAAGTCAAAGTTTGACCATTTTGACCAAAATTCACTTTTTTGGAAAATATTCAATTTATACATGTTTGAAATTAAAATTTACATTAAAATCAAAATTTGTATTTAAAATAACAAAACTATTGATTTTAATGGATAAAAAAAGTTTTTAAATCAAGAATTCAATTATAATAATTAAAATATACAATTAAAACAATCAGAAAATACAAGGTTGTTACACTCTCCCCCACTCAAAACTTTTCGTCCCCGAAAAGGAATGAGGTACGGGAAAGCACAGAAAAAGATAGAATGAAATAGTATTAAGACAAGATGACAAGAAGATTAAAATTATACCCGATAACTATTGCTATAGGTAAGTTTAACAATGTGGAGATGATCTTTCCAAGATCTTCTAGAATCAAGAACACAAGCATGAAAAAAAATCTTTTAGAATCTGATTCACCCTTCCCGTTTGACAGACGGTCTGTGGATGGAAAGCAGTGCTTAGATTCAAAGATGAGTACCAAAGATTATTAAAGATTATAGAAAGATTTCTAAACAGACTGGTATAAGCAATAGCCTCCCATTCTGTAGCAAGATAAGGGAAATTAGGACAACCAAAAGATAGTTTGAAAAACAAAATAAGATAATAAATTTGAAACCATGAAAATTTCAACTTAAATTGATTATAAATCTTACATAAGCTAAATAAATCTAAACTATCTCTAATTTCATTATCTTATCATCCAATTATCTTAAATTAACAATTTCAAAAATCATGGATTTGCAAAAAAATCATTTATTATATTCAAAATGTACTTAACAAAATTTAGTTCTTCCTTATTCCTAATTAAATTTTTTAATTTATTCCTCTCAATATATTCTATCACCTATGCTACATATATTTATAACTATTATAACTACTTTATCTTATTCTTAGTTCCTTTATCATCATTTTATATTGTAAATTATTCCATTACCCCTTTTCCTATTTACCTCTGTTAATCTTTTTATAACTAAAATTTAAGTGTATAACATTTATTATAATCACTCAAATTTTATTTATAAAATCTTTTTTTATATTGTATATTATTCAATTACATATTCAACTTCTGAAAATTAAGGTAAGTTATATTGGAATGAAATTGTGTATTATACAGATAAACTTTCCAATTCAATCATTTCAAACTTGAATATTTATCCAAATCTTGAAATTATACTTAAAAATTATCCTTGAAGATAAAATTTAGGAATTAAATTTCCGATAAATTCCAAACTATTTAGAGATAAATAAATGCTTATATACTATATATATATATCCATTCAAATTTAAATCATATATCAGCATATGTTATAAATCCAGTCTTATTTTAGAAATTAAAATAATCAGTTAAAATTTCCCAAACAAAACTGTAGCAAGACTACAGAATGGTCTCTTCACTTGAAACTCGAAAATGAATGTCGATGATGCTGCAGTCATCACCGAAATTATTTTCCAACGACAAAGAGAAGAGCACCAAATTTAAATTTAAAATTCTTTGGAAACAAATTTCTATTCGAAAATACTTTAAATAATATATCCTTTAAAACTTTAAACACAAAGTTTGAAATCCATCGAAAATTAAATTCTAAAATTCTTGTTTTACATTCATTTTAAATTTCCAAATAAATTTATAACCATGTTTTATAGTTCAATTAGATATATGAAACAATAGAAAATGATATATAAAATCAAATATTATTTCTTAACAACCAATTCAAATAAAATCCAGATAAAGATTTATAATATAGTTACAAAATTTATTTCACAAAATTTATTTCATTACTAAATTTTAAAAACATATTGTGTCAGTTTGCTCTGTTCAAGTGTTTTGGAAATCTTATCGTTAGCGTTGATCAGACGAATCGATCAGAAACCCAAATCAACATCAACAACTCAAACAACACAATATATAAAACATTTTATATTACTACAAATACACTTCAAAAATGATTTGAAGATAAGTTGGAAATAAAGATGAGATGAACAGATAAGGAAGATGGATAAGCTTATATAAATCGCGGGCAACCTTAACCTGGTCAACCGTGACTTAAAGAATAAGATCGATGTGGATTTCTTGGGTAAATCAACATTCTATCTCAAGAGATAGAATTTTAGGATAATAAGAGATACTAGCATCTAAACCAAAAGCATAAAATATTTGGTGAATCGATGCTATTGTAAAGGAGTTTCACCCCTTTACAAATAAATTTGAGATTGGCAGGACCGCATACTCATTATAAAGATCATTTGAAGTGGAGTTATGTGATACTCC
Organism: Allium cepa; assembly: GCA_030765085.1. Lineage (NCBI taxonomy): Eukaryota > Viridiplantae > Streptophyta > Magnoliopsida > Asparagales > Amaryllidaceae > Allium > Allium cepa. Next base: position 445,699,103 of record CM060929.1, read on the forward strand.
AGAATCAAATGAAGATGAATAGTGAGGGACACAAAATGGATTTTGAAACCGCAGGAAACGTTCCAAAATCAAAGGAATCGAGTCAAAAGGAAGAGATTCAAACTCGAATGAAAGTGATTATGTAAATTCATTTACTCTATAAGCTGAGTTTTGCCTAGAGCTACCAAAGCTCTGATACCAACTGTAACGACCCGATATTTTCAACCATTCGCATCCGCACATGTCGGACTTGAATTGCTAAAAATACCGCGTTGTAAATAAAATTTGGCAAATCTCAAAATATACAGTAAATACATAATCACAGATCACAGACACAGAGTATTTAATAATGCAGCGGAATTTAAAAGAAATAGTAGTTCATGAAGCTACTATATAAAATAAGATACATCAGAGTTAAACAAGATACAACAAAAGTAACAAGATACATCATGTACAAATCAAAATACATCACTGAAATCACTGGATACAGAAAGCAAAATAGATTGCTGGATCTTCAAGGAAAGCTCCAACTCCGAAGGTGAATCTTGAATTCTAACTCACTCAATCTGACTCGAGCGTAAAGCAAAACACAAAACACTCGAGTCAGGACATAAATACTTATGAACTATAAATCAACTCAAATGAACAGTAACAAAAATGCATCAGTAACTTAAAGGATGCTTGGGATCGCCTATCCTTTAAGGATCCGTTAAACTATTTATTATGTAGTAATATTGCGCTATTATAATAATGTCTACAGTAAAATAAACATACTTTTAAATAGCGTTCCGGGCTACCCATATCACCCTTCACACATAATAGTCCCAGTAGTCCATCCAATATCATGCCATCTCCACTCCGGGTGACTGTCAGAGGATACCACACGGGCTACGGGAGAAAAACAAACTCGTAGTAAAGGCTCGGTATGGTAGGTGACACGGCACACAAGGCAATGCCAGGGTAGATATACCAATTACGCACACGGGCTGGTGGTAACACAGCAGCCACATACGCCCACCTCGGAACACACTCCCAATCAAAATCGAAGGATGGTCATCTAATCAATCACCAGTAAGAGTATAGTATCGAAGGAATGTGTCCGACCAGAGGTGCTACCTCCTTTGGCCTGAGATCGCTCCTGTTTTAGCCACCTTATGCCAACTCACGGGAGTTGGGTCCACGTAATATACCTCAAGAACGTCGCCACCATCCTACTTCATTCTGGAATCTCCACCGCGTACACGGTTGTTAAAGTGGTTTTCGGAGTTGGCAGAGAGTATGACAACTTCCGATCCTGGTCTCTTTAACAACCAAACGTTATTATAACGCTGTGGTCATTTCAAAATAGTTTATATTTCAAAAGGATCAAATCATTTCATTTCAAACTATATTTCTTTCAAAATAGTTTATACTTTGAAACCATAAACCATTTTTATGTCAAAACTATATATTCAATCAAAATAGTTTATACTTCGAAACCAAAAGCATTTCAAACATATATTCATTTCAAAATCATAATATTTTCAAAGTATAACTCTTTCGAAACCAAAATACTTGAAACAATTACACTTTGAAAATCATAACATTTCAAAATCATACATTTGAAATCATGGGATATTCATTTAATTCTTTGCATTTTACAATTCATTCAATTGATACCAAATTTTCAATTTCCAACTTAATTCAATTCAAACCATCAGTTTCAATTAAATTTCCCAATAACCATTTCAAATCATATCAATTTCAAACATAGATTTGATCCACAAATTAAACTATTCAATTTTTTTAATATATTTCAAGGCTTTAATATCCCGCATTTCAAAAACTAAATTTTATAATTTCATATATCTCAAATCTAGTTTCATTATTACTTAGTTTTGAAATATTCATTTCATAAATCCAATATTATTTAAATAAACTCAATTTACAATTAAACTAAATATCCTTTCATACCAATATAAACTTCAAATATTCATTTATCAAAAGTACATATCATTCTAATTCATATTCTTTATCAAAATAAAGATCAAATCATTTCCAAACCTTATTATCAAATCATTATTTGAATTCAAATTCAAAAACTCAAATTTAAATATCATTTTTAAATCAAATAAGTAATTCATTTGTTATTTCAAGTATCATTACAAAATACATTAAAAATTCCATTCAAAAATTCATTTATCTCATTACATTTCATTCCATTTAACACATAACCAAGTAAACCTTACTTAAATTCAAATTCAAATTTAAATTCCCTAAAAATTCAAATTTAAATATTAAAATATATTCAAAACTTCTTAAATTTCACAATTAATCAATTTCCAAAATTTAAATCATTTAACACTTTAAAATATAACTCAAACAGTGTTAAAAACTATAACATTTCAAACATTGTCAAATTATAGCAACGACAGCATTTATAAAGTGCTATCGTAGCTTATAGCTTCCAAAAATGGTTTAGTTCAAGAATAACGGCATTTATAAAATGTCGTAATAGATATTTAGTTATTTCAAACATTGTTAGATTCAAAACAATAGCATTTAAAAATGCTGTCAAAAGACTACAACATTTTGAAAATGCTATGAATTCCAGATTTCATTTTAGCTTTTCAAAACAAAAAATAATAAAACTCCAAATTTTTATTATAACTTAAAAATCATATTTCTAGACTTCAAAATTTCACATTTAAAATCATTTTAACATATGATTTAACACAACAAAATTTTTAGATCAAATATTCAATTTAAAAAACTCCATTCATTTATTAAGTCAAAATTCACTGTTTATTAACATATAAATTAAATAAAACTTAAAATTTTACTTCATATATAGTTTTAAAATTTTAAATTTAATTTCCATTATTTATTTACATTTTAAAATAAAATTTAAAGTCTAAAATCTCAATTATTTCACATTTACGTACTCAAATTCACAATTTCAAGACTTAATATTTAATTTTCTTAAAACCATAAAATATATATTTTTAAATCAAAATTTCATACTTTTAAAAATACATATTTTAATAAATATCATTTAAAAATATACCACGGGGTCTGTATACAATTTTCTAACCTAGGCCAAGTGATACAGATATATATCATTTCAATCCGCAGTTTACAAAGAAAACCCGGGTTCTATCATTTCAAACCCGCAATCCCAAGTCACATAAAATACAATAAAAATCGCTCAGGCCTATCATTTCAGCCCATAACTATTTTTCCCTATTCTAAAGTCCGTTCGGGTATATATCATTTCAACCCATAGCGATTCTATTCTAACAGGGAACTTGCAGTGTTAACATATGCATAAACAATATAAACAATGTCAATGTCACAATATAATGTCATATATCACATGTCAGGTGATAATTAACAGTTTTAATATGGTAATAACATGGCATAGCATATCATATGATCATCATTAACTTGCATAAACATTTTATATTACTAAACACTTGCCATCAATTTACTATTTCATAAGTATAAATGTCAGAGTGAGACGGACTCACCTTTTACGAAGCTAGAAACAAACAACACACACAAGAGCGATTCCAAAGGCACGACAAGCACGATTTGATTTGAATTGATGGAGACCCTTGTAAACAACACAGAATATAACATACATAAGCACAAATATAGATATCGACATACAAATATAATTAACAACTTTAGTTTGCAGAACTGTTGCAAAACAAGAGAGATGACCAAACCTTAGAAGCAAAAGACTTGCACGCGACAACATAAGCTTGTCACATGATCAAATGGGCTTGACCTCACCACACTAGGCTCTGGTTTGGGTCAGGTATGGCAACCATAAAGGTTAGGTTACAAGTGGATGAAGGTAGTGGAAGAGTTACAACATGAAGCATACATGGGTTCAAGGCAAAAAAACAATGAAAAGCAAAAGGAAGAGTGGGAAGAAGAAAGCCATGAACTTGCCATTTTTTTCCTCAATTTGAAATGCCGTGAGTTTAAGTGGAGAATGATGTTTTCTCACGTGAATTGAAGATGAGAAACATGGCTATAGGGTAGAGGGATGTACGGCTAAAGCAAGGAGAGGAAAAGGCAAAAGCAAATGAAGAGACAAGAATTGGAAAGTCACCAGAAATGAAAGGTCTTTGCCTCTTGGTATTTCTTTTTCTTTTTTTCTTTAAAATAAACCATATATATTTCAGTAAATAAAATATAAAAACTGAACAAAATAAAGTGGAAAAAGAAAATAAATAAATATATTTTAGAAAAATATAAAATAATTATGAAAATGGCACAATAATAGAAACTAGGGTGAAAAATTGTGGAAAAAATACAATAAGCTTTGGAACATTATAACATCACTTTAAAAATATTTTAAAAATGAAATTATATATATAACATGTCATATTACACTTATATTCAAATTAGAACAAACAAAAATATTATTTATATAAACTAAAATAAACAATTTTGTTAAATAAAACAATGTACAGACAATATTGTAAAAAGCATAACTTTCACAATATTATTCGGATTTCAACGAAACGAAAAGCAGTGTTCTTGAAATTTTATTTACTTTCATAATAAAAGATAAAATTCAAAATTTCAAATTTTAAATTTAAAAGTGAAAGTTTGACCATTTTGACCAAAATTCACTTTTTTGGAAAATATTCAGTTTATACATGTTTGAAATTAAAATTTACATTAAAATCAAAATTTGTATTTAAAATAACAAAACTATACATTTTAATGGATAAAAATAAAGTTTTTAAATCAAGAATTCAATTATAATAATTAAAATATACAATTAAAACAATCAGAAAATACAGGGTTGTTACACATTTAAAGGTAAATATTGATAGTCGGTTATTTAACTATCAATAGATATGCACAACATCACTAGATTCCAAATAATTTCCCAAATTATTTATTTTCCAAAAATATTTTTACAAGATATATTTTTCCACACTTCAACCATTTGAAAACAAATTTCAAATCACTTTTCACCTTTACAACTTTTGAAGACAAATTTCAAATCATTTTCCTTACGCGGAAACACTTCCAAATATTTATTCATTTTCACTGGAAATCTGCCGAGTTCAAATATTTTAAAATAATTTATAACACTTATCCAAAATATAACGGGAAAACACTTTGAAATAAAACTACTTTTCTTTAAACACTTTACTTAAAAAATTAGTTATAAAAAATATTATACCAATATTACGTATAACTTAAGTCCAAACTTATTTTCAAAATCAAATTAGTAGATAGAGTATAACTATTTAAATAACTATTTTCTAAAACAATTCTTGATTAAATCTTAAAAATAACCATTTCTATTTCAACTTAATAAATCTTTACCTAAAGGATTCAAAACAATTTAAGAAGTTAATTTCTCCAAAGTATCCTTTTCAAAACCAATTCTAGAATTATATATATATATATATATATATATATATATATATGTATGTATGTATGTATATGTATATGTATGTATATGTATATGTATATATCTTTCAAAGCTATTCAGAAATTTTATTCGGCTTTACAGGGAGAATATGCTTTCATTTTCAAAATGGTTCATTTAAACCAATTAAATAAATCCTTACCGATTTACTTTAAATTTACGTTCCAAATCTATAAATTTATTTCCTCGCTTCAAAAATAAATCAATGTTTATTTTTAAACAAATTTCACTTTTCTTTATAAATTCCATGTGAATTCACATTTCCAAAATTTCTATTGATATACGATTTTCAAATCGATTTCAAATATTCACTTTCAATAACAATTCAATTTTTTTTCAATTGATTTCAAAAACAACCCAATCAAATTCCATATTGATTTCCCAAATTTGTTTCAAACACCCTAATTAATTTCCAAATGGATTCCCCAAATTCTTTTCAAAACACCAAATAAATTTCCAAATGGATTTTCAAAAGATTTAAATTCAATCACCAAAAATCAATTCCCAAATGGATTCCAAAGTTTATTTCCTTTTAAAGAAATAAATCCCTTTTTAAAGAAAACAAATTCTTTTATTTTTCAAACTCTTTAAAATCTGTATTTTGAATAAATTCTTCAACCTTTGAATAATATTACCCGAAATCCATTTATTAAAGTTTTCCCCATATTTTGAAATTTTATTCAATAAGATTAAAAATAAAAATTTATTATTTTGGAATTCCTTCTTTTAAATTTATCCAATTCTCAAAAATAAATTTTAATATAAACTTTCAACCTGAATTTTCAAAAATCAAATTTTTATTTATTTTCGGTATCTAATGATACCAAAATTATATTCGGCTAAATTTTAGCCTTCAACGATTTCAATCAAAAAGATAATCACACAGAGATTATAAATAATCAACACACAACATTGAAACAAATTCAATTATTTGAGGAATCCAATTGGATCCCTCCAACCGGTTTCCCTGCATTCACAGATGTTAGCATAATACCAATCCCGTTTCAAGACGGAATATCGCAGTACATAGGTTTATATAAAATATCATCCGCTATTATGCGGCGTAATAGGGTCTCATCCACTATATAATGCGGGAAATCAACTCCAAGTACATATATAATACCAATTCCACTTCAAGGTGGAATATCGCGGTATATGTGTTTAATATAATAACCTCCGCTTAATATGCGGCGTATAGGGTCTATTTCAATAAAACCAATAACAATCATCATATAATCACGCAATCAAGCAATTTTTAAATTTAAACTATTTAAAATTTTAAATCGAAACACAATTTGATTGAGTGAGAAGTTCTCACCTTGTTTCAAATACAGTTGCAGTGTTTTATTTCGAATAAAATTAAACATGCGTTTAATTTTACCCAAAATTATCACTAGCTCCAATCAATCCCAATCCAGCTCCATTGCGTAGTTCTCGTCAATACGAACCTGACGCAACTCGTTTCGTGCGAAACGGACCTCGTATGAAAAAAGTTATCGCGTTGCAAAGTTTATACGAGTTTATATAATATAATAATTAACAATTTATTTTTTTATTTCAAACCCTTAAACAAATCCAGGCCATTCATTACCCAAAATCAGATCTCGGCCATACGCATGAGCTTCTTCCCTTCAATTCAAAATTGTGAGTTTAAACACATAGCTGCCGATATTGATTGAATTTTAGCCACCTCCACCGACCACTATACGATGATCAGCGACCATCATTTGAAACGCCACGCCAAACCCTACCAGCGCGGAGTGACCGGCCAAACTCGGTCACGACTTAGCCTCGATAAATGCATGCAAATATCGGCCCTTCAAACTGAAATTGCCATCGATCCACTCGCCTATATTCGATCTCCCCCGTTGGATCTCTAGATCTCGTGATGATCTATATTTTTCTAGTTGAAAGATTTTGATAAATGTCGATAGATTGGAAAATATAGGAGGAGAAAGGAAATGAGTTTTCGGCCATTAAACTTAGAACTGGTGGCTAGCCCTAGAAGAGAGAGGGTTTGATGCAAAAAGGAAAATGTGTGGTCCTTATATAGAAAATTTCCAAACCACTATTCATCCGAGATTTTCCGAACTCCAAACAAAGCGTGTCGCCTGGCGTTTATAATGTTTTACCCCTATTCCGAACGCAATGGTATATATATCGGGAGCCAATTCGATCGTATTTGGAAGATAGACTTTCAAATCGACTATTTTAAATTTAAAATTCACTTAAACCGATTTCAGCGCGTTTTAGCTTGCCCCGGACAAACCGTAAATCCGATTGATACGAAATTTGAAATCTTGCAATAATATAACATTACGGATCCGATGAAACCAGTTTCGTCGAAATCCGAGACTGTTTGAAAAACGGCTATTTTTACTCGTCAATTAAATATTAAAATATTCAATTTCCACAAATTAACTTTTAATTCAATTTTAAAAGTTCTATAACATCATTCTAACTCCAATATGATTTAATACAACTTTACAAATCAATTTTAATCACTTTAAACCCAATTTCCAATTACTTCTATAATTGCAATTATTAAATTATCGATTTAGTCATCCAATTAAATCTAGATATTCGAAATATAATTTATTCGACTTACAAATTTTACTTGTTAATATTTAAAATAAATTAAATATACGAATTTCAAATGATAGAAATTCTGGGTCGTTACACATCGTGAACTTGCAGAGTGACAACAGTATATAAATCGAACATAACATCCAATCATCCAATATCAACAACCAAACATCCATCACAATCATCATCCAATTCCACCAATAAATTTCAACAAATAACACGTTATCATTTATTGGTAATCAACTAGCAATTTAAATTCAATAATAAATTAAATAACAATTTAATTCAAAATAAATTCAAATTAACTGGAAAGACGATTTAAATATACCGAACAGCCATAAATAAATTTCTAATCACATCATAAATTAATTAAACTAACATAAGAAATTTTTAGGAGTTGTGCGTGGGTTAAAACTCTCACCTTTGAACTTCAATCGATTTGAAATTCAAATAAACGTCCAAAATCCAATAGTCTCAAAATTCTTCCAAACCAACGTCATAATGTCTGAAATTTTGATACGATCTAGTGGAATAAGCCGCGTACGAATCGGGCCTCGTGTGTAAAAGTTATCAATATAAGAAGTTATACGATATAAATTTCAAATTAAATAGAATAAATAATTAAACGTTACATGTCATCATCGTTGTAACTGGAACTCTAGTATGAGTCATTCACGACACCAGACACGGACATCAGCCGCCTCCTATTCTCGAAATCTTCGTCACCATTATGCCCTACCACGCCCATCCGACTACGCCGCTGGAAGCCTTGCCTCGAGCCACCCATCACCTGACAATGCCACCCCCTCCGGTCGTGCCCAGCGATGGCGCCGCCTGTAACGACCCGTATTTTACGTGTCGATATATCGTAGAATTTACAGGTGGTTAGTGTTATGTTATCCCTAGCCTAAGTCGTATGGGAGGTTAACTCGTGTGTTGTTTGGGTTGTAAGGAAGATATCTCGTGTAGGCAACTTAAGCTTAGGTCGTGTGAGAGTAGGTCGAGTGGAGCGACCTATAGGTTTGGACGAGTTAGCGTGTTAGTGCTAACGAGTTAAGGCTTAAGGAATTGCGAGCTAACGTGTTAAGTGTTGAGTCGTGTTCGAGTTAATAGGGTTTTAAGTCGTTAACGAGTTATAAGAGTTAGTGAGTTAGTGTGCTACGACTTAGTGGTTTGGGATGAGTTAAGGGCTAGCGACTTAAGGTTTTGACCGACTTAGGGGCTAGCGAGTTAGTGTGTGAGCGAGTTAGGTGGAGCAGCGGCTTACGAGTTAAGTCGTTGGCAACTTAAGGTGTTAGGTCGTTAAGAAGTTAAGTCGCGGCATCGTGGATCTGCATTCATATTAAGTCGCGCGGCTTTAGGACCGTTAGATCGTGTGTGCGACTTAGTTGCTCGCTGTGTCGTAAGTCGTAACTCGTTTACGAGTTAGCGGATCTGCGTTCTTTTTAGGTCATAGGGATTGTGAGCCGTTGGATCTTATAAATTGTAGAGGGGCTTTGGAGTTAGGTCGTTAACGACCTAGTTAACCCGAGTTTTGGTTGAGTCGTTGGTACGAGTTAAGGCCTTAGGTCGCCTAAGAGTTAGGTCGGCACATGCTAAGTCGTTAGCGACTTAATGATAGGTCGTAACTCGTGTTGCCTGTTAGGTCGTGAGCCTATTAGCGTTAGGTCGTGACATTTATAAGTCATTTCCCAGTTGAGTCGTTGGGTTTGATAAGTCGTAAGCCGTTGAGTCGTTAGGTCGTGAGTCGTAACATGTTAGGTCGGCAACGACCTAAGACCGAGCGCGAGTTATGGACTGAGCGACCTAAGGGGGGGCGATTCAGCCTATAAATACGTGACCACTTGTGCACTTTTTGGCACCGGATTTTGAAGCAACGAAGGGCTGCCATTTTGAGAGCTCGACTACAACATTTCTTCATCTCCTTTTCTCCATTCCAATCTAGTTCTAACATCCATCCAAGATCGAAGATTCAAGGGCCAAAGTTGAAGATCTTCATCCGTTCGAGTGAGATTTCATCGATTGAAGCGAGATTTTGCCGGATCAAGCTTGGGTATTTGCTGTCCAGATCTGAAGTGGGTTTCTTTTGAAGTGTTTGGGTGATTCGGTGAGTGGTAGTTATCTCTCACGCGGACCCGAAGGAGTATATTGGATTGGTGGCTTGTTTGAGTGTTAAAGTTAGAGATTTCATGCATTTTTCTTAGTTCCAAGACTAGATTCATTACTTTTGAAGATGTTTATCTATGCAAGTTCAATTAACAAGTTATAGAGACAAAACCCATGTTTTATATTTGATAGGTCTATGCTAAAATCTATGATTTCATATATGTTAGACTTATGCTCATTTATTTACGAAATTGCCATTATAGTTGATATTGCTTGATTAGATCTTGTTTGGATGCTTGATTGTTTGGATGTATGATTGATTTGATTGTCTCGAGTTAGCTTATAGTTGATTTGGGACAAGATGGTTGAAGATGATTCAAAAGCTAAGTGGAAAGGCTCTTGAATGGTGAAAGCTGCTGTGGCATATGAAGCGGATGATGAAGCTCATATGGATGGGTTCGAGGACTTTGCTATAGTTAGAGGAAGCAAAGTATGATGACGAAATAGACTTTTCCATGATATGTTAAGGCGAAGTATGATGATGAGATGGACTTTGCTAAGATGCGTTGGAGCAAAGCATGATGTGGAAGCCTTGGTTTAATCCAGACGGGATCATCCCAAGCAAGTTGATTACTCGATGATGCGGTTCGAGTTGGTGGATAATGGTGGCTCGAGAGGTGCTTGAGCTATAATGGGAATAGTCGTCGAGGAGGATGACTAGAAGGCTGAGATCTTATCGTTATTGAAGGTTCTAGCAAGCTCAAAGCAAGAGTACGTTGGGTAGATCCGTTATACCCAGGCGCGGGTCATGATGACGTGCTAGTACTCTGGGTAGATTCGTTATACCTAGGCACGGGTCACGAGGACGTGCGGAGTTATGTCTAGAACCGGGGTTGCCATTAGCCCTTGACGGATGTTTGAAAGATGAGTTGGTCATTCAATTAACGATAAAATCAAGGCAATGATAACAGTGATAGCCGGAGTCATGGATGTTTGGTTGTATCATCATTCGGTCTCAAGAGCGGTGTTTTCTAGGTGCTTATCTGATCTTGGTTTAGGCCTTGGGGGTTTGTATTTGGAAAACATCGACCTTGACTCGAGTGATTATTGCTTTACTTTAATTATCTGCTTTGCTATGCTCGCTTCTCCTTAGTGTGTGTCTGGGGGCTATCACTGTAGAAAGAGGTGGAGTGGGATGATTTGGGTTCCTATTCCTTTTATCCCTTATGCTCTTTTGGTATGTTTGATAGTTGATTTACTGCTCACTAAGACTCTGTCTGACTCAAGGTTTTATGTCTCCTCTTATTACCTTGGGCTGTTCATCCATGTTTGGGATGGGCAGACTAGGTGACAGGTGCTGATCTTAGTGGCTCACGCTAATGATGACGAAGACGAGCAGGAGGTTTTGCATATTATTTTCATATTCTATGTACTGGATATTCCGCTGTTTGTTGATTACTCTGAGTGCTATGTAGTGAGGCTTCTTGTATTCATGATTCAGACCATGTATAAAGCTATTATGATTAGATGATGATATTCTGTTCTATGGGAGCTTCACTATATTATATTTCTCTATTGTATTTTATCCATGCGCTGTGAGTTTTACGATAGAGTCTGCGATGTTTATTCTACCCTTGACTATCGTCCATGGCTGCCTGGCACACTTTCAGCGCATTATTTCCTTGTTTTGGTGCGGGAGTCATGGGCGGTCATCACACCGCCGACGACAATATGAGAAGTTCATAGCGAATCCTGGCACCATCTAGCCCAATGGATCGTACAGATCAGTATGCCTCGACGCCCTCTCCCATACGGCACCCTCCGATCATCGCCGGGATGACGATCCACCGACCACGTATGAGTGACCGAGAATGTTTCGGGCAATTCTGGCCAAACATAATCCAAATTGAAAAACAAATCACAGATTTGGGTTGCGCTCATCGAGAGCTTCGAAACGATACATAATTCGATATATTTTGAGGAGTTTATATTTTGGAATTGAATTTGAAGTTGTAATTTGGGAATTAGGGTTTTGTTTGTCTGCCATTGGAAGGAGGAGATGAGAAAGAAACGTACATATAGACAAAAGAAAAATAAAAAGTTTGCTAGGGTTTATAACGGGCTATTTATAGCCAAAGCTAAAAGCAGAAAGAATGAACCAGATTGATTTACACGTTTAACGATAAATGACCTAAAAAGCCCGTTCTGTCACCGGAATGAAAATGAGTCATCCCATATATCAAAATAGATGTTTTCAATATTTTTTAACTCGATGGAATAGGTTTCAAGTACCAATTAAATCGTATGAAGAAGTTATGTTAAAATCAGCTTATTTCAAATTGATTTCAATTGAATTGATTTCTAGGCGTTTTGAGTCCGTACGATCAAACGACAAGTCCAATCGCTATAAAACTTGAAACCTTACAATAATGCACTGTTACGGATCCGATGAAAGTGGTTTCGTCAAAATCCGAGACAGTGGCCAAAATGGCTATTTTCACGTTAAATAAATTAATATTAAATTATATAATTCACTTTTTAATTCAATATTTATTAACTAATAAATTTCATCATTTTGCTTACATAGGATAGGCATTTATAATAATTTAAAACTAGTTTACATATAATTTCAGTGTTAATTATTTTCCAAAATGTAGTGTTCAGTTTTAACTGCAATTAATCCAATAATTTTAATTTAGTTCCAATAAATTGATTTAATTTGATTTCAATATTTATATTTAATCAATTATTACCCTAATAACATAGTCAACATTTATTTATCTTTCATTACATTAATATTCTTCAAATTCCATCTTTATTTATATTAGCTACTATATGTCTGAATTTTTGTCAATTTCAAACATTAATTATAATTTGAAATCCCAAGTAATTTATTTATCTTGGTTTAATTCTTTTGTTAAATTAATTATTACCTTATGAATAAAATTAATATTTCTATTCATTTAATTACATTCACACATTTCGGTTATTGTATTAACTCACATTAATGTAACATTTATTTACATTTATTTGTAATTGATTTCCAACTTAAATTGTTTACAAATAACAATCTGTCACCATTTCTATATTTAATAACATTTCTAAGTTTATTATCCACAATAAGTATTACAATTACTACTACAGCACTAATTTTATTCAACTACAATTAGTTACATTAGTTACATCTTATTGAATTAATATTATATACTTATCAAATTAAATCTACATTGACTGCGATTAAGTGAATTAATTGAAGTTGATTTCCAAATCAAATTTATCAAGCTAAATAAATAGGTAGCATATAGTAATTGTCACCATTAACTTTATTTAATCACATTTGCATATTTGTTATCTGCACATAAATGTTATAGTTATTTACACAACATTCATTTTTTCCAATATACAATTTATTACATACTATTTAATTAATACAATATTTAAATTATCAATTGCTCTTTTAATTCAGTTATCAGTTAATACATTCATTATTACAAATAATTTATAATTTATAACCAATTATAACCTTTAAATTATTCCACTTAATTGGAATTTCATAAATTTGTTAAAAATTAACTTAAATTAACATTATTATATTACAATCTAGTTATTATTTCATTAATAAATCACAAATTTTTACTTCTCCAAATCATGAATCACAAAATCTTTTTAAATTAACTGTTTTTAATCATCGAAAATTATGGGTAGTTACACTAATATTGAATTTAATTGTCAATTTAATACCTGTTAATGATAATCGATTATCTATTGATGTTTATTGGTTGATTTGGATGATGATTGTGATGGATGTTTGATTGTTGATATTAGATGACTGGATGTTGTATTTTATATTGTTATAACACTGCAAGTTCCCTATGAGTTGAAATGATACATACTCGAACGACCTATAGATTAGGGAAAAAATTGTTATGGGCTGAAACGATAGACTCGAGCAATTTTATGGATTTTTATTTAATTCGGGATTGCAGTTTAAAATGATATGTAAACGCAAAATTTTAAATTGCGGATTGAAATGATAAATATCTGTATCACTTGACCGTGGAGTAGAAAATTATATTCGGACACCGGATCGGTTAAATTAAATGATTTTTAATTCTTTAAATTTTAAATTCAGTTAACTGGCATTTTGAAATAGAAATGGATTTATATAAACTGAATTATTTTCGATAATCCAAGCGTTAATGCTGAAATTAGAATTGATTCAACGAATTGTTCAACGGATTTAAATTGGAATCTCAAAGTTGATGTGTCAAATATAAATGAATTTATCGAAATTGAGTTATTGAAAATGCTTGGATATAACTTTAGAATCTATTTTAAACTAATTTAAACTATTTTAATTAAATCAACTACTTTAATCAATTTAAAACTATTTTAATTTATTTTAATCTATTATAACTTATTTAATCCAATTTAATCTATTTTACCTATTTTAAACTAAATAAAGCTATTTAATCTATTTTAAATGTATTTGATCTATTTTAAATCTATTTAATATAATTTAAATTTATTTAATCTATTTTAAATTTGTTTAATCTATTTAAAATCCATTTAAGATAATTTAAATCTATTTAATCTACTTTAAATCGATATAAATCATTTTAAATCTAATTAAATCAAATTCAAATCTATTTTAAACTATTTCTACTATTTAAACTATTTAATCTGTTTCAAACTATTAAAACTATTTATGACTATCTAAACTATTTTCTAAAATTTCAGACTGTGTAAAGTTGAAGTATTTATACATAAATCCTTGATGATGAGACAACCTAAGTTGGAATTTGGAATTAATACCCTTTTGTGCAATGACATATTTGAGTAAATATGATTTTTAAATTGAATATGATTTTGGAAATGTATGTGATTTTTGAAAGCGAATACGATTCAAAAGTGATATGGTTTTGAGAATATGATATTTTGATATCAATTACGAATTAGTTTTTGGAATTGTAAAAGAACCATTCGGTGTGAAATAAGCATTTAGTTGTTAAAGAGACCCGGATCAAATATTGTCATACTCTCTGCCAATATTGAAAACCACTTTAACAACTATGTATGCAGTGGACATTCTAGAAATGAACTAGGATGGTTTGACGAATGATTCTGTATGAGCTATTTACGTGACCCTAACTCCCGTGGGTCAGCTTAGATGTGACTAAAAAGGGAGCTATATCGGGCCAAGTGAGGTCATTCCTCCTATCGGGCACATTTCTTTGATACTATATTTTGACTTTGTGATTGAATTGGTAGCCACCCCTCGATTTTGATTATGGGAGTGTGTCCGAGGTGGGCGGTAGTAGCTGCTATACGATACCACTAGTCCGAGTGCAATTAGTATATCTACCGTGGCATTGCCTCGAGTGTCGTGTTCACGTGCCCTATAACGCCTTCTACGAGTTTGGTTTGTACCATACCTATGGAGTGCCCTCTGATAGCCCTCCAGTTTATGGAGGAATTATGGTACTGTATGGACTATGGGAATATATAAAAATGTGTTAAAGGGGATATGGGTAACGCTTTAACGCTATTTTAATACTTTACCTTATTGTAGACACTTTAATAATAACGCATTGTACTACATAGTAGATAGTTTGACGGATCCTTAGGAGATAGAAATCCCGAACATCTCTTAAGTTATTGCACTCACGTTAGACACTAGATAGGAGATATCAAAACCCATAAACATTTTCGACATCGTCACACACATCTTTAATTACTGTTGATTTAGCTTATGTAAGATCAATTTAGTTCCGACTCGAATGTTTTGTCTTTTCAATTCTCTTGGGTCAGTCTGAGCTTTTTAATGTATCGAAAACTGCTTTCTAGAGGACAAAGACGAAGATTTGTACTATTACTTTTATTATATTCATACCACTACATCATGTTATTCCGCTGCATTTATTTATTTATTCTTGTTGTAAGTAACTCTGATCTGTAGTGTAAATATTTAATCAAATGATATCTGTAAAACAGCTTCATGAACTGTTTATTTGATTATTATTCCGCTGTGAGATTCTACGCTTATTTCCTTTCTTTCTCTGTTTTTTTTATTTATCCCATAGCAATCTGCCCCTTTAAGTGGTTTGAGTTGGCATGTGTGCCTATTTAAGCCATCCAAAAGGCAGGTTGTTACAGTAGGTATCAAAGCTTTGGTTTAGTGATAACCTTAGCTTTGTGGGGTCTGACTCTTTAGAAATAGGGCAGTAATACCTTAGAATGAGTCATTGAGTGTGTGTGTGTGTGTGTGTATATGAGAGAGCGTATTTGTTAGTGTTATAAAAGGTTTTGTATTGCGTTAATTTGTTCCGTTTCTTAATTAAAAAATTTGGTCGGTGCATAGGATGCTACGACATCGATAGGGATTTCTAAGAACTTAATAGGGTAGATTGATATAATATTTGTTTTGAAATATAGGCAAATGAAAATTTTTACCTATTATATATTTTGTATATAAAATAATAGATTTTATAAATGATATAGTTGGATGTAATATGTTGATTGTTAGGTAGAGAAAATTTTATGAATATTGATTGAAAAATAGGATTTACAAATAAAGTAAAAATAAATTGGAAGTTTAGAACTGAAGTTCCGGGATTTTTGAAATTTCTTTCAAAAGGTTTTGGAATATAATTTTAGTAGTATTTTCTGATATGAATATTTCAAGATGATTTGAAAGGAAGTTTTACAGGGAACTTTTAAAGGAAATAAGTTTTGTACTCCCCTCTCTGTCGCTAGAAAATAATTCTGGTGATGAGTGCACGCATCATCGACGTTCATTTTCGAGTGTCAAAGTGGGAAGACTGTTGTAGTAATTTTACTGCACGATCGTTTTGATAAATTAATCTTAATTTTGAATTCAAAATATGATTTGATATATATATAAAAGATATGATTATATATATTATTTTAAAATAATTGAAATGAAACCATGTTGTTTAGTTCTTAAGTTTCTGTAAATTAGAAATTGAAATTATTGTATGAATGGAATCTTGACTATATTAATAATTGGAAACTTCTAAAATGAAAATAAGAAATTTGATGTTAAAGTGATTAATGAAATAGATAAGAAATTGAAAATTTGTAAACTGTAAATAAAAAGGAAATGAAAATAAGAAATTGTAACTATTGAACATTTTGTTAATTAAATATATAAGAGAAACTTAGGTAGTATTCAATTGCATTCTAAAAGACATATACATACATACATACATACATACATACATACATACATACATACATACATACATACATACATACATACATATATATATATAACTTACCAAATTATTAAAAGTTGAAATGTTAATAAGAATACGTAATAGAATATTATACAAGTAAAACTTGGAAAAAATGAAAATGTTCAACGGTATTTCTTCTATAAATAAGAATTCTAATGTTATAAATTGTATTAAACTAAACTTAATAGTTTGAAATGCTTCTAATTAAATGTAATAAAAGTGAATAATGTAAGAAAAATGATTATAAGCTTAAGTTAACATTTAAGCTATATATAATCAGATTGAATAGTAAAGGATGAACATTGTAAGTAAATATTAAGCTAATGTTTAAGCCATTTATAATTAAAGTGAGTACTATATTAATTGAATTATTATAACTTCAGAAAACATTGAAATGATTTTGAAATAGATTTAAAATTCAACAATCCTATATATATATATATATATATATATATGAAAGAATGAATGTGAAAAGGAAATAATCTATTAATGGTGAATTAAATTGTAAAGTGACTTACAGAATAGTGGATAATCTAAATAATTGGAGTGAAATAACTCATGTAAGAAACTGGATGTCAAGTAGTGAAAAAAAAGGTATTGTGTAAATAAATGGAAAATGAATTTTGTAAGTGATAAATGTACAGTAACTAAACAAACATTGGATGGACGAATGAAAATGAACTGTAAAAATGTGAAAAAGAAAGAGTAATAAGAATAAAACATAAATATTATTTGAAATTATTATTTGTTTGACTTATGGGTTTGTTGGAAAAGGATACTTCTATTATATAGAATGTATAAATTATCTATTGAGTTTTATCTATGACTGTTGAGTGTATGATATACTTAATAGTTTATTTATCATTTTATACGATTAAAAATTTCTGAACCCAAACAAACCCTTTTCTATGATTGCTATGGATGGATGGTTGATTGCTTTGATTTCATGGGATGATTGTATGGTTTTGTTGCTTGTGATTATTTTATGTGTGTTGATTTGATTGTGACTAATTGAAACAACTTAAATATTTCTTTTTTGTATAATTTTAACTCTTTTGGAGTATATAAGTGAAATACAGATTTATGGATGAAATAGCTACTGCTTTGGTTTCATAAAATAAAGCGTTGCTTGCCCGACAAATAGGGACGTTTTCGGATTACGGTTTTATATCAATATTATTTTGTTTTCCCGTTGTTTGAGATATTTTATTTTCAAAAATTATGTGATATATTGTTATTATTAATATTATTATTTCTCCTGGACCTCTCCATACAAAGGAGACTCTGCCGAAATATTCTATGAATTTTGGACTTAGAAAATTTTGTGAAATATTTTTCAAACTCTTGTTAACTTAAATATACAAGGATTTAATTATTTTAAATTGATATATTTTATCTAAATTATTTAATTATGTAAATTTATTGTTTATTAATTTAATATTTTGAATAAGATATATAAATCCCTTATCCCTTCTTTTTCCTTTTCGAGGACGAAAAATTTTGAGTGGGGGAGAGTGTAACGATCCGTAATTTTCGATAATTAAAAATAGTTAATTTAATATGGTTTAATGGTTTAAAGTTGGAAGAAATATAAATTTGTAATTTAATAATAAGAATATAACTTGAATGAAATGTAATAGTACGATTTAAGGTAATTGTAACTGCTTTAAATGTAATTCCAATTAATTGATAATTGGACTAAAAAAGTAATTGATAATTTAAATGTTTTATTAATTAATGTAATGATAAGTAATAAATTGTAGTTGAATAAAATTAGTGTTGTGTGAATAACTATAACATTTATATTTAGATAACACACATACAAATGTGATTAAATGTAGAAAAAGTGACAACTGTTATTTGTTACCAATTGATTTAATCAATTATAATTAAATGAAATTAAATGTTACGTTAATGTGAGTTAAGACGATAACTATAAAAGGTGAATGGAATAAAATGTGCAAAAATGTCAATTATAATTAAAAGGCAATAATTGATTAAATAAACAGATTGAAAACCAAGATAAGTTAATTAATTAGGATTTAAAATTTTATTTAATGTGAAAATCGACAAACGTTCAATATAATTGGAATATTGCAATGAATACGGTAAAAGATGATAGTTAGAAAATATTAATGTAATAAGATGTAACCTAATGTTAATTTTATCCATAGTATGACAATTGATTGAATTAAAAGATTGAAATCAAATATAATCAATTTATTTCAATTAAATATATACTTAATTGGATTTTATTACAGTTAAAATTGAACATTGCAATTAGTGTAATTGTTTGTACCAAAATTGGGCACAACACTCTTCGGAAGTTTTTGAAGAGATAACAGTGAAGAATATAAATTTAAAATGAAGGTTATCTAACAAAAACTCCAAACAACAGGAATGTAAATGCACAGACAAGCGATTTAGAGTGGTTTGGCGTATTGCCTACATCCACTATGAAGTTTTTGCGACTTTATTAATTCTCTTTCAATGATTACAAGTGATTACAGCAAACAACAGCAAAGTACAACTTGGATTTCGAATTTAGCAGCAAGAATATGATGTAAATCTTGATCCGGCAGAGTCTGGGCACTTGAGAATCAAAAGATCCTTCTTCTATAGGCTATGGGGCTCTATTTATTGTCGTAGGAGGCTGAGACTTTGCTCAAACTTCAGGAAATTCGCTCTAGCACGTGCGGGGGTCCACACGACCAATTCCAGAAAGTTTCGACTCGATCTGTGATCGATACGAAATCATTTTGTATTGATCAAAATCACGTTCGATGGAGCTGAAATTTGGTGGGAACGTTCATTGGCTCGTACGTAATCTTCTGTGAAAATTTCATGGAATTTGGATCGGTGGATTTTGAGTTATGGTCGATACGAACTTGGACTGCTCGGTGGCTGTTTGATTCGAATCCAATGATTTCGAATCGATCACTTCGTCTCGATGATAACGCGCATGAGTAAGTTGACGTGGCGTGCGCTCTTCGTGTCGATCCGCTTTTCACTCCGGTTTGATCGAGTCACTCTGAGTATTTCGCCGCATCCGTATTCATAATTAACGTGCCATCCCAGACCTGTTCGAACCGATGGATACGAACAAGCCATCACCCATGGATTCGAATATGAGTCTCCAAGTACACAATATAACCCTCTGATGGATACGAATATCGGGTATCTGATGGATACGAATCCTTGCTTTGTGATGGAAACGAACTAATAAAGGTGGATGGATACAAAAGGGGTAGTTACTTCATGGATACGAGACAACGATTTGTCGCAGCTGATGGATGCGAAGTAGTCATAACTCGATGGATTCGAACAGCAGCAATCATTGATCGATACGAACAGATGACGACCGGTGGTTACGAACTAGACACTAGTTGTCCAACACGAAGCATACTACTCATCGATCGATACGAAACCGATCGATTCGAAATATGGCATAACGATGAATATGAAGTAGGACCTAGCCGATCGGTACGAAACGCACGCTCTGTTGATGGATACGAATGAGATCGATACGACCCGGGTTTCCTAGATGGATATGAAGATGTTGCCGCTCTGCTGGGTACGCAGATGATGGATTCGAACCGGAGCTCGGTGATGGATATGAAAATGGGGTTATCACCTTCAATTTGCATCGATCATAACTTGAGCATACGAACTCGGATTGACTTGAAATTTGGAATGCGAGCTTCCATGGTTTAGTTTGTCATGTCTTGTCAGTTGTAGCCTGATTCGGACTCGGACGAAATTCATCGATATCCATAGCGAACCTATGCATGCTCGATACCCAGGACGATTGATCCTAAGTTTGTAACTAATTCCTTGATATCTCGGCCTTGCCAAAAGGCGGATAACATTTGCCCCCCAAAGTACGTCTAGTGGAAACATGACGTGCTTTGAAAAGCTGCAGTCTTCACTCTGAATGGCCATTGCTCTTTTGTCGAAGGTTGTAACCTTGCGTTGCCATAACTGATTGTTGTATGATAGTGCTTAGCTGTTTGTCGCCGTAATCATTATTAAGTGAATATCCAATTCCTGTTAATGCTGAAAATGGGATATTGTTTTGACATATATGTATATATGTTGCTCTGACTCTCGTTAACGTTGCATGCTCACGAGTCGTTGTCAGTTTTCTTGTATTGAATTTCGTATCGATCCTCTCCTGAACCAATGTGAAATTTGAGTTGCAACAACGATTGATAGTTGTTTTTTAGCGTTCCTTCATATCGCTCCTCTCCTGGATTGATATAGAAGTTTGAAAGTTGTTCTCGCATTGATATGTTTGGCATTTATGGACACAAATCACCATTTCGTACCGATGGACTTCGATTGTTGTGGGTCGAGTATCGATAGATATGAATAAGTAGTTTCGAATCGATGGAGTTCAATGCCTTTAGGACTGTCTTCATCACGTGTTTCGTATCGATAAACACTGTTGTTTGATATGAATAGGCGATCCATAATTCGTATCGATGAAAACTAACTTCTGGATGCTGCGATCTGATGGATTCGAATGGCACAGTTCGCATCGGCGCCTTATAGGTGGAGTCGAACCAATCGAAACGAACTGCAGCTTCGAACCGGTAAGTCCTGGTGGTAATTTCACCTCGATGAAGGCAAGGGCCGATGGATTCGAATGGATCATTCGAATCGACCCGTGGGTTGACCGGTTGCGACCGGTCACGTGGACTGGGAGGCGAATCGACTCGGTCCTTCCCTAGGCTTCATATAAATACTCGAGGCTTCGACCATTTTCACTTTTTTACTTTTTACTGCCGCACTCCCTATTTTTCACCTTTACATCGATCCACACTCTTCGAGAAAGAAAAGGAACTGCATAGCGCTTTCTAATCGATCGGAACCCTTCAAGTTTTAACTTCAATTTAGGTAATGAATCGGTTGCAACTAAATCCAAACGACAAGGTTATCTCAGATCCACTCCATCTTCATCAATTATCCATTCTGACAACCTTTAAGGTTGGATCTAGGTCAAAGCTTGGTCAAAAATGGTCATGGCGATGTCTCTGCAGATTGAAGAAGAAAGGATGGAATAAATAAATTGATCTGTGCTTTATGTCGATCTGGGGACCTATGTTCGAGTCGATGAAGGAAACGATATTTTTCCTTGGATTTCGCATCGATCTCTGGAATATCCTAATGGAGACGTTGTAGCTCGTATCGATGGTGATGGTGGCAGATCGTATCGATATGAAATGACCGATACAAAAATTAAGTAAACGGTCGTTTCGAAGTTCTCAGCTTTAGATCGATACGAATTTTACTTCTCATGTTCGATATGAAAAATACCAACTCGAACGTGATCGATGTTTAGCTGAGACTTTCCTGATCGGTACGAACATGACAATTAAGGATCGATTCGAAGTAATCCTTCTTTGATCGATGCGAACTCGAACCTTGATAATCGATTCGAACCGTGTCCCCTAGGATCGATACAAACGTGTATCCTGATGGATTCGAATAAGCTTCCTGTGATCGATTCGAATCCATGCCATGATGGCTACGAAATTTTGAACATTCCTTCGCACAATTCCGACGAGCTTCATTCTCGCATATCTGGACTTGACAGTTAAACTGCATACTTGACTACCTTTCGAAGCTCGTCGATGGAACCATAACAACTTTAATCCAGATCGATTGCTAACATCTAGATGACTTGGTGATGACAGTCAGCGATGACGGTCATTCCAACTGGAATCCGATTACCTTCGTTGTTTGCCAACTTTTCTCTAACTCAACAAAATTTACCCAAGTAATGCACATCACTGCATAGCACACACTGTACACGAGGGGAACACATGGGTTCTTTGTCGTCTAATGATGATTTCTCGTGAGTTAGCTAGTTATAGAAACTTCAAGCTCGCATCCACAAGAAACTCAGAGTTCAATCCCTCCCGTGCTTGAAATACCGAAGATTGAGGTTAAAGTTATTTATCCAGCCCCGGACGAGGCACCCGACGCTTCTCTTATCAACAATCTGACGGACTCTGTTCCATCCAACATTTCGGAAGATATGCTAGGGAGAATATGCCTAAGGCATGGTTTGTCGATGGATGACATGCTGTTGCCGGGACCAAACGATAAACCACACAACTCACCGGAAGGGTATGCCTCATTCAATTGACATGCATGCCCAGCCGGGGTGCTCTCCCCGTTCAATCAATACATAAGAGAAGTGTTGTCTTTTCTAGGGATCGCCCCCTCTCAGCTACACCCGAATGGATATGTCTCGTTCAATAGCATGTTCATTGCATTTATAGAGTATCTCTATCGACCGCCGCTCTCGATTGAGATCAGATACTTATTCAACTTCAAAAGTCGAATAGATAGCCCATCCTTCACATTCTTGGAGGCAGTAAGAAACTGTCAGGTGGTCACAGGGTCTTGGACTAGACTGAGCTACTTCAAGACGGAGTGGTTCTACGTTCGGTGTCCTCCAGGATTTGCTAGGCGATGGCTATTTAGACGTGAGTATTGTCATCCTCTGGGGTAATTGATAAGACAGCCATAGACAAAGTCAAGCATACATCTCTTTTTTCTTTCTTTACAGTAATAATTCAGCGACCCGAAGGTGAATATTTCAAGGAGATATTCGGTTCTCCAAGAAATCCCAAACGAAGAGAGGAATATCGATTTGCTCTTGACGGATAGGAATCTTAGGATTCTTGGGCTGATTGAACGTAAGCAGAGTATAAGGCTCGATGGTACATTAAGAACTATCTCGAGGGAGCGAGTTAAGCGAAAAAGGCCTAGAGTTGTTATAGTCGAAGAGGCTGACTAAGAAAGAACCCACACCGACGAGGAACTGTTGGGCGAGCCTGCGGATGCAGCCTAGGATGCTAAAGAGAAGAGAAAAGGCAAGGCAGCCATTTTCAAGCCATCAAAAAAGGGGAGATGGAAATCTGTTGTCACGTCTCGGCCCGCCTTCGGAGTTAGAATTTCAGAGATGTCTCTCTCGAGAACAGAAAGTCTTTACGAAGGGCTTGCCGATCTTCTAATTCCGGACGATGTGTTCATGCAGCATGAGGCCGGATTGGGTGAACTCCAACATGCCCTAGTTTTAAGCGAATCTCTTCCCGCTAGCGTGGTTGACACATCCAGTTGGTCGGGGGGATGCATATACATACACACGTCATGGCACTACATGATTTCTGACCGTAAGCTGCCTTTTTCTAAAGGTTATTAACTTTGTTTCTGTTTTGCTTTGCAGATACCATGTCCGGTCGAGGCTCAATGCTCGGTAGTCTACGCAGCAAATGTAAATCTTGTGCTACTATGAGTCACACAGGAGGGAAGGAGATAAGGATCACGATCAAGGCTGTTCCATCCAGGAGTGGTCTGATAGGGATAGAGGATATGTACGCTGATCCCGATCTCGCACACCCCTTCCCAGAGCTCCTGCACCGCCGCCGGTTCATGTTTCGCGACCTTCGGAAGCTCCGCGACATAAACCATCTTCCCAATCTTCTAGGTCTGAGTTTCAACGTAGAACTGAGGTTACAGACCCTTTCTCTACTACACAGGCCCTTGCTGAACCCACTGGCAAAGAGCGATAAGGCTCGCTCACTGAAAAAGGATTTTTTTGATATATGTTTTGATGGGTTTGTCTTTCCCCCACGCTTGAAAAGGATTCCGGCGTCGGCCGAACATACTGTGCATGATTACGTTGCGGATATATTCTTTCAGTATCAGGAATGGTCGAAAGCCTTGAAAAAAGCGTCGAAGGTGGCCTTCGATCGAGCTGTTATGATTGAGAAGCTGGAAAAGGAGCTCGGTCAAAAAGATCGAATTATTCAAGCGCTCAGTAGTGAGGCCGAGTCTTCTCGCAAATCTGAGATCGAGGCTCTTAAAAAGCCGACGAGGCCCAGGCGGCGATGGATAGGATGAAGCGGGAGCATTATGCCACGGTAGAGGACATGGGCCACGGAACACCATCATGACCGCTGAGCGGGATGCAACCCTTAAAGAACTTAACGAGCTTAAGTCCATATTTTCTGAAATCATAAAGGAAAAGGATGCTGCGAACTTTGCCGCACAGGAAGCGTACGATCAAGCGGTGGTGCTCCGGAGGGAAAGAGATGCGGTCATGGAAATTGTCCGCGAGGTGGAGGTTGGAGTTGATGAGAAGGTTCGGCTGGTAGAGACCAGGCTTGAGGCGGACATAGAGGAGCCACTCGTCACATACAACGCCAACGTGCTAAGGTATAGGAACTTGGCATGGCTCGACGATTACTCCACACCTCTATACAACGCCTGGAATTTGTTGGTCGAAGAAGAGAAGGCAGTGCTATTGGGTGGTACCCTTGACGAATTTGAGCTGGAGAACCGCATATTAAGCGAAGACGAAAAGAAGGTTCTCCATGATTCTATGATCTCTCATGCAAGAGAGAGACTGGGCACCCAGCACTTAGAAATTGGGGAAGGTTTCGGAGTTGAGCATTCTGCTACAAGTTCTGAGATGGCAACTTCATCTCGATCTGAGCCCACTCCAGTGACTGAGCCCCAGCCTGTCCTGGCCTATGATCCTGAACAGCCATGCCTATCTTCTATTATGGAGCATTCATCCGAAGCTATTCAGGCAACCGCAAACCGAACTAAGGAAGGTACTCTGAACAAATTTCATGTGTATCTGAAATGAAGGGCTTGTTTTTGAAGCGTGTTCTAACAACTTCTTTTCTTCTTTGTCCAGTGAGCGAAGTTACATTGACAGCGCCTCCTGCAATCCAAGAATCACATCAAGTGCAGGAGGCCATTATTACTGAGGCGATCACCATGACTGCGGTCGCGCCGACGGAGATGACATAAACGAGCTCAATTTCTTTGGACGAGAAGATGATGAATGAGCTCCTAGGACGAAATAACGACCCTTTTGCGGACATATCGTTCGTTCTTAGCGCGTTCCCGCCTGCTTCTAGTACTTCGTCACAGTCCACTACTGCCCCTAGCGGAGCTCGTGCTATTCGAGAAGCAGAGATATTGGCCGAAATTAACGCGGAGATGGAGGCACCGGCTCACGGTGGCGATTCTGAGGGTGGAGTGACGGCGCCAGGTCCGACTCCACTTAGGATAATATCTCCCAAGGGAACACTGGTTGATACTAGAGTGTCTACTCCGCCCCCGGTTGCAAATCCAGTTCCTCCGACTCCACCTGAAGAGAGCATCCCTGTAGACTTGAGTTCGGAGGGAGACGTTGATATCATGCCTTCTTCAGGGGATAATTCGCCAAAGGGTAAAGGTTCAAAGCGAAAAACTGCTAGCGGTTCTGGCAGTTGCGCCTCGAAGAGAAGGCTGAAGAAGAAAAAGTAGATGAGCCCCCTTTGGCGCATTTTTGGCGGTTAGGAGTGTACTTTTGTCTTTTTTTTTATAGGTTGTGCATAGATGCAGGCTCGTCCCCCTGCTAGTAGAAATTTTTTGGAATTACTTGTACATGAATCTTCACATACAGTTAGTTGAAATGAAATTTTGTTTCTTTGCTTCAATTTTTATTTCATTTATGCTTAAGTATTGCAATGTTCGGATCATAGCTTAGTATGCTTTGCGGAGTATCGGTTCTGGAGCTGAATCGGCTTCATGCACAAGTCTTAAAATCATGGATACAAGCCGCGACACAAGACTAAGCTGGATACTCGATGTTGCATTGTTTCAGTCAATGTTTCACACTTAAGCACTGCCCCCAGTTTAGGAATCCAGTTGTAATGATTGGCTAACGATAGCAATTCTATCTCTGCCTTTCAAACATAACATCGTCAAATCGATGTTGAAGCAAGTGAAGGGTGAGCGGTTTCGGTTGTGTGCGTTCACTGATAATAATCGCATCCACACTCCGGGGATCAGTATTTATATTTCGGTGGTCAATCGCATCTATCAAAAATCTTGAGCACATGTCCACACTTTGGGGACTTAGGATAATCTATGATCGATAATCTGGTTCGCACTCTAGGAATTTGAGAGTTATCAATATTTATAACATGGTTCGCATTCCAGGAACTTTGACTTGGTATTTGTACTCTAATTCACACTCTGGGAATTTGGAGTCAACATTTACATTTCGGTTCGTACTCCGGGAATTTGGAATTGATGTTTATACTCCAATTCATGCTCTGAGAATTTGGAGTTAGCATTTATATTTCGTTTCGCACTCCGGGAACCTGGAATTGATGTTTATGCTCCAATTCATGCTTTGGGAATTTGGAGTTGGCCGACAAATGGTCAGTCACATTTGTTTAGGCTTTTTAGGAATTCGTTCACACTTTGGGAATGATAGATTTTTCGGGATCGTGGATGGTCGGATCACATCCATCCCAAATTAACAAGCGAGGTCGTTAGACGAACGGGTCCGTCCTCCTCGAACTTGGTTAGGATACGGCCGAAGTCGTTAGGCGGACGGGTCCATCCTCTCCGGAACCGCATTTATATGTTTATACTCCAACTCACACTCTGGGAGGTTGAAGTTAGTGTTTATACTTCGGTTCGCACTCTGGGAACCTAGAGTTGATGTTTATACTCCAGTTTGCACTCTGGGAATTTGGAGTTGGTGTTTATACTTCGGTTCACACTCTAGGAACCTAGAGTTGATGTTCATACTCCAGTTCGCACTTTGGGAATTCGAAGTTGGTTTTTATACTCCGGTTCACACTCTAGGAACCTGGATTGATGTTTATACTCCAATTCGCACTCTGGGAATTTGGAGTTGGTTATAGGACTGTCGTGTGTCGGTCCAGTTCAGCCTTCAACGTGACGGCTTGCCCCCGAGCTGAGGTTTCACTTAGTGAGTGGCCGGTCGTATCCCAGTCACTCGCTATTTGAATAAATTCCATCGTGCGATAGAACTTAGCTCTTCGTGCATCGTGATTGTTGAATGTCGCATTCGGTGAATCACGGCTCTAGCTTGAAGAGATGGTAATTTATTGCTGGAACGGAAAAACATAGCCAAGTCAGTGGCTTATTACAAATTCAAACTTCAGAATGCAAAGACAAATTACAAAGTATTCATAGACTAAATAAGCCTGTCATGTATAACAGTAAGATCCTCGTTGTTCCAGGCTCTTGACAGAGTGGGTCTGCCACTGACGGCGTTTATCACTAATCTCCCGCCGGGACGGGTAGAGTCCTCCTATCTCGGCCGGTCGGGCTCGTAATTTTGCTTTGATGGGCCCGCTCCTCCAGGCTGTGGCGCCCACACAAACTGTTCCAGCTTCCTTTCTCTAATCAATTTTACTATGAGATTTTGCAAGTGACGACATTTATTTGTATTGTGCCCGTAGCTTTCATGAAACCTGCAAACATTTCCTGTCTGGATTTGCCTTTCTAACGACGGTTTTGGTGTAGGTTTTTTGTATTGAATTGTATTACAAGTTTGTAAATACAAGTTCTCCAGTGATGTATTCAAAGGAGTGTAGTTGTCAAACATGGGATTATTGCGTGGTGGGCCATGGTTCTGATCTCGTTTTCTATTCTGATTCACATTCTCCCTCCGCTGAGTTTGTTTGTTTTGAACATTCAACTGAACTTTTCTGGAACTCTCACCGGACTGTTTGATCGCGACATTGATTTGGATCCCTTCCGTGCTTGGGACTGCATCAGTCTGCTTTCTAGACTGTTTCGCATCTTCCCTTCTCAGGAATTGAGCCGCATTGGCGTAGAAACGGTCCAATGATGCAGGTGGTTTTCCAGCCAACCAGTTGCCAAACTCAGAATCGGGGTCAATCCCCTTAGTCAACGCCATAAGAATGGAGTTATCATTCGGATTGCTGATTTTCGCACACGCAGCATGGAATCTCTCTAAGTAGCGTCTGAGCGTCTCTCCAGGAGCTTGGGTGACACTAGATAGAGCGTTGACATCTTTTGGCCTTGCGACGTGCATACGGAATTGCTCGACAAATTTAGTGGCCAACTGGTCAAAGGAGGAAATAGATCGTGGCGGTAGTCGGGTGAACCACATGGTAGTGATGCCCCCCAAGGAAATGGGAAAACTACGACACTTCACTGCGTCATCTGCTCTAGCAGCACTCATCAACCACTCATATTTCAGAATATGTTGGTTAGGGTCGGAGTTTCCTTCGTACATGGGTAAAGTCGGCATCCTGAATCGTCGAGGGGGTTCAGCGGTACGTATATCGTCCGTAAAAGGAGTGTGACTTCGGGAGATTCCCCAGTCATCATTCATGAGACCCTAGCTCTCATGGATCATCTGACGTATCATGGTCGGAAGATCCGGTATTTGTACGTTCTGTGCGGTTCGAGCCATAGTGTGATTATGTTCCATATTATGAGGTTGGACCGGATGCTGTCGACGGCCCACGTCTCGCCTTCTTGGTTCATAATCCTTTGGGACGTATGGTTCAGGAGTACGCCCGTGCTGACGATGGTCCAGGTCCGACTGATTTGGACATCGAACATTGGTTCAACCGCGACGGTCGTGGCGCTGTAGTCTGCGGTGTAGTGAGGAGCGGTACCCCCTCGGGAGGAGGGTCCGGTCTGGAAACTGGCCGATGGACCAACTCTCAGCTGTCCAACGGTCGTTTCCGGTTGATGTCCAGCAGTTTGTATGTGACTCCCATCCATTCGAGGTCGTGGAGATTGGTGATGGTAATCAGAAGAGGAAGAACTTTCGCTGGAGGAGCGAGAAGCATGATCTCTCCTAGATCTCCTCTGCTTCTGGCGATTTAGCTGGCTGGTCAGTTCGGCATTGGCACGTAGCTGTTCTGTTAGTTGTTGCCGACTCTGGGTCAGTTCCTGAAGCAGCAACTGGAACTCTTATCGGGTAACCGGACCTGACGGTTCCGAGTGTCCGGTAGCGTCTCGGTTAGAGGGAGGTAGTGGCGCGGGATTCTGTCTATCCTGGTCTTCTTGAGTGACAGCGTTGGAGGTGGTTCTTGTGCTAACCATCTTGGGGATTGAATTCTTTCTTAGATTTTATGCAAATCTGAATAGAAGGGAAGGAACTCGAATTAGCGATCTGGATCTTTCTCTTAGATTTATGCAATCCGGTATCTACGACAGATCCAATGAGCAGGAGAAAATTTTGGGTTTTCTCGGTGAAAGCACCAAAGTGTCTGTACCAAAATTGGGCACAACACTCTTCGGAAGTTTTTGAAGAGATAACAGTGAAGAATATAAATTTAAAATGAAGATTATCTAACAAAAACTCCAAACAACAGGAATGTAAATGCACAGACAAGCGATTTAGAGTGGTTCGGTGTATTGACTACATCCACTATGAAGTTTTTGTGACTTTATTGATTCTCTTTCAACGATTACAAGCGATTACAGCAAACAACGGCAAAGTACAACTTGGATTTCGAATTCAGTAGCAAGAATATGATGCATACCTTGATTCGGTAGAGTCTGGGCGCTTGAGAATCAAAAGATCCTTCTTCTGTAGGCTCTGGGGCTCTATTTATAGGCGTAGGAGGCTGAGACTTCGCTAAAACTTCGAGAAACTCGCTCTGACACGTGAAGGGGCCCACACGACCAATTCTAGAAAGTTTCGACTCGATCTGTGATCGATACGAAATCATTTCATATCAATCAAAGTCACGTTCGATGGAGCTGAAATTTGGTGGGAACGTTCACTGGCTCGTACGTAATCTTCTATGAAAATTTCATGGCATTCGGATCGGTGGATTTTGAGTTATGGTCGATACGAACTTGGACTGCTCGGTGGTTGTTTGGTTCATATCCAATGATTTTGAATTGGTCACTTCGTCTCGATGATAACGCATGTGAGGAAGTTGACATGGCGTGCGCTCTTCGTGTCGATCCGCTTTTCACTCCGGTTTGATCGAGTCACTCCGAGTATTTCGCCGCGTCTGTATCCATAATTAACGTGCCATCCCAGACCGGTTCGAACCGGTGGATACGAACAAGTCATCACCCATGGATTCGAATATGAGTCTCCAAGTACATAATGTTACCCTCTGATGGATACGAATATCGGGTATCTGATGGATACGAATCCTTTCTTTGTGATGGAAATGAACTAACAAAGGTGGATGGATACGAAAGGGCAGTTACTTTATGGATACGAGACAACGATTTGTCGCGGCTGATGGATGCGAAGTAGTCATAACTCGATGGATTCGAACAGTAGTAATCATTGATCGGTACAAACAGATGATGACCAGTGGTTACGAACTAGACACTAGTTGTCCAACACGAAGCATACTACTCATCGATCGATACGAAACCGATCGATTCGAAATATGGCATAACGATGGATGCGAAGTAGGACCTAGCCGATCGGTACGAAACGCACGCTCTGTTGATGGATATGAATGAGATTGATACGACCCGGGGTTCCTAGATGGATACGAAGATGTTGCCGCTCCGATGGGTACGAAGATGATGGATTCGAACCGGAGCTCGGTGATGGATACGAAAATAGGGCTATCACCTTCAATTTGCATCGATCATAACTTGAGCATACGAACTCAAATTGACTTGAAATTTGGAATTAGGGCTTCCATGGTTTAGTTTGTCATGCCTTGTCAGTTGTAGCCCGATTCAGACTCGGACGAAATTCATCGACATCCATAGCGACCCTATGCATGCTCGATACCCAGGACGATTGATCCTAAGTTTGTAACTAGTTCCTTGATATCTCAGCCTTGCCAAAAGGCGGGATAACAGTAATATTTAACATTGAATTGATATGTAAATCTGTTTTAAATTATTGTAAATGTCTAAGTAATCAAAAATGATGAAAATTGTTAGTTTATAAATACTGAATTAAAAAGTGATTTAATTAATTTAATATAAGTTTATTTAAATAATGTGAAAATATCCATTTTGGCCATTATCTTGGATTTTGATGAAACCAGTTTCATCGGATCCTTAACGGCGAAATATTGCAGGATTTCAAGTTTCGTAGCGATCAGATTTGTCATTTGATCATGCGAACTCGAAACGCCTAGAAATCAATTTGAAATAAACCGATTTTTAAGCTAACTTTTTTATACAATAATATTTTCAATTCAATTAATTTGAAATCAATTTGTATGCGGAGGAGACTCTAGAACGAAGTGGTTGGATTTGGCGTTGTTTGCTGGATTTAAAGAAAAAGAACGATGATAGATTGGCCTAACACTTGTTTCAATTTGAAATGACTTAAACAGGAGCTATACCGGCCAATGAGGTTAGCTACCTTTAGCAGACACACTTCTTCATATTAGTATCATGGCATTATTATTGATTAGTGTGCACCCTCGGATTTTGGGAGTGTTGGACGCGGTGGGCTATTAGGGGTTACCACCAGCCGGGAAGGGTAAACTGGTAGTATCCTACCTTGGGCATTGCCTCACGTTCCAAGTCATACTTTTATCCTTAAATGAGACCCCTACGATTTTGGTTTAGTGTTTTCGTATTACGGCGCATCACTGACTACGGACGTGCTACTAGTTGTGTCAAATGCAAACTGTACGCCAATGCTTAAAATCGCGTTAAGGGGATCAATGTAAAGCCTTAACGCTAAGAAAAATATTTATTTTACTGACTAGACATTATATATATAGCATATTCTACTACATATAAATTTTTTT
This sequence comes from Allium cepa, assembly GCA_030765085.1. Taxonomy (NCBI): domain Eukaryota; kingdom Viridiplantae; phylum Streptophyta; class Magnoliopsida; order Asparagales; family Amaryllidaceae; genus Allium; species Allium cepa. Next base: position 445,732,045 of record CM060929.1, read on the forward strand.
ATGGATCCTTAAGAGAAGGAAAATCTGTAACATCTCTTGAGTTATTGCACGCACGTTATACACTGGATAGGAGATGTGAAACCCCATAAACATCTCTTACACCACGACACTCATGTTATATGCGATATCAATTTGACTCAGTAACGATCGGCCTTTTTTGGACAGTTTAAATCGACGACAAACCATACACGTCAGACTCAAACCATAGAACAGGGCAGATTGTTATTAGGGGTAAATAAGAAAAAATAGGGAAAGAAAAAGAAAAAAACAAATACCGAATCTTGTAGCGGAATGACAAAATATAGTAATCAAATAAACAGTTCATGAAGCTATTTTATAAATACATTTGATTATTCTTTTACAACACAAAATCAGAGTACATACGACAGTAGTAAATAAATAATGCAGCGGAACAACATATTGTAGTGGAATAAATAAAATAAATAGTAACAGTATTAAATCTTCGTCTTCGTCCTCCAGAAAGTAGTTTTCAGTGAACTGAAAAGCTCAGACTGACCCGAGTGAATTGAAAAGACAAAACAATCGAGTCAAAATTAAAATATCTTATGTAAGTTAAATCAATAGTAAATAAATATTAAATCAGAGATGTTTACGGAGTCTGACATCTCCTATCTAGTGTCTAACGTGGGTGCAATAATTTAAGAGATGCTCGGGATTTACATCTCCTAATGATCTTTTAAACTATATACTATGTAGAACAATACGCTACTATAATATGTTTATAGTAAAGTAAAGTATTAAAATAGCGTTAGGGCGTTACTCACATCCCCCTTGACACATTTTATATATTCCTATAGTCTATACAGTACCGTACGCTTCTCCGCGAGGTTTACCTAGAGGGCACTCCATAGATATGGTATAAAACAAACTCATAGAAGGTGTGATAAGGCATGCGAAAAAACACTCGAGGCAATGCCCACGGTAGATATACCAATTGCGGATCCGGACTGGTGGTAATGCATAGCAGCTACTACCGTCCACCTCGCAACACACTCCCAAATCAAATCAAGGGGTGGCCACCAATTCATTCACAAAGTAATAGAATGGTATCGAATAAATGTTCCTGATAGGAGGAATGACCTCACTTGGCCCGGCGTAGCTCCTGTTTTAGCCACATCAAGCTGACTCACGGGACTCAGTGTCATGTAAGTACATTATGCAGAATCATTTGCCAAACCATCCTACTTCATTTCTAGAATCTCCACCACGTACGCGGCTGTTAAAGTGGTTTTCGGTATTGTCAAAGAGTACGATAATATCTGATCCCGGTCTCATTAACAACCAAACGCTTATTTCACACCAGATGATTCTTTTAAATTACCAAAAACCAGTTCATGTTGATCTCAAAATATCATATTCTCAAAACCATATCACTTTCGAATCATATTCGCTTTCAAAAGTTACATTCACTTCCAAAACCATATTTACTCAAATATGTCATTCCATAAAAGATATCAATTCCAAATACCAACTTAAGTTGTATCATCATCAAGGATTTAATTATAAATACTTCAACTTTACACAGTTTGTAATTTTAGAAAATAGTTTAGATGGTCATAAATAGTTTTCATAGTTAAATAGATTAAAATAGTTTAAATAGCAAAATAGTTTAAATAGATTTAAATTTGATTTAACTAGGTTTAAATTGATTTAAATAGATTAAATATATATTAAATAGCTTTAATTAGATTTAAAATGATTAAAAATAGATTAATTATAGATTAAATAGATTTATATTATAGATTCTTAAATAGATTAAACAAATTTAAAATAGATTAATTATATTTAAATTATATTAAATAAATTTAAAATAGATTAAATAAATTTAATTTGTCTAGAATAGGTAAAATAGAATAAATTGGATTAAATAGGTTATAATAGATTAAAATAAATTAAAATAGTTTAAATTTATTAAAATAGTCAATTTAATTAAAATAGTTTGAATTAGCAAAAATAGATTTCAAAGTTATATCCAAACATTTTCAATAACTCAATTCTGATAAATTCGTTTATATTTGACACTTCAACTTTGAAATTCCAACGTAAATCCTTTGAACAATTCATTAAATCAAATCCAATTTCAACATTAACACTTGGATTATCGAAAATAATTCAGTATATATAAATTAATTTCTATTTCAAAATGCCAATTAACTGAATTCAAAATTTAAGGAATTAAAATCTTTTAATTTAACCAATCCGGTGTCCGTATATAATTTTCTATCCCATGGTCAAGTGATATGGATATTTATCATTTCATTCCGTAATTTAAAAATTTACCGTTACATGTCATTTCAAACCACAATGCCGAATTTAATAAAAATTCATAAAATTGCTCGAGTCTATCATTTCAACCCATGACGATTTTTCCCTAATCTATAGATCATTCGAGTATGTATCATTTCAACTCATAGGGAACTTGCAGTGTTGTAACAATATAAAATGCAACATCCAGTCGTCAACAATCAAACATCCATCACAATCATCATCCAAATCAATTAATAAATATCAATAGATAACCGATAATCAATATCAGGTATTAAATTAACAATTAAATTCAATATTAAATTAAAAGATGACTAAATGCAATGAAAGTCAAATTTATATAGGATGACAATTTAAACATACCAAACATCAATCAATTATTTTCTAATCATATCGTAAATTTAATTAAACAAACATAAGAAAATTCAGTAGTTGTGAGTGGGTTAAAACACTCACCTTTGATTTCAAATCGAGTTGAAATCTAAAATAAGGCCCAAAATTCAACAGTTTTAGAATTCATCTAAACTAGTTCCATATTGTCTGGAATTTTGATACGATCGCAACGGAGAAAACCGCGTGTGAATGCGAGCTCGTATGCAAAAGATATGCAAATCAGAACGATACGATTATATTTAAAATAAATAAAATAATAAAAACGTCACGGCCACGTTACCAAATCTCAACTGAACAACACGAACAAACGAAGCAACCCTACAACCGCCACCACGATCCGAGATTTTGCCGCCACCACGACCTCTTCCAGCATGATCTGACCACACCGATCGCCTCGGCCGCCTAGGCCGACCCTAGAGGCCACGTCCCATGTGCCCCGCCTCCCCTTTGAATGGTGCGCCACCTCATTCTTCAACGCCATTTCCTGGTGAATCCCTTGACCATCAGTGTGAAAGAATGACATCATCGAAGCCTGCTCGACGTCATTTCCCCAACGCAACATCTCGATCGTCGATTGAGCGACGATCCACCATTGGATCATCAAAATCCTAAAACGAATGGTCGAGGTTCATATAAATGGTGAATTAGATTGAAAAACGAATCATACCAGTAAATTGCACTCGTCGAGAGCTTCGAATTGATATATAATTTCATGGGGTTTGAGGAATTTGAATTTTGAAATAGGATTGTAGGGTTTGTAATTGGACATTTGTTTCTAACATTGGAAGAAAGGAATAGGCAGGTAGAATTATACATACAGTAATGAGAAATGAAAGGCTGCTAGGGTTGATAAGAATCTATTTATATTACTGAAGCCCGATAAGAAAATAAATGTATATCGAATTTGTTTGAATTTACAACAACGACCTGAAAAGCCCCTTTTACCTCTGGAACGAAAATGGGTCATTTCATATATCAAAATAGATATTTTCAATAGTTTTAAACTCAATGGAACAGGTTTCAAGTCCTAATTCCATTGTATGAAGAAGTTAGCTTTACAATTAGCTTATTTCAAATTGATTTTGATTAATTTAATTTAAATTGATTTCTACGCGTTTTGAGTCCGTACGATCAAACGACGTGTCCGATCACTACGAAACTTGGAACCTTACAATAATTCACCATTATGGTTCCGATGAAACTGGGTTTGTCGAAATCCGAGACAGTGGCCAAAATGGCTATTTTTACGTTAATTAAATAAATTAACATTAAATAAAATTTATCACTTCTTATATTCAAATTAATTAACTAGCCATTTTTTCATTTTTTATTACATAGACATTTACAATAATTTAAAACAAATTTACATATCAAATTCAGTGTTAAATATTTCAGTACAGTGTTCAATTTCAATTGAAAATTAAATCCAATTAGTTAAAATTAAATATCAATAAATTGTTTTTTTATTTGATTTCAGTGTTTTTATTAAATCAATTATTACCCTATAGACATAATTAACATTTGTTTATAACTTATTACGCTAATATTACACTAATATTCTACAATTATCATTCTTTGACACACTAGTTGAAATATTTCAATTACATAGAATTTATGTAAATTTTATTGTGATTCAAAGTCCCAATAAATTAATTTATCTTTGTTTCACTGCGTATTGGATCAATTATTCCCTATGAATATAATTAAAATTTCTATACATTTTATTACATTCTCAATTTGCAGTTATTGTCTTAACTCACATTAATGTAACATTTATATACACTTATTTGTAATTGATTAATTAAATTGGTAACAAATACCAATTGTCACCATTTCTACATTTAATATCATTTATAAGTTTATTATTTACAAACAAATGTTATAACAACTCTCATTACCCTAATTGTATTCAATTACAATTAGTTACATACTATTTAATTAACACAACATTTAAATTATCAATTATTCTTTACCCCAATTGTCATTTAATACATACATTATTACAATTAATTTACAATCTAAAATCAAGTATAAATTTTTAATCATTTTAATTAATTGGAATTACATTTAAAGCAGTTATAAATTACCTTAAATTAGTACCATTACATTGCATTCCCGTTGTATTCTTATTATTAAATCACAAATTTTTGTTTCTTCCAACATTAAATCACAAAATCTTATTAAATCAACTATTTTTAATTATCAAAAATTACGGGTCGTTACAGACTCGCATAAGAATATTTTCATCCTGACTCGAGTGTTTTGTCTTTTCATTATGCTCGGGTCAACACTGAGTATCTCAGCATTGAAGATCATTTTCTGGAGGACGAAGTCGAAGATTTGTTATATTATTACTATTATTCCCTGCATCATGTTGTTCTTCTACATTATTTATTTATCTCTGATGTATATATAACTCTGATAAATATTGTATAAATTATAATCAAATGTACAATATAAACAACTTCATGAACTGTTTATTTGATTATTATATGTTATCATTCCGCTGTGAGATTCTGTGTTTGTTTCCTTGTTCTTTTCTTATTTTTCTTAAATTAACCATATTGATTATCTATGTTCCGGATTGTTTAAATTGGACATGTGTGGATTATTGTCGTTTAAAACCTTCTAAAATGTGGGCCATCACAGATATCATAATAAGTACTTTTATTTCAAGCACCTTTGAATGAAAAATCACCATTGTCTCATTCCCAATAATTATCTTTGCTATTAGCACATATATTGATTTTTTTAATTGTAGCTTCAAGTTCTCTAGTCTCTGAAAAGATTGATGGGTCTATTTGATCTTTTCGTATAATACTGCTCACTTTATTCTCTGCTATCCCACTAGTTTCAACCATATCTCATCCTAGTAGATCTGCCATGAATTTATCATTAATCCAAGGGTCAAACCATAATGAGGTAGTTTCTCTATCTGAAATAATTCTTTTAATGTACAACATACCCTTCTCTCTAGCTTTAAGAATAGTTTTCCAATTGGAAATGCTATTGTTATTAATTTTCATAGTCCAAAAGTTTTTTTTCCAAGAAATATTTGTTAAAAAACCATTTAGACCGCATGTTGTTTTAAATAATGAAATGCCATAGAAGTTTCACACCTATTGCTTTTCTAAGCTCAGTATAGTTTTTAAGACCCGTGTCTCCCTCCTTCTTAGGTCTACAAATCACATCCCATGAAATTTTATGATGTTTCCCTCCTCAGAAAAAATCTATACACATTTCATTAATTTTCTTGATAAATTCCATGAGAATTTGATATATCATCAACCGGTACAAATTCATAGGGGTAATGGCTGAATGGATAAATCCGCTCTTCTAGCAATTGACAGTAATTTGTTGTCCCAATTTTCCATTTTTCTTTGATTCTATAAAGAAAATTTCTATACTCAAAGTAATGCAAGTAGTAAGAAGATAAAGGAACTCTCATATATTTAACAAGAAGGGAATCTTCTTCCACTTTCAAAATAATTTAATCAGAATTCTATTTCTACAACCATTACTGAAATAGATTTTGGATTTAATTTGATTAATAAACAACCTTACGTTAGAGTCAAGTTGGTTGAGAATATTTTGTAAGTTGATCGCACATTTCTCATTTGCTTTATAAAACATAAATAAATCGTCCTCATAAAGTAAACGAGAAACTATAGGAGAAATTTTGTGATTAGATCTAACTTATCTTCATCAATATACTTTTTCAAAAGAATAGAAAAGTACTCCATAGCTATGCAAAAAAGATAAGGGAAGGGGTGCTCCTCTTATCTAATTCATAATTACTAGTAAAAAAAACCTTTAGGGACGCCTTGAAATAAAAAAGAGAAGGATGGGGTAGCAATGCATTCTTTGATAAAATTAATCATCTTGAAGGGAAAGCCCATCATTTTAAACATATGACAAATGAATAATCTATTAATCCAGTCATAGGCTTTTTGTAGATCAATTTCCATGCAAAACTTATCAACACCCTTTCCCTTGAAGCTTCTGAGAATTTCATGTGCCAGCTGAATATTTTCAATAATGTATCTCCCATGAATGAATGCTGATTGGTTTTCTAAAATTAGGAAATGAAATAAACACTTAATTCTATTACTGATTATTTTGAAACATAATTTTATAGTACATATTATAAAACACTATAGGACGATAATCAGAAAATAGAAATAGACTTATCTTTTTCCGGAACAAATGTAATGAATGTATGATTTGTTCCTTTAGCTAGTTTGCAAGTCTCAAAAACTTTTTCTATAGCCTCATAAAGAATTTTTTTAATTTCTTCCCGATGTAATTTGAAGAATTCTGTCGTAAAACCATCAGGACCTAGACTCATATCATCAGATGTAGAGAAAACTGCATCTCTTATTTCTTCTAAAGATATAACTTTAGAAAAGAATTTTTTGCCTTTTCATTAATCTTTCATCTGCACTGTATTATAGGAAAATGACGGTTTTACTTTCTTTCATCATTAAAAGGGTTAGAATAAAATTTAATTGTCTCCCTTTAAATTAAGCATTATATATCAGTTCTCTTAACCATCGAGGAGCGCTAATAAATTGTTTCTATGTCTTCTCACGGACATTTTAGCAGGAAAGAATATCGTATTAGTATCCCCTTCTTATAACCAAGTTATTTTGGATGTTTGTTATTATTATCATAAAAAAGTTTCATTCGAAATTTAAGCTCATTGTTAGCTTCAACAAGATTGTCAAATAAATTTAGATTAAATGATTCATCATCGGCCTCCTTTAAAGTCTGTTGGAGCTTTAATTTGCTATCAATTTGACAATGATTCTCTTTCTCTCTAGTTCTATTCCACCTTTTGAAGTTCCTTCTTAGTTGTCTCAGTTTATGAATTAGGTTAGGTTGAGAGGATCCCTAAGTTTGGGAATTAAATCCAGCCTTGACATGGCAAGATAATTATTCAGTAGATGCCAAGTATTACAATATCTAAAAGAAGAGCCCTTTACCATTTTATCAAGGGGTTGGAATTTGACCAAAATAGGGTTCTGATCACTGGAATAATCTAGAAGAGAAATTAAAACTAGTTGTGGAATTTTTTTTACAAACAAATCATTAGTTAAATCTCATACACATGCACACATATACATATACATGTGAGTGTGCGCGTAAGAGATTTTTTAGCATATGAGTTCAAATCTGTTTAACTATGTTGTTATTTGAATTGGCAGGCACCATGTCCTCCAAACTAGTTCCAGCCTTCAAGCCAAAGTTTCATGTCGATAAAGAATAGTTGAAGAGGACAGCGAAAGAGCTTACCGCTATGGATGGTGTGAGAAAACAACTATGAGGTGAGCTCAACGACGACAAAATAGGTGGTGACGGTCGTAATCTCACGACATTAGTGATGCAAAGATAAAACCGGTGACCTACCTTCACATTAGAGCTTAAGGTCGATGACAATAAGAAGTTGCGAAGATCGAATGGCATTAGTGCAAGAACACTTGACAATGAGAGGTTATAGTGTTTTAGATGATGAAGATGGCACTGAGATAGTGGTGGCATGAAGGTCTTGAGTTGCTAGGAAACGGATTCGCAAAGACAAAATACAAGGCAACAATGCAAATGAAGATAGAGGCCTAAAAATTTCTAATTGTTATTTTTATACTACACTTGAAAAAACAGTTGGTACCAACTAAAAGAGGTCCGTACTGAGAGATTTTTTCCTTCCTATTTAAAAAAATGAAACAAGAAAATGGAGAGAAGAGAAATCTACCCGATCAAAATGAAGTAGTTTTCAAAAAAAATTCAACAGTGATTGAAGACTTCAGATGGAAGATCTCAACTTAATATGACTTGATAACTATATGAAGAGACGTGTCGATAATCTCGGAATAGATGCGACACTTCAAGACAACAATTTAGAGAATGAAAGCATCTTTGCGGACGGAATCATATCACTTGTCTCAATCCAAATCATGTTTTGTTGCAACAAAAGCTTACTTTTGGGAACAAGTGTTATTCAGCATTCGAACCAAATGACATCTCGATGAACTTGGACTTCAATATGATGAAGAAATGATCAAGAAGCTTAAGAGATGTTGAAGCGTAAGAAGTTTAGCTGAGTTTTACAAAAGACAAAACAAGTCGCCACCGACTGGTCCAAACATGTTGGTACCAAGAGATTTGAAATGTAGGGGACCTACTTTGAGCTATTGGTGATGCTATTTGATATTTCGGAGAAAAAAGGAAAGCTTGGAAGCATAAAACTAGTCGATACCGACGCGGGCCTACGAGAGAAATTGACTTTTTTTTTATAGTTAACAAAAGATACAAAGCTTAAAGACTTAAGCAAATATAAAGAAAATTCATGGACTGACTTTTTTGATGGTTAACAAAAGCTCAAATCTGACTTGTTACCTGTTTTAATGTATGTTTGTGGCATTGGAGGAGAAATTCGACTATAAATACATCTCCTTTAGCAATGGAAAAAGTTTTGATTCTATTTCTTACTTTTGCAACCAAATTTCTTCCATTTTCGATTCCAATCCTTTCTAGATATTAAATTGTACTGTTTTTGGCTCAAGTTGTAAGAATAAATCAAAGTAAAGTTGACAATGGATGTAAAAAATTGAATTTTTGATGTCAAACCATTTTAAAAATTGTGTCCCTCCTCAATTTCGATTTAATTTTCCTTTGAATTTTCTTGATTTTGGTTGAATTGGCGTGTTGTGCTACTTTTAGCTTAATAATGGTTAAATCCCTAATAAAGTGATGCTATACACTTAGTGCCCTTTGAGCCCTTCGCTTTTGCAACTTAGCACTGAATTTGCTAAACCACCACTGAATCCACTAAATTAAACATATTTAGCACATGCTTTAACAATTTTGTATAAAAATAAATAACTTGTCGAGTCCTCTTTCGAACCCAAGTAACCAAGCCTATGTATTGTTGTAGAAAATTCCTTCAGACGATCAGTCTAAGGGAATAGAAAACCCAATGCAGTGGAAAAACAACGAATTGGATCATGATATTATGAGATGGAACAAGCAGAGATAAACACCAGAACAGGCAGTCACAGATCAATGCAACGTACAAAAATAAATAACACCAATATTTATAGTGGCTCCACTACCGTGAGGCAGTGTACGTCCACTTAGGGAGAGGAGATTTTATTAATCACTGAAAGATTAGAGTAACAAGATTGATTGACTTTTGGAGGCTATACATAAGAAGAATTTACAATACAGATAAAATTCTACAGAGTTTCAGCTCTCAAGGATGGCTGCCATTATTGTCCAGAAGCTCCGTTATTTATATAGTGAAGATATGAGGAGGGGTAGCTGCTATATAGCAGCTCAGGCATCTGGTTCGGCAAGATTTGGTTCGGCAAAAAACACTCAAGATCTAGACCGGCAAAGCCCAATTCCTAAACCAAACATCTGGAACGGCATTACTTGGTTCAGCATGCATCTAGTCAGGCAAAGCTCTTAGTTGGGCATGCATCTGGTCTGGCAAACAGCACATAAAGCTTGGCATTTGGTTCGGCATACAACATTTGGACTGGCATCACCAAATACCAACGAGATATTTCGTTCGGCATCTTCTTCTTTACCAAATCACCGAACCAAAATTTTAAAGCGGTATCCCATTACCAGCGGATGAGATATATGGAGTGGCAAACCCTAATCACCACCGGACCAAATCTTTGGTCTAGCATCTCCCATCATTGAATGAGACTTCCTTACCTTCATTGTCGGTCGAAGCACTACTACCAGACCAAAAATCTGGTCCGGTCTTCCACCGAACGAGGCAACTTCTCATCGAACAAACTCCACTGGACCAAATCTTTGGTCCGGCATTTCCTCCACCAAACTCTGGCAATGCCATCACCCATTATAATCTATCAACGAACTCTAGCAAGGCCATCGTCCGTCAACAAAATGTTCGAAGTACCCAGTCCATAAAGAACCTATCAATCTCCACTATGAAAACAAATGTCTCCATAAACCGTCTCAATTCTCCCCCTATGTCACCTCGTGGCACCTAGCACTTTATTAAGTGAATCAAGTCCGAGCAATGCTCGAACTTAGCAATAGAAAATGACTTGGTAAACATGTCTAATGCGTTCTCTTTTGTGTGAATTTTCTGAAGACGAACTATCTTCTCTTCACTCATCGAGAAAAGGAACAACTCTCTCACCTCAATATGCTTCGTCCTCGAGCTGAACGCTGGATTTTCAGCTAAGTGAATTGCACTTTGATTGTCACAATGCACGTTCACTCCTTCATATGTGAAGCCCAAATCACACAATAATAGCCTCAAATAAAGCATCTCCTTAGCTGCTTCAATTGTAGCTATGAGCTCTGCCTCTATGGTTGACAAAGCTACAATCGTCTACAACCTTGCTCTCTAACTGATTGCTGTCCCACCAATGGTGAACACATATCCAGAGGTTGACTTCCTTAGATCTCTATCACCGGCATAGCCGGAATCGCAAAATCCAACCAAGCTGAAATCTCTTGCTCTACTACCAAAGACAAGTCCATGGTTTGGAGTTCCTCTAAGAAATCTGAAGCTACACTTCACTGCTTCTCAATGCGTCTTTCCTGGATTTTCCATGAATCTACTCACCAATCCAACAGCCTGTGCAATGTCAGGCCTAGTGCAGACCATGGCATACATCAAGCTGTCAACTGTACTTGCATATGGGACCTTAATCATATAATTCTTGTCCTTTTCCAAGATCGGAGAGTCTTTACTAGAAAGCAGTATGCGCAAAGGCATGGATGTGCTGATTGCCTTTTCCCCTTCCATGTTAAATGAGTAAGCACCTTTCGAATGTACTCCTTTTGAGTGAGACTTAAAAGTCCTACCTTTCTATCCCTTTGGATTTCCATACTCAAATTTTCTTTGCTTCTCCAAGGTCCTTTATTTTGAATTCCACTATTAGCTTTCGCTTTAATCTATCGATTTCAGCTTTATCCTTGGAAGCAATCAACATTTCATCCATGTACAAGAGTAGGTACACCCATTTACCATTCTTTAAATGCTCGAAGTACACACAAACGTCTTTGATGCTATGATCAAAACCAAGTGAAAGTATGAAAGAGTGAAACCTCTTGTATCATTGTCTAGACGACTCCTTAAGTCCACACAAAGACTTCTTCAATTTGCATACCCAATTTTCCTTCCCATCTACAAAAAATCCTTCTGGCTGCTTCATGTAGATGGTCTCATCCAAGTTTCCATGCAAGAAAGTGGTTTTCACGTCCAGTTGCTCCAGCTCTAAGTCATGAGCTGCGATGATAGCGAGCAAAATGCGGATAGACATATGCCTCACTACTGGAGAGAACATTTCATCATACTCCAACCCCTTTCTTTGTGAAAAACCTTTAGCAACTAGTCTAGTCGTGTATCTTCCATTATCCTTTACCTTGAACACCCGTTTGCAACATATGGCTTGGCTTCCTTGAGGAGGTTGTATTAAATGCCAAGTCTTGTTCTTCTTTAACGACTCTAACTTCTCTTCCATGGCGCACATCCACTTCGAACTGTCACATGACTTCAAAGCTTCATCAAGGTCAATCGGATCCTCAAGAGCTACATGTAGGGCATAGTCAAACTGATCACTAAGGCTACGATTCGCAAACTGCCAAACACTATACCTTTCGGGCAGCCTAATAGTCCTACAACTAACCCAAGTAGGTACTGCTCCGTCTAAACTTCTTTCAACTCCACCTAGAATTGAACTTCCTATAGATTCATGCACATCACTAACACTACTAAAAGGTACTTGTGGGATATCCTATGATGTTTCATCAACTGTGTTTTACTCGATGGCATCAACAACAACTCTACTATTTAGCTGGAACACAGGAACTTCTTTCATCTTCGTAGGCCTGTCAGAATCTTTTGATGTGGTAGGTAGCTTCTCCCTCAGATTGAACATAGAAGATTCATCAAAAGTAACATGTCTGAAATGAACAATCTTCCGATCAACTAGGTTCCAATTCTGATACCCTTTGATACTATCGGTGTATCTCATTAGTATTCCCTTGTATGCTCTAGCCTCCAACTTATCATCACCTATATGGTGAACATACACAGGACAACCAAAAATTCAGAAGTAGCCAAGATACACTTATTTAACTCTCCACTTTTCCTTTGGAATCTTCCCATCTATGGCTGAGCATCGAATTCGATTTATGATGTGCGTCGCAGTTGATAAGGTCTCAGCCTAAAATCCTCTAGACAAGCCCACCATCAATATTAGGCAACGAGCCTTCTCCTATAGAGCCTTATTCATCTTTTCTGCAACCCCATTGGATTGCAGATCTCCAAGTGTAGTGAAATGTCTCTGAATTCCATGCTGTATACAAAAGCCGAGGAACTCCCCAAAGACAAATTCATTGCCATTATAATATCTCATCACCTTCAACCTAGAACCAGATTGATTCTCAACAAGCGCTTTTCGGTCTTTGAACTTCTCAAAACTCTCTGATTAGGCCTTCATCACATACATCCACACTTTTCAAGAAAAGTCATCAATGAAAGAGATAAAATACCTTTCTCCTCCAAGAGAAGGAGTAGCAACCGGTCCCCAAACATCTGTATGCACGTACTCAAGTACTCGCCTCGATCCATGGAGTCCAACTGCAAAAGATACTTTAGTTTGCCTGCCCAACACACACTCCGAGCAAAAGTCCATTTTGTCGAAGCATTCTCCTTTGATCGTCTTTCATTTCCAAAGCAACTCTAAGCCCTTCTCTGAAATATGATCCAACCTGAGATGCCAAAACTTTGTGGCATCCAATGTACGAGAACTATCTACTCCAACACACGATTCTCCAAGAACTGTGGTTCCTTTCAAAAAATACAGATTTCGGAATACATCACCTTTCATAAGAACTAGTGCTCCTTTCGAAACCTTCAGATTATCATTCTCGATAGTTACCTTGCATCCCAAAGATGCCAATTGTCCTAAAGAAATTAAGGACTTCCGTACAAACACCTTTTAAAGTGCGTATCACTCCTCAAACATCCTGATCCTTACTGTACCTTCACCCATTACTCTACAGCTAGCATCATTACCCATAAGAATAGAGCTTCCCTCATCCAACGAAAGAACATATGTAATCCTTATTAGGCATCATATGGAAAGACACCCCCGAATCCAGCACCCAATGGTCTGAGACATCCGACACTGCTGCAGACAACACATCGTCAGATATAGACTTCTCCACCATAAATGATGATGATCCGTCTTCTTCCTTCTTCTTCAAATATGGACAATCCTTTTTCCAATGATCAGGTTTCTTGCAGATAAAGAACTTCCTGTCTTTAGACTTTCCTCTCTTGCCATTACCGAGCTTCCTGGACTTGGAACACCCTCTAGAATTCCAATTCTTCTTATCATCTCTACCTCTTTCAACAAATAGATCGTAACTACTACTTCCACATCTACTTCCTTCACTTATCTCCTTCATCTAATCTCTCAAGCCTTCAGATAGAAGGCCTGACTTCACAACTTTCGCTATCAATATGTCTCCAGCGAAGATAAGGCTGTAGCGAAACCTGTGTAACGCTCTGGAAAAGAACGCAAAAGAATCATTGTCATTTGCTCCTCATCCATCTTCAAGTCAACAGTCATCATCTTCATTACAAAATCATCAAAGAAATTAAGATGTTCCTTCACTGAAGTAGCATCTCTCATCCGCATGGTGAAAATTATCTTCAGCAATATCAGACGGTTAGTCAGAGATTTCTTCAAGTAGATATTTTCCAGCTTGGTCCAAATACCCCTAGCAGTGGTCTCGCTGCTAATATCTGAGATGACATTCTCTCGCATAGCTAGTTGTAAAGTATTAAACGCTCATTTCTCCATCTCCTTCCTTTCTGCGACTGAGATGTCAGTCGTCAACTCCTCAGGGGCAAACACTACTGGATGGACTTCATTCCTCATTAGAACAACCATTATCCTCCATTTCCACTTCTCGAAGTCTTTATTCTCATTCCATTACTCAACTGCCAACTGTGATTCTAACATGATATACATCCCTCTAGTATAGGGCCTTATAACAACTGGAGTTGCTTCATCTTCTGCCATAGCGTCTAACACTCCTCAATAAACCTTACAGCTCTGATACCAAACTATTGCAGAAAATCCCTTAAGATGATCAGTCTAAGGGAATAAAAACCCAACGCAGCGGAAAAAATAAACTGGATCATGATTGTAGTGAGACGGAAGAAACAGAGATAAACACCAGAACAGAGAGTCACAGATCAATGCAATGTAGAAAAATAAATAATATCAGTATTTGTAGTGGAACCACTACCCCGAGGCAGTGTACGTCCACTTGGGGAGAGGAGATTTTATTAATCACTCAAAGATTAGAGATACAAGATTGATTGACTTTTGAAGGCTATACATAAGAAGAATTTACAATACAGACAAAATTCTACAGAGTTTCAACTCTCTTGGATGGCTATCATTGTTGTTCAGAAACTCCGCTATTTATATAGTGAAGATATGATGAGGAGTAGCTACTATATAGAAGCTCAGGCATCCGGTTCGGCGTCAATCTAGTTAGGCAAGATTTGGTTTGGCAAACAACACTCAAAATCTAGAGTCGCAAAGCCCAATTCCCGAACCAAACATCTGAAGTGGCATTACTTAGTTCGACATGCATCTAGTCCGGTAAACAGCTCATAAAGCTTGACTTTGGTTCGGCATCTAGCATTTGGACCGGCATCACCAAACACCGAACGAGATATTTTGTTCGGCATCTTCTTCTTTACCAAATCACTGAACCAAAATTCTGAAGCGGCATTACTGGATCGGCATCCCATTCCCACAGAACGAGATATCTGAAGCGGCAAACCCTAATCACCACCGGACCAAATCTTTAGTCTGATCCCATTACCGAACGAGATTTCCTTACCTTCACTGCCGATCGAAGCACTACCACCGAACCAAAAAATCTAGTACGGTCTTCCACCGAACGAGGCACCTTCTCATCGAATGAACTCCACCAGACCAAATCTTTGGTTCGTATTTCCTCCAGCAAACGAGCTCGACAACTTCAACTCCACAGCCTAGGTCTTCGCCTTTATCGATTCTAGGGTTTCGGCATCAGTCCTCCACGAGCTTCTCAATGGCGTCTTCCTCTTGAAATTCGAAATCAGGTATCAAAACTAACATGTATAGACCTAAAGCTTATCGGCCAAATGTTTAATATAAGCTAGGGCATCGTTTCTACTCTGAGAGTCTAAACTGCAAGGTTTAGGACATTCTTAGGTTTATAAGGATGCGGTGCTTATATTTCTCCATTCATGATGTGAGGCTAGGACATTGTTTGTACTTGAAAATTTTCATTATTTTGTACTTATAAGTTGGTTAAAATTATATGTTTATTTGATAATGTATACTTACCTTTTTGTAGTAGTTTTAATGTTTTTATGATTCTAACAAAAATAAAAATGTGTTTTTGATTTACTTCAGCTGTCCATTTTAGGACAATATTTTTATAATGCGTCAAAAATCTACTAACATACGAGATTATATTGTTGAAAACTCTATTTGTTTCTAAAAAAGTGGTTTAACAAGAAAGTTTAGTGATCCAAGTACAAATTCACCAAACGATCAGTGTACAACAATCCAAATTTGATATTTTATATTTAGCATTTTGATCAAACGTCATACGACTGTAAATTTTGTACGATTATCCGACGTTTGACTTAGTCTAAGTCTGTAAAACGTCCGGTCTGTGTCCGTTTGATGTTCATTTAGGACACGAATTAGAATAAGAAAAAAGATACGAAAATATGTACGTTCGAAAATGCACGAAGTTTTTTATTGTCCGAATATTGTTCGTCCGATGTTCGGTTTGTACAAACGATGTTCGGCCCGACAAACCTTCGTTCGGTCCGATCCGACCTGTTTTCACCTCTGGCTACAGTTGTAACTTGTGTGAATTATGGAATGGATGCGGTTTGGTTTGTATATAAATTATACCCAATTGGAATTTATAACTTTTATTTAATAATAATAGTTCTAATTTCCTTTCATAATGACAATAATTAAATAATTCATATTCTTGTTATGATTGTGCCTTTCAAACTTTGGCCTGCAATTTCAGCATAGATTAACATTTAACTAATCATGCCGTCTTTGGCCTGCAATTTCATATCAAAATTTTCCCAACGGAATCTCTAAAACTACAACCGCTACTTGGTAGTGCAAGAATACAAATCTCAACTCATTATTTAAACTGTCCTATGTAAATGATTGCATGCATGTTCTACAATTGAGTATCACATTCATTCACTAGCATTTTACACAACACCCAATAAGTAATTAAAAGAGGGGACGATTGATTAAATGGTAACAGGAAGTGTAATAAAGGAATTTAAATCTACAGTATCAGCGTCTCGAATGTGGAAAGCAACAGTGGTCGACATTAACAATCTCCTGCCAAAGATTGCGCCTCATTTTATCTCCAGCATGGAAGTTATAGAAGGTAACGGCGGAGCAGGAAGCATTGTATTAACTAAGTTTGCTGAAGGTTAGTTGTCTATTTGCACATACATATACATGTATTATCATCCACATATATCTCATACTTGCAAATATATGCATTGTATTTTCAGCTATTAAGGGTGTGAAAGTGGTGAAGACTCAGATAGTTGAAATGAACGAAGACAATTTTTCGTACAAGTACGCAGTTCTTGAAGGCAAGCTTGATGTATTCAAGGCAGTTTGTTATGGATATAAGTATGAGGTGGAAGAAGATGGAGGTTGTTTATGCAAAATTAGCTCGGATTATAGCACCGTAGGAGATGCTGAACCAACAGAGGAGGAGAAGGGCGTTGGAAGTGAAGCTGCTCTTAACACGCTTAAAGGAATTGAAGCATATCTGTTGGGAGCTCCTCATGCTTATAATTAATCTTTATTTAAAAATAAAATGAGGAACTTAATAAAAATGGAATCATAGATTCGTAATAGTATATGAACGTCATTTTGGCATTGTATCCATATTTATGTGATAAAAGTAATATGTGTACAGGTTTCTAAATATTCTAATGTTTTTTATTTTAAAATTTTCACTAAGCTTTAAACACATTATAGTGGATGTTTACGGACAAGATTATCGTTGAGTTACTAAAACTTGAATATATTCATATTTATATTCGAAAATCCAAAAAAAAAAGCTGACATTTAAAAAATATATATGCGAATATAGATAATATTATTATTTGAACTAAAAATGGATACAAACATCCAAAAAAACAAGAGAGTAGAGATTAAATGAAGAAAGAAAATGAAAATCGAGCAAATAAAAACTAAAACGAACTATGCCTTCTGTATTTATAGGGGTAAACGATCAAATATCTCGCTGATATTTCTTCTACAGAACCTCGTTGTCAAGACCTAGTCTCCAAAGAAGTCTTGACCCTAAATTCACTAAGGATGAGGATCGGTACCGACCCTTATAGGGGATCAATACCGATCCCTATATATGTAGGTATGGGGCATGCAATTCTTTATGTTGGCTCGTTTTATTGTTGGCTTCATGTTTTCAACGTTGTTTTGCATAGTTGCCTAAATGTTTTTTGGTCCAAGCGATGAATCTACAGAATGGTGAATTGTTGTTTTAGACTGCATATGGAGATGGTCAATACGATGCATAGAAACTCTGGAACAACACTCAAATTAGACCCTATGTAGCTACAGTAGAGTGTCATAGGAGTGGGGGCATGTTTGCACATACCCTTAGGGATCGGCATCGATCCCATACACAGGGTGGATTGGTATCCATACTTTAGTATCTCCCAGGGTGTTGCTCTTCTGAGTTCGGTCGACCATTGTCTCATGTTGCTCTTCTGACATCTTCAGTAGTGAGTAGAAGGGGTAGGGACCACTTTAGATGGAAATCCAAGGATCGATACCGAGCTCCCTAGGTGGGGGATCGGTACCTACCCCACACTTAGTGAAATTTAGCATTTGGGATCGGTATCGATCCCTAGGTGGAGAATCGGTACCTATCTCACACTTAGTGAAATTCAGCATGTGGGATCGGTATCGACCTTTAAGTTTGCCTTCAATTTGTGGTCTTATTTGTACTTGAGTTTTGGGCTTTGCAGTTATCTCTCCAAGCTTCTTGCCTTGATAATTTTCGAGTTCGATTCGTCCAATCCATACGAATACCACCTGGCCTAAAGGGTGGATAACATTTCCCCCTCAAAGTACCACTTGTTTCAAACATGATGTGCCTTGAATGCAGGCAAGTCAGGATTATTGTAAGGGATTCCATTATGTGCTTTGAATGGTCGTTATCCTTCCCGCAGATTGCTTTAGTGAAGAGTTATGTCCATAGCTATTCGTCGCGACACTTGACCAGGTCCAATGTTAAAAATTTGGAGTGTTCTCTCTTGATCTATTGTTCCGAGCTTAGTATTTCTGAACTAGTTCCTCTTATGGATTCTCCAGGTATGAGTTTGCTTTTCTTCGACCCTAGTCGTTGGGTATCGAGTATGATTACATGCACTCCCTTGTAGAAGCTCTCGATCATATGCATGTGCTCATATAGCCTTGTTCTTTTAACTCTCCTTTACCAAAACACAAAGTATTCTATACAGTTCCTCATAGATACCTCAAAATTCACTTGACCGCTTTCCAATGAGCTTTTTCTGGATTTTTAATTAAACCAGCTAACAACTCCTACTGCATGGAAAATGTATGGTCTCATACGGATCATGGCGTCCATCAAACTTCTAATAGCCGAGGCATAAGGAACTTTAGCCATGAAATTTCACTCTTCCTCCATATGAGGAGACTAATCCTTGGATAGGCGAAAGTGACCGACCAAGGATGTGTTGAGTGGCTTAGTGTCGTCCATGTTAAATATCTACAAAACACGGTCTATGTTAAACCCTCTCCGCCTATCTCTAGTGATTTGCATTTCAAGAATCATCTTTGATGGACCCAACTCTTTCATGTCAAACTCCTTTGACAGTTGCTACTTCAACCTTCTGATATCATCCATATTTTAACGTGCTACTAATATATCATCGACCTAAAGCAATAAAATGATATGATTAGACCTATATCTCTTGAAGTAGCAACAGTGATCAACATTGCAATTCTAGAATTCTTCCTTGTGCATGAATCTCAAACTGTATGTACCATTGTCTTGGGGTTTGTTTCAGGGCATACAAAATCTTTTTGAGTCTGCATGCCATGTTCTTCTTCCATTTTTCTAAGAAACCTTCTGGTTGGTGCATGTATATCTCCTAATCCAAATCTCTATGAAGAAATGCGGTCTTTACATCCAACAGTTCAAAATGAAGATCTACAATATCAACAAATACTTAATATTGACCTAATAGTATTGGACATCACAACATGAGGAAAAATATCAGTGTAGTCCACTCCTTCCTTCTATTGGAATCCTTTGACAACTAATCGAGTTTTGTATCTCTTGGAACCATCATGCTCCTCTTTTACCCGATACAGTCATTTATTGTGAAGTGCCTTCTTTTCCACATGTAACTCAACTAGTTCCCATGTCTGGTTGGAGATCAGAGACTTCATCTCATCTTTCATGGCAAGCTCCCACTTACTAGCATCTCCAGTCTGACAAGTTTCATCATAGCATTCAGGTTCCCTTGCATCGATCGGCAATAAATAGTTCATGTATCTCCTACTAGGCACATGAGGTCGAGATGTTCTTCTCAATACAGGAGTTGGAATAGGAGGTTGTGGTGCATTCGACTGGTGCGCATTGCTTTGTTCAATGAGTTCCTTTGGCTGAGGACTTGCTACAATCGGTTCCGTCATGAGACTATCTGGGATATCATTTTCATATGCAAATACTGTCCCACTCTGCTCTAAGTCATTGGCTTCTATTTTATTCATGTCTTTGTACATTATTCTTTCGTTAAAAATACATCTCTACTGCAGATCACCTTACTGTTTTCATCATCTCAAATGTTGTAGCTAAACTCATCCTCGCCTTAGCCAATGAGGGTGCATTTCTTGGATTTGGGATCAAGCTTATTCCTTCCTTGATCACTAATATGCATATATGATATACACCCGAAAAAAAGTTAGATGTGATAGTTTTACCTATTTCCCACTCCATAACTCTTATGTTCTAATAGAATCCATGGACCTCGATTGATCAAGTAAGCTGCTATGTTGACTTCTTCTGCCCAAAATTGATTCGGTAGACCTAATTGTATATGAATACTTCTGGCTCTTTATATCAACTTTCGATTCATATGCTCTGCTACACCATTATGTTGAGGCATAACTGGCACGGTTCTCTCCATTTCGATCCCGTCCTTATAGCAGAACTTCTTGAATCTAGTGTCTTCATATTCACCCCTTTGTCAGTTCTAAGCTTTTTGATCTTTAGACCTATCTCATTTTCAACTATAGCTTTCCGTCTCTTGAAAGCCTCAAACACTTCAGACTATGCTTTGGAAAGTAAACTCATACCTTTTGCGAGTGATTATCGATGAAAGTCATGTAGTAGTGTTTTTCACCAATGAATGAGACAATCATTGGCCCCCAAACATCGAAGTGAAGGAGCTCCAACCTTTCTTTCTTTTGTGTTCAACCACTTGTTTGAAAGCTGACCCTCTTTTTCTTTCCAAGATCCAATCTTTGCACATGTCTATTTCCACTAATTGTAGACCTAGAAGTTTCCCTTTGAGTGCATAATATTCATTCCCTTCTCACTCATATGGCCTAGCCTCTGCTGCCACAGATTAGAATTTTCATTGGTTGTTGCAACTGTAATTGAACATCATGCTCCTACTATCATCTAAAGAGTGCCACTCTTCTTTCCTTAGTAGCCGTCACTGCATCCTTTAAAATTTTCCAATTATCACCATGGAAGATCATAGTGTAATCTTCGCTAGCCAACTGCCCTACTAGGATCAAGTTCTTTCTTAGGTTGGGTATATGTCTGACATGTTTTTGCTCCCAAATAGACTGTTTAACTTAATTTTCACAGTATCTTTACTAATAATATCACAAGGTTGATCATCACCAAGATATACTTTTCGAAATTTTCAAGGACATAACTTTCAAAAAATTCTTTCTACAAAGTAGCATGGAACAATGCTTTAAAGTCCAATACCCAAGACTCTTCCTTGGTCCCTAAAGAGCATATCAGTGCATCATCTCCTCCTAAGGTGGAAGTAACATTTACCTCTACCTTCACCTTATTGTCCTTTGGTGCACTTTTTACACTGACTTTTGTAGTGCCCGGTCTTCCTACAGTTTCAACACTAAACGGTCTTTGAGCTATGAGAATTATTTGGATTCTTGAATTAATACCTCCAGTCCTTTGATCTATCTCGGTAGTTCGATCAACCACAATGATTTTCTCTAGTTGAATTTCTTCCTCTTGATTGTGTATGCAAAATAAAAGAGGTTAATGATTCATCTGAATCTCTCTGTCAGATGTCTTCATTGAGAACCAGATCATGAATGCCATTAAATTTTAACTTATTGCTTTCTTACGAGTTGCTAACAGATGTGACAGTAGCATTCCAACTTTCTGGCAAAGAAAACAAAAGTATCAATGCTCATACTTCTTCATCAAATTCAATTTCAATTAAACTAAACTGGGATATAACTGTATTTAGCTCACTGAGATATTGAATTACCGATGCATCTTCTATCATCAGCAAACAGAACAATCGCCTTATTAAGTGAACTTTGTTAAAGGCAAATGGCTTTTCATACATACTGAAGAGAGTCGCCATAAGACCTACTATGGTCTTTTCCTTTGTTGTGTTGAAAGCAACATTGCGAGATAACTTCAATCAAATAACTCCACGGGACTGTCTGTCGAGAAGAGCCAGTCTTCATCCTTCATACTCTCTGGCTTTTGTTTTGAGAGAGGTTGATAAAGCTATTTCAGGTACAAGTAATCTTCAATCTGTATTTTCCTAAAGCCAATGTCTGCACCATCGAACTTCTCAATTTTCACCTTTCCTTCGTCTATTGCCATTGCTCCCACTTGAATCGAACTTCGTGTGGATTGTTTCCTACAATTTTCGAAAAAGGTAGAAAAAACGCAACCAAAGCTCTAATACCGGTTGTTAGAAAATTACGCGAGTTATCTTCTAATCATATTTATGAGAAATTGAAAGAAAATGCAAAATAGTAAGACATACAAACTTGATACGAAGTTCAACCAATAATGAAAATAGTAAGACATACAAACTTGATACGAAGTTCGACCAATAATGCCTACGTCTTTGGGCTAATGAAGACCTTTTATTTGAGGGAAATATTACAAGTGATTACAAAACACTTCCGACTCCGACTCATTCTCGCTCTTTAAATCTTTTTCTCTTTAAGCTTATCTTTTATCTTACTTTTCGATTGAAGACAAAATTAATCTTATAAAGAAGAAGATAATTTATTTATAAGGTGAGAAGATGGTTGGTGGGGATTGACTGTGTAGCTAATGCCCCTCTATTACCTCGCTATAATCTGTTATATCTTATAGCGGATTTCTACCACTACGATTTTTCCATATAGCCCCAAATATAGTTTTTTTGCTTTAAGCCTGCTACATAATATCACGTTATTCCTGCTATATTCGCTATTTCCGCTATAACTTCTTTAAAAGAAATGAATTGAAAAATGACATTTATACATTATAAAAATTATGAAATTAATTTATTTAATTGAATTTTTAATATATTTTCGAAAATGAAAATACTCTAATATTCTACT